>CP092867.1:43860687-43995489 GCA_030710605.1 Cordylochernes scorpioides
AAAATATCATTTATTTTACCAATATTTCAGTTGGCTGAACGCCAACCTTTATCAAGGTATTATAACATTTTAAATTGTGTCAACAACAAACTCAGCGCCACCTAACGTCAATAAAATTACGTTTAAAAATATTTTTGCTTATATTCAATTGGAGAAAAAAATTGAATATAAGCCAAAATATATTTAAACTTAATTCTATTGACCTTATGTGGCGCTGAGTTTGTTTGTAGACACACTTTAAAATGTTATAATACCTTGATAAAGGTTGGCGCTAAGGCAACTGAAATATTGGTTAAATAAATGATATTTTGATCCAATAAATGCCTTTTTATTTAAAGATTTATTAATGGATTGCTCTATTTTCAAAAAAATAAAATAAAACTTATATTTGGGACAAAATATTTAAAAATTAACAGTTTAGACCACTCCTCCAAACAGCACTCTATTCATTATATGTGTTTGTGAAATGGATCCTATATTTCAGATTTTTTTACAAGCATTTTCGATATTGCTGTTTGCAATTTATCTCCATTTTGCTGAAAGAAAATTCATTACATTGAGTTTGCAAACAGTTGGGGCCTCTATTCATTCATGAGTAAACGTCGCTCGAACACTACCCAGGCGAAGCCGGGTCCAGTCGGGTAAAACCCGGGCGTTGCCCGGGCCATTCGGCTAGTATAATTATAAATATTCATATTTTTCTGAGGACTTATATTACATTTTAAAACACTTTTGTTGCTGTTTTTTTTTTGTTATATTCATATTCCAAGCCATGTTGATTGGATAATAAAAACTTTGTGTGGATATGAAAGGTGTGCAGCGCAAATATTCTGGAGGTTTTGATGTAGTTTTACACTTATAGTGTATGTATAATATGCTTGTCCGAGTTTCCACGTCGCATGAACTCTCTGAGGTTATCTCTCCACTATGATGATTTAATATGATAATAGGTATTTTCATTTTATAATTTTATTATGAATGTTTTTATTACTTTTCAATTTAACTTCATATTCACCTTTTATATTGTTTAAGCGTGTAGAGAGTTAAGCTTATATTTGATGTACCTTTTAGTTAGTACCCATTGTCATTGACAGCAAAATTTAATTAACATAAGTTTAGGAAACAGAGTTATCAATAATTATACATCAAAATATAGAATTATGGTTTTATATTAAAGATATTTAGTCCCTAATAAGAGAAGCAATGTTCAATTTTCACAATGTTCAAAGATATTCAATCCAAAATGCATTTAAGGAAACCAGTCGGCTAAAAAGCCATTAGAGAACCATTACATATAGGAAAATATGATCTTGTTGCCTTTGGGGTGAAATTGATCTGGTATTCAAAATTTGTATACATTATATTCTAACTTATCTCTTAAATTACAAATATTTCAATTTATCAGCAGGATTAGATTATATGATTAAGATTATGTTGTTTCTTGAAATCGTGCCTTTTCTTTAGAGGTCGATTTCTGATAAAAGGGGCATCAAACATTCAATTTTAATGGATGCACTCAAGGAACACAAACAAAGTATCAAATACAGTGTAATGTTGCCCCAAACCAGCTTGATGGCAAACCTAGCAAAAAAAAGTACTGGTCAAAAATAAACATTTAAAATCGCAGATTAATATCTTCAACACATAACTAACGTGTTCTTCCTATTTATTAGGAAAATGGTTTAATAACACCAGGCGTATCATGGTAATTTTGGAGAATTTCTGGCAAAATTCGGGGCAACGGATGATCCTAGCTACTTCTATGGAAAGTAAAACCAAAACTCATTTATTAATAGAATGTCCAATTTATTACAGCTACATAAGTAATCACTTTTATATCATTGAAGAAATGCCCGAAGACACCTATATAAAATTCTATATCTTTAGTATAGTCATTTTCAATTTTCTTTTTTGTTTGAGAAAGCCAACCTTTCAATTTTAAGTTTGTTTTTAGACATGTTATTGAATTGTATATAAGTTGCTAAAATGTATTTAGGCGCAAGTATCCCAAGCTAGGATATCGCGTCTGATATGTAAAATAAAATAGTCAGAATATTAATATCATGGTGTTTATTACGTCTAAAATTATAAACAGATATAAACATATCAACAAATATAAGGTTTCTAAAATTTTTCCGAATGATAAATTGATATTTTCTCGTCATTCTTTTTTTAATTTTATTAACTTTAATTATATTTTATATGTATAGTCTCTGAAATAAATATCGCAATTGTATACATATTTACAATGGTGAAAAACTATTCTTTTAAAATTGATAACTTCGCCATACAATTTTGAAAACGTTCTACCTCCTTCTGTTCTCTAAGGGAACAAGTCCTAAGTCTCTTTCTTGGAGGTCCGGCTATATCATCAAATTCTCGTTTCCGCTTCTGATCGGGAATTTTAAAATCGACCTCCTTTATCCATGATCTGATCGTGGCGGCTGTCTGGACATCTAAGCTCATGTCCTTCGGTGTGACAGGCCCTTCCATTGATGTCGTATCAGGAATGGTCTCACGATCTTCAAAATGAACCGTCCTCTGAATAACACCGAGACGGTCTTTAATATTACTCCTCCCTTTTGTAGAAGTATTGGGTTTGCCCTTGAAAAAGCTCTTCTCTTTTCGAGGCCGACAGGAGGCAAGAGAGAATCTTTGAATCGGATAGACCTGGATGTCTATGCGGCGTCCACCAAAGTACTGGTCATTGAATCTATTCTGGGCGCGAACAGCCGCATCTTTCATGGCAAACACCACCTCTGCCTCTCCTATGAAAATCCTTGAAGAATTATATCGGAGGTTGTAACGGAGAATCAGACCAAAATGGGAGAAAGGTTTGAATATATCCCTGCGTGTGACACTATAGTGGAGGTTGGAGATGACCAGTCTTTAGACAACATAGTTCTCTGAAACTTGTCTCTTAGGACGGTGAATCTTCAATCCATGGTCCGGAACGCCTTCTGGGCGAATAATATCATCGATGTTATTGGCCATCTTTATTCTATGGGATTAGAGGTTCACAGAATTTTTTACGATATTAAAGTATTTTTAAAGATATTATTTTTTATATTTAATTAATACATAACTAAACCGAGAGCACAAGGTTTAGAGGAACACTCAAAATAATGAATTTTATTCAAAAATAATGAATATGAATCTGTTTCAAAATATATTTTAAAAAAATAAAGTATATGAAAATATTTTTAAAATATTTAAATTTATTTTTAACATTTTTCCCATATTCTGGGACTTTAGAGAGGGAGAGTATCTCAAATATTTTAAAGAAATTTTTATATTTTTAAATATAATTGTAGAAAATTATCTAGCATCTTCTAGCGCTGAAATTTGTAGAATTAGAAATACAGTAGAACCTCCCCGTAAAGAACACCTAATTTCAGAGCCAAAGTGTCCTTTAAGGAGAGATGTCCTCTTCCCGGAGAGTTGCTAAATTGTAAAAATGGTAATTTTGTAAATGAAAACTGTCCTTTTTGGAGAGGTGTCCTCTTACTGGAGAGTTGCTAAATTGTAAAAATGGTAATTTTGTAAATGAAAACTGTCCTTTTTGGAGAGGTGTCCTCTTACTGGAGAGTTTCTGATTTGTAAAAATGGTAATTTTGTAAATGAAAACTGTCCTTTGTGGAGAGGTGTCCTCTTACCGAAGAGTTGCTAAATTGTAAAAATGGTAATTTTGTAAATGAAAACTGTCCTTTTTGGAGAGGTGTCCTCTTACTGGAGAGTTGCTAAATTGTAAAAATGGTAATTTTGTAAATGAAAACTGTCCTTTTTGGAGAGGTGTCCTCTTACTGGAGAGTTGCTAAATTGTAAAAATGGTAATTTTGTAAATGAAAACTGTCCTTTGTGGAAAGGTGTCCTCTTACCAGAGAGTTGCTAAATTGTAAAAATAGTAATTTTGCGAATGAAAACTGTCCCTTGTGGAGAGGTGTCCTCTTAATAGAGAGTTACTGAATTGTAAAAATGGTAATTTTGATAATGAAAACTGTCCTTGGTGGAGAGGTGTCCTTTTACCAGAGAGTTGCTGAATTGTAAAAATAGTAATTTTGCAAATGAAAACTGTCCTTTGTGGAGAGGTGTCCTCTTAATAGAGAGTTACTGAATTGTAAAAATGGTAATTTTGCTAATGAAAACTCTCCTTTGTGGAGAGGTGTCCTCTTACCAGAGAGTTGCTAAATTGTAAAAATAGTAATTTTGCAAATGAAAACTGTCCTTTGTGGAGAGGTGTCCTCTTAATAGAGAGTTACTAAATTGTAAAAATAGTAATTTTGCAAATGAAAACTGTCCTTTGTGGAGAGGTGTCCTCTTACCGGAGAGTTGCTAAATTGTAAAAATGGTAATTGTGTATATGAAAACTGTCCTTTGTGGAGAGGTGTCCTCTTACCGGAGAGTTGCTAAATTGTAAAAATGGTAATTTTGTAAATGAAAACTGTCCTTTTTGGAGAGGTGTCCTCTTACTAGAGAGTTGCTAAATTGTAAAAATGGTAATTTTGTAAATGAAAACTGTCCTTTGTGGAGAGGTGTCCTCTTACTGGAGAGTTGCTAAATTGTAAAAATGGTAATTTTGTAAATGAAAACTGTCCTTTGTGGAGAGGTGTCCTCTTACCAGAGAGTTGCTAAATTGTAAAAATAGTAATTTTGCAAATGAAAACTGTCCTTTGTGGAGAGGTGTCCTCTTAATAGAGAGTTACTGAATTGTAAAAATGGTAATTTTGCTAATGAAAACTGTCCTTTGTGGAGAGGTGTCCTCTTAATAGAGAGTTACTGAATTGTAAAAATGGTAATTTTGCTAATGAAAACTGTCCTTTGTGGAGAGGTGTCCTCTTACCAGAGAGTTGCTAAATTGTAAAAATAGTAATTTTGCAAATGAAAACTGTCCTTTGTGGAGAGGTGTCCTCTTAATAGAGATTTACTGAATTGTAAAAATGGTAATTTTGCTAATGAAAACTGTCCTTTGTGGAGAGGTGTCCTCTTACCAGAGAGTTGCTAAATTGTAAAAATGGTAATTTTGCAAATGAAAACTGTCCTTTTTGGAGAGGTGTCCTCTTACTGGAGAGTTGCTAAATTGTAATAATGGTAATTTTGTAAATGAAAACTTTCCTTTGTGGAGAGGTGTCCTCTTACCAGAGAGTTTCTAAATTGTGAAAATAGTAATTTTGCAAATGAAAACTGTCCTTTGTGGAGAGGTGTCCTCTTAATAGAGATTTACTGAATTGTAAAAATGGTAATTTTGCTAATGAAAACTGTCCTTTGTGGAGAGGTGTCCTCTTACCAGAGAGTTGCTAAATTGTAAAAATAGTAATTTTGCAAATGAAAACTGTCCTTTGTGGAGAGGTGTCCTCTTCATAGAGAGTTACTGAATTGTAAAAATGGTAATTTTGCTAATGAAAACTGTCCTTTGTGGAGAGGGGTCCTCTTACCAGAGAGTTGCTAAATTTTAAAAATAGTAATTTTGCAAATGAAAACTGTCCTTTGTGGAGAGGTGTCCTCTTACCGGAGAGTTGCTAAATTGTAAAAATGTAATTTTGTAAATGAAAACTGTCCTTTGTGGAGAGGTGTCCTCTTACCGGAGAGTTGCTAAATTGTAAAAATGGTAATTTTGTAAATGAAAACTGTCCTTTGTGGAGAGGTGTCCTCTTACCGGAGAGTTGCTAAATTGTAAAAATAGTAATTTTGCAAATGAAAACTGTCCTTTGTGGAGAGGTGTCCTCTTAATAGAGAGTTACTGAATTGTAAAAATGGTAATTTTGCCAATGAAAACTGTCCTTTGTGGAGAGGTGTCCTCTTACCAGAGAGTTGCTAAATTGTAAAAATAGTAATTTTGCAAATGAAAACTGTCCTTTGTGGAGAGGTGTCCTCTTAATAGAGAGTTACTGAATTGTAAAAATGGTAATTTTGCCAATGAAAACTGTTCTCTGTGGAGAGGTGTCCTCTTACCAGAGAGTTGCTAAATTGTAAAAATGGTAATTTTGTAAATGAAAACTGTCCTTTGTGGAAAGGTGTCCTCTTAATAGAGAGTTACTGAATTGTAAAAATGGTAATTTTTCCAATGAAAACTGTCCTTTGTGGAGAGGTGTCCTCTTACCAGAGAGTTGCTAAATTGTAAAAATAGTAATTTTGCAAATGAAAACTGTCCTTTGTGGAGAGGTGTCCTCTTAATAGAGAGTTACTGAATTGTAAAAATGGTAATTTTGCCAATGAACACTGTCCTTTGTGGAGAGGTGTCCTCTTACCAGAGAGTTGCTAAATTGTAAAAATAGAAATTTTGCAAATGAAACATGTCCTTTGTGGAGCGGTGTCCTCTTAATAGAGAGTTGCTAAATTGTAAAAATGGTAATTTTGCAAATGAAAACTGTCCTTTGTGGAGAGGTGTCCTCTTATTAGAGAGTTACTGAATTGTAAAAATGGTAATTTTGCCAATGAAAACTGTCCTTTGTGGAGAGGTGTCCTCTTACCAGAGAGTTGCTAAATTGTAAAAATAGTAATTTTGCAAATGAAAACTGTCCTTTGTGGAGAGGTGTCCTCTTAATAGAGAGTTGCTAAATTGTAAAAATGGTAATTTTGCAAATGAAAACTGTCCTCTGTGGAGAGGTGTCCTCTTACCAGAGAGTTTCTAAATTGTAAAAATAGTAATTTTGCAAATGAAAACTGTCCTTTGTAGAGAGGTGTCCGCTCAAGGGAGGTTCTATATACTAGTTGAGTTTCAAATTGCTACTTCTGCAATGTTGGCATCCAAGACAATTTGGTCCACTATCTATTCCATTGCCCATTCCTACATGAAAAGACTCTGGAAATTCGCGAATTTTCGGCGCTAACTCACTACAATGAACAACATGTATATAAAATCTTTACTACTCTCCTGCTGGATAAAACATTTGTTTATAAATATTTTAAATTTTTCAAGGCGATTGATAAAATGAGAGAAGAAGTTCTCAACTCCACAGACAACGGCTGATTGCTCCCCTTCTCCTCTAAATTAATTTCCTCCTCACTCATGTACATATATAACCTTTTAGGGGAATCCCCTTGTAAAACAATAGAGTCTTAATAAATGTTTTGTTGTTATTATACTAGTAGAGTGACCAGTTCAATGCCCCGGGTTTAGTCGATAAGAAGACAAATTAAAAATTTAGATGTTGGCCTAAAATATCAATGTGAATATTCTGATTTCTTAGAGGCAGCATTTCAAGTTAGGTTAATTGAAAATATTTTTTGAGCAAAGTAGCAATTTGAGAAATTAGCAATTTTTGTTTGTAAAAAAATAAAAATACGAAACAAAATCATGCCAACAATTTAGATAAAGTGAATTAACAATTTATTTAGACAGACGAAAATCTATCATTAGAAATTAATAGAAATTAATAAATCACAAACGCAGATGTTTTAAAAACACATTTGATGATGATGAATAAATAGTGAATTTTGAAAGAAAAAAAAACTACGATTCAAAAATTGGATAAATTAAAATACATATAACTACTAACATTTGGAGAATAAAAAAATGTTGACACACGAAGTAAAAAATAACAAAAATATTGGTATATATATCATTATGTATATTTCAGTATTTCTGTAGAATTGCTTAAAACTTTACAATTGCAAACTCTGCTGGAATCCGATTTCCGAAAAATTACAGATATATTGAAATATTTTTTAATGTTTTTTTTTTATCATAAAGTTTTATTTTACAATATATTGTATGGCAACTCGCCAAACTTCTTCGGGAAACAAGATTGTTTTGAGATGCTCGCGTATCATTTCACGAGTATGTACAACTGCTATAAAATTTTAAATATTTTTACACACTCGTGAATTGATACGCGAGCATCTCAAAACAATCTTGTTCCCCGAATAGGTTTGGCAAGTTTCTATACGAAATATTGGAAAATAAAACTTTATGGTCCAAAAAAAAAAGCATTTTTAATAATCTATATATATAAAAATGAATGTATGTGTGTGTGTCTGTTTGTTTGTTTGTTTGTCCTTTATGCCTGACCAAACCACTCATTGGATCGCCATGAAACTTTGGGAAGTTATTTAGTATAGTACTGGGAAGGTTTCTAGCAAATAAAATTTTTGAAATAACTTTTCGCCTAGAAATAATCAAGATAAATATTCTAATTTATCTGTTATAATTCAACAATCTGCTCCAAATATTATCATGATGATAAGATGATTTTGTAATGTAGAAAATTAGGAAAGACAAAATTCAGGTTGACACGGCAATTTATTTGAGACAAGAATAATGATACAATTCAAAGGCAAGATACTATTCCTTTAACTTCCAATTACCGAGGGAACCAATTAATATTGATTTTATTCAACTTATCGAGTATTTTTCAAGGGACCGGGAAAAAATGTTCACTTTATCGAGAGATTCGTTAAACAAACTTTACTCAGGTAAAACCCGGGCGAAGCCGGGTACATCCATACAAGAATAATGATACAATTCCAAGGCAAGATACTATTCCTTTAACTTCCAATTACCGAGGGAACCAATTAATATTGATTTTATTCAACTTATCGAGTATTTTTCAAGGGACCGGGAAAAAACTGTTCACTTTATCGAGAGATTCGTTAAACAAACTTTTACTCGGGTAAAACCCGGGCGAAGCCGGGTACGTCCGCTAGTTATATATATATATATGTATTAAAAATAAAGAAGGCATCTCCTGACCACGAGCACATGTGCTTTTTAGATGGCAGAGCGCCATCTAGTGGAGCAAAAATAAACTAAACGTTTATTTAGCTTGCTCCGTGATATTTGGCCAACCCAATTTCTTGATTTTCTTTATTTTTAATATCAACACCTGACCCACTTATCTTTTTTTTTTTTTCTATTGTTTTTCATATATATGTATGTATTGCTCTATTTTCAAGCATATATTGAAATATTTATTAACTTGTTGCAATATTTCTTGTAAAATATGCAGTTATATTATATGAAAAATAATGATAAGGGTATTTAACAATTGAGTTAGAAAAATGAAATATCTCTCAGTTGCAGCATCATGATACTGTGTTAAAGGCCGTCCAATATCAAAGAATCGACCTAAATTCAAGATACCCAGTTGTCAGAATTGTTGACTTGTGTTGCGTTGTGCCCGTTGATTTGTCAATAATCCACTCTGAGTCGTCGGAACTTCCTTGTACCGGTTTTATTTATATCCAGTCCCGGAACATCAGTCCACGTCGCGAGGTGGCGTGAGGATTCTCGACTGAACTCTCAACAACTTGTTTCAATAATTCGAAAAAGCAATATGGTTGACCAATATTTATCTATAAGTAAAGATATTATTGCTCAGTATAGCCTGCAAGCAATGAAAGAGCAAGGTCAAGAGTTCCCAGATGGCAGAAAAAAAGAAAACAGTTCAATATCATCAGAGGACCCGCCAATAGCTTGCCTTTAAAAGACCCAGAGGATTGAGGAACATCATGAGAGCAGACTGCTTTACATTATCTTCAGAGAGGATCATAAGCATCAGAAAAAAAAATGAGGTTGGCTAATGAGTAGGATGATTTTAAAACAAAACACTAGTCAATCCTTAAGAGAGAAATTATAATTTGGAAAACAAAGAGTAGAGAGAGAGAGTTCTAATAATAATAATTTTGATTTAGTAACCGATCATCAATAAATCTCATAAAAAAACAATTTTCAATGGACCCAATTAAGGTCTTCTAACCTTCGGGAAACAATAGTTTACTACATTTCAAAAGAACAGAATCGTATCCTGAACCATCTGAATACTTGAAATAAATCAAGGTCCAAGGCCAAACGACAAACACAAGATGCACATCCATGTCAATATACGTCACAAACACACACATATCTACTAAGGAATACACGAGAAGATTAGCATGGGCCCTGCGCAAGGATGACACGTAAAATCGTGAAGCGTTCCATACTAAAGAATACACGATTAATACACTAAAAAACAGAATCATTACTACGATATATACTAGAAGAACCCTAGAAAAAACACAAGCCTAAAGCACTCAATCTCCATAAGTAGCCAATCTCACCTACTTACTAGTGATGATAAAGAATGAACCACAACGCCAGTTTTGGAAAATTCAGACAAAAGCCAACCTAAATATCATTGTTTCGGGCTTTGGCCCTCCTCAGTACAGGGGTGGCTCCGATTTCATAACATTTTACGAGAGGGGTTATGGAATCGGTCGAATTTACCGAACAGATGGTTAAGCTGATATACTGAGAAGAGTCAAAGTCAGAACCCATGGTATACAGATCGGCCTTTGGTTTGAATTTGCTAAACCTGGTGGTGTGGCTCATTCTTTATCATTACTTGTATTTTTTTACTAGAGTGATGCACAGTCCCGTCGTTCTGATGTACAATTAAAGGGAGAGGTGCCTCTTTTGGTACATGAATATCATCCTCCCGCATCTTTATATATATATATACTGTATATATGTTATATAAAAATATTATTTTATTTATATATCATAGATTCAAATATTCTGTTAAATCGACCGACAGAGATCATGCTTCCCATATAAAAACTCGTTGTTGTTCTTCCCCGATGGCCGACTCAAAACATTTGTACATGATGTAAATAATATTTTCATTTTTTTTATTCTTACGCCTTAAGCCAGGCAGTACTTTAATCAAATTATGTTCTTATATATTACTTTAGCTCAAATAAAACAATCTCTGATCAAAACCATTTTTGTTATTATACTTTCAAGATTTCAGCCACGACTGATTCACCAATACCATTTAGTACTAAAAAGAACCAGCAAATAACTCCATGGCATAAACCTCAACATAATCTAAATACAAGCAGAAAAAATATATTTTCTTTATATAAGATATATATAATGAGTGGAGCAGACAACACGTCGCAGCGGGCTCCTCATCCAACATGCAGTCACGGACCAGAGTGGGAGCGCACTAACCTGAAGATAAATGAAGACCACAGGAACATGGTTACCTTGGTTTAGAGAGGGCAACACCAAGGTAGGTGAGGTGGACTATGGGAGTCCTAGGATCGCTGGTCAATCTGGCAGCATGGCGACCTGGCTGCTTTCTGTACTGTGTTCCTTCCTATCATTCTTTCTATGGGATCAGAAGGAATCCAACTTATATGCTAATGACGGCGTCAGAAAGGATGGACCTTTTTGAGTGTCCGTGCCCCAACAAGGACTGGCCTGCTCTATTTATTTGTTTTCTTAGCTTCTTGGACAATGTCAATGATCTGTTATTCGACCTTACTGGGTGCCGCGCGTCTCTTTTACGGTGGAAGTTACATCAGGTTTGGTGTTTCTATGTACAGCATTCCTATGTATACAACATTAAATATGTACGGCAGTTATGCCTCTGGTGGATTAGAGTTTACTACGGTGAGACAGGGTTAGTAAGACTATGTATAATTGTGTATAATATGGTTTGAAATAACGATTATATAAAACTAAAAAAAAATATGGGGTTGCAGAATAATAATATTGGATATATGTTTTTTGCTAACTTATAATAATGATTATTAATAAAAAGAAGGAATTGACAAATTATAATCTATTATATATATAAAAGTCAGTGTATTTATATATAAATGTATGTTTGTCGGATATACAAATCCTCAATAAGGACCTAATCTGGCTGAAATTTTAACAGGAGTTAGAGAATATTCTGGAAGAGTTTATTGTCGCAATTTTAGCCAAGGAAAATTGAAATTGGCCAAGTTATGGGCAAATATTTGTTTTTTAGTCAGAAAATGATGATGATAATATTGCTGTATCATGTTTGATTTTCAGTTACAAAATTATTTCGGGGAAAATTTCATAAAGCAGACCACAGACGAAGCCAGTTCATTTTTATAAGGCAGGCATAGAATTCTAACAGCAAAATATTCACTCGAGCAGAAGACACGAAGCCAGGTCATCTCTACATATAAAATATCGCTTTTCAGCCAAAGGGTTGAGATCACATAGTACACTTCGTTCTCTTTTTATGCGGTTTTTTTTAATGCGGTTTTGGAGTTATGCGGTGCAAGAAAAAAAAATTATTCGAATTTCGAAAATTTTTTTTTGGTGATTCACTTTTTCTGAAAACGAATAAGAATAACAACTACAACTCTACTATTACGCAATCAATACAAAGAAAGAATTTTGTAACGTCCTGGTTGTATGTTAAGTTATCCAACAAACAGTAGAGGGGAAGTTCCAATGTCTTTTATTCCGCGCCTGCCGGTGTCTTACACAACTCGTGCAAAACCGAAATCAAAACTGAAAACCCGCCGGCGTGCCAGCTGCCGTTACAAATTTCTTTTTTCTTTTATTGACATGTTTTCTCTTGATTTGTTCTTAAAAACAAAAGAGACAAAAACAAAAATACCTCGTTAAAATTGCGTGTTTTATGCTGCATTTTGTTTTTGTATGAAACTAATTTTAAAAGCCTGCATATTGGAAAGCATTAGAAAATAAAACTTTGTGAAAGAAGATTACTACCGAAAACCGGAAGATAAATTTACTCAAGTGAATTGTAAGTTTTTTGAATAATTTTAGTGCGTAATTGTACATTAAGTTTTTTCTATAATTTTTAGTCCTCTTAAAGAAAATGTGTGACAATAATAAAAAACAAAAAAGAAGTGCAATTTCGCTAGAAACCAAAATTATAATTTTCGATTGCTTGGCGAAAGGAGAAAGATCAACAGCAATAGGTAAACGTTATAATTTAGGCGAATCTACTATAAGAGCAATAAAAAAATGAAGCGGCAATAAGAAGATCAGTCAGATCTGGTACAAATTTGAGTTCTAAAATTTCATCATATTCAAGAGGCACTTTAATAGAAAAAACAGAAAAGGCTCTCGTAATTTGAATTGAAGATTTAACTCAAAAAAGAATTCCGTTAGATGGACATTTAATCAAGATGAAAGCCCTTAAATTTTACAAGGAGTTAAAAGAATCAGAGCCATCTACATCTTCACGTGAAAGTAATCCACAATTCTCTGCCAGCACAGGGTGGTTAACTGGTTTTATAAAAATACATTCTTTTCATAATCTAAAAATAAAAGGTGAGGTGGCTTCTGCAGATGAAGAAGCTGCTAGAAAATATCCTGAAAAGTTGGCTAAAATTATTAAAGATGGAGGATATTGTGCCCATCAAATCTTCAATGCTGATGAAACAGGATTGTTTTGGAAAAAAATGCCAACCCGTACTTACATTGCAAAGTCCGAAAAAATGCCAGTGGTTTTAAAGCTGCTAAAGATCGAGTTACTTTATTGCTGTGCAGCAATGCATCTGGCGATCGAATGTTAAAACCGCTGCTTGTAAATCGATCTTTAAAACCACGTGCATTAAAAGGAAAAGACTTAAATACACTGCCCGTACATTGGATGGCAAACAAGAAGGCCTGGGTAACAACGGCTATTTTCACTGAATGGTTCAATAAATGCTTCGTACCCGAAGTAGAAAATTATATGAAAGAGATGGGTCTCGAATTTAAGATCTTATTAATTCTTGACAATGCACCAGGTCATCCAAACTTAGAACATCCAAATATAAAGGTAGTTTTTTTCCCTCCAAACACAACGAGCCTAATTCAACCATTAGATCAGGGAATTAATTCAACATTTAAAAAATATTATGTAAAATTCACTTTCCAATTCATTTTCGATAAACTGGAATCCAATACAATAACAGTTACCGAAGTTTGGAAACAATTTAATATCTTGAACTGTGTAGATCATGTTGCGTTAGCAATTGCCGAGATAAAATCACAAACTTTAAATGCATGTTGGAAAGCTGCTTGGCCTGAATGCGTATCAAAGAGAAATGAATCAAATAGAACAACAATATTAACATCAGATATTATTTCAATTGCTAAGGAAATAGGTGGGGAAGGTTTTGATGATTTTGGCGAGCATGATATAGAAGAATTGCTTGTGGACGAAGCCCTAAATGATGATGATATTTTGGAAAGTATGGTAGATACTACTAAAGATTTCGAAACAGTAGATAGCGAACTGGAAGATGTTACTCCACTGGACGAAAAATTACTTCGGGAAGGCCTTCAACTTTCCGGTAAATTGGAAATTTTTTTTATTCAAAATGATAATGATGTAGAACGCGCCTTAAAATTCCAACGTGATCTGAAATTTTGTATGTCTGGCTACAGAGAACTCTACAAAGAACTAGTCAAGCCATCACAGCGTTTGATTACTGACTACCTTGTCAAAGAAAAAAAAATCACTGAAGTTCCTAAAGAAGCATTACCATGTAGATCTGATGACGTAATTTTATCTTCAAGTGATGAAAGTGATCTTGCACCAATCCACAAACGGGTTCGCACATTATCAAACAGCGAATAATGATGAAAACATTCTTAATATGATTTTAAATAAAGTTTTGTTTATGTTTTTTTTACATATTAAGTTTTGTTTTTGTTATTAACACACATATGTGCCATTTATTAAAATATGATGAGAAAAAAATTAAATCTTATTATTTATAAATCTTTTTTTATGCGATTTCTGGTGCATTTTAAAACATTATTTAGGTTTTATGCGATTTTTTTTAATAAATGGAACGTATCCATCATTTTACATATAAATGTATGTCTTTTTTTGTGCGATTTTTTTTATGCGGATTCCCCTGGAACGCATCTACCGCATAAAAAAAGAACCAAGTGTATATATATTTCATATAAAACTATTTACCTCTATATATATATATATATTAATAGTATTTTTTTATTTTTGTGGAAAAAATAGGAAAAGTAAAATATTCAGAACTACAGATTTTGAATTTATTTTGAGTCAGAACAGCAAGCTAATTCTATATCAAATATGAGAACTATATCATTATGAGAATTTTAAGATTTATAAAATTTGTTATTTAGTTTAAACATGTGAGGTTTGGTTTTTTTAATTTTTTATAATAAATAATAAGTTAGAATATAGTAGTATAAAAAAGTAACAACAGCAAAGCATCGGCGGTTAAGCGTCATAGGCTGGGTAAAAAAAGGAATAAGCGAAGAGAAAGTTTCATAGAAAAGAGCAAAGACAGAACCATGATAATAATTTTCCAAATATAAAATTAAGCTACTTAGAAGAGGAGAAGTATTTTTTGCGCTATTTTCTCTCTTTATGAAAGAAGATAATTTTTTTTATGTTTTATTTTTTTTTTGTGTGATTGTTGGTAATAACAGAAAATTGGTGAGCTAGTCATGAAGCAAGCTTCTATGAACAAAATATAAATAGTATTTTTTTTATTTTTGGAAAAAGGTGGAGAGTAAAATATTAAGAAAAAGAGATTTTGAATTAATTTTGAGTCAGAAAAGCAAGCAAATTCTGTA
This sequence comes from Cordylochernes scorpioides, assembly GCA_030710605.1. Taxonomy (NCBI): domain Eukaryota; kingdom Metazoa; phylum Arthropoda; class Arachnida; order Pseudoscorpiones; family Chernetidae; genus Cordylochernes; species Cordylochernes scorpioides. The sequence goes on from CP092867.1 coordinate 43,876,016, forward strand.
TCAAATAGTATCGTTAGGAGATTAACTCTTCTTCTAAACAGCTCAATTTTACATTTAGAAAATTATTATCATGGTTCTGTCTTTGCGCTTTTCTATGAAACTTTCTCTTCGTTTATTCCTTTTTTTATACTACTATATTCTAACTAATTATTTATTATAAAAAAAAATAAAAAACAAACCTCACATGTTTAAACTAAATAACAATTTTTATAAATCTTAAAATTCTCATAACGATACTATATATATATGTCGTATTAAGGTATATCTTTGAATAATTATAAATTTAAAACTCTAAATTTGTATATAAGAAATAATAGACGCGCGACAAAAAGAAACGCAGCCATTTTCCTTTGTTTTATTTTCCAACTTCCTTTGTTCTCCTCTTCTCCCTCTTACCCCTCGGGTCGTTGGTCAAAAATTATATACAAGCATTGGCTATTTACTCTTTGATTATAGATATTAAAATATATGGATATTAAAATGAAAGTGTGTTGACTACACTGGTCAACAAGATTTTTGCACAAGATAACCTGATTATGTTTCTAGTGTAAATTTTCATGCTGAACTCAAAAATCTAATCAGAAATTTCCCATCACCTATAGTTTTTGCGTGACGGTCTTTTTTCAGTATTGGGATAAATACACTAAAAATTGCAAACAATGTCACGTAACTGGTTTATCAAAAAATATTTTTCTTTGTCCACAAAGAAATAGCATCTTATCTACATGTCCTGAATCCAAATATACCATTAGTTTTTTTCTATTACACAATATTTCTGAGATACACCTACTTGAATTTGGAAATATTGTTAATATATAGGCATATATGAACGAAACATATTTATTATTGAAAAGCAGTGACAGTGGATTTTCTTCTATACTTTGCTTGTGGTAGATCCCTCTTGAGTGCCCAGCAGTCGTCGGCAAGCATAGCGGGACTCCATTTACCTTGGTACCGCTTCTCCATGCTTGATATAGCTTGATGAAACCTCTCACCATGCTCCTCGCTAACTGCGCCAAGATTGTCTGGAAAGAAATCTAGATGTGAATGCAGGAAATGGATCTTGAGGGACATGTTACATCCCAGTGCCTTGTAGGAAAGCAACAGATCATTAACTATGTCTCGGTAATTTTCAACCTTGACACTTCCTAAGAAGTTTTTGCAAACGTTTCTAAAGGAATTCCATGCTGCTGCTTCAACTTCATTCAAACTATTTTGAAAATTTCCATCCTGCTGCAATTCTCGAATCTGAGGTCCAACGAAAATGCCTTCTTTAATCTTCGCTTCACTTATACTAGAAAATTTTGTTTTAGGTAGGCAAATCCACTGGCATTTCGATCCATTGCCTTGACAAAGTTCTTCATTAATCCCAGTTTAATATATAATGGTGGTAAGTAAATATTTTCTGAATCGATCAGGGGTAGATTTGCAATATTTTTATATCCTGGAGTAAATATTTTACGGTTTGGCCAGATTTTTTTAATGTAATGCCTTTCCCTATCTCTGCTATCCCACTCACACAGAAAACAACAAAATTTTGTATATCCAAGCTGTAATCCACGCAAGAGAGCAACGACTTTCAAATCGCTGCATATTTTCCAACCGTATCTTTCATATTCTATCTTTTTCAAAAGCAGTTTCATGTTTTCGTAAGTCTCTTTCATGTTGGATGCATGTATTTATCCCAATACTAAAAAAAGATCGTCAGGCAAAAACCATGGGTGATGGGAAATTTCTGATTAGATTTTTGAGTTCAGCATGAAAGGTTACACTAGAAACATCATCAGGTTCTCTTGTGCAAAAAAAAAAGTTTTTTTTTGTAGACCTGTGCTATTTACAAGTAGTGTGGGAATTATATTGCAGTGAACCTGTGTGGGTGTGCGCAAGATGAAATTCGTAGCTGCACAGTCTAGATAAAATTTTTAATTTTCTCTGAATTGAAAATATCCTAACGAGGTTATGATATACTATTGATATTTTAAACTGTTATTTATTACATCTTTATTCTCTAATAAATCGATAGGATTCGAACAGTGCGGGGTTAAAAAGCTAAGACTACAGATGGTAGATCTCTCGGCCACGATTGCTCACTTTGAAAATGTTCATATCTTTCTTCATCCTACGATCCCTATTCTTCCTATCGTTGGCCACAAGTTGGCTAGACCTATGTTCCAACCTGGAAGTCTGGATAACGTTGTCTGTGTACTTTTTCATATGATATACTCGTACATTGAGTTTACGACTCACTCAATGGAAGTACATAGGTCAAAGCACTACAGCCAAAATTAATTTTTTTTAAAGGATGATCTCTAATTCGAACTAACATTTTGAAGTGCTCATCTTAGGATAGGTTTTACCGAACATCGATTTTCGAAACTAACCGATGGGGTCATACCATATCTTAGAGGATGATGTGTTTAAAAATCCAAAATTTTCTTTTTTCTTTTAACCCTCGATAGTTTATCTTATAAAAACGCTTATACTAATCCTATAGTTGTTCTATCGTATTGCTATACGTAAATTAACTTATTACTATTGTTCTAAATCTGTAGGCCTTTACATCTTGTCTGTCCTACACCAGACAAAACGAACGGAGGTATGCGGAGTTGTTATACCCGACTAACGATAAGCGCTAGCCTCTGCATGTTGTAAGGTGGCTAAAGATATTTATAGGCTATTTAAACCCACACACGCATTAAGTGTTTTTATGTTCACATTTTAAACTAATATATTCAAGTCTTCAAGGTCATATATCATGTGAGTTTATAGCTTGATTAAAATTATCATATCGCCTCATATAGTCCAACATTACATTTATATACAAATTTATATATTCCACTATTCTAACGGTCCATTTTATCAAGAACATTTTATAAGAGATATGTAGGTTTGTTTGTATGGGTAGAGGCAAGATATGAAACAATAAAGGAAGAAGGTATATACAAGATGCTAAATGAGTTTAAAGAATCCAAAATATTATTGTGGTAATTAAAAACAATGGAAATTTTTAAATTCTAAATATAACAGTTTTATACAAAAATGTACACAGAGTGATAACATTATTTATTAACGAGTCTTTATTTAAATAATGTGAAAATTCTTTGGTCGCCAAGGTTGTTGGTATAAAGACATCGGTATTTGGATTAAGTTTACTGTGTAATTTTTCATTGGTAGCACCCAAATTACTTTCCACCATATTATCGAATGGATTGATTTTAGGGTCTAAGACCAATGTACTGGATTTAGTGGGCTTTACTATTGATGAAAAAGTTGGTTTGGATGTTATTTGAAAATCAGGCTTATAAAATTTTTCATCCGTGAAAATACTGTTGTCCAAATGGTTAAACGGTTGAAACCATTTCCTTGGTCTGGACGAACCCGGATCACCCAAGATATCTGTAGTGAGGTGCCTATAAGGAAATAGAAAATTGTTTTGTCTAGGAGGAGAGTCGGGAAGGTCCATAGGAGGTGTGATATGGGGAATATTTTCTACATATCTACGAAGTTTTTCTATATTTATAATTTCTGTCTGTAACTGCAAAGGTCTATTTGGTCTATTAATGCGCACTACCTGAGGTGATATTATTTCCATGATCTCATATGGGCCTGTATAGTTAGGTTCCAACTTTGGAGTATTCGGATGTCTATAAACTTTCACCAATACTAGATCCCCTGGTACAAAATCGATCTTTTTATGTTTTTGATCGTACATTAGTTTTTCGGCCTTATGCCTTGCTTGAGTCTTTTGTAATGCTATTCTTCTTGCTTCTGAGAGTTCGGAAAATTTCTGAACATGGTTGTTTAAATTGTTAGGGACTATCCCTTTCAATAAATAGATGGGAAGAAATCCCGTCACTGTATGTGGAGTTAGATTGTAGATTCTGGTGACCATTTCTATCTGTTTGGTCCATGTCTGTTTGGGGTGTTCTAAATGGAGTATCTTTAGTTTCCCTGTTATGGTTGCATTCAATCTCTCGCTCAGACCATTTGACTGTGGGTGATTTGCTGTGGTATACAAGGGTTTTATACCTTGTGAGATTAAAAACTTTCTAAATTGAGCGGATGTAAATGCAGGAGCTCGGTCTGTTTGTAGGTTTTTAGGAATACCTTCCTGAAATACCCTTTTTAGGATTTGAATATAGGTCAGGGTAGATGTAGATTTACTAGGAAAAGTCCAACAGTATCGACTCATGTGATCACATATTACATGGAAATAAGCTCGGTTACCACCATACTTATTAAATCCGGCTACTGTGTCCATTGACATAAGTTCATAAGGTTCCTTCGCGAGTGGTAAGGTACCCATTTCTCCATATGTGGGTCCTTTCGGAGGTTTTACTATTTGGCAAATTTTGCATTTACGGACATAGTTATTTATATCTTTGGTCATACCATCCCAATAATACTGACTAGTGATTACCCTAGTGAGTTGTGTGATTCCTGGATGGTTATACCATTCATGTGCTTTCTGGAGTAACTTATTTCTTAGTGTATCAGGTACGACTACTCTGGGTACGCCCTTTTTAGTAATAATCGCAAGTCCATCAGTATTGATGAGTGATTGATATTTCTCAGATACACGATGCTGGTGTTCCTCCAATTGTTGAGCCTCTAGAAATCCGCAAAATGATTGTCTTGATAGTAAGTCTGCTTCGAGTTGATTTTTACCTTTCAAAAGTGTATGAGCTGAGTCTCAAGGACCATCTAAATAACCTACCTGACGGATTTTTAATATTTTTCAAATATACCAGAGCTTGGTGATCAGAATAAATGGTGAAATGTCTACCAAGCAGGTACACCCTGAAGTATTCGATAGACTCAATGATAGCTAAACACTCCAGCTCCGAGATGGAGTAGTTCTGTTCATACTTGCGTAGAGAGCGAGAGAAATATTGTACAGGATGTTCTTCTCCATTTTCATCCTTTTGCTTTAGAATTCCGGATATCCCTAATGTACTCGCGTCACAATATAAGAAGCAGGGTAAATCTTCTTTAAAGATATGTAAAACTGGTGATGCAGTTAGGCTGCTTTTTAAATCTTCAAATGCCTTCTGACATTCAAGAGTCCACTTAAAAGGAATATTCTTTTTTAGAAGTATATTTAAAGGCGATCTAAGCTGTGCATAATAGGGAATGAATTTATGATATACATTTACGACACCTAAAAATGACTAAAGTTTTAACATTAGGTCGGAGGTTGGATGGTTCCTATTACCTGAGTGTTAGTTAGGTGAGGTTTATAAGTGCCCTGTGTGATTTCGTATCCTAGGAAGCTAATGGAGGTCTTACATAATTGACATTTGTTAAGGTTGAGGCGGATATTTTCTGCCCTGCATAGTAGGAAGAATAAACGAAGATGTTCTAAGTGTTCTTCAAAACTATCAGAAAAAATTATAAAATCATCATAGTAGTGTCCTAGAAATTGGAAGTTATATTTTCTAAGTATTTGTCCAATAGCTCTCTCGAAGATCTGTGGTGAGCTTCGTAGCCCGAAAGGTAATCTTTTAAACATGTACACTCCTGCGTGGGTGGTGAAGGCTAAATAAGGTCGAGAATCCGGATGGATAGGAACTGTCCAATAAGCGTTGCTCAAATCAAGGCTGGAAAAATACTTAGCTTTCGACAGTTTTTCTATCACTGATTCTACTAATGGTATAGGTTGGGGATCGACTGGAATGTGTTCATTTAATTTTCGAAAATCCACACACATTCTAAATGTTCCATTTTTATTTTTACTAGAGTAATGGGTGAAGCATATTCACCTATGGCCGGTTCTATTATATTATTTTTTAACATCTCATTGATTTGTATATCTATTTCTTTCCTATATGTGAATGGAATTCTATACAGTCACAACCTGATTACTCTATCTGTATTTGGTTTATTCTGTACAGGTTGGATATGTAGGGTAGGAACTTTAAATGGGTCTGTAGGAAATATTTCAGCAAATTCTTTCAATAACTTAATTAACTTAAGGTCTAATAAGTTGTTTATCTTATGATACTTATCAATTAAATCACTGGGTAACCTATTTTCCCCTGGAATGCTTGATTGAGTGGAAAGTGTCTGTTGTAAATGATTAACATAGAGTGGATTACTTCCTGAAGGTGCACAGTGATTATCTAAGATTTGTGTATTAACAATATGAAGGTGTTGGTTTATATTATATTTCCTATCTGGATTTATCACATTGTATGCATCATTTACATAAGCCAAATCTGTTTCAAAATAAAAAAGAGTCGCAGGAATATTTGTGCCTTGTTGACTCACTACATTTCTATTGAAGTCTATTCTAGTTTTTAATTTTTTTAGAGTATATAATCCTATTAGTGCAATTTCATATGGTAGATTAAATATATAAAATTTTAAGCTAACTTTTCTTTTAAAAAAACTGACTGGTAAAATAACATAAAATATAGGTTGGATTGGTCCACTCAATGTATTAATTCTAGAATGCTTATTAACTGGATATTTAGTTATATTTCGAAATTTATCTGATGGCAAAATTTTATGCAAATAATCAAAATATATTAGGTTAATGGTAGAGCCAGTATCCACAAGAAATTTAACATTGAAGGTGAAAATAGATAAATTAGAGGAATAGTCTTACATTATGCTGGTTCTTTCCTTGATGAGGGATCACATCCTTGTGATCTGGGTTCCTTGGGCAGCGTGGTATCCGCGTAGTTGCGAAAGGCAAAACGTCCACTTCCAGGTCTGTGAAACGCTAATTGTCCATATTGTGGCCGGTAATGTCCTTGGCTAGGCGAGGGAGTGAATTCGGGTCGCCAGCGGTCAAGGCCACGCTGTGGTGTCGGTTGTCCTCGAGCACTCGTTACTGACCGGATGGTGTTTACATAGTCCAACCATTCTTCAGGCGTCTGTGGGTTCCTGGTGTATATCATTTTCTTCAAATCATACGTTACACCTGCCGTAAGTGCTTCAACAATCTGTTTGTTTGGAAGTGAGTTCTCTAATGCACCCACAACCTTAAAATGGTAATAATCGTTAATTTTTTCTGGCTTTTCCAATTGGCGAGTGAACAATTCTTCCAACGTTGTCTTCTTCTTTGATATATAGATTGTGGACAGTTTCTGTTTGATATTTAAATAAGTCTCTTGTTCTAAGCCCAATCGATAAAATATATTTTTAGCTTCTTCTTCTATATTTAGAATAACTAATTATTTTCTGTCTCGTTCATCGTTTGTTGCATCCTCAATGTTACGAAAGAAAATATTTATATCTTGATTGAGGCCAGAGAATTTACTTATATGATTTTTATTTGAGATCGTCTGTTGTTGTATAATTTGTGTTAGTAAATTAATTTGTTCTTTCATTAATTTAAATTCTATATTATCGTTTCTGTCAGAAAAATGAGTGTCGGTATCTGACTTCCTTTTTGGCATTTTTGTGGCGAATGGGTGTAGGCTAAAGGGTAAATCCAATAAAGTTTTAAAAAAAGAAAAAAACGTACCGGTTATTATATCCTGTTGGCTAAATACTGTCGTATTAAGGTATATCTTTGAATAATTATAAATTTAAGACTAACTTTGTATATAAGAAATGATAGACGCGACAAAAAGAAACGCAGCCATTTTTCTTTGTTTTATTTTCCAACTTCCTTTGTTCTCCTCCTCTCCCTCTTACCCCTCGGGTCGTTGGTCAAAAATTATATACAAGCATTGGCTATTTACTCTTTGATTATAGATATTAAAATATATGGATATTAAAATGAAAATGTGTTGACTATTTACAAGTAGTGTGGGAATTATATTGCATATATATATATATATATATATATATATATATATATATAAGTCAGTGTATGTATGTATGTATGTCGGCTATACACGTCCACAATACATAACTAATAGGGCTAATATTTTAACAATATATAGAGTTGAATCTGGAAAAACCTATTGGGAAATTACAGGTTTCTATATCGAATATCCTTGGAGTTATTAACAAATATTAACAAATTTTTCCTATTTCACTCTCAACCAGCGCCTAACTGTGGCAACTACGAGAATTAAAGTTGGGAAGTGGGGCGACGGGGATTGGTGGAGCGGGACGTTTCACAAGAGTGACGTAATGACGACGCTGGGGTAAGAAAATCACTCGCTATCATAATTTTATGTATATATATCCGAATTAAAATATATTCATATAAAAATCAAAATAATACAAAATTTTCAAATATCGTTGTGAATATTTATATATTCATTTTTATTTTAAAAACACACACAGTTTGGAGCGGGACAAAATAAATATATTTTATTAAACATACTTTATAAACTTTTATATTTCGTCATCTCTCCCATTCCCATTTTCTTTTTTAAATTTGGATAACTTAAATTTTTGGTGTGCTTAACACTTTATTTTAAACTATTTATTATTATGATAAATATATATTTTCGAGAAAAAATATATATACAGTTGAACCTGTCTATAGCGCCCTCTCTTGGGACTCACCAAAATAGGGTGCTAAAGAGAGGGGTGCTATAGACAGGTCACTTTTAATGTAAATCGCATCGTACTACGTATTTAAAATCGGGCGCTATAGACAGGTTTAACTGTAATAAATTTTTATAATTTAAATTATGAACAGATTTATAGAATAATGAATTTTATTCATTATTTACAATTTCCATACATCTGTGTGTTCTCTCTTTTATTCTTACTGTTTATTGTTGTAAAAAAAAAATTATAAAATATATACACAAAAAAGAGAGATAATATAAAACTCTATTACAATGTCTGATCTATTCAATCCTAGCTACTTATTCTCTAACGTCGAAGAAGTCCTGGAGTCGAATCCCTTCACTGGGAACGAAAGAAGAATCTTAAAGGACATCTTGAAGTTGTGTTCCTCTAAGACATTGAAGACATTTAAAGAAAGTTTCACAGACAAGTCTTACGTCCATCTGAGCAGTGGAGAGACAGCTAGGAACCTGGCTTCTCTGAAGAACGGCCAACCACACCGTGTCTACAAGTTTATCCCCCTGGAACTGGAGCTGGACTATAAATTGATCCAGCGGGAAGTATTCCCCTGGACCCTTCAGCAGCTCCAGGTAGAACTAACAGCCCTCACGGCTCTAGAGAAACTGAAAGTGTCCAATTTCTGTAAGCCATCCAAAATATGGATGATATGGGACACCCCAGGCCAATGCCAAGAATACACATCGCCAGGTTCCTACTATGCTGTGAGCAGCGATAGCGAAGATGAGAAGAAACTGTACGGTGTCATCATGACTCAATACGCTGGTCCCTCCCTTTCCTCGATGGTCAACTGCCTGTCAACTCAGCAGATGTTGTCGGTGTTCGGCCAGCTCAGTCTGGCCCTGAACCAAGCCGAACGGGAATTTGACTTCGAACACCGGGACTTACACTGGCAGAACATCCGTGTAGCTCTAACCAAAAAGTCCCAACTAACCTATACCCTCAACAACAACAACAAGGTCACCATCCCCACTTTTGGAATCCGAGTCAGAATTATTAACTTTGGATTTTCAAGACTGACATTTCAAGGCAATGTTCACTACAATAAATTAAGTTTGAAAGCCAAAGAAGAACGGGACCCTTTGAAAGTCCTTGAGGGAGAAAATATGGAAAGATTTTTCTTCACGAACTTGGCCTATCTACGCCAGGCCTTCAGCTATGTTGTGGAGAAACGCCCAGAACTTGTCCATCTGTCACCTGATGTAGAGACACTGAGCTCCTGCTGTGAGATAGCGAAACTGTTTCTGAAGGAACTGGAAGATTTGAAGGAAGAAGGCGAACTTACTTCCGCCGCTCCTTTACTTAACTAATATTTGCTTCCTGGAAACGTGTGTGTAGACTTCAAGATGTTATATAGAATCGAAGTCTTATCAACACTTTATAATATTTAAAAACCTTTTTCGGAGCTTTATAAATAAGCACATGTTATATATATGTACTATATATTTAATTCAAAGAAAGACAGGACAACACATTGTTGAAAATATTTTATGACAACATTTTTATGTAACAATATACCTTCCCGTATATAAATATGCATGACTAAATAAACAATAAAAATATCTTAAAGTAATTTTGTTCTCTTATTTACATATTGACCGTTCTTTGATATTTTACCTGTGTATTTTTAAAAAGAAATCGAAAATATTATTTTAGGGGGGAATATATAAATGTGGAACAATATCTGTTAAACCTTAAGTGATATTATGAAAAGGCATCTCCTTATCGTGCAACTGAAAGTTGCTGATGGCTTGCGCCATCAATCGGAATAAATATCAGCTATTCTCGTTGATTTTAAATTAATCCAGAATTGGCCAAATACCCATTATTGATTAATCAAGAAAAGCTATATACGTATAGTATATATTCTATATACAGTTACGAGCGTCTTTCCAAATCAGTCGTCTCTCTCTGTCACCGTTTGCTTTTTTATTGGAATGGCGCCCTCCTATTGGTTGGCTACGGTCACGCCACCTTTGCCACCCCCCCATCATGCCTTCCCTACTCGCTCTTTAGTTTTTGTAACTATTGTTTTGGAGCGGGTCGCTCTTTAAATAAATGCATATATTAGTTAATAACTAAATGGAATCCTCTCTTTCCTTTTCCCAGTATGAGACGCCTATGGAAGCCAACAGTACATAGACAGATAAAGCACATAGGCTATAGTTATTAACTAATATATGCATTTATTTAAGGCGCCAATTTATAATTGTAACAAATAGTATTTGAATAAAAACATTCAATCGGGTAAAACACGGGCGTTGCCCGGGCCATTCGGCTAGTATAGTATATCAACGAGAATAGTTGATATTTATTCCGATAGATGGGGCAAGCCATCAGCAACTTTCACTTGCACGATAAGGAGATGCCTTTTTCATAATTTATGCACCTCATCCCAGTACTATATCACATTTGTACTATTTTTTCACATTTGAGTGAAATATATCTTTGGAAAAAAAACTCTTGCTACTATTTTAGTATTCATGATAAAACAATCGTCAGTTATTAAAGTAATGGCCTCACTTTTAGCTTTTTTGTTTCAACGAAAATCTAGAAAAGTGTCCGGCCATATGAAAGCTTTCTAATGGTGGTGGTGTCTTGTGCACTCCATGGAAATGGGGGGTGCCATTGCCCCGTTAGTCATCCACATTTCAGAGTTCCCTGTAGGCCTTCACGGTTACCGTAGCGGCTCGGGGCTCACGACACCGTACCTCGCCCTACAGGGCAGGCTCTGTAGGTATATATAGAAAAGGTGAACATGAATCTGTAGAAGAAAAAAAATGTTTGCTTCTTCCATATCATTTCCAGAAAAATATATTCAAATATAATAGAATTTCTGGGCAAAAATACTTGTCTTTTAGTCTGAAAATGATTATGACCATATTTCTGTATCATGTTTGATTATCAGATACAAAATTAATTCGAGGAAAATTTCATAAAGCAGACCACAGACGAAGCCAGTTCATTTTTAGTAGGCAGGAACAAAATTCTAACAGCAAAACACTGACTCGAGCAGAAGACACGAAGCCAGGTCATCTCTACATATAAATTATCGCTTCTCAGCCAAAAGGCTGACATCATAGTTTATATCTATCTATCCTTATATATATAAAAATCAGTGTATGTATATATGTATGTATGTTTGTCGGCTATACATGTCGACAATACATAACTAATCTGGCTGATATCTTAACAGTATATAGAGTTGAATCTGGAAAAACCTTATAGGCAAATTTTCAGGCTTCTATATATGATATCCTTGGAGTTATTTAAAAAATCCTAATTAACTCGCAACCAGCGCCTCACTGCGGTAACTGTGAGAATTAAAGTTGGGGAAGAATGGGCCACGTGGGGCGACGGGGATTGGTGGAGCGGGACGTTTCACAAGAGTGACGTAATGACGGGGTAGAGGCAAGAAAATAACTTGCAATCATAATATTTTGTATATATCAGATTTAAAATACATTCATATAAAAATCAAAATAACAGAATTTTATAATATCGTTGTGAAAACTTATATTTTTTATTTTTATTATTATTTATTAATTAAAAGCTTTTATTTAACTTGCCTATCTGTCTGTCTGAATGTCGCCAAATCTTGTAATCAATTTTTATTAATATACTTATAGAGCACCTAGAAATATGAAATTTGGTACACATGTTCAAACCTGATGACAATGCTAGCTGACCAATTTTCAGACTTCTGGGTTGTCAGGTTGGCCAAGAACAGACAAATTTTAAAATTTCCTTTCAAATTTTGTATATTTAATTTTAATAAGCTTCCAGACCATATAGAATAATGAAACTCACAATACTCGCTCAGTCCAATTAATAATTGACAGATAGACAGACATACATTCATTTTTATATATAGAGATTAGCGCAGTAATTAAACGTAACAGTAAGAAAATGTTGATTTTAATATATGTAAATAGAGTCTCTAAAGAAAGACCACCTAAAAACATGACTCAACTTGTTTCTCCTGCTGGTGGTCTCTCATTGGAGATTCTAATTGATATTAAAGAATCTCTAATAGACTTTTAATAAGAGACTACCTCTAGGAGAGACGGGTTAAGCTACGATTTTAGGCATCCTCTCAATGGAAGCTCTACTGTATCTACTTTTTCACACTGTTTGGCTTAATAAATGCCATTTTAACCATTTTAAATGTGTATCAATCCAGTCTATTTTTTTATATTTTATAGGCAAAATCACTTCATTTCAATTCATAGGGAATTCTTATCATTTTTTTTCTTCATTCAGCTTACTTTCTATTATATTTTAAGCCATTATTCCCCATTATACATATTTAATACCGTATACACTGTTTTACTTTCAAAAATGTCATTAATAATTTGAACACAGACACATTGAAAACCTTCTTAATAATGATGATAATTTTTAAAAAAAATTAATGGAATTTGGGAAATAAAACGAAACGAAAAAAGGAAATCTGACAAAAAATAGCTTTATAACTTTCCCCAAAGTTCTAAATGGTCAAATAGCAAGTGGCTATATAAATAAAGGTATACACAAAGATCAAATATAGATTTCAAAATATTTTTTTTACCTAATTTTAATGCATTGTAAATTCTTCATCTTCAGGGTCATTGGTAGTTATGTTAAAAATTTGGTGACATTTGGTTAAGTAGTTTCTGAGTTTATCGATAAACAGACAGACAAATTTTGATTTATATATATATAAAGACTAGCGGATGTGTTTTATCCGAGTGAAAGTTTGCCTAACGAATATTATATATTATGAAGTATAATAAACAATGTTAAAGATTAGTTTTAAATATTAATCAAGATTGTGTGTGAATATGTGAGAAAGATGTAATATCGTTGTTGTTTTCTTGGCCGACTGTTTTACATATGGTGTTATCTTAAAATTGCTTGTTTTGAATATTTTTTAGATTGAGTTGAATGAATTGCTGATTTTTTTTTGTATTTATATATAAATAAAATTAACTCTGTTGATTTTTTTGTATTTAATCGATAACAGCGAAGTTACGCATGTTAAAGTTAAGAAAAATATTTTGATGTTAAACAAAACCTGCTCCATCTCGTTTTACATAAATGTTGAAAATTTGGTTGAAATTGATGCATTGTAACAAAAGTTTTTAGCGAACACCACTTATGAAATTTGCATTTTATTAATATAGATATAATATAAATGAGTTTTAAAAATTGTTTTAAAAAAATGCATCGGCCGGGAATCGAACCCTGGCCGCCCGCGTGGCAGGCGAGCATTCTACCACTGAACCACCGATGCTTTAAAAAAATCAAATTCATTTATCGTCGCGACCAGTGCTGCGCCCTAGCGGTAAAAGACTGGAACTAACGCTTTTTGGTTTTTTATTTTTTTAAAAAAGCACATTAACTTTTTTAGTTTTTTGAATAGCCTATATGTTAAACGAAATCTTCAGCTACCTACATGCGAAATTCCATAATGATTGAGTCAGTAGATTTTGCGTGATGCGATAACAAACATCGATTTCGCATTTCATTTTTATATATATAAGGAAGGATAATACAGAGATAATAAATCAGAGTGCTGAAAATATAACAGATTAATTAATATTTATCCTTGTTTTTTTTCAAAAGAAAAAAGGTTTTTCAAACTAATAATTAGATAGAAACCTTTCTGGTAGTATATTAAACAATTTCTCAAAGTTAAATTGCGATGAAATGAGTAGTTTGGTCCGGCATAAAGAAGAGGCATATAATCATTTTTTTCTATATGCATGATAATATTTAGAGCAGATTGTTGAATTATAACAGATTTATTTGCTAGAAACCTGTGCTTTAGAAACCTTGTTTATTTATATAGATTTTAGGTATTAATAAAGAGTAAACTTTGACTTCTAATTTGAATTTCTTTTCAAAACCATTTATACAAGTATTGTCTATTTCTACAAATTGAAGATACTTCGGCCAGTAAATCTTTTTTATTGTCTCGACGTTTCGACAAAAGTTTTTTGTTCTCGTCAGGAGCGAACAAAAATCAAAACATTTGGCAAAGCGTTAAAAATAATTCTATCTTCAGGATAAGTATTGTCTATTTCAAAATATATTGAGGCTTGATTTAGAAACCGCCCTGTAAAATGGGTAATCCCTATATATATAAAAGTCAGTGTATGTATGTGGGTATCTATGTCGGCTATACACGTCCACAATACGTAACACATCTGACTGAAATCTTAATAGTATATAGAGTATAATCTGGAAAAACCTATAGTGAAAATTTCAGGTCTCTATCCCGAATATTCTTCGAGTTATTTGCAAATTACGTTGCAAATTTGCCTTTTCGCTCGCAAGCAGCGCCTCTAGCGGTGAAGATGGGAGGTGGGTAATATCAGCTGACCTAATGTACATGTAAAACGTGTTTTGACAGGACATAGAGAAAAATCTGGAAAATATATTTATCGGATTTTTAGCCAATAAAAAATAAATTTGACAGGTTCTGGGCAAAAGTAGTTGTTTTTTTAGTCAGAAAATGATGATGACAATATTGCTGTATTATGTTACAAAATTATATCGGGAAAAATTCCAAAAAGCAGAGACCTCGGGTGAAACCAGTTCATTTTTTTGTACGCAGGAACAAATTTCTAACAGAAAAACATTCATTCGAGCAGAAAACAAAAGCCAGATCATCTTTCTATAAAAATAGCGCTTCTCAGACACAAAGTTTGGAGCGGGACGTTTCACAAGAGTGACATCCACGGCGCCAATTTATAATTGTAACGAATAGTATTTGAAAATCAAAATAATATAATTTTCAAATATCGTTGTGAAAATGTACATTTTTATTTTTATATTTCAAAACACACAAAGTTTGGAGCGGGACTTTTCACAAAAGTGACATCCACGGCGCCAATTTATAATTGTAACGAATAGTATTTGAATAAAAACATTTAATCGGGTAAAACCTGGGCGTTGCCCGGGTCATTCGGCTAGTTAATTATAAGTAAACTTTCTCTGAAACACTAAATAATGATCCTTCTCCATTCGATTCAGACAATACACAGTTTCGTCTATTCAATTTAAAATAGTATTATAGTAATTATAAAAAAATTCAGCCGAGAAAAGCATAAACACACTTTGTTTATTTAGAATATTTTTCGAACAAGAAGCACGCGCTGCATATTCATTGCGCCTACCAGCCAGTTTACACGCCAGCCAGCGAGCTGAAAGTATCATATAAATAGAACTGTTAATTTTTTACATGAAAATCTGATTGTTAATAATTATACTATATCTTACACAGCTTCATCTGATAATTTATCAGACTTTCTTACAAAAGCTATATCCAAAGATAAACTAAGAAATTCTTTAAAAATGATTAATGTTGTATAAACAATTTTAAAAATGGATTGTTTACTTATTGAATATATATATATATTACTAATGACATATTTTGATTGTATTAAACATAATTTCGATTATATAAAATATGATCATTTTGGATAAAATTAATATTTGTGTTTTAAACTTTATTTTATACTGTGTATCATAAAATTCCAAACTTTGAAATCATTCTATTTGTAAACGAAGCAGCCATGTTGAAGACCCGTTGAATTATGGGAGACAACCATGAGGTGACGTCACGACCTCTCGGCCACCAGCCCGACGTTCTTATTGTGTACCATGTTTAAACTTCAAACTTTAATTTATTTAATTAATGGAAATTATTCCCCAAAATTATGGGGAGATTTGTTGCAAATATTTTGCCTATAATTTTGTGTAACATTTTTATTTAATAATTAAAAATATTCCTTATTGTATTTAAATTTTAAGTATGTTTAAAATTTACAATTATAAATAATATTCTATGAAAGAAGATAAACAACGAAATGAGAAAAAGAAGAACAGGCAAGAACAGAGACTTTACGCAGCTCTTATATATCCTTTCTTTTAATTTTGTATGTTAATAAATATTTTAATGATTATATAATTGACGTGATCCCTATCTTCCCATTTAAACACCCACAAAAAGACCAACATATATACATGAAAATCTTTTCATAATTAGAAATTATCTTGATGAAATGAATGATTATTATATAAACATATTTTTATCTATGTAAACAATATTGTCTAAGAGTGTAAATACTTAAGCTTACATTTGATGTACCCTTTAGACATTAACCATTGTTATTCACAGCAAATTTCAATTAACAGAAGTTTAGTAAACAGTGCTATCTATACTTTTACATCAAAATATAAAATTATGATTTTATATTAAAGATATTTAGTCCCTAATAAGAGTAGAAATTTTCAATTTTCACAATGTTCAAAGATATTCAATCCAAAATGCATTTAAGGAAACCAGTCGGCTAAAAAGCCATTAGAGAAACATTACATATAGGGAAATATGATCTTGTTGCCTTTGGGGTGAAATTGATCTAGTATTCAAAATTTGTATACATTATATTTTAACTTATCTCTCAAATTACAAAACTTTCAATTTATCAGCAGGATTAGATTATATGATTAAGATTATGTTGTTTCTTGAAATCGTGCCTCTTCTTTAGAGGTCGATTTCTGATAAAAGGGGCATCAAACATTCAATTTTAATGGATGCACTCAAGGAACACAAACAAGATATCTAATACAGTGTAATGTTGCCCCACACCAGCTTGATGGCAAACCTATAACTAACGTTTTCTTCCTATTTATTATGAAAAAGATTTAATGACACTAGGCGTATCATGGTAATTTTGGAGAATTTCTGGCGAAATTCGGGGCAACGGATGATCCTAGCTGCTTCTGTGGAAAGTAAAACCAAAACTCATTTATTAATAGAATGTCCAATTTATTACAGCTACATAAGTAATCACTTTTCTATCATTGAGGAAATGCGCGAAGACACCTATATAAAATTCTATATCTTTAGTATAGTCATTTTCAATTTTCTTTTCTGTTTGAGAAAGCCAACTTTTTAGTTTAAATTTTGTTTTTAGACATGTTATTGAATTGTATATAAGTTGCTAAAATGTATTTAGGCGCAAGTATCCCAAGCTAGGATATCGCGTCTGATATATATGTAAAATAAAATAGTCAGAATATTAATGTCATGGTGTTTATTACGTCTAAAATTATAAACAGATATTAACATATCAACAAATATAATGTTTCTAAAATGACCATCTCTAATGAGTCAGCAATTCTTCCAGACCAAGAGTGGTTATACTGCCAAGACCCAGTTTCAGCAAAAAAGTCAGATTTTTTTATGTTCTTTTAAAAATATAAATTTGATTTTTTTTTTCCGAATGATAAATTGATATTTTCTCGTCATTCTTTTTTTATTTTATTAACTTTAATTATATTTTATATGTATAGTCTTCTGAAATAAATATCGCAATTGTATATATATTTACAATGGTGAAAAACTATTCTTTTAAAATTGATAACTTCGCCATACAATTTTCAACACGTTCTACCTCCTTCTGTTCTCTAAGGGAACAAGTCCTAAGTCTCTTTCTTAGAGGTCCGGCTATATCATCAAATTCTCGTTTTCGCTTCTGATCGGAAATTTTAACATCGACCTCCTTCATCCAAGGTCTGATCGTGGCAGCTGGCTGGACATCTAAGCTCATGTCCTTCGGTGTGACAGGCCCTTCCATTGATGTCGTATCAGGAATGGTCTCACGATCTTCAAAATGAACCGTCCTCTGAATAACACCGAGACGGTCTTTAATATTACTCCTCCCTTTTGTAGAAGTATTGGGTTTGCCCTTGAAAAGGCTCTTCTCTTTTCGAGGCCGACAGGAGGCAAAAGAGAATCTTTGAATCGGATAGACCTGGATGTCTATGCGGCGTCCACCAAAGTACTGGTCATTGAATCTATTCTGGGCGCGAACAGCCGCATCTTTCATGGCAAACACCACCTCTGCCTCTCCTATGAAAATCCTTGAAGAATTATATCGGAGGTTGTAACGGAGAATCAGACCAAAAGGGGAGAAAAGTTTGAATATATCCCTGCGTGTGACACTATAGTGGAGGTTGGAGATGACCAGTCTGTAGACAACATAGTTCTCTGAAACTTGTCTCTTAGGACGGTGAATCTTCAATCCATGGTCCGGAACGCCTTCTGGGCGAATAATATCATCGATGTTATTGGCCATCTTTATTCTATGGGATTAGAGGTTCACAGATATTCTTGTTACAGAATTAAAGTATTTTTTAAAAATATTATTTTTATATTTAATTAATATATAACTAAACCGAGAGCACAAGGTTTAGAGGAACACCAAAAATAATGAATTTTATTCAAAAATAATGAATATGAATCTGTTTCAAAATATATTGTAAAAAAATAAAGTATATGAAAATATTTTTAAAATATTTAAATTTATTTGTAACATTTTTCCCATATTCTGGGACTTTAGAGAGGGAGAGTATCTCAAATATTTTAAAGAAATTTTTATATTTTTAAATATAATTGTAGAAAATTATCTAGCATCTTCTAGCGCTGAAATTTGTAGAATTAGAAATACAGTAGAACCTCCCTGTAAAGAACACCTAATTGCAGAGCCAAAGTGTCCTTTAAGGAAAGATGTCCTCTTCCCGGAGAGTTGCTCAATTATAAAAATGGTAATTTTGCAAATGAAAACTGTCCTTTGTGGAGAGGTGTCCTCTTAATAGAGAGTTGCTAAATTGTAAAAATGGTAATTTTGCAAATGAAAACTGTCCTTTGTGGAGAGGTGTCCTCTTACCAGAGAGTTGCTGAATTGTAAAAATAGTAATTTTGCAAATGAAACCTGTCCTTTGTGGAGAGGTGTCCTCTTACCAGAGAGTTCCTGAATTGTAAAAATTGTAATTTTGCAAATGAAACCTGTCCTTTGTGGAGAGGTGTCCTCTTAATAGAGAGTTGCTAAATTGTGAAAATGGTAATTTTGCAAATTGTATACCGGACATACAAACAAACATACAAACAGACAAACATTCATTTTTATATATATAGAGATTTACTCTTCATTGTTGGCTTTTTATATTATATTTACTCTTCATTGTTGGCTTTTTATCTTACATTCACTCTCTTGGCTTTTTATATTACATTTACTCTTCATTGTTGGCTTTTTATCTTACATTCACTCTTCATTGCTAGCTTTTTATATTATATTTACTCTTCATTGTTGGCTTTGTATCTTACATTCATTCTTCAAGGTTGGCTTTTTATATTAAATTCACTCTTCATTGTTGGGTTTTTATCTTGCATTCACTCTGTTGGCTTTTTATATTACATTTACTCTCTTCATTGTTGGCTTTTTATCTTACATTCACTCTTCATTGTTGGCTTTTCATATTATATTTACTCTTCATTGTTGGCTTTTTATCTTGCATTCATTCTTCATTGTTGGCTTTTTATATTACATTTACTATTCATTGTTGGCTTTTTATCTTACATTCACTCTTCATTGTTGGCTTTATATCTTACATTCATTCTTCATTGTTGGCTTTTTATATTACATTCACTCTTCATTGTTGGCTTTTTATCTTACATTCATTCTTCATTGTTGGCTTTTTATATTACATTTACTCTTCATTGTTGGCTTTTTATCTTACATTTATTCTTCATTGTTGGCTTTTTATATTATATTTACTCTTCATTGTTGGCTTTTTATCTTACATTCATTCTTCATTGTTGGCTTTTTATATTATATTTACTCTTATTGTTGGCTTTTTATCTTACATTTATTCTTCATTGTTGGCTTTTTATATTATATTTACTCTTCTTTGATGGCTTTTTATCTTACATTTATTCTTCATTGTTGGCTTTTTATATTTCATTTACTCTTTATTGTTGGCTTTTTATCTTACATTCATTCTTCATTGTTGGCTTTTTATATCATATTTACTCTTCATTGTTGGCTTTTTATCTTACATTCATTCTTCATTGTTGGCTTTTTATATCATATTTACTCTTCATTGTTGGCTTTTTATCTTACATTCATTCTTCATTGTTGGCTTTTTATCTTACATTCATTCTTCATTGTTGGCTTTTTATATTATACTAATGATGATGCGCGCGCATCCGTGACATGAGGAATTGAGGAATTGATTGACGGTGGAAAGACGGTCGTGACTATATATGTTGATAACCTTTTAGGTGTAATCCCCTTGTAAGACAATAGAGTCTTAATAAATGTTTTTGTTGTTGTTATACTAGTAGAGTGACCAGTTCAATGTCCCGGGTTTAGTCGATAAGAAGACAAATTAAAAATTTAGATGTTGGCCTAAAATTTCAATGTGAATATTCTGATTTCTTAGAGGCAGCATTTCAAGTTAGGTTAATGAAAATATTTTTTGAGCAAAGTATATACCTTTGAGAAATTAGCAATTTTTGTTTGTAAAAAATATAAAAATACGAAAAAAAATCATACCAACAATTTAGATAAAGTGAATTAACAATTTATTTAGACAGACGAAAATCTATCATTAGAAATTAATAGAATTTAATAATTCACAAACGCAGATGTTTTAAAAACACATTTAATGATGATGAATAAATAGTGAAATTTGAAAGCAAAAAATCTACGATTGGAAAATTGAATAAATTAAAATATATATAACTACTAACATTTGGAGAATAAAGAAATGTTGACACACGAAGTAAAAATTGACGGAAAAATTGGTATATATCATTATGTATATTTCAGTATTTCTGTAGAATTGCCTAAAACTTTACAATTGCAAACTCTGCTGGAATCCGATTTCCGAAAAATTACAGATATATTGAAATATTTTTTAATGTTTTTTTTTTTTTTATCATAAAGTTTTATTTTACAATATTTCGTATGGCAACTCGCCAAACTTCTTCGGGAAACAAGATTGTTTTGAGATGCTTGCGTATCAATTCACGAGTATGTACAACTGCTATAAAATTTTAAATATTTTTACACACTCGTGAATTGATACGCGAGCATCTCAAAACAATCTTGTTCCCCGAATAGGTTTGGCAAGTTTCTATACGAAATATTGGAAAAAAAAACTTTATGATCCAAAATAAGCATTTTTAATAATTATATATAAATGTATTAAAAATAAAGAAGGCATCTTTTGACCACGAGCACATGTGCTTTTTAGATGGCAGAGCGCCATCTAAAAAGCACATGTGCTCGTGGTCAGGAGATGCCTTCTTTATTTTTAATATCAACACCTGACCCACTTATCTTTTATTTTTTCTATTGTTTTTTCATATATATGTATGTATTGCTCTATTTTCAAGCATTTATTGAAATATTTATTAACTTTTTGCAATATTTCTTGTAAAATATGCAGTTATATTATATGAAAAATAATGATAAGGGTAATTAACAATTTATTTAGAAAAATGAAATATCTCTCAGTTGCAGCATCATGATACTGTGTTAAAGGCCGTCCAATATCAAAGATTCGATCTAAATTCAAGATACCCAGTTGTCAGAATTGTTGACTTGTGTTGCGTTGTGCCCGTTGATTTGTCAATAATCCACTCTGAGTCGTCGGAACTTCCTTGTACCGGTTTTATTTATATCCAGTCCCGGAACATCAGTCCACGTCGCGAGGTGGCGTGAGGATTCTCGACTGAACTCTCAACAACTTGTTTCAATAATTCGAAAAAGCAATATGGTTGACCAATATTTATCTACTAGCGGATGTACCCGGCTTCGCCCGGGGTTTTACCCGAGTAAAGGTTTGTCTAATGAACATTTGTTAAAAGAATTCTCTATAAACTTATAAAAAAAAGAAGATATATTTTGATAATTTGAAACTCGTAAATTTGAATCTCTCGATAAAGTGAACATTTTTTCCCGGTCCCTGTGTGCCGTGTCATCCTGAATTTTGTATTTCCTAATTTTCTACATTACAAAATCATCGTTTTATCTAGTGAACATTTTTTCCCGGTCCCTTGAAAAATACTCGATAAGTTGAATAAAATCAATATTAATTGGTTCCCTCGGTAATTGGAAGTTAAAGGAATAGTATCTTCGCCTTGGAATTGTATCATTATTCTTGTCTCAAATAAATTGCCGTGTCATCCTTAGATAATCTTACTTTTGATAAATAATCTTTAAGATAATAAACTTAGTGATAATAAAACTTATAGATAAAAAACTTGTTAACATCGTCGCAATGGTGGCACTGCTTGCGAGTTAAATCTACAAATCTGCAAATAACTCTAAGGATATTCAATATATTATTTTTCAAAAACCTTCCCGGGGATATACCTAATAATATCCCAAAATTTCACGGCGATTGGATATATGGTTTTTGAATCTATAGAGTACAGACAGACAGACAGACAGACATTCAATCTATATATCTATACTAGCGGATGTGCCCGGCTTCGCCCGGGTTTTACCCGAGTGAATGTTTGTCTAACGAACATTTGTTAAAACAATTCTCTATAAACTTATAAAACGTACTCGGCTTCGACCGGGGTTTTACCCGAGTAAAGGTTTGTCTAGCGAACATTTGTTAAAACAATTCTCTAAAAACTTATTTAAAAAAAAAGATATATTTTGATAATTTGAAACTCATAAATTTGAATCTCTCGATAAAGTGAACATTTTTTTCCCGGTCCCTGTGTGCCGTGTCATCCTGAATTTTGTCTTTCCTAATTTTCTACATTAGAAAATCATAGTTTTATCTAGTGAACATTTTTTCCCGTGTCACATTGCCGTGTCATCCTGAGATAATCTTACTTTTGATAAATAATATTTAAGATAACAAACTTAGTGATAAGAAAACTTGTTAATATCGTCACAATGGGGGCGCTGCTTGCGAGTTAAATCTACAAATCTGCAAATAACTCTAAGGATATTCAAGATATTCAGGAAATTATTTTTCAAAAACCTTCCCGGTGATATACCTAATAATATCCCAAAATTTCACGGCGATTGGATGTATGGTTTTTGAATCTAGAGTACAGACAAACAGACATTCAATTTTATATATATAGATAAGTCAAGATATTATTGCTCAGTATAGCCTGCAAGCAATGAAAGAGCAAGGTCAAGAGTTCCCAGATGGCAGAAAAAAGAAAACAGTTCAATATCATCAGAGGACCCGCCAATAGCTTGCCTTTAAAAGACCCAGAGGATTGAGGAACATCATGAGAGCAGACTGCCTTACATTATCTTCAGAGAGGATCATAAGCATCAGAAAATAAAATGAGGTTGGCTAATGAGTAGGATGATTTTAAAACAAAACACTAGTCAATCCTTAAGAGAGAAATTATAATTTGGAAAACAAAGAGTAGAGAGAGAGAGTTCTAATAATAATAATTTTGATTTAGTAACTGATCATCAATAAATCTCATAGAAAAACAATTTTCAATGGACCCTATTAAGGTCTTCTAACCTTCGGGAAACAATAGTTTACTACATTTCAAAAGAACAGAATCGTATCCTGAACCATCTGAATACTTGAAATAAATCAAGGTCCAATGCCAAACGACAAACACAAGATGCACATCCATGTCAATATACGTCACAAACACACACAAATCTTCTAAGGAATACACGAGAAGATTAGCATGGGCCCTGCGCAAGGATGACACGTAAAATCGTGAAGCGTTCCATACTAAAGAATACACGATTGATACACTAAAAACCAGAATCATTACTACGATATATACTAGAAGAACCCTAGAAAAAACACAAGCCTAAAGCACTCAATCTCCATAAGTAGCCAATCTCACCTACTTACTAGTGATGATAAAGAATGAACCACAACGCCAGTTTTGGAAAATTCAGACAAAAGCCAACCTAAATATCATTGTTTCGGGCTTTGGCCCTCCTCAGTACAGGGGTGGCTTCGATTTCATAACATTTTACGAGAGGGGTTATGGAATCGGTCGAATTTACCGAACAGATGGTTAAGCTGATATACTGAGAAGAGTCAAAGTCAGAAACCATGGTATACAGATCGGCCTTTGGTTTGAATTTGCTAAACCTGGTGGGGTGTGGCTCATCCTTTATCATTACTTGTATTTTTTTTTTACTAGAGTGATGCACAGTCCCGTCGTTCTGATGTACAATTAAAGGAAGAGGTGCTTCTTTTTGGTACATGAATATCATCCTCCCGCAACTTTATATATACATCTACTTATATATTTGCCTTATTCTGTCTGTTTGTCTGAAGCTCACGGATAGAATGCGCGCCCATTGGCTGCCAGCAAACACGTGACCTCCCTGCCCGCCCCCCTCTAGACAACCCTGTTATCAGCTGTGTGATACATACACCTGTCTATAGCGGCCATTCTAGACAACCCTGTTATCAGCAGTGTGTTACATCTACCTGTCTATACAGACCACCCTGTCTATAGCGGTCACTTTAGACAACCCTGTTATCAGCTGTGTGATACATACACCTGTCTATACAGACCACCCTGTCTATAGCGACCACTCTAGACAACCCTGTTATCAGCTGTGTGATACATCCACCTGTCTATACAGACCACCTGTATATAGCGGCCATTCTAGAAAACCCTGTTATCAGCTGTGTGATACATACACCTGTCTATAGCGGCCACTCTAGACAACCCTGTTATCAGCTGTGTGATACATCCACCTGTCTATACAGACCACCCTGTCTATAGCGGTCACTTTAGGCAACCCTGTTATCATCAGTGTGTTACATTCACCTGTCTATACAGACCACCCTGTCTATAGCGACCACCCTAGACAACCCTGTTATCAGCAGCTGTGTGATACATCCACCTGTCTATACAGACCACCCTGTGTATAGCGGCCATTCTAGATAACCCTGTTATCAGCGTGATACATCCACCTGTCTATACAGACCACCCTGTCTATAGCGGTCACTTTAGGCAACCCTGTTATCATCAGTGTGTTACATTCACCTGTCTATACAGACCACCCTGTCTATAGCGGCCACTCTAGACAACCCTGTTATCAGCTGTGTGATACATCCACCTGTCTATACAGACCACCCTGTCTATAGCGGTCACTTTAGGCAACCCTGTTATCATCAGTGTGTTACATTCACCTGTCTATACAGACCACCCTGTCTATAGCGACCACCCTAGACAACCCTGTTATCAGCAGCTGTGTGATACATCCACCTGTCTATACAGACCACCCTGTATATAGCGGCCATTCTAGATAACCCTGTTATCAGCTGTGTGATACATCCACCTGTCTATACAGACCACCCTGTCTATAGCGGCCATTCTAGATAACCCTGTTATCAGCGTGATACATCCACCTGTCTATACAGACCACCCTGTATATAGCGGCCATTCTAGATAACCCTGTTATCAGCTGTGTGATACATCCACCTGTCTATACAGACCACCCTGTCTATAGCGGTCACTTTAGGCAACCCTGTTATCAGCAGTGTGATACATACACCTGTCTATACAGACCACCCTGTCTATAGCGACCACTCTACAGCTGTGTGATACATCCACCTGTCTATACAGACCACCCTGTCTATAGCAGCCACTCTAGGCAACCCTATTATCAGCTGTGTGATACATCCACCTGTCTATACAGACCACCCTGTCTATAGCGGCCACTCTAGGCAACCCTAGGAAGCAAGATGTATACAAGGTGTAGACAAGATGAAGATCTAGATGAAGATTAAAACGTTTTTGAAATATATTCGCACTTGGGAAAAACCCGGGCGTTGCCCGGGCCATTCGTCTAGTACTGTATATATAAACAATACTTAAAATTATACCGCATAAGTTTCTTTTCTATGAAAAATCAATATTTATTTTAAAGAGAATATTAGTGCGCTCCCACTCTGGCCCATGACTGCATGTTGGATGAGGAACCTGCTGAGACGTGTTGTCGGCTCCACGCAATATATATATCTTATATAAAGAAAATAGATTTTTTCTGCTTGTATTTAGATTATGTAGAGGTTTATGCCATGGAGTTATTTGCTGGTTCTTTTTAGTACTAAATGGTATTGGTGAATGGTATATGGAAAATTAAAGTAAATATTTCTCTTTAAAATAAATATCGATTTTTCATCGAAAAGAAACTTATGCGGTATAATTTTAAGTATTGTTTATAATCACACGCCGCAGTCCTTGATAATACTGTATATATCTATATATATAAAAATGAATGTATGTCTGTTTGTCCTTTATGCCTGACCAAACCACTCATTGGATCGCCATGAAACTTTGGGAAGTTATTTAGTATAGTACTGGGAAGGTTTCTAGCAAATAAAATTTTTGAAATAACTTTTCGCCTAGATATAATCAAGATAAATATTCTAATTTATCTGTTATAATTCAACAATCTGCTCTAAATATTATCATGATGATACGATGATTTTGTAATGTAGAAAATTAGGAAAGACAAAATTCAGGATGACACGGCAATTTATTTGAGACAAGAATAATGATACAATTCCAAGGCAAGATACTATTCCTTTAACTTCCAATTACGGAGGGAACCAATTAATAATGATTTTATTCAACTTATCGAGTATTTTTCAAGGGACCGGGAAAAAATGTTCACTTTATCGAGAGATTCGTTAGACAAACCTTTACTCGGGTAAAATCCGGGCGAAGCCGGGAATATCCATTTCGTAGCTACACCGTCTCTCCAAGAGGCAGTCTCTTATTAAAGGTCTATTAGAGATTCTTTAATAGCAATTAGAATCATCAATGAGAGACCACCAACAGGAGAAACAAGTTGATTCATGTTTTTAGGTGGTCTTTCTTAAGAGACTCTATTTACATATTTAAAATATGAAAAAATTAAAATATTTTAAAATCAACATTTTCTTACTGTTACGTTTAATTACTGTTAATATCTATATATATATAAATGAATGTATGTCTGTTTGTTTGTCCTTTATGCTTGACCAAACCACCCATTGGATCGCCATGAAACTTTGGGAAGTTATTTAGTATAGTACTGGTAAGGTTTCTAGCAAATAAAATTTTTGAAATAACTTTTCGCCTAGAAATAATCAAGATAATTATTCTAATTTATCTGTTATAATTCAACAATCTGCTCTAAATATTATCATGATGATACGATGATTTTGTAATGTAGAAAATTAGGAAAGACAAAATTCAGGATGACACGGCAATTTATTTGAGACAAGAATAATGATACAATTCAAAGGCAAGATACTATTCCTTTAACTTCCAATTACCGAGGGAACCAATTAATATTGATTTTATTCTACTTATCGAGTATTTTTTTATCGAGAGATTCGTTAAACAAACCTTTACTCGGGTAAAACCCGGGCGAAGCCGGGTACATCCATACAAGAATAATGATACAATTCCAAGGCAAGATACTATTCCTTTAACTTCCAATTACCGAGGGAACCAATTAATATTGATTTTATTCAACTTATCGAGTATTTTTCAAGGGACCGGGAAAAAAATGTTCACATTATCGAGAGATTCGTTAGACAAACTTTTACTCGGGTAAAACCCGGGCGAAGCCGGGCGGGTCCGCTAGTGTTATATAAAAATATTATTTTATTTATATATCATAGATTCAAATATTCTGTTAAATCGACCGACAGAGGTCATGCTTCCCATATAAAAACTCGTTGTTGTTCTTCCCCGATGGCCGACTCAAAACATTTGTACATTATGTAAATAAGCTTTTCATTTTTTTTATTCTTACGCCTTAAGCCAGGCAGTACTTTAATCAAATTATGTTCTTATATATCACTTTAGCTCAAATAAAACAATCTCTGATCAAAACCATTTTTGTTATTATACTTTCAAGATTTTAGCCACTTCTGATTCACCAATACCATTTAGTACTAAAAAGAACCAGCAAATAACTCCATGGCATAAACCTCAACATAATCTAAATACAAGCAGAAAAAATATATTTTCTTTATATAAGATATATATATTGCGTGGAGCCGACAACACGTCGCAGCAGGCTCCTCATCCAACATACAGTCATGGGCCAGAGTGGAAGCGCACTAACCTGAAGATAAATGAAGACCACAGGAACATGGTTACCTTGGTTTAGAGAGGGCAACACCAAGGTAGGTGAGGTGGACTATGGGAGTCCTAGGATCGCTGGTCAATCTGGCAGCATGGCGACCTGGCTGCTTTCTGTACTGTGTTCCTTCCTATCATTCTTTCTATGGGATCAGAAGGAATCCAACTTATATGCTAACTAGACGAATGGCCCGGGCAACGCCCGGGTTTTACCCGAGTGCGTATATATTTTAAAAACGTTTCAATTCAAATACTATTCGTTACAATTATAAATTGGCGCCATGGATGTCACTCTTGTGAAACGTCCCGTTCCAAACTGTGTGTTTTTAAAATGTTTCAATTAAAATACCTATTTAATGAATATCATATTTTATTCTTATAAAGGTACTTATATATAATGACCCGGGCAACGCCCGGGTTTTACCCGATTAAATGCTTTTATTCAAATACTATTCGTTACAATTATAAATTGGCGCCGTGGATGTCATTCTTGTATAATATATAAATGAGTTTTAAAAATTGTAAAAAAAAATGCATCGGCCGGGAATCGAACCCGGGCCGCCCGCGTGGCAGGCGAGCATTCTACCACTGAACCACCGATGGTTATGAAAAATCCCATCCGTGAGCTTCAGACAAACAGACAGAATAAGGCAAATATATAAGTAGATTTACTCTTCATTGTTGGCTTTTTATCTTACATTTATTCTTCATTGTTGGCTTTTTATATTACATTTACTCTTCATTGTTGGCTTTTTATCTTTCATTCATTCTTCATTGTTGGCTTTTTATATCATATTTACTCTTCATTGTTGGCTTTTTATCTTACATTCATTCTTCATTTTTGGCTTTTTATATTATATTTACTCTTCATTGTTGGCTTTTTATCTTACATTTATTCTTCATTGTTGTCTTTTTATATTACATTTACTCTTTTTTGTTGGCTTTTTATCTTACATTCATTCTTCATTGTATGGCTATTTATATTAACGATAGAGGGCAATAAAATTTAATTTACTTTTTATATTATACTAGCGGACCCGCCCGGCTTCGCCCGGGTTTTACCTGAGTAAAGGTTTGTCTAACGAATCTCTCGATAAAGTTAACATTTTTTCCCGGTCCCTTGAAAAATACTCGATAAGTTGAATAAAATCAATATTAATTGGTTCCCTCGGTAATTGGAAGTTAAAGGAATAGTATCTTGCCTTGGAATTGTATCATTATTCTTGTCTCAAATAAATTGCCGTGTCATCCTGAATTTTGTCTTTCCTAATTTTCTACATTACAAAATCATCGTATCATCATGATAATATTTAGAGCAGATTGTTGAATTATAACAGATAAATTAGAATATTTATCTTGATTATATCTAGGCGAAAAGTTATTTCAAAAATTTTATTTGCTAGAAACCTTCTCAGTACTATACTAAATAACTTCCCAAAGTTTCATGGCGATCCAATGAGTGGTTTGGTCAGGCATAAAGGACAAACAAACAAACAAACAGACACACATACATTCATTTTTATATATATAGATAAATTAGAATATTTATCTTGATAAAATATCTTAATTTTTTCATATTTTAATATATGTAAATAGAGTCTCTTAAGAAAGACCACCTAAAAACATGAATCAACTTGTTTCTCCTGTTGGTGGTCTCTCATTGAAGATTCTAATTGCTATTAAATAATCTCTAATAGACCTTTAATAAGAGACTGCCTCTTGGAGAGACGGGTTAAGCTACGAAATGGATATTCCCGGCTTCCCCCGGGTTTTACCCGAGTAAAGGTTTGTTTAACGAATCTCTCCATAAAGTGAACATTTTTTCCTGGTCCCTTGAAAAATTCTCGATAAGTTGAATAAAATCAATATTAATTGGTTCCCTCGGTAATTGGAAGTTAAAGGAATAGTATCTTGCCTTTGAATTGTATCATTATTCTTGTCTCAAATAAATTGCCATGTCATCCTGAATTTTGTCTTTCCTAATTTTCTACATTACAAAATCATCGTATCATCATGATAATATTTAGAGCAGATTGTTGAATTATAACAGATAAATTAGAATATTTATCTTGATTATATCTAGGCGAAAAGTTATTTCAAAAATTTTATTTGCTAGAAACCTTCCCAGTACTATACTAAATAACTTCCCAAAGTTTCATGGCGATCCAATGAGTGGTTTGGTCAGGCATAAAGGACAAACAGACATACATTCATTTTTATATATATAGAAAGACTAGCGGACCCGCCCGGCTTCGCCCGGGTTTTACCCGAGTAAAAGTTTGTCTAAAGAATCTCTCGATAAAGTGAACATTTTTTTCCCGGTCCCTTGAAAAATACTCGATAATTTGAATAAAATCAATATTAATTGGTTCCCTCGGTAATTGGAAGTTAAAGGAATAGTATCTTGCCTTGGAATTGTATCATTATTCTTGTATGGATGTACCCGGCTTCGCCCGGGTTTTACCCGAGTAAAGGTTTGTTTAACGAATATCTCGATAAAGTGAACATTTTTTCCCGGTCCCTTGAAAAATACTCGATAAGTTGAATAAAATCAATATTAATTGGTTCCCTCGGTAATTGGAAGTTAAAGGAATAGTATCTTGCCTTGGAATTGTATCATTATTCTTGTATGGATGTACCCGGCTTCGCCCGGGTTTTACCCGAGTAAAGGTTTGTTTAACGAATCTCTCGATAAAGTGAACATTTTTTCCCGGTCCCTTGAAAAAATACTCGATAAGTAGAATAAAATCAATATTAATTGGTTCCCTCGGTAATTGGAAGTTAAAGGAATAGTATCTTGCCTTTGAATTGTATCATTATTCTTGTCTCAAATAAATTGCCGTGTCATCCTGAATTTTGTCTTTCCTAATTTTCTACATTACAAAATCATCGTATCATCATGATAATATTTAGAGCAGATTGTTGAATTATAACAGATAAATTAGAATAATTATCTTGATTATTTCTAGGCGAAAAGTTATTTCAAAAATTTTATTTGCTAGAAACCTTCCCAGTACTATACTAAATAACTTCCCAAAGTTTCATGGCGATCCAATGAGTGGTTTGGTCAGGCATAAAGGACAAACAAACAGACATACATTCATTTTTATATATATAGATATTAACAGTAATTAAACGTAACAGTAAGAAAATGTTGATTTTTTCATATTTTAAATATGTAAATAGAGTCTCTTAAGAAAGACCACCTAAAAACATGAATCAACTTGTTTCTCCTGTTGGTGGTCTCTCATTGAAGATTCTAATTGCTATTAAAGAATCTCTAATAGACCTTTAATAAGAGACTGCCTCTTGGAGAGACGGTGTAGCTACGAAATGGATATTCCCGGCTTCGCCTGGATTTTACCCGAGTAAAGGTTTGTCTAACGAATCTCTCGATAAAGTGAACATTTTTTCCCGGTCCCTTGAAAAATACTCGATAAGTTGAATAAAATCATTATTAATTGGTTCCCTCCGTAATTGGAAGTTAAAGGAATAGTATCTTGCCTTGGAATTGTATCATTATTCTTGTCTCAAATAAATTGCCGTGTCATCCTGAATTTTGTCTTTCCTAATTTTCTACATTACAAAATCATCGTATCATCATGATAATATTTAGAGCAGATTGTTGAATTATAACAGATAAATTAGAATAGTAATCTTGATTATATCTAGGCGAAAAGTTATTTCAAAAATTTTATTTGCTAGAAACCTTCCCAGTACTATACTAAATAACTTCCCAAAGTTTCATGGCGATCCAATGAGTGGTTTGGTCAGGCATGAAGGACAAACAGACATACATTCATTTTTATATATATAGATATTTTCGAGAAAAAACATACAGCTAAACCTATCTTTAGCGCCCTCTCTTGGGAATCACCAAAATAGGGTGCTATAGAGAGGATGTGCTATAGACAGGTCACTTTTAATGTAAATCGCATCGTACTACGTATTTAAAATCGGGCGCTATAGAGAGGGAGGCGCTATTTAGAGTGGGCACTATAGACAGGTTTAACTGAATTAAAATTTTGTAAAATTAAATTATGAACAGATTTATAGAATAATGAATTGTATTCATTATTTACAATTTCCATACATCTATGGGTTCTCTCTTTTCTTACTGTTTATTATTGTAATAAAATATTATAAAATATATACACAAAAAAAGAGAGATAATATAAAACTCTATTACAATGTCTGATCTATTCAATCCTAGCTACTTATTCTCTAACGTCGAAGAAGTCCTGGAATCGAATCCCTTCACTGGGAACGAAAGAAGAATCTTAAAGGACATCTTGAAGTTGTGTTCCTCTAAGACATTGAAGACATTTAAAGAAAGTTTCACAGACAAGTCTTACGTCCATCTGAGCAATGGAGAGACAGCTAGGAGCCTGGCTTCTCTGAAGAACGGCCAACCACACCGTGTCTACAAGTTCATCCCCCTGGAACTGGAGCTGGACTATAAATTGATCCAGCGGGAAGTATTCCCCTGGACCCTCCAGCAGCTCCAGGTAGAACTAACAGCCCACACGGCTCTAGAGAAACTGAAAGTGTCCAATTTCTGTAAGCCATCCAAAATATGGATGATATGGGACACCCCAAGCCAATACCAAGAATACACATCGCCAGGTTCCTACTATGCTGTGAGCAGCGATAGCGAAGATGAGAAGAAACTCTACGGTGTCATCATGACACAATACGCTGGTCCCTCCCTTTCCTCGATGGTCAACTGCCTGTCAACTCAGCAGATGTTGTCGGTGTTCGGCCAGCTCAGTCTGGCCCTGAACCAAGCCGAACGGGAACTTGACTTCGAACACCGGGACTTACACTGGCAGAACATCCATGTAGCTCTAACCAAAAAGTCCCAGCTGACCTATACCCTCAACAACAAGGTCACCATCCCCACTTTTGGAATTCGAGTCAGAATTATTAACTTTGGATTTTCAAGACTGACGTTTCAAGGCAAAGTTCACTACAATACATTCCGCTTAAAAGCGAAGGGAGAACGGGACCCTTTGAAAATCCTTGATGGAGAAAATATGGAAAGATTTTTCTTCACGAACTTGGCCTATCTACGCCAGGCCTTCAGCTATGTTGTGGAGAAACGCCCAGAACTTGTCCATCTGTCACCTGATGTAGAGACACTGAGCTCCTGCTATGAGATGGCGAAACTGTTTCTGAAGGAACTGGAAGATTTGGAGGAAGAAGGCGATCTTACTTCCGCCGCTCACTTACTCAACTAATATTTGCTGCCTGGAAAAACGTGAGTTCAAGATGCTATATAGAATCGAAGCCTTATCAACATTTTATAATATTTAAAAACTGTTTTCGAAGCGTTATGAATAATATGTAATTTATATGTACTATTTTAGCAAAGTAGGACAGGACAACGTATTGTTGAAAATATTTTACAACAACCTTTTCTATGTAAAAATACACCTCCCTTATATAAATATGCATGACTCAATAAACAATAAAAATATCTTAAAGTAATTTTGTTTTCTTATTTACATATTGACAGTGATACATATTACACCTGACAGTTTCCTATCTTTATAGGCCTCGTTGAACTTAAATCTCTTGCTTTAGCTCGACTCTTAATCTATTACAGAGTTTTATTTATTTATCCTCAGTTTGTTCAAAGTACATCACACATGGTGATGTAATGACACATGTCAATCATGCGTATAATTATTTATAGATGTGTTTCTATTATACAATATGAAAATATTGTTATATTATATATATAACTAGACGAATGACCCGGTCAACGCCCGGGTTTACCCAATTAAATGTTTTATTCAAACACTATTCGTTAATTTTATAAATTGGCGCCGTTGATGTCACTCTTGTGAAACGTCCCTCTCCAAACTTTACAGTCAGATTAGTTACGATATAAATCTTCAAATCGAGCGAGCATATTTCTATAAATATTTCGATTTAGATCAAGTATTCTAATTAGTAAGCGAACTATTATTAATAAAATTTTGAAAAGATTTCGATTTTAAACGTATTTATAATCTTGATAGAGGGCCGCTGTTCGTGAGCTAAGTAGAATAATTTGAATATATAGTTTTAATATTTAATTTATATATAATTTATGAACGGGAAAATATGTCCAGGGTAGCCTAGTGGTCATGGCATCTGCCTGGTAAGCGGAAGGTCGTGGGTTCGATTCCCATCCGTTGACACTTTTTTTATTTTATCCATTCTGACCAAAATCTATCCGTGAACTTCACACAGACAGAATAAGGCAATTATATAAGTAGATATGAGGTTGTTGGGTCAAATTGCCATATGTATATATTGAGAAAATAGCTAAAGAATTAAATGAAACGTAAATTTTTGATATTATTATATATTTTTAAATATTTGATACCCCTAATTATTTGGAATTCACAATTATTTTTTATGTAAAGAGACTAAAACACAATCTTATAAAATAAAAGTATTTAAAAGCGCTAATGTTTCTTTTATACATAAAACGAACTTCTACTGTCCTTACTGCGATGAAAAAATATATTGGGAGGGCTTGGCTCATCAGTGGTGAACCCTCCCAGCGGTTTCGCCAATTTAATCCACCAGACCGCTTATCAGAGCTCTAATACAGTATTGGATCATTCTGCTTTTATATGCTACACTGAAGGATGGTATCTTAGAAATGGTTTTCAAGTAAACTATGGACATAAGCTTATAGGACAGTAGAATTACATTCAAATATTTGTTTCGAGCAATGCTCTTCAGCAAACTTTAAAGACAAGGCCATTAAATTGGCGAAACCGCTGGGAGGGTTCACCACTGATGAGCCAAGCCCTCCCAATATATTTTTTCATCGCAGTAAGGACAGTAGAAGTGCGTTTTATGTATAAAAGAAACATTCGCGCTTTTAAATACTTTTATTTTATATGTATAGATGGCGCGTTATTGCTTTGTGTTAATTTATTCCTAATGTCCTTGTCTTTAAAGTTTGCTGAAGAGCATTGCTCGAAACAAATATTTGAATGTAATTCTACTGTCCTATAAGCTTATGTCCATAATTTACTTGAAAACCATTTCTAAGATACCATCCTTCAGTGTAGCATATAAAAGCAGAATGATCCAATACAGTATTAGAGCTCTGATAAGCGGTCTGGTGGATTAAATTGGCGAAACCGCTGGGAGGGTTCACCACTGATGAGCCAAGCCCTTCCAATATATTTTTCATCGCAGTAAGGACAGTAGAAGTTCGTTTTATGTATAAAAGAAACATTCGCGCTTTTAAATACTTTTATTTTATATGTATAGATGGCGCGTTATTGCTTTGTGTTAATTTATTCCTAATGGCCTTGTCTTCAAAGTTTGCTGAAGAGCATTGCTCGAAACAAATATTTGAATGTAATTCTACTGTCCTATAAGCTTATGTCCATAGTTTACTTGAAAACCATTTCTAAGATACCATCCTTCAGTGTAGCATATAAAAGCAGAATGATCCAATACAGTATTAGAGCTCTGATAAGCGGTCTGGTGGATTAAATTGGCGAAACCGCTGGGAGGGTTCACCACTAATGAGCCAAGCCCTCCCAATATATTTTTTCATCGCAGTAAGGACAGTAGAAGTTCGTTTTATGTATAAAAGAAACATTCGCGCTTTTAAATACTTTTATTTTATATGTATAGATGGCGCGTTATTGCTTTGTGTTAAAACACAATCTTGGTCTTTATATCTTTAGTTTATTAAAGGATAGATGTTATAAAGAGAGAGAGAGAATAGAGAGAGAGAATTTGAGATTTAAATGTTTAAATACTATTTTAAAAATTAACTTTAGTGTGTGTGTGTGTGTGTGGTATACATACAAAATAGAACTAAGACCTAAAGTAGATATAACTTGACACAGAGAAATACGTACAATAAAATTTTAAAAATAAATCATTTTTCATATTATAATTTATATATACTCTTTCGTTTAAACAAATTCATTTATAAGCCTGTATTTTATTCTTGATCGGCAGCCAGAATTCTGGTTTCTGTTTATTTAAAATATTTCGAGGGATAAAATGTAGGGAAAAATCTTTTAAAGGATGGTTTGATTCACAAATTCCATTTCCTGAAAAATTTTTTAAAAGTGGTCTGGATCGTACAACATAGGGAAAGACTCTGGCATTAAAGGAGTATACGCTGTTAGATCAGGATAGACAATCATAATATCTTTGAGCGTATCTTCATTCCAGTTCGTTTCAAGGAAGTTATCCACTAGACAAATATCCAAGAAAGGAGCATAAAGCAAAGTACGTCCTTGTCTCTCTCTTCTGGCTGCTTCGTTTCTCTCTATTACATTAATTCCATAATATTCAAAGATTTCTTTATCCACGTCGGTAAATGCAGGATCAAAAATGTAAATCCTTTCAGGAGAAAATCGTTCTTTCATCTTTAGAAGAAATATAAATTGTACAAAGGAAAAGGGTGCCTACCAAAGATCCTAATCCATAGCAGATGATTGTATCAATTTTAAAAGCAAGTTTTTCTGATTGATTAAAATATGCATTGAACTTTTTGACTCCTTGACTGACTACTCCAAGTATTCTATTTGCTGTTTCATCTATTCCCATAATGAACTGAAACTCCTCTATTTCTGAAATAATATATTCTTTAGAAGCAATTATGTTTCCACTTTTTGAATGATACATTATTTCGGTATTCTACAGAGCGTAAATATTTATTAGATTAATTTTTGTTCTTTTTTTGGCTAGCTTAGACACCTGAGGCATACGGAGAGCTATAATGGAAGGAATAAATTCTTAATAAAATAATGAATTTAAAAAAAATAATGAAAAAAACTCTATGAATATTTAATTTTAACAAATATATTTTGAAAATAAAATTAATATTTATTTATTTTAGAAATATATATTATGATATTTTTCTATTTTGTTTTGAAATATATTATAAACATTTATAAATAATAGTTTAGATACAGGTAGTTGGTGTTCTGTGCTTTAGGAACCTTGTTTATTTATATAGAGTTTAGGTATTAATAAAGAGTAAACTTTGACTTCTAATTTGAATTTTTTTCAAAACCATTTATACAAGTATTGTCTATTTCTACAAATTAAAGATACTTCGGCCAGTAAATCTTTTTTATTGTCTCGACGTTTCGACAAAAGTTTTTTGTTCTCGTCAGGAGCGAACAAAAATTAAAACATTTGGCAAAGCGTTAAAAATAATTCTATCTTCAGGATAAGTATTGTCTATTTCAAAATATATTGAGGCTTGATTTAGAAACCGCCCTGTAAAATGGGTAATTTATTATAAGTAAACTTTCTCTAAAACACTAAATAATGATCCTTCTCCATTCGATTCAGACAATTACATTTTCGTCTATTCAATTTAAAATAGTATTATAGTAATTATAAAATTAATAAATAGGGTGTAGGCCCTAAATTAAAATGCCTACATCGAACAAGAGGTAGGCGCTGCCTGCGCATGCGCCTGCTGGCGAACTTCTAGGTCCAATCATATGTATGTTTATTTAATTTAGGGCCTACTCCCTATTTTTCAACTTATCAAAAATTGCAGCCGAGAAAAGCATAAACACACTTTGTTTATTTAGAATATTTTTCGAACAAGAAGCACGCGCTGCATATGCATGCGCCTACCAGCCAGTTTACACGCCAGCCCAGCTAGCTTCTTACCCGCCTGCCAGTGAGCTGTTTTTCTAATTTCGCTCTCCGGCCAACAATGCAAATATATACATATGAGTCTATGCGCACTGTGGCAGAATAATATATAAAGGCAAAGTAGAATGCTTGAGGTTTTCTACCTAAATTAATATATCACCTTAAATGTTTTACCCAGCCGTTCTATACTAAAAATGCCATACGATCATTCTTTAACAAAGAAACCTGCTTGGCCTCACCTTATAAAGTTAACCTCTGGTTCGAAACAAATCTGAGGCAATCGCAAGAATAAAAACTTCATTGAATGAACGAAATTTTATATTGAAAAATCCTACATATAGTCCCTCGAGCCATATTTGTTATTTATTTTTGATCAATTTGTTTTTAATAATAACAATTAAAAATAATTTTTATAGTAAAATAACAAAACGCATGGAAGCAAAATCTCAAAACTAAGAAGTTTGTGAAGAGCCGGTTGAAAGGCGTTTCCTTCAGTTAAGCGAATTTGTGAATTATTATTTTTTTTATATATATATAAATTAAAGATACAAAAGGTAAAAACCACCGTTTGATGCCCCGCGCTGGCTGTTGGATGCGCGCGCGACTCGTGACGTCTCTCAAGCGCGACGGGCGCGCGCGGCGGGACAACGATTTCTAGCTTTCTCTCCTTTCTTTTCTTCTCTTTTATTACAATTTTATTAGTTCGAATTCAAGATGAGTGACAAGAAAGGTACTGATGGTGAACTCAGGAACCAGAAAGCAATTTCCCGTCTTCAGTACACGAAGCTAGGTTGTCCATCCTCCACAGGCAATAAGAACAATATGGAGTTAGGGCAGCTCGTGAAGACGACGAAACAGGTAGAAAAACCGGAAGCGTCACCAAAAGGCAAACCTCCTCAAGGAAAGGCACGATCAGTAAGATCAAATGGATCCCGTGCTTCAGTAGAGCGGCTTAAGCGAGAAGCAAACCTGGAATCTCAGCAAGCTATATATGAGAAGATGAAGACTCAATATGAAGAGAAAATAAGGGATTTTAGAAGGACACTGAGACGTGCCAAGAGGGAACTCGAGAATGGAACAAAGCCGGAGGAGCCAGAAGTTTACTCGAAGAAAACTGGATCTGGAAGAACGGGTGGAGGAACTGGAAGACGAAATTGTCCAAGCAGCGATGATATTTTACTTAGAATTTTACCTCCTTCGGATGTTTCTTCATTTTGGTTCAAGAAATATTTTATTTTGTTGCTTCTTACCTAAAATACTTACAACAAATGACAAATGAATAATCCAATATTATGTAATAACAAATTCAGGTTTTAAAACAAAATTTGAAAACCATCCCGCATGTGTTTCTGTTGAACGAAAAATCAAAATTTATTTCAAGATGAAACAACGATTTGTAAGGTTTTGTAGACTGCTACTTGGCACCGCGCGACATTGAAAATGGAGCACCAAGAAATAGAGGCCAGAAAATGATGAAAATTCCAGGGCATACGCGCCTCACCGAGTTATGCAAATGATGTGAAATGAGCAGCTCTCGTGCGCACGTGGAGTAAGGTATAAGGGAAGGAACTTGCAGAAATTGCTAATTTCCTTTTTCCAACCATCTTCTCCACAATCAGTGCACCGTGGACGCACCAGGTATGCGTAAGCTGATATTTGACGTATGAATCAACCTGCCCTTCTCAGTCCGATCACCTTGCCTCTGGTAAAAGCATCTGTCTGCTAGAACTGCCTTCGTTGACGACGGCCTGGCATTATTGCTTCTATTACATGTGTCTTTTGGAACAATCACAAAATCATCGTAGAAAATCTGTTCTTGTTTCAAAAGAAACGTGTAATAGCATAAAATTCCAGGCCTTTTTCAACGGAGGCAGTTCCAGCAGACAGATGCTTTTAACAGGGGCATGGTGATCGGACTGAAAGGGCAGGTTGGTCCATATGTCAAATCCCAGCTGATATACACCTGGGTGCGTCCACGGTGCACTGAATTTGTATAATATGGTTGAAAAAAAGTAAATAAGGCAATTTATTGGAATGTCGGTGCAGCCAGAGTGACGTCATCTCGGGTGGATCGGCGTATCCTTCGACAACTGCCACTTGTACCTCCATTCTGAAAAATGTGAAAAACACCTTAGATCATTCCACCTTGATCATTATTACTTTCATCATCATTTTGTGTTCAATTATTTCAATTTATAACGATATTAAGATGTATAATAATATTTGTTAAAACACCATTCTTTGGGAAAATGAATAGATACTCTTGCAGAACCCGAGGGAATCTTGTTCTAATAGAATTGTAGCGAATATATTATTTAACTAAAAAACAGTATTTTATACCTTCAGGTAAAATTTCACTCTGTTAAAATCTAGGCGTTGCCTTGTTCATTAGGATAGTTGTACCTTTTTTAATCAAATGGGGCACGGTTCTATTATTTAAATGGGACACTTTCAAAAACATAAATCCAAATAAGTGAATTTTCATGGTGATTTAGTTGAATTCAGAAAATGTTAAAAAAGTCTAATTTATATAAATCGTTTTCATATAACTTAAATATAAATGAGGATATTGTATGGCATACTTCATCAAATATATATTTGGAGAATGGTTAAAATAATTGTATTAAACATTATAATCAAAAAAAGGCATATCCTGACCAGGCTCACACGAGCTTTATTATTAAACATTATATTGTGTAAATAATATTTTGTTTATAATTTGAATTTGGTAAATAAAAAATGTACTAATGAAATATATATTCTTATATATATATATATATATTAGCCTTATTAAGGTAAAAATTTATTCTTTATTTCGGCTTAGAGCGCTATGTCCCCCTAGGGATACTTGCACTTTAAAGATAAACAAAAATTTGAAAGAAAAGAAAGAAAGATATTTTAAATATGTACAGAATTAGTATGCAAGTTAATTAGATGAAAAGATAAAAAATATATATCAACACAATTGATATATGTACAAAGATTTGGTATGCAAATTTAGTTAAATGAAATCAATTGTAAAGTAGTGTATTCGAGGAAAATTTTATATATTTCGAAGAAAGGTTAAGGAATATATTAGAATGAAAATTCTAAACTGGTATATAACAAATTTCCTTCCAGTAATATTTGAAAAAATCAAGCAAAGCAGACCAAGAGCTCAACTTAGAGGAGTCCTTCTTCACCATAACAATTCAAGCCCAAACATTAGACTTTTTAGCCAACTCTGGTGTCTAATTAGTCACTCATCCACCATATTCACCAGCAATAACACCTTTTGACTTTTCGATTTCCAAAATTCCAGTTCTTGTTGAAAGGATAAAATTTGTCACTGATGATGAAGCAATGCAAGCCTTTATCAATGCCGTAAATTCCATCCCCGAAGATGGCTGGTGTAAGTGCTTCGATAATTGGTTTTCACGGGATGAAACCTTTCATAGGGGCTAAAAAATGAATGTAGATTTTAATGGTATAATTTATATTTTAATTATTGAATATTGATATCAAAGACCTTTGGAGTGACCCTTGTATATACACACAATTATTTACAATTACGCTGTTGTATTTCAAGATTATAGAATGAAGAATGAACTAGTTGTTTGTGAACTTAACGATTTGATTTCCGATAAAAAATCATATTTAAAGTTCAATTCATTTTGTAAATACATTCTAGACTTTCTACAAAATCTGGATCACTAATGTTTTCATGCGTTGAATAAAGTAAATAACTTATGTAAATAAACCTTTCTCCTTGTTTGGCCCAAGTATCCCTTGCGGGATATAGCGCTTTGGAAATAAAATAATTGTAATTGTATACAAATCTCTCTCTTACACACAATTTGTTGATAAAATAATAATAATGGTGTTAATATATAATATTAAAATTATTAGCTGTATTTATACTAAATGTACTATTTAAATCAAAGATACAATTCTTTCATTGGCCTTGTAGAACGAGAGTGGTGTACGCGTGCTCATGTTTTAGTGAAAAACAAAAAGATCCTCGATAAAGAAAGGCGAGTTGCCCCTCGAAATATTGGAACAATGAAAAAACAACAACTTTTAAATCCAATATATGCATCTTTTCTGAATATATATATATATATATATAACAGTTAAACCTGTCTTTAGCGCCCCCTCTAAATGGCGCCTCCCTCTCTATAGCCCCCGATTTTAAATACGCAGTACGATGCGATTTACATTAAAAGTGACCAGTCTATAGCACCCCCTCTCTATAGCACCCTATTTTGGTGAGTCCCAAGAGGGAGCGCTATAGACAGGTGTTTAACTGTATATTGATATCTGTCAATGATATAGGAAAACAAGAAACCTATTCTAAATCAAGTGACATTCAGGTGCTTACTTGGTCACAAATTGAGCCCATGAGATTCAAATTGAATATACAAATCTACTGATATAACAAAGCCTCATCTCACGATGTGCTGGGTGCATATTTACCCACAAGCGGATAGAACATTCTCATCTATAAGTCTGGAAAGAGATCCACCTTTGTCAAACCAAATCAAAATTGATATTTTAGTTCATCAATTGTATTAGTTTTAATTAGGTTTCTATTTGCTTTTATATCAATTATAGTATGGTCGTATCACTTCTGCTGTTTGGAGAATATATTCCAAACTAGATTAAAATACGAGGAATTAAGGTATTTTTATCCATAGACATTCAGATGGAAACTAGAAAATATATGGATAGGTTTGAATATATATTTTTAGATAGCGTGTTACTAAATAGAATTTTAAAATTCATGTTTTCTTAGGACTTATATTGCATTTAATCAAACACCTTTTGTTGCTGTTTTGTTATAATCCTATTCCAAGCCATTTTGAATTGGTCATAGAGCCCTTTTTTTTTGTAAATATAAAGGGCCCAGGGCGCAAGCTTTTGGAGATGTTAATTGAATTGTACACTTAATAGTGCATTATAATTGGTTTTCCCGAGTTTCCATGTCGCATTAACTCTCTGAGCTTTTGTCTCTCCACTATACCGCCCTGAGAGGAAGGATGTCCTCGAGATACTTTCTCCTAAACACAAGAAAATTCTGTGCGAATTCCTCAACATTGCCATTGAGCATGTTGGGCACAAAAACTGCACAATATGCAAGGGCCCGTCCACACTAAGGGCGGCTTGTAGCTCCTGATCCCGACGTCCCTTCAGAGAAGTCTTCGTCTGGTGTAAATATTTTATATTTTTATTACAATACTGTATTTTTATTTTTCAATAAATTAATTATTTTTTCTATTGACAAGGAGTCAATAAAGTTTGTTAATTGTCATTGTCTCTCCACTATGATGATTTAATATGATGATAGATATTTTTATTTGATCATTTTATTATGAGTATACTTTATTACAAGAGGAAGAATCACCAGACCTCATCTTGAAGAAGGAATTAAAGTTTACAGTCAGATTAGTTACGATATAAATCTTCAAATCGAGCGAGCATATTTCTATAAATATTTCGATTTAGATCAGTATTCTAATTAGTAAGCGAACTATTATAAATAAAATTTTGAAAAGATTTCGATTTTAAACGTATTTATAATCTTGATAGAGGGCCGCTGTTCGTGAGCTAAGTAGAATAATTTGAATATATAGTTTTAATATTTAATTTATATATATTTATGAACGGGAAAATATGTCCAGGGTAGCCTAGTGGTCATGGCATCTGCCCGGGAAGTGGAAGGTCGTGGTTCGATTCCCATCCGTTGACACTTTTTTTATTTTATCCATTCTGACCAAAATCTATCCGTGAACTTCACACAGACAGAATAAGGCAATTATATAAGTAGATATGAGGTTGTTGGGTCAAATTGTCATATGTATATATTGAGAAAATAGCTGAAGAATTAAATGAAACGTAAATTTTTGATATTATTATATATTTTTAAATATTTGATACCCCTAATTATTTGGAATTCACAATTATATTTTATGTAAAGAGACTAAAACACAATCTTGGTCTTTATATCTTTAATTTATTAAAGGATAGTTGTTTATAAAGAGAGAGAGAGGAATAGAGAGAGAGAATTTGAGATTTAATGTTTAAATACTATTTTAAAAATTAACTTTAGTGTGTGTGTGTGTGTGTGTGGTATACAT
Organism: Cordylochernes scorpioides; assembly: GCA_030710605.1. NCBI lineage: Eukaryota > Metazoa > Arthropoda > Arachnida > Pseudoscorpiones > Chernetidae > Cordylochernes > Cordylochernes scorpioides. The sequence continues at coordinate 43,920,236 of CP092867.1, forward strand.
ACAAAATAGAACTAAGACCTAAAGTAGATATAACTTGACACAGAGAAATACGTACAATAAAATTTAAAAATAAATCATTTTTCATATTATAATTTATATATACTCTTTCGTTTAAACAAATTCATTTATAAGCCTGTATTTTATTCTTGATCGGCAGCCAGAATTCTGGTTTCTCGTTTATTTAAAATATCTCGAGGGATAAAATGTAGGGAAAAATCTTTTAAAGGATGGTTTGATTCACAAATTCCATTTCCTGAAAAATTTTTAAAAGTTGTCTGGATCGTACAACATAGGGAAAGACTCTGGCATTAAAAGGAGTATACGCTGTTAGATCAGGATAGACAATCATAATATCTTTGAGCTTATCTTCATTCCAGTTCGTTTCAAGGAAGTTATCCACTAGACAAATATCCAAGAAAGGAGCATAAAGCAAAGTACGTCCTTGTCTCTCTCTTCTGGCTGCTTCGTTTCTCTCTATTACATTAATTCCATAATATTCAAAGATTTCTTTATCCACGTCGGTAAATGCAGGATCAAAAATGTAAATCCTTTCAGGAGAAAATCGTTCTTTCATCTTTAGAAGAAATATAAATTGAACAAAGGAAAAGGTGCCTACCAAAGATCCTAATCCATAGCAGATGATTGTATCAATTTAAGAGCAAGTTTTTTCTGATTGATTAAAATATGCATTGAACTTTTTGACTCCTTGACTGACTACTCCAAGTATTCTATTTGTTGTTTCATCTATTCCCATAATGAACTGAAACTCCTCTATTTTCTGAAAGAATATATTCTTTAGAAGCAATTATGTTTCCACTTTTTGAATGATACATTATTTCGTTATCTACAGAGCGTAAATATTTATTAGATTAATTTTGTTCTTTTTTTGGCTAGCTTAGACACCTGAGGCATACGGAGAGCTATAATGGAATGAATAAATTCTTAATAAAATAATGAATTTAAAAAAAATAATGAAAAAAACTCTATGAATATTTAATTTTAACAAATATACATTTTGAAAATAAATTAATATTTATTTATTTTAGAAATATATATTATGATATATTTCTATTTTGTTTTGAAATATATTATAAACATTTATAAATAATAGTTTAGATACAGGTAGTTGGTGTTCTGTGCTTTAGGAACCTTGTTTATTTATATAGAGTTTTAGGTATTAATAAAGAGTAAACTTTGACTTCTAATTTGAATTTTTTTCAAACCATTTAAACAAGTATTGTCTATTTCTACAAATTAAAGATACTTCGGCCAGTAAAATCTTTTTTATTGTCTCGACGTTTCGACAAAAGTTTTTTGTTCTCGTCAGGAGCGAACAAAAATTAAAACATTTGCAAAGCGTTAAAAATAATTCTATCTTCAGGATAAGTATTGTCTATTTCAAAATATATTGAGGCTTGATTTAGAAACCGCACTGTAAAATGGGTAATTTATTATAAGTAAACTTTCTCTAAAACACTAAATAATGATCCTTCTCCATTCGATTCAGACAATACATTTTCGTCTATTCAATTTAAAATAGTATTATAGTAATTATAAAATTAATAAATAGGGTGTAGGCCCTAAATTAAAATGCCTACATCGAACAAGAGGTAGGCGCTGCCTGCGCATGCGCCTGCTGGGCGAACTTCTAGGGTCCAATCATATGTATGTTATTTAATTTAGGCCTACTCCCTATTTTTTCAACTTATCAAAAATTGCAGCCGAGAAAAGCATAAAACACACTTTGTTTATTTAGAATATTTTTCGAACAAGAAGCACGCGCTGCATATGCATGCGCCTACCAGCCAGTTTACAGCCCAGCCAGCTAGCTTCTTACCCGCCTGCCAGTGAGCTGTTTTTCTAATTTCGCTCTCCGGCCAACAATGCAAATATATACATATGAGTCTATGCGCACTGTGGCAGAATAATATATAAAGGCAAAGTAGAATGCTTGAGGTTTTCTACCTAAATTAATATATCACCTTAAATGTTTTACCCAGCCGTTCTATACTAAAAATGCCATACGATCATTCTTTAACAAAGAAACCTGCTTGCCTCACCTTATAAAGTTAACCTCTGGTTCGAAACAAATCTGAGGCAATCGCAAGAATAAAAACTTCATTGAATGAACGAAATTTTATATTGAAAAATCCTACATATAGTCCTCGAGCCATATTTGTTATTTATTTTTGATCAATTTGTTTTTAATAATAACAATTAAAAATAATTTTATAGTAAAATAACAAAACGCATGGAAGCAAAAATCTCAAAACTAAGAAGTTTGTGAAGAGCCGGTTGAAAGGCGTTTCCTTCAGTTAAGCGAATTTGTGAATTATTATTTTTTTATATATATATAAATTAAAGATACAAAAGGTAAAAACCACCCGTTTGATGCCCCGCGCTGGCTGTTGGATGCCGCGCGACTCGTGACGTCTCTCAAGCGCGACGGGCGCGCGCGGCGGGACAACGATTTCTAGCTTTCTCTCCTTTCTTTTCTTCTCTTTTATTACAATTTTATTAGTTCGAATTCAAGATGAGTGACAAGAAAGGTACTGATGGTGAACTCAGGAACCAGAAAGCAATTTCCCGTCTTCAGTACACGAAGCTAGGTTGTCCATCCTCCACAGGCAATAAGAACAATATGGAGTTAGGGCAGCTCGTGAAGACGACGAAACAGGTAGAAAAACCGGAAGCGTCACCAAAAGGCAAACCTCCTCAAGGAAAGGCACGATCAGTAAGATCAAATGGATCCCGTGCTTCAGTAGAGCGGCTTAAGCGAGAAGCAAACCTGGAATCTCAGCAAGCTATATATGAGAAGATGAAGACTCAATATGAAGAGAAAATAAGGGATTTTAGAAGGACACTGAGACGTGCCAAGAGGGAACTCGAGAATGGAACAAAGCCGGAGGGAGCCAGAAGTTTACTCGACGAAAACTGGATCTGGAAGAACGGGTGGAGGAACTGGAAGACGAATTGTCCAAGCAGCGATGATATTTTACTTAGAATTTTACCTCCTTCGGATGTTTCTTCATTTTGGTTCAAGAAATATTTTTATTTTGTTGCTTCGTACTTAAAATACTTACAACAAATGACAAATGAATAATCAATATTATGTAATAACAAATTCAGGTTTTAAAACAAAATTGAAAACCATCCCGCATGTGTTTCTGTTGAACGAAAAATCAAAATTTATTTCAAGATGAAACAACGATTTGTAAGGTTTTGTAGACTGCTACTTGGCACCGAGCGACATTGAAAATGGAGCACCAAGAAATAGAGGCCAGAAAATGATGAAAATTCCAGGGCATACGCGCCTCACCGAGTTATGCAAATGATGTGAAATGAGCAGCTCTCGTGCGCACGTGGAGTAAGTATAAGGGAAGGAACTTGCAGAAATTGCTAATTTCCTTTTTTCCAACCATCTTCTCCACAATCAGTGCACCGTGGACGCACCAGGTATGCGTAAGCTGATATTTGACGTATGAATCAACCTGCCCTTCTCAGTCCGATCACCTTGCCTCTGGTAAAAGCATCTGTCTGCTAGAACTGCCTTCGTTGACGACGGCCTGGCATTATTGCTTCTATTACATGTGTCTTTTGGAACAATCACAAAATCATCGTAGAAAATCTGTTCTTGTTTCAAAAGAAACGTGTAATAGCATAAAATTCCAGGCCTTTTCAACGGAGGCAGTTCCAGCAGACAGATGCTTTTAACAGGGGCATGGTGATCGACTGAAAGGGCAGGTTGGTCCATATGTCAAATCCAGCTGATATACACCTGGGTGCGTCCACGGTGCACTGAATTTGTATAATATGGTTGAAAAAAGTAAATAAGGCAATTTATTGGAATGTCGGTGCAGCCAGAGTGACGTCATCTCGGGTGGATCGGCGTATCCTTCGACAACTGCCACTTGTACCTCCATTCTGAAAAATGTGAAAAACACCTTAGATCATTCCACCTTGATCATTATTACTTTCATCCATCATTTTGTGTTCAATTATTTCAATTTATACGATATTAAGATGTATAAATAATATTTGTTAAAACACCATTCTTTGGGAAAATGAATAGATACTCTTGCAGAACCCGAGGGAATCTTGTTCTGAATAGAATTGTAGCGAATATTATTTAACTAAAAAACAGTATTTTATACCTTCAGGTAAAATTTCTCTCTGTTAAAATCTAGGCGTTGCCTTGTTCATTAGGATAGTTGTACCTTTTTTAATCAAATGGGGCACGGTTCTATTATTTTAAAATGGGACACTTTCAAAACATAAATCCAAATAAGTGAATTTTCATGGTGATTTAGTTGAATTCAGAAAATGTTAAAAAAGTCTAATTTATATAAATCGTTTTCATATAACTTAAATATAAATGAGGATATTGTATGGCATACTTCATCAAATATATATTTGGAGAATGGTTAAAAATAATTGTATTAAACATTATAATCAAAAAAGGCATATCCTGACCAGGCTCACACGAGCTTTAATATTAAACATTATATTGTGTAAATAATATTTTGCTTATAATTTGAATTTGGTAATAAAAAATGTACTAATGAAATATATATTCTTATATATATAAATATATATATATTAGCCTTATAAGGTAAAAATTTATTCTTTATTTCGGCTTAGAGCGCTATGTCCCCCTAGGGATACTTGCACTTTAAAGATAAACAAAAAATTTGAAAGAAAAGAAAGAAAGATATTTTAAAATATGTACAGAATTAGTATGGCAAGTTAATTAGATGAAAAGATAAAAAATATATATCAACACAATTGATATATGTACAAAGATTTGGTATGGCAAATTTAGTTAAATGAAATCAATTGTAAAGTAGTGTATTCGAGGAAAATTTTACATATTTCGAAGAAAGGTTTAAAAGAATATTTTAGAATGAAAATTCTAAACTGGTTATAACAAATTTCCTTCAGTAATATTTGAAAAAATCAAGCAAAGCAGACCAAGAGCTCAACTTAGAGGAGTCCTTCTTCACCATAACAATTCAAGCCCAAACATTAGACTTTTTAGCCAACTCTGGTGTCTAATTAGTCACTCATCCACCATATTCACCAGCAATAACACCTTTTGACTTTTCGATTTCCAAAATTCCAGTTCTTGTTGAAAGGGATAAAATTTGTCACTGATGATGAAGCACTGCAAGCCTTTATCAATGCCGTAAATTCCATCCCCGAAGATGGGCTGGTGTAAGTGCTTCGATAATTGGTTTTCACGGATGAAACCTTTCATAGGGGCTAAAAAATGAATGTAGATTTTAATGGTATAATTTATATTTTAATTATTGAATATTGATATCAAAGACCTTTGGAGTGACCCTTGTATATACCACACAATTATTTACAATTACGCTGTTGTATTTCAAGATTATAGAATGAAGAATGAACTAGTTGTTTGTGAACTTAAACGATTTGATTTCCGATAAAAAATCATATTTAAAGTTCAATTCATTTTGTAAATACATTCTAGACTTTCTACAAAATCTGGATCACTAATGTTTTCATGCGTTGAATAAAGTAAATAACTTATGTAAATAAACCTTTCTCCTTGTTTTGGGCCCAAGTATCCCTTGCGGGATATAGCGCTTTGGAAATAAAATAATTGTAATTGTATACAAATCTCTCTCTTACACACAATTTGTTGATAAAATAATAATAATGGTGTTAATATATAATATTAAAATTATTAGCTGTATTTATACTAAATGTACTATTTAAATCAAAGATACAATTCTTTAATTGGCCTTGTAGAACGAGAGTGGTGTACGCGTGCTCATTTTTAGTGAAAAACAAAAAGATCCTCGATAAAGAAAGGCGAGTTGCCCCTCGAAATATTGGAACAATGAAAAAACAACAACTCTTAAATCCAATATATGCATCTTTTCTGATTATATATATATATATATATATATCTATATATATATACAGTTAAACCTGTCTTTAGCGCCCCCTCTAAATGGCGCCTCCCTCTCTATAGCCCCCGATTTTAATACGCAGTACGATGCGATTTACATTAAAAGTGACCAGTCTATAGCACCCCCTCTCTATAGCACCCTATTTTGATGAGTCCCAAGAGGGGGCGCTATAGACAGGGGTTTAACTGTATATTGATATCTGTCAATGATATAGGAAAACAAAAAACCTATTCTAATAAAAGTGACATTCAGGTGCTTACTTGGTCACAATTGAGCCCATGAGATTCAAATTGAATATACAAATCTACTGATATAACAAAGCCTCATCTCACGATGTGCTGGGTGCATATTTACCCACAAGCGGATAGAACATTCTCATCTATTTTGGCAATAATCTTTATTTTAAACCTTGTTTATTAGTTTCAATTTCACGGTTAGTTTTATTCTCCTTTGCCGGAATTTCCTTTCTCTTTATAACGTTTTCTTCGCGGACTAGCACTATCGATTTTTGCATTATGTCCCATTTTCTCACCTTTACGTTTCCGTTTTAATGTTTCTTCCCTTTTTGTTGCTTCCTTCTTTAAATATGTTGCATCCTTTGGAGTATCCTTTCCAATATCCGATAGATTCTCTTTTCCACATTTTCTTCAAGAACTTCGGTTAGACTTCTATCCATACGATGATCTTGCAGAGGAATTTCGTCCTCGTGGCTATTAGATTCTACTTGAACATCTTCTGATTGTACAATTTCCTTATTGTATTCTTCAATAGACTTTTACAGAATCGTTAAGATTGCTAGAATCCTCCACTTGTTCATCTTGGAGTTTCCCGGAAATCTCCTTGATTACAGTTTCTTGAACGTCCTTATCTATATCTATAGCTGCATTAAGTGCAAATTCTCTTTTTGAATTAGATGATTTCCTTGAGTCTCTGACAAATTTGCTTCTTCTCTATTTTTTGGTGAAAATGGAATCCCTTTTGATCTGTTGGCTATTATATCTATTTGAAGTCTTTTTGTTTCGGGATTATGCCAACATTGTTTTGGAGATGGCCAGGTTTATGGCATATATAACATTTTTTAAATATTTTCCTTTCTTGTACCCTATAGGGCATTGTTGCATTTAATATCATCATTTTTTTTTTCGAAGTCAAGAAGGATTTGTCTTAAATTTCCTATAGAAATATTTCTGTCCATGATTAGGGCTGTAGAAATACTAGAGTAATTATCTGGGAGTCCTTCAATTATGTATCTAACCAATTCTCTTTCAGATATGAATTTCCCTAGCTGTGATATTTGGTTACATAGTCCTTGAGCTCTAGTTATATAGTTGTCTATATTTTCATTGTGCTGTTTCTTCGATTTAGTAAGTTCTAAGAAAAGATTCATTGGCCTTGTCTTCTGTTTCGCCCTCATATCTTTCTCTCAATGAATTCCAAATTTGTCTGGCATTCTTTATTCCTTTGTAGATTATTGCAATCTCAGGAGACATACTTAAGATCATATATCCAAGAGTTTCGTTATTTTTTCTGCTTCAATCTTCAAAAATTTTAATGGATGTTGGATCCCTTTCATTTTAATTGGCGTTTGATTAGCAATCACCTCAAAAAGTTGCTTTGCTTCAAGTAGCGCTTCCATTCTCATGCTCCAAATAGCATAATTTCGATCATTCAAATATTCTATTTTCGTGCTGTTTAAACACGTCCATTTTGAATTATCAACTTTTATTTCAACTTCACTTTCTAAAAATAAATGCAAACTTAGTTAGAAGCCAAGCCTGTTAGAACTTACTTCTTTTTAATTTATTTCAATTTCACTTTCTAAAAATAAATGCAAACTTAGTTAGAAGCCAAGCCTGTTAGAACTTACTTCTTTTTAATTTATTTCAATTTCACTTTCTAAAAATAAATGCAAACTTAGTTAGAAGCCAAGCCTGTTAGAACTTACTTCTTTTTAATTTATTTCAATATCACTTTCTAAAAATAAATTCAAATATCATGAAGTTAAGCCTGTTAGAACTCACTTCTTTTAATTTCACTTTCTAAAAATAAATTCAAACTTAGTAAGAAGCTAAGCCTGTTAGAACTTACTTCTTTTTAACCGCGATCAGCTACCAATTTGTTGTTATACTTTCAATAATTGAAGAATCATGAGCCTATTCACTTATCAAAACCACACTCTTTATTAACTCTCACAGGTTCTATATATATGTCCTGAAAACAAATAAAATATGCAAATATTTATACAAAAAACAAATGGTTATGCAAATAAAAGATTATCATCTTGTTTCTTTTTTTCCTTGATATGTAAATATACATCTTTCTCTTTTTATTAAATCTTTTCCAACAGAAGCTAGTTATTTTTAGTATGCAGGAACAAAATTCTAACAGAAAAACATTCATTCGAGCAGAAGACACAAAGCAAGATCATCTTTCTATAAAAATATCGCTTCTCAGACACAAAGTTTGGAGCAAGACGTTTCACAAGAGTGACATCCACGGCGGCATATTTATAATTGTAACGAATAGTATTTGAATAAAAATATTTAATCGGGTAAAACCCGGGCGTTGCCTGGGTCATTTCGGCTAGTATGTTAATAAATATTTTAATGATTATATAATTTGACGTGATCCCCATCTTCCCATTAAACACCCACAAAAAAAAACATCATATATACATGTATATCTTTACATAATTAGAAATTATCTTGATGAAATGAATGATTATTATATAAACATCTTTTTATCTATGTAAACAATGTTGTCTAAGAGTGTAAATACTAAAGCTTACATTTGATGTACCCTTTAGACATTAACCATTGTTATTCACAGCAAATTTCAATTAACAGAAGTTTAGTAAACAGTGCTATTCATACTTTTACATCAAAATATAAAATTATGATTTTATATTAAAGATGTTTAGGCTCTAATAAGAGTAGCAATTTTCAATTTTCACAGTTTTTAAGAAATTCAATCCAAAATGCATTTAAGGAAATCAGTCGGCTAAAAGGTCATTACATATAGGAAAATATGATCTTGTTGCCTTTGGTTAAATTGATCTAGTATTCAAATTTTGTATACATTATATTTTAACTTATCTCTCAAATTACAAATCTTTCTATTTATCAGCAGGATTAGATTATATGATTAAGGTTATGTTGTTACTTGAAATCGGGGTCTCTTCTATAGAGGTCGAATTCTGATAAAAGGGGCATCAAACATTCAATTTTAATGGATGCACTCAAGGAACACAAACAAGGTATCAAATATAGTGTAATGTTGCCCCAAACCAGCTTGAAGGCAAACCTAGCAAAAAAAAAAAGTACTGGTCAAAAAGAAACATTTAAAATCGCAGATTAATATCTTCAACACATAACTAACGTGTTCTTCCTATTTATTAGGAAAATGGTTTAATAACACCAGCGTATCATGGTAATTTTGGAGAAAATCTGGCGAAATTCAGGGCAACGGATGATCCTAGCTGCTTCTGTGGAAAGTAAAACCAAAACTCATTTATTAATAGAATGTCCAATTTATTACAGCTACATAAGTAATCACTTTTACATCATTGAAGAAATGCGCGAAGACACCTATAAAAAATTCTATATCTTTAGTATAGTCATTTTCAATTTTCTTTTCTGTTTGAGAAACCAACCTTTCAGTTTTAATTTTGTTTTTAGACATGTTATTGAATTGTATATAAGTTGCTAAATGTATTTATGCTCAAGTATCCCAAGCTAGGATATCGCGTCTGATATGTAAAATAAAATAGTCAGAATATTAATGTCATGGGTTTTATTACGTCTAAAATTATAAACAGATATTAACATATCAACAAATATAATTGTTTCTAAAATGGCATCTCTAATTAGTCGGCAATTCCTCCAGACCAAGAGTGGTTATACTGCCAATCCCCTGTGTCAACAAAAAAGTCAGATTTTTTTTTATGCTCTTTTAAAAATATAATTTTGAATTTTTCGAATGATAAATTGATATTTTCTCGTCATTCCTTTTTAAATTTTATTAACTTTAATTATATTTTATATGTATAGTCTCTTCTGAAATAAATATCGCAATATTGTATATATATTTACAATGGTGAAAAACTATTATTTTAAAATTGATAACTTCGCCATACAATTTTCAACACGTTCTACCTCCTTCTGTTCTCTAAGGGAACAAGTCCTAAGTCTCTTTCTTGGAGGTCCGCTATATCATCAAATTCTCGTTTCCGCTTCTGATCGGGAATTTTAACATCGACCTCCTTCATCCAAGGTCTGATCGTGGCAGCTGGCTGGACATCTAAGCTCATGTCCTTCGGTGTGACAGGATCCTTCCATTGATGTCGTATCAGGAATGGTCTCACGATCTTCAAAATGAACCGTCCTCTGAATAACACCGAGACGGTCTTTAATATTACTCCTCCCTTTGTAGAAGTACTGGGTTTGGCCCTTGAAAAGGCTCTTCTCTTTTCGAGGCCGACAGGAGGCAAAAGAGAATCTTTGAATCGGATAGACCTGGATGTCTTTGCGGCTTCCACCAAAGTACTGGTCATTGAATCTATTCTGGGCGCGAACAGCCGCATCTTTCTTGCAAACACCACCTCTGCCTCTCCTATGAAAATCCTTGAAGAATTATATCGAGGTTGTAACGGAGAATCAGACCAAAAGGGGAGAAAAGTTTGAATATATCCTGCGTGTGACACTATAGTGGAGGTTGGAGATGACCAATCTGTAGACAACATAGTTCTCTGAAATTTGTCTCTTAGGACGGTGAATCTTCAATCCATGGTCCGAAACGCCTTCTGGGCGAATAATATCATCGATGTTATCTGCCATCTTTATTCTAGGAATTAGAGGTTCACAGAATTTTTACGGAATTAAAGTATTTTTTAAAGATATTATTTTTTATATTTAATTAATATATAACTAAACTGAGAACACAAGGTTTAGAGGAACACCAAAAATAATGAATTTTATTCAAAAATAATGAATATGAATCTGTTTCAAAATATATTTGAAAAAAAATAAAGTATATGAAAATATTTTTAAAATATTTAAATTATTTGTAACATTTTCCCCATATTCTGGGACTTTAGAGAGGGAGAGTATCTCAAATTTTTTAAGAAATTTTTATATTTTCAAATATAATTGTAGAAAATTATCTAGCATCTTCTAGCGTTGAAATTGTAGAATTAGAAATACAGTAGAACTCCCCGTAAAGAACACCTAATTTCAGAGCCAAAGTGTCCTTTAAGAGAGATGTCCTCTTCCCGGAGAGTTGCAAAATTGTAAAAATGGTAATTTTGTAATGAAAACTGTCCTTGTGGAGAGGTGTCCTCTTAATAGAGAGTTACTGAATTGTAAAAATGGTAATTTTGCAAATGAAAACTGTCTTTGTGGAGAGTGTCCTCTTAATAGAGAGTTACTGAATTGTAAAAATGGTAATTTTTCAAATGAAACCTGTCCTTTGTGGAGAGGTGTCCTCTTAATAGAGAGTTGCTAAATTGTAAAAATGGTAATTTTGCAAATGAAAACTGTCCTTTGTGGAGAGGTGTCCTCTAATAGAGAGTTGCTAAATTGTAGAAATGGTAATTTTGCAAATGAAAACTGTCCTTTGTGGAGAGTGTTCCTCTTAATAGAGAGTTGCTAAATTGTAGAAATGGTAAATTTTGCAAATGAAAACTGTCCTTTGTGGAGAGGTGTCCTCTTAATAGAGAGTTGCTAAATTGTAGAAATGATAATTTTTGCAAATGAAAACTGTCCTTTGTAGAGAGGATGTCCGCTCAAGGGAGGTTCTATATACTAGTTGAATGTTAAATTGCTACTTCTGCAATGTTGGCATTTGGTCCACTATCTATTCCATAGCCCATTCCTACATGAAAAGACTCTGGAAATTCGCGAATTTTCGGCGCTAACTCACATACAAAGAACAACATTTATATAAAATCTTTACTACTCTCCTGCAGGATAAAACATTTGTTTATAAATATTTTAAATTTTTCAAGGCGAATTGATAAAATGAAGAAGAAGTTCTCACTCCACAGACAATGGCTGATTGCTCCCCCTCTCCTCTAAATTAATTTCCTCCTCACTCATGTACATATATAACCTTTTAGGGGAATCCCCTTGTAAGACAATAGTGTCTTAATGAAGGTTTTTGGTTGTTGTTATACTAGTAGAGTGACCAGTTCAATGCCCCGGTTTAGTCGATAAGAAGACAAATTAAAAATTTAGATGTTTGGCCTAAAATTTCTATGTGAATATTCTGATTTCTTAGAGGCAACATTTCAAGTTAGGTCAAATGAAAATATTTTTTGAGCAAAGTATATACCTTTGAGAAATTAGCAATTTTGTTTGTAAAAAATAAAAATACGAAACAAAATCATACCAACAATTTAGATAAAGTGAATTAACAATTTTATTTAGAAACACGAAAATCTATCATTAGAAATTTAATAGAAATTAATAAGTCACAAACGCAGATGTTTTAAAACACATTTGATGATGATGAATAAATAGTGAAATTTGAAAGAAAAAAACTACGATTCAAAAATTGGATAAATTAAAATATATATAACTACTAACATTTGGAGAATAAAAATAAGTTGACACACGAAGTAAAAATTGACGGAAAAATTGGTATATATCGTTATGTATATTTCAGTATTTCTGTAGAATTGCCTAAAACTTACAATTGCAAATTCTGCTGGAATCCGATTTCTGAAAAATTACAGATATATTAAAATATTTTTAATGTTTTTTTTTTTGGATCATAAAGTTTTATTTTCCAATATTTCGTATGGCAACTCGCCAAACTTCTTCGGTGAACAAGATTGTTTTGAGATGCTCTCGTATCAATTCACGAGTATGTACAACTGCTATAAAATTTAAAATATTCTTACACACTCGTGAATTTACATATGGAAGATGGACGTAGTTCCCGGAGGTCACCCGCGAGGCTTTTTTCGGGCACTTAGGCACAGCTGTGTCACCAACGCCAGGACCGCGCGCGGTGGGAACTTGAACTGGCCAACCGGCCGGCAGCCGGACGATTCCATTTTCTCGGAGGGGGGGGGGGAAGGGGTGGCAGGGAAGTCACGTGCTCGCCGGCAGCCAATGGGCGCCCCCCGCCGTTCAGACCGCCACGCGTTCTAGAGGGCGCTGCTCGTGAGCTAAGTAGAATAATTTGGATATATAGTTTTAATAATTGATTTATATATTTTTTAAAATAGCCTATCGTCATCCCCGTTATTTTTTACCTATGTATGGAAATTTTGGTTTGAATTAGTGAACTACTGCGAATTCGTATACAGTGCATACAAACAGACCAACAGACAAACATACAAACATTCATTTTTATATATATAAGATATATATATAATGCGTGGAGCCGACAACACGTCGCAGCAGGCTCCTCATCCAACATGCAGTCATGGACCAGGACCACAATCCTAAATAGCTTTGAATATCACAGATGGACTTGGGTACAGGGAACTTCTTTATGGCTTCGACCTTTTCGAGTCGGGTTGTATGCCATCCTTATCTACCACATGACCCAGGATTTTTATTCTTGTTGATCCAAACAGACATTTATCCGGATTGATTGTAAGCCCCGCTTGTTGAAGACAGCTCAGAACCTTAGACAGACGTTCTAAATGTTCCTCAAAGGTATCAGAGTAGACCACGATGTCGTCCAAATAGCACAAACAAATTTTCCACTTGAGGCCCATGATAACATTATCCATCATCCTTTCGAATGTGGCAGGCGCGTTGCACAATCCAAACGGCATTACCATGAACTCGTACAACCCATCCAGAGTAACGAAGGCAGTCTTCTCGCGGTCCCGCTCGTCACCTCCACTGCCAGTACCCGGTCTTCAGGTCCATGGTCGAGTAATACCTGGCGATGACAGATGATCCAGAACGTCATCAATGCGGGCAATGGATAAACATCTTTCTTGTGATGTGATTTAGCCGCCGGAAGTCCACGCAGAATCTCCATGTGCCGTCTTTCTTCTTGACCAGCACCACAGGGGCTGACCAGGGACTCTCAGATGGCTGAATTACTTTTCTTTCAAGCATGGTATCTATTTCCTTCTGCATTATTTCGCGCTCTCTTTAGATACCCGATATGGGCGCTGCTTTATAGGGGATGGTCGCCGGTGTGAATTCTGTGCTTCACTCTGTTTTGTACCTTGTTGCGTTTTTCATCGTGGGAAGGAAAACTCTTTAAAAGACAACAGCAGCCCCATTAAATCTTTTTTTTTTTTCTTGGGCAGATCGGGGTTGATTAGAGATAACAGGTAGTCGCTGTGGTCATCTTCTCTTCTCTCCCTTGAAAAACTTTCCGGCTCCACACTCAAGAGGCACACGTGTTCCGTCTCAATATCGCACATTCTACCCAAGTTCAATCCTTTCGGAATCATTTGAGGTTGAAGTCCGCCGTTAGTTATCCAAATTTTTCCAATTCCTTCTTCAAATTCAATCAATGAAGAAGGAAATATCACGTCTTTTGAATGAATAGTTCTTTAGAACAGGTAACCTCCATGTTAACAATTCCTACGAGAGATCTATTGACGACGCTTATCCTCTGCGACGATCTCCCGGGGATAACGAAGTCTTGGATAGCGTACACTCCGTCATCTCTACCCTCGGCGTCTAGGTCTGGTAGGTCGTCCAGTTGTAGTTCGCCCAGACCGCAGTCGATAACCGCGTTGGTCGCCTTGAAGAAATCCCAGCCTAGAATCACATCGTGACTGCAATTTTCCAAAACGACGAATTCAAAGTTTTCTGGTGTCCATTTACTTCCAACTTCAAAGTACAGCGTCCTTTGGATTTGACCACCTTATCGTCAGCAACTTTCAATACAACGTCGGTTTCGGCAAACATCGTCTTTTTCAGTACTACTCTGAACCGCTCGGATATAACAGAATAGGAGGCTCCGGAATCCACCAGAGCCCTATTGTGTCGCCTTCAATTTTAATGTCAATGTAGTTGTTCGTCATTTTCACGACTGTCGACAGGGGAGGAATTATAGGTTGTGCAGCGGCCTCACCTCCATTTGAGGGCGCGGCTCTTAGTTTTCCGATTGTAAACGCCGAGGTAGACTGGCTGGCTCGTCTTGTAGCACTGCGACCAGGGAACTTCCGCGTCTAGGAGAAGGGGAGGGGCTGCGATAACGTCTGGTGTGACTCTTTGATCAGCGTCGTTTGAGTTATTGTTGCGTCCGGAGTTCGTCATTGTCCTGGCCCGATCTTGGTACATTTCGTCTCTTCTCTCATCAAGTAACCTCCTCCTGTCGCGGCAATAGCGGACAACGTGGCCGGGCCGTCCACAGTGGAAGCATACGGGCGTGCCGTCTGGGTCCTCCACTCATTAGTGTCCCGTACTTCGACTCTTGAGCCACTTGCTTCGACCTTAGGTGCATACCAGGTGTTCTTTCTATAGTTCCGTGGTGCTGACCTCGCCGCCGATTCCATTGGGAAGGTATTTATCCCCGACATGGGAGCGAGGACTTTGTCGACTTCCTCCTTCACTAGTTCCTCAAGGGAGGAGATTCTTGTTCTTCCCGTGGCGGTGCTAGGGCCCGCTGCACTTCTTCTCTAACGATCTGTCTTATCAGAGACTGTAGATCCGTCACGTCCCCCAGGTCACCGAGCGAGGTAACATTGGGCATGCGCTCGAATTTTGAGGCTGTCACTCGTCGTCCTTGGAGCGCCACAACGCGACGACACTCTGCGATAAACTGATCCGTCGTCGCTATGTCTCTCGGCAGAAGATACCGGTAGACTTCCTCTGCTACTCCCTTCATCAGATGAGATAGTCTCTCTTCTTCTGGCATCTGTGCATCTACTTCCCTGCAGAGTCGCAAAACATCTTGGATATAAATTCAGTGGTTTCGCCCCTCGTTTGAGCTCGCACCTTTAGCTTTTGCTCGGCTTGACGCCGCAGGTTATCTTCTTTCTTCCCAAATACGGATCCTAGTTGGTCTTTAAATATCTCCCACGATTGGGATATTTTCCTCATTATTTTCGTACCACCGTTGAGCGGTACCGTGTAGATAAAAGTACACGTTAGCCAGACTGAAGCGAATCGTCCCAATGGTTATGTCTTGCCACTCTCTCATAACCTTTCAGCCAGGCTTGGGGGTCTTCGCTGATCTCACCAGAGAACATGGAAGGGTTCCGCACCACATTCTGACAAAAGAGTGGACTCACCTGAGTGGTCGCCTCGCTTCTGTTGTTCATCGTCGCTGTGTTGTCGGGGTAAGTCCTTGTAATCTTCTGCTTCTTCTAATAGAGCGTTCTTCTTCTTTAGGTACCCAGCTGATCTCCGCCACTTTGTAGAGTAGAATAAATTAAGTAGAGTTCGATGTTGAGATTAAATATAGTTTATTTAAAGTAAGTTTACAAAGAAGAGAATAACGGGAGCAAGCGCAGTATGTTTACAAAAAAACAGCTAAGAACAACCTAATCCGCGCGTGCTCCTCCCGGGCCTCCCCCCGCGCATCCTTTCCAAATGGCGATGCATTCATATTTCACAATATTTTAGTTCGTTTGTCACACTTAATTTTATTCTACAAATCTTAGCACAGTTAAACCTGTCTATAACGCCTCCTCTTGGGACTCACCAAAATAGCGTGCTATAGAGAGGAAGGCGCTATAGACAGGTTTAAATGTATTTATATTTATTTTAATATTTTTTCAATTTCCTAACGTAGGTTTTTTTGCTTTCAAATTTCATTTTATTTACTCATCATCACCTCAAATTGCTTTGTATTTTAAAACATGTGCGTTTGGTGAATTATTGAATTCTATTAATTTCTAATAGATATTCGTTTTTCTAAATCCATTGTTAAATACCTTTATCTATATTGTTGGTATAATTTTGTTTCGTATTTTTATTTTTTAACAAGGCAAAATTTGTTAATTTCCGAATGTATATACTTTGCTTAGATATTATTTACATTTAACCTAACTTGAAATTTATCCTCTAAAAAATCAGAATATACACATTGAAATTTAAGCCAACATCTATACTCTCTTAATTTGTCTTACCATCGACTAAACCCGATACATTGCCCGGGTCACTCTACTGGTATATAGAACCTCCCTTGAGCGGACACCTCTCCACAAAGGACAGTTTTCATTTACAAAATTACCATTTTCACAATTTAGCAACTCTCCAGTAAGAGGACAGCTCTCCACAAAGGACAGCTTTCATTTGCAAAATTACCATTTTTACAATTTAGCAACTCTCTGGTAAGAGGACACTTTTCTCAAAAGGACACTTTGGCACAGCAATTAGGTGTCCTTTACAGGGAGGTTCTACTGTATTTCTAATTCTACCTATTTCAGCGCTAGAAGATGCAAAATAATTTTAAAAGCTTTTATTTAACTTGCCTATCTGTCTGTCTGGATGTCTGTCGCCAAATCTTGTAATCAATTTTTAATATACTTATAGGGCACCTAGAAATATGAAATTTGGTACACATGTTCAAACCTATGACAATGCTAGCTGGCCAATTTCCAGACTTCTGGGTTGTCGGTTGGCCAAGAACGGACAAATTTCCAAATTTCCTTTCAAATTTTGTATATTTAATTTCATTTATTTTGTTTTGCCAATATCTCGCGAACCGTTCGTTTTTAGCGATTTTCCTTCGATTTCTCCTTCTTCCCCTAAACTTTCTTGGTATACTTTTTACACTCTTTCTAATGGTACCATTTTATTTGAGATTGGTCCACTTTTCTATTTAAAAGCTTTTATTTAACTTGCCTCCATGTCTGTCTGTCTGGATGTCTGTCGCCAAATCTTGTAATCAATTTTTATTAAATATACTTATAGGGCACCTAGAAATATGAAATTTGGTACGCATGTTCAAACCTGATGACAATGCTAGCTGACCAATTTTTCAGACTTCTGGGTTGTCAGGTTGCCTAAGAAAGGACAAATTTCCTTTCAAATTTTGTATATTTAATTTTAATATGCTTCCAGACCATATAGAATAATGAAACTCACAATACTCGCTCAGTCCAATTAATAATTGACAGATAGAGAGACATACATTAATTTTCTATATAGAGAGATTAGCAGTAATTAAACGTAACAGTAAGAGAATGTTTGATTTTAATATATGTAAATTAAGAGAGACCACCTAAAAACATGACTCAACTTGTTTCTCCTGTAGGTATCTCTCATTGGAGATTCTAATTGATATTAAAAAAATCTCTAATAGACCTTTAATAACAGACTGCCTCTTGAGAGACGGTTAAGGCTACGATTTAGGCATCCTCTCAATGGGAAGCTCTACTGTATCTACTTTTTAACACTGTTTGGCTTAATAAATGCCAGTTTAACCATTTAAATGTGTATCAATCTAGTCTATTTTTTATATTTTATAGGCAAAATAACTTCATTTCAATTCATAGGGAATTCTTATCATTTTTTTTTTTTTGTCTTCATTCAGCTTACTTTCTATTATATTTTAAGCCATTGTTCCATTATACATATTTTATACCGTATACACTGTTTTACTTTCAAAAATGTCATTAATAATTTGAATACAGACTCATTGAAAACCTTCTTAATGATGATGATAATTTTAAATAAAAGTATTGATGGAATTTTGGGAAATAAAACGAAACGAAAAAAGGAAATCTGACAAAAAATAGCTATATAACTCTCTCCAAAGTTCTAAATGGTCAAATAGCCAGTGGCTATATAAATAAAGTTATACACAAAGATAAAATATAGATTTTAAAATATTTTTTTCACTTAATTTTAATGCATTGTAAATTCTTCATCTTCAGGGTCATTGGTAGTTAAGTAGTTTCTGAGTTTATCGATAAACAGACAGACAAAATTTGATTTTATATATATACTAGCCGAATGACACGGACAACGCCCAGTTTTACCTGATTAAAAAGTTTTTATTCAAATACTATTCGTTACAATTATAAATTGGCGCCGTGGATGTCACTCTTGTGAAACCTCCCGCTCCAAACTTTGTGTCAGAGAAGCGATATTTTTATAAAGAGATGATCTGGCTTTGTGTCTTCTGCTCGAATGGAATGTTTTTTCTGTTAGAATTTTGTTCCTGCACACTAAAAATGAACTGGCTTCCCTCGTGGTCTCAGCTTTTGGAATTTTTCCCGATATAATTTTGTATCTTATAATCAAACATGATACAGCAAGTATTGTCATATTCATTTTCTGACTAAAAAAACAACTATTTTTGCCCAGAACCTGCCAATTTATTTTATTGGCTGAAAATCCGATAAATATCTTTTCCATATTTTTCTCTATGTCCTGGTAAAACACGTTTCACATGTACATTAGGTCAGCTGATATTACCTCCCATCTTCACCGCTAGAGGCGCTGCTTGCGAGCGAAACGGCAATTTGCAACGCAATTTGCAAATAACTCGAAGAATATTCGGGATAGAGACCTGAAAATTTCACTATAAGTTTTTCCAGATTCCACTCTATATACTGTTAAAATATCAGTCAGATTAGTTACGTATTGGTGGACGTGTATAGCCGACATAGATACTCACATACATACATACATTGACTTTTATATTGCCACGTTTTTATTTTAAAACGCTAATTTTTGTTTTGTGAAAACTTTAATTTTAAAGTTTATTATTTTAAAAGTGAAATGTTTGTTAATGAAATAGACATTTTACCTAAACTCACTTTATTGCCCGCTTTCTTTATACAAGCCATTTGTTTATCTCTATTTTTACATATCGTTTTTATTGAATTTTTTTACTAATTTTGCATGTACATCATTGACTTTTAATGAACGAGAAAAAGAAATTGAAAATAAACATATGAAAAATTAAAGTAACATTTTAAAGGAATTTATGTACAATTGAAAATTGTTTTTTGTACGTCTCATATTCCCCTTCTTGAAGCATTTATTCTCGGGTAATAAATGGTCGAAGTTAAGATAAGTGAACGCGTCTTGCTTGCTTTTGGTCTTTCAGAGAGATATCGTAGGTTACATCAGATATCTTTTTTTGAATGACAAATGGTCCTTCATATTTTGGTGATGTCTTGATGAGACGAGGGTCGTTGAAGGCAATTTTCTTATGACTAGTCTCCTTCTTTAAAGACATACTTGGGGTGATGGCTATCGTGTTTAATCTTCCACTTACTTCTAATTTGTTCTGTCCGCAGGCTAGCTTTCTTCCTGGCTTCTTCAATTGTAATTGGAGTTTGGTCGGCAAATTCGGGTACATTACCGATTCCATACATTAAGAAAAGCGGTGAAAAACCAGTCACGTCATGTGGTGTGGAATTATAATTTTTGACAACTTGCGGTAATAATGTGCTCCATTTACATCTAGGTTTCTCTAGAACAGCTATTCTCAGTTTTGTCATTATCGTATCATTTAATTTCTCACAAATGCCATTGCACTGAGGATGATAAGGCGAAGTATATGTGTGTTTAATTCCTTGTAAAGAAAGAAATTTGTTGAACTCTTTTGATATAAAATTTTTGCCATTATCTGTTAAGATAGTATTGATCGAATTAACAGATTTGATTATCTTATCAAGACATTGAGTGACAGCTTGAGCAGTATTTGTTATTGTGGGATATGCCCATAGATAACGAGTTGCGTGATCAACAAAAACTTGAATGAATTTATGCTTTGTGTTAGCTGCTGCTGTTCCCAGTACAATAGTGTCACAACCGATCATTTGTAATGGTTGGATATTTGACGTTGGAGTGATCATCTCTCCTAAAGTTGGTTCATGTCTGACCTTCACTAGTTGACAAGATTTACAAGATCGAACATAATTCTTGATATCAGTTGTTATTCCTTTCCACCAATAACATTGAGTTATAAGTTTGCATGTTTTGGTTATTGATGGGTGACTCAATGAATCGTGATATTCTTCCAATATTTTTTATAAGCGAGTTTGGGACAACTGCTTTAAAAACTCCTCTTTGTTTGATCATTACCACACCGTCGTGAGTGTGGGAATTTTTCAAGAAACTCAAATCTGAATTTTGTTGGTGTTCTTGAAGTTCTTGAGTTGCAATGTTAACAACTGGGAGTCTTGATAAGGCGTCAACATGAGTTTGTTGCTTTCCAGAACGATGAACGATGTTACATGATTTCGAGGATAAACTAAGAATCCATCTAAAATACTTAGGTTTCGGTTTCTTCATGGTGAAAAGCCATTGGAGCGCCGCATGATCAGTGATGATTTCAAATGGTTGGTTTTCTATGTATACATGAAAGTGATCAGTTGCTTGTATTACGGCTAGGCATTCCATCTCATAAGCAGAATAATTCTCTTGGTGTGGTTGCAGTGTTTTGGAGTAATAAGCAATTACATGTTCCTCATTGTCTGGACCAATTTGTGTTAGGATTGCTCCAATTCCATATTTGGAGGCATCTGTATAAACTTTTAGAGGGGTAGTCCGGGTTGTAAATAGCAAGGACAGGTTTTGTAGATAGTGCCATTTTAAGTTTAGCGAATGACTCCTCTACTTCCTCATTCCAGATGAAGGGCTGATTCTTCCGAGTGAGTCGAACCAAGGGGAATGCAATTTTAGAAAAGTCCTTCACAAATTTTCTGTAATAATTTGCCAATCCCATGAACTGACGAACTTTCTTTACAGTATCAGGTCTTGGAAAGTCTTGAATAGATTTTACTTTTCCTGGATCAGGTTTTAATTGATTGTGACTGATGATTTGTCCGAGGTATTTTACTTCAGTTCTTCCAAAGATACATTTCGACAATTTTAATTTCATGTTGTACTGTCTTAATTTGTCAAAAAACTTTACTAAGAAGCTCTATGTGCCTTGCCATGTTGTCGTGTACACCCATATGTCATCTTGGAAAGAACAAGTTCCTTTTCATAATAATTCACCTAGATTTGTTGGATTATCCTTTGAAACGTTGAAGCAGCATTTTTTAAACCAAAGGGCATCACTAAAAACTCATAATGACCATCGTTTGTAACGAATGCAGTTTTTTGAATAGATTTCGGGTCCATTTCGATCTGCCAATAACCCCATGCAACATCAAGGGTAGAGAAGAATCTGGATCCATGCAATCGATCAAACATGTCCTGTATGTGAGGTAGGGGTTGCCTGTCATCCAGTGTGATCTCATTAGACGTCTGTAATAAATGCACATCCTTTATTTCCATCCTTCTTGGGAACCATAACAACAGGAAATGCCCAAGGAGAATCTGAAATTCTTTTTAACTTGTGTTCGAGAAGTTCTTTAACTTGTTCAGCTATCTCTTCATATTCTTTTAGAGGACGACGATAGGGTCTAAGAGAAATTGGTTGTTCACTTTTCGTGATGATCTTATGTTGTATAGCTACTTTTCCCCAAAATCAATAGCATGCTGAGAAAATACATTCCTATTGTGTTCAAGTATTTTTTTTAATTCATGTTCTCTTATCTCTTCTAGATGATTTACAAGAATTGGATTTTGTAATCCATCAAATTTGGTGTAAATTGTTTTGTCTCTGACATCTATTAAAAGATTAAAAAGAGATGCAACATCTATCCGATCAAGAGTGGATATTTAAAGTTCTTCATTACATGGAGAGTTACAGGTTTAATTAGTTTATCTATTCTTACCTTGGTCAGAAGGCTTCCACATGTCCTGGTAACACCATCCGCTTGGCTGATGTGAATGTCTGAATTTGGTTGAAGTTGAAGACGGGTTCGCTTGAACAATCGCCAATTGATTAGTGATACTGTTGCTCCAGTATCCACAATTGCTTGCGCAGGAATTCCATTTACTTCAACACTTATGTTGATAAGCTTGAAAGCTCCTTGTGTAGGGGTATTTGTCAAAGTACTTACATTCAACAATTCCGGGGCTCCGCATACTTGTTTCACTGAAGTGTTTTGATTAGGCCTATCCTTTTTATAATTAGGATCATAATCTCACAATCTGTGACCCAATGTTTAATTTTTATTCCCTTTTTCGAACATATTGGACACCAGAATGGGCAAACATTTTTTCTATTATCATTATTTTTGTCGCGAGATGTATTTTGTTTTTAGGCTTAAACTGAATTGAAGCACTATTTTGTTCAATTGAAGCTGCGATATGAAACCATTTTGTGGCGTCAGTTGGCTGTGCAGCCACAATTAAATCCTTCCAATCATTTGGAAGTCCGTCTGTTAATAAATGATTTTTTTCCTCCTTCGTTAGATGGGTTTGATTTAACAGGCGAATTTTATCTTGAAATAATTTTCTATTGATTCTTTTCTCGTTTTATCTTCGATGTGATGCTGAGACAATTGGATTTGCGTTGTATGAAACCAAATCTTTGAATCAACTTTTCCTTTACAACTTCCCATCTTTTTATTGCAGGATTTGAAATAATCTCGGTCTGCATACCAATTCAAGTGCTGAATCTGTCAAGTAGTACATAAGATTTTTGATTTTTTCATCTTCCTTTAAAGAATTATTTTCAAAATCATATAATTTGATCCATGACTCAGGCCTAATTGCCGACTTCGAGCCGTTGAATTTTTGCAACCGGTTGTTTGGATTTTCCGCCATTTTTTTTTCTGTATCCTTTTCGACTGCGCCAAATGCCACGTTTTATTTTTAAAACGCTAATTTTCGTTTTTGTGAAACTTTAATTTTAAAGTTTATTATTTTAAAAGTGAAATGTTTGTCAATGAAATAGACATTTTACCTAAACTCACTTTATTGGCCGCTTTCTTTTACAAGCCATTTGTTTATCTCTATTTTTACATATCGTTTTTATTGATTTTTTTACTAATTTTGCATGTACATCATTGACTTTTAATTGAATAAGAATAAGAAATTTGAAAATAAACATATGAAAAATTAAAGTAACATTTTAAAGGAATTTATGTACAATTGAAAATTGTTTTTTGTAACGTCTCACTATATATAGGGATAAAGATAATACAGAGATATTAAATCAGAGTGCTGAAAATTTAATAGATATTAATTAATATTTATCCTTACTTTTTCCAAAAAAAAGGTTTTTCAAACTAATAATTAGATAGAAACCTTTCTGGTAGTATATTAAACAATTTCTCAAAGTTAAATTGCGATGAAATGAGTAGTTTTGTCCGGCATAAAGAAGAGGCATATAATCATTTTTTCTATATGCATTATAATATTTCGAGCAGATTGTTGAATTATAACAGATAAATTAGAATATTTATCTTGATTATTTTTAGGCGTAAAGTTATTTCAAAAATTTTATTTGCTAGAAACCTTCCCAGTACTATACTAAATAACTTCCCAAAGTTTCATGCGTTCCAATGAGTGGTTTGGTCAGGCATAAAGGACAGACACACCACACACACACACATACATTCATTTTTATATATATAGATGATCTGGCTTTGTGTCTTCTACTCGAATGAATGTTTTCTGTTAGAATTTTGTTTTGCATACTAAAAGTGAACTCGCTTCACCCGTGGTCTCTGCTCTTTTGGAATTTTTTCCCTATATAATTTTGTATCTGATTATCAAACAAGATACAGCAATATTTTCATTATCATTTTTCCGACTAAAAATCAACTATTTTTTCCTAGAACCTGTAAATTTCAATTTTTCTTGGCTAAAAATGCGACAATGCTGGAGGTTGCTAAAGGAATTTTTCAATAAATGTTCAAGACATGGAAGGAATTAGAAATCCAAATATTCGATTCCTATCTAAAACGTCCTTGGAATTACAAGCAAATAAATGAGAAAAGCCAACAAATATATTAATTTTATCTGTTACTAGCGCCCGGGTTTTACACGAGTAAAGGTTTGTCTAACGAACATTTGTTAAAACAATTCTCTATAAATTTATAAAAAATAATAATAGATATACATTGCGTGACATTGAAAATGAAACACCAAGAATAGTGGCCAGAAAATTATGCAAATTTCAGGGTAGACGCGCCCTAACCGAGTTATGCAAATGATGTAAAATGCGCAGCTCTCGTGCGCACATAGAGTAATATATAAGGGAAGGAACTTGCAGAAAGGACAGTATTCGTGTCGTTATTTCTTCAAGGAAAATTATTGTAGAAATTTTGTTCTTGTGTCAAAAGACACGTGTAATAACAGAGAATGCCAGGTCATCGTAAACGGAGGCAGTTCAAGCAGACAGACGCTTTACGAGGGGCATGGTGATCGGACTGAAAAGGGCAGGTTGGTCCATAGGTCAAATCGCAGCTGATACACACCTTGGTGCGTCACGGTGCACCGACTGTGAAGAAGATAGTTGGAACAAGGAAATGTGGCAATTTATAGGAATGTCGGTGCAACCAGAGTGACGTCAGCACGTGTGGATCGGCGTATCCTTCGACAAGCAGTGGCGGCCCCACAAGCCACTTGTACCGCCATCCTGCAACATTGTGCAAGACACCCTAGATCATTCCATCTCGACCAGAACCATTCCCGTCGATTGGTGCTAATGGCTTGCACTCATGCCGTCCGCTAAGAAGACTGCCATTGACCCCACCGAATAGGCGCCAACGTTTGGAATGGTGCCGGGCTAGATCGACGTGGATGACGGAATGGGCACAGGGTCGTGTTCTTAGATGAGTCGCGTTTCTGCTTGTCCCAGTGATAGTCGCCGTGTACGCGTGTGGCGTCGACGTGGAGAAAGGTCCAATCCGGCAGCAATTGTGGAACGCCCCACCGTGCGACAACGTGGAATCATGGTTTGGGGCGCAATCGCGTATGATTCAGGGTCACCTTTACTTCGTATTCAGGGCACTATGACGGCCCAACGATACGTTGATGATGTGCTGCGACCGGTGACACTCCCCTACCTTCAGGGGTACCCAATGCCTTTATCAGCAGGATAACGCCCGACCGCACACTGCTCGCATTAGCCAACAAGCTCTGAAAGATGTAACAGATGCTTCCCTGGCCACCGTACTCTCCTGATCTCTCACCAATCGAGCACGTCTGGGACATCATTGGACGCCGTTGCATGCCTTGCCACAGCCGCGTTCAGAAGACGAACTGTGGCAAATGGTTGAGAGGGAATGGAGAGCCATCCCTCAGGACGCATCCGTACTCTGATTGATCTCTCTACCTAGACGTGTTGCTGCGTGCATCGCCGTCCGCGGTGGTCCTACTTGCTACTAAGCCGACCGCCGTTCTCGCTCTGTATTATGACTATCATTTTGAAAATAAAGATCACTTATTGTTCGTCCCTGTCTCTCTCTGTCTGCCGAGTTTCATCACTTTCTGGCCACTATTTCTTGGTGTTCCATTTTCAATGTCACGCAGTGTATTTTGATAATTTGAAACTCGTAAATTTGAATCTCTCGATAAAGTGAACATTTTTTCCCGGTCCCTTGAAAAATACTTGATAATTTGAATAAAATCAATATTAATTGGTTCCCTCGGTAATTGGAAGTTAAAGGAATAGTATCTTTGCCTTGGAATTGTATCATTTTTCTTGTCTAAAATAAATTGCCGCGATATCCTGAATTTTGTTTTTCCTAATTTTCTACATTACAAAATCATCATTTTATCTATTCTCCCAATATATATGTTGTGGATAAATGATAAAACTAACTTTGACTTTTGCGCAATTAATAGGTAGAAAATCTTACTTTTGATAAATAATATTTATATAATAAACTTATAGTGATAAGAAAAATAATAGATAAAAAAACTTGTTAACATCGTCGCAATGGTGGGCGCTGCTTTCGAGTTAAATCTACAAATCTGCAAATAACTCTAAGGATATTCAAGATATTCAAGAATTTATTTTTCAAAATCTTCCGGGGGATATAGCTAATAATATCCCCAAAATTTCACGGCGATGGGATGTATGGTTTTTGAATCTATAGAGTACAGACAGACAGACAGGACATTCAATTTTATATATATAGATAATTTAGTCATTTTATTTAATCGTAGAAACTTTCTCCTTGGAATATTAAAATATAAAGTATAAAGTTAAGTGCCAGGAGAAATTTTTCGATTAATAAAAACATTTTCTCCTGGCACTTAACTTTATACTTTATATAATTTAGTCATCTTATTCCAATATCATCACGCATATATTTATATTTATTATATATATACTAGACGAATGGCCCGGGCAACGCCCGGGTTTTACCCGAGTGCGTATATATTTTAAAAACGTTTTAATTCAAAAACTATTCGTTACAATTATAAATTGGCGCCGTGGATGTCTCTCTTGTGAAACGTCCCGCCCCAAACTGTGTGTGTCTTGAAAATATAAAAATAAAAATGTGAATTTTCATAAAGATTATATCATGTCGATTTTTTTTTTTTTTTGCATTTCACCTACTAAATCGATAGAGATAATTACATTTGCAACATGAACTTAGGTATATTGACTAAATAGAAAACTGCATAGTAATAAAGATCATTTTTTAAAGGCACCATATCGTTTTTTTTCAATAAAATCGAAACAAAATTAACGATAAATAACGATAATGGCCTTAAAAAGAAATTGCCTTAAAAAAAGAAACATTCGCGGTGATTTTGTCTTGCATTCGTTCATACAATTATTATATACGAATGACCCGGGCAACGCCCGGGTTTTACCCGATTAAATGCTTTTGTTCAAATACTATTCGTTACAATTATAAATTGGCGCCGTGGATGTCATTCTTGTATAATATATAAATGAGTTTTAAAAATTGTAAAAAAAAAAAAAAAAAATGCATCGGCCGGGAATCTAACCCGGGCGCCCGCGTGGCAGGCGAGCATTCTACCACTGAACCACCGATGGTTATGAAAAAATCCCATCCGTGAGCTTCAGACAGACAAACAAACAGACAGAATAAGGCAAATATATAAGAAGATAGGTGTGTGTGTGTAACAATATACCACCATACATTTCACGACACCTTTTTAAATAGTTCCTCTTTTCAATTAGTATGTTGTTACACTTTTAACTATCTAATCAATTGTTTAATTATAATTCAAATTTTATATGTACCAATTAACCCCTAACAATAACCCACTGGGTGTCTCTAACTTTGTAATATAATTCAATAAATTTAGGGTTCCCAAAAGCAAAGAGACGCAGTTCTCTTAGTAACGGATTTTGCTTACGTCACTTCCGACCTCCCACGAGGAATTGACCAATCTGCTGCGAGCAGGCTTGCAGCTATTTAAGGCCAACGTGATAAGGGTTTTTTTTTTGGACTGGCATTTATACGACTAAAAATAGCGTGAATAATTAATTATAAAAAAAAACACTTAAAAAAAAAGCTTTTATTTAAAATGCACTAAAAATATCAAATAAATATTTCTGAAGTATTGCTTTTTTTCGGAAGGTATCATTTAACAAATAAAATAATAGACTGAGAAATAAAAGCGGTGGGGTTCAATAATAATAAATTTGAGATCAATGTGATTTTATATGAAGCAAATGATTAGCAAGATTATGCCTTTCATTAAATTTATACCTATTTGCTGCATGAATGATTATCATCCCCCACCGCTTTTATTTCTAAGTCTATTTTTTTATTTGTTAAATGGTACCTACAGAAAAAAAGCAATACTTCAGAAATATTTATTTTGTTATTTTTAGTGCATTTTAAATAAAAGTTTTTTTTATTACAATTATATTTGAAAATATAAAATTTTCTTTAAAAGATTTGAGATACTCTCCCTCTCTAAAGTCCCAGAATATGGAAAAAATGTTTAAAATAAATTTAAAATTTTTAAAAATATTTTCATATACTCTTTATTTTTTTTAAAATATTTTGAAACAGATTCATATTCATTATTTTTGAATAAAATTAATTATTTTTGGTGTTCCTCTAAACCTTGTGTTCTCAGTTTAGTTATATATTAATTAAATATAAAAGAAAATATCTTTAAAAAATACTTTAATTCCGTAACAAAAAAATCTGTGAACCTCTAATCCCATAGAATAAAGATGGCCAATAACATCGATGATATTATTCGCCCAGAAGGCGTTCCGGACCATGGATTGAAGATTCACCGTCCTAAAAGACAAGTTTCAGAGAACTATGTTGTCTACAGACTGGTCATCTCCAACCTCCACTATAGTGTCACACGCAGGGATATATTCAAACTTTTCTCCCCTTTTGGTCTGATTCTCCGTTACAACCTCCGATATAATTCTTCAAGGATTTTCATAGGAGAGGCAGAGGTGGTGTTTGCCATGAAAGATGCGGCTGTTCGCGCCCAGAATAGATTCAATGACCAGTACTTTGGTGGAAGCCGCATAGACATCCAGGTCTATCCGATTCAAAGATTCTCTTTTGCCTCCTGTCGGCCTCGAAAGAGAAGAGCCTTTTCAAGGGCAAACCCAATACTTCTACAAAAGGGAGGAGTAATATTAAAGACCGTCTCGGTGTTATTCAGAGGACGATTCATTTTGAAGATCGTGAGACCATTCCTGATACGACATCAATGGAAGGTCCTGTCACACCGAAGGACATGAGCTTAGATGTCCAGCCAGCCGCCACGATCAGATCTTGGATAAAGGAGGTCGATGTTAAAATTCCCGATCAGAAGCGGAAACGAGAATTTGATGATATAGCCGGACCTCCAAGAAAGAGACTTAGGACTTGTTCCCTTAGAGAACAGAAGGAGGTAGAACGTGTTGAAAATTGTATGGCGAAGTTATCAATTTTAAAATAATAGTTTTTCACCATTGTAAATATATATACAATTGCGATATTTATTTCAGAAGAGACTATACATATAAAATATAATTAAAGTTAATAAAATTAAAAAAAAGAATGACGAGAAAATATCAATTTATCATTCGGAAAAAAATTTAAAATTTATATTTTTAAAAGAACATACAAAAATCTGACTTTTTTACTGACACCGGGTCTTGGCAGTATAACCACTCTTGGTCTGGAAGAATTGCCGACTCATTAGAGATGGCCATTTTAGAAACATTATATTTGTTGATATGTTAATATCTGTTTATAATTTTAGACGTAATAAACACCATGACATTAATATTCTGACTATTTTATTTTACATATCAGACGCGATATCCTAGCTTGGGATACTTGCGCCTAAATACATTTTAGCAACTTATATACAATTCAATAACATGTATAAAAACAAAATTAAAACTGAAAGGTTGGCTTTCTCAAACAGAAAAGAAAATTGAAAATGAAAATACTAAAGATATAGAAATTTATATAGGTGTCTTCGCGCATTTCTTCAATGATATAAAAGTGATTACTTATGTAGCTGTAATAAATTGGACATTCTATTAATAAATGAGTTTTGGTTTTACTTTCCACAGAAGCAGCTAGGATCATCCGTTGCCCCGAATTTCGCCAGAAATTCTCCAAAATTACCATGATACGCCTGGTGTTATTAAACAATTTTCCTAATAAATAGGAAGAACACGTTAGTTATGTGTTGAAGATATTAATCTGCGATTTTAAATGTTACTTTTTGGCCAGTACTTTTGTTTTTTTTTACTAGGTTTGCCATCAAGCTGATTTGGGGCAACATTACACTGTATTTGATACCTTGTTTGTGTTCCTTGAGTGCATCCATTAAAATTGAATGTTTGATGTCCCTTTTATCAGAAATCGACCTCTAAAGAAGAGGCACGATTTCAAGAAACAGCATAATCTTATTCATATAATATAATCCTGCTGATAAATTGAAAGTTTTGTAATTTGAGAGATAAGTTAAAATATAATGTATACAAATTTTGAAGTCTAGATCAATTTCACCAAAGGCAACAAGATCAGATTTTCCTATATGTAATGGTTCTCTAATGGCTTTTTTTAGCCGACTGGTTTCCTTAAATGCATTTTGGATTGAATATCTTTGAAAATTGTGAAAATTAAAAATTGCTACTCTTATTAGGGACTAAATATCTCTAATATAAAATCATAATTCTATATTTTGATGTAAAATTATAGATAGCACTGTTTACTAAACTTCTGTTAATTGAAATTTGCTGTGAATAACAATGGTTAATGTCTAAAGGGTACATCAAATGTAAGCTTAAGTATTTACACTCTTAGACAATGGTAGATGAGATATAGCCACGTTTGAAGTGTAAAAGGGAGATCAAGAGGAACGTGGTGAGTTTCTTTATTGAGAGGTACACAAGCTTTCGGACGTCACCCGTCCTTCATCAGGTGTTGACATGAATAATAAGGAGATGCTATATTTATAAGCGACAGTTTAAAAGTATTAAAAATATTAAAAACAATCTGATGCACGCCCGCGAGAGCACATGCTAATAACAAAATATTTTCAATTTTACTTTGAGTTTGTATAAAGAGGTGAAGACAAAAGCAAGAAAAAATAAAAATAGAAAATCAGTGGAATAAAGATAAAGTTAAAAGTTACGAAGAAGGTGTATCTGAGGTAGAATAAAAAACAGAATATTGGGGCGGGAGGTCAATCTTTCTGTTGAGGCTGGGGGTAGTATTAGAAACAAGGGCCTCAAGAACGGCCAGTGAACACGCCCGTAACATCCGCTCGAAAGACAAAAAATCGCTCATATACCAACATATCGCCGAGTCCGGACATTCCTTCAATCTCAACAATACAACCCCCGTTTATA
This sequence comes from Cordylochernes scorpioides, assembly GCA_030710605.1. NCBI lineage: Eukaryota > Metazoa > Arthropoda > Arachnida > Pseudoscorpiones > Chernetidae > Cordylochernes > Cordylochernes scorpioides. Next base: position 43,951,726 of record CP092867.1, read on the forward strand.
GCGATATAGCAAACAAATACCAACGCTTAGTTCTTGAGGCCCTTGTTTCTAATACTACCCCCAGCCTCAACAGAAAGATTGACCTCCCGCCCCAATATTCTGTTTTTTATTCTACCTCAGATACACCTTCTTCGTAACTTTTAACTTTATCTTTATTCCACTGATTTTCTATTTTTTATTTTTTCTTGCTTTTGTCTTCACCTCTTTATACAAACTCAAAGTAAAATTGAAAATATTTTGTTATTAGCATGTGCTCTCGCGGGCGTGAATCAGATTGTTTTTAATATTTTTAATACTTTTAAACTGTCGCTTATAAATATAGCATCTCCTTATTATTCATGTCAACACCTGATGAAGGACGGGTGACGTCCGAAAGCTTGTGTACCTCTCAATAAAGAAACTCACCACGTTCCTCTTGATCTCCCTTTTACTCTTAGACAATATTGTTTACATAGATAAAAATCATTATAGATAATAATCATTCATTTCATCAAGATAATTTCTAATTATGTAAAGATTTACATGTATATATGTTGGTTTTTTGTGGGTGTTTAAATGGGAAGATAGGGATCACGTCAATTATATAATCATTAAAATATTTATTAACATATAAAATTAAAAGAAAGGATATATAAGAGCCACGTAAAGTCTCTGTTCTTGCCTGTTCTTCTTTTTCTCATTTCGTTGTTTATCTTATTTCATTGAATATTATTTATAATTGTAAATTTTAATCATATTTAAAATTTAAAAACAATAAGGAATATTTTTAAATCTATATATATATAAATGAATGTATGTGTGTGTGTGTGTCTGTCTGTCCTTTATGCCTGACCAAACCACTCATTGGAACGCCATGAAACTTTGGGAAGTTATTCAGTATAGTACTGGGAAGGTTTCTAGCAAGTAAAATTTTTGAAATAACTTTTCGCCTAGAAATAATCAAGATAAATATTCTAATTTATCTGTTATAATTCAACAATCTGCTCTAAATATTATCATGATGATACGATGATTTTATAATGTAGAAAATTAGGAAAGACAAAATTCAGGATGACACGGCAATCTATTTGAGACAAGAATAATGATACAATTCCAAGGCAAGATACTATTCCTTTAACTTCCAATTACCGAGGGAACCAATTAATATTGATTTTATTCAACTTATCGAGTATTTTTCAAGTGACCGGGAAAAAAATGTTCACTTTATCGAGAGATTCGTTAGACAAACCTTTACTCGAGTAAAACCCGGGCGAAGCCGGGTACGTCCGCTAGTATTAAATAAAAATGTTACATAAATTATAGGCAACATATTTGCAACAATAGACAGTTAAACCTGTCTATAGCGCCCCCTCTAAATAGCGCCTTCCTCTCTATAGCGTCCGATTTTGAACATTAAAATGTAAACATTTTACAATAAAAGTGACCTGTCTATAGCACGCTATTTTAGTGAGTTCCAAGAGGGGGCGCTATATACAGGTTTAACTGTATATATTATCCTCTGGTTTCTTGGATAGTTGTCTGTTGAAGGACGTCAAAGTCCGAAAACCTGCCGATTATACAGCACAAATAAAAGAAACTTGTCGTTGTAAACTTTAATTCCTTCTTAAAGATGAGGTCTGGTGATTCTTCCTCTTGTAATAAAGTATACTCATAATAAAATGATCAAATAAAAATATCTATCATCATATTAAATCATCATAGTGGAGAGACAATGACAATTAACAACTTTATTGACTCCTTGTCAATAGAAAAATAATTAATTTATTGAAAAATAAAATACAGTATTGTAATAAAAATATAAAATATTTACACCAGACGAAGACTTCTCTGAAGGGACGTCGGGATCAGGAGCTACAAGCCGCCCTTAGTGTGGACGGGCCCTTGCATATTGTGCAGTTTTTGTGCCCAACATGCTCAATGGCAATGTTGAGGAATTCGCACAGAATTTTCTTGTGTTTAGGAGAAAGTATCTCGAGGACATCCTTCCTCTCAGGGCGGTATAGTGGAGAGACAAAAGCTCAGAGAGTTAATGCGACATGGAAACTCGGGAAAACCAATTATAATGCACTATTAAGTGTACAATTCAATTAACATCTCCAAAAGCTTGCGCCCTGGGCCCTTTATATTTACAAAAAAAGGGCTCTATGACCAATTCAACATGGCTTGGAATAGGATTATAACAAAACAGCAACAAAAGGTGTTTGATTAAATGCAATATAAGTCCTCAGAAAACATGAATTTTAAAATTCTATTTAGTAACCCACTATCTAAAAATATATATTCAAACCTATCCATATATTTTCTAGTTTCCATCTGAATGTCTATGGATGAAAAAAATACCTCAATTCCTCGTATTTTAATCTAGTTTAGAATAATTTCCCCAAACAGCAGATGTGATACGATATACTACAATTGAAATAAAAGCAAACAGAAACCTAATTAAACTGATACAATTGATGAACTGAAATATCAATTTTGATTTGGTTTGACAAAGATGGATCTCTTTTCAGACTTATAGATAAGTATGTTCTATCCGCTTGTGGGTAAATATGCACCCAGCACATCGTGAGATGAGGCTTTGTTAAATCAGTAGATTTGTATATTCAATTTGAATCTCATGGGCTCAATTTGTGACCAAGTAGGCACCTGAATGGCACTTTGATTTAGAATAGGTTTCTTGTTTTCCTATATCATTGACAGATATCAATATACAGTTAAACCTTTCTATAGCGCCCCCTCTTGGGACTCACCAAAATAGGGTGCTATAGAGAGGGGGTGCTATAGACAGGTCACTTTTAATATAAATCGCATCGTACTACGTATTTAAAATCGGGGGCTATAGAGAGGGAGGCGCCATTTAGAGGGGGCGCTATAGACAGGTTTAACTGTATATATATATGTAGTATATTTTGAGTTAGATAGATCACAACCTTCTTCTAATATTTATTATAACCCCATATCTATATAAAAATATGTATCTACCTTGTAACAATGGAAGTGACAAATAAAACAAAGAGGCAGATGAGGTAGACCAGACGAAAATAACCCGGCGCCAGAAAAGTGGCGTGATTACAAGAACCAATTAGGACTCTCCACCATATGCGGGAGTCCAGTATAAAAAGGCCCAGAAATTAGACAAGGCAGTTGTTTTCAGAGTGACGCCGTTATACGGTCGGTCGGATCTCTCACCCCTTCCTCTATCCGCGATGTAGGCTTAGGGAATCCGCGGCGCCCGTGGTTCGACTGCCTTCGTCCGTGGTCTACCTCTACCTCTTGGATCTACCATCTAGACCTGCCTCTGTCTCTTGCTGTCCCCGTGCGGTAATCCCATCACGCACCCACGACCACGACTGCCCAGTACATTCCACGCCGGCTTGGTCAGGATTACTACATATATGTTATATTAAAATATTTTATTTAAAATTATGTTATATCAAAATATTATTTCATTTAAAATTATATATCATAGATTCAAATATTCTGTTAAATCGACCGCCAGAGGTCACGCTTTGCATATAAAAACTCGTTGTTGTTTTATCCCGATGGCCTTAGCTTACCTTAGTGCTGTCATTCGCCGACATGAATCCTGCCAAGAAGAAAAAGAAGGCCTACAAGCCTACAACCCGCATCGTGAACGTCGCCGACCTGGAGAGGGAAGATGAGATGGTGATCTCACGCAACTGCAGCATCCTGAGCTCCATTGGCCATCCTGCCCTGAAATCCCTGCATGAGGACCTGATCCGCTACATCGCCTCGCGGACGGAAATGATCAAGGCCCTCGCTACCAATGTAGAGAACCTCACTGACACCCTCGAGTCCTTCGCAGAGTTGGACGAAATTGAGGAGGCCAACAAGCCCAAGACTGCTTGCCGCGGCACTCAAACCTGCCCTGCTCCTTCCTGCAATGAAACCAGCTCCCAGACTGACCCAATCAAGCCCGCCACTCCTGCTCCTGCTGCTCTCCCTGCCAAGAAGCCTGCCTCCACCCTGCCTGCTCCTGCTCCAACCAAAAGGAAGCAGTCTGAAGCTCCCAACCCGCCTGCAAAGAGGACAAACCTGAATGGTCCTTCAAAACCTGTGCCTTCCCACGTCTCCAAGCCTGCGGGCCGCCCAAGTGATCCTTCATGGAGAAAAATCGGCGGCCCACACAGTGGTCATCTCAGATGACCCACAGGCTGACCCAAGGGAGATGCTGAAAACAGTCCGCGCTGCTCACACTCTCCCCCAAGGCGTTTGGGCCTCCCTGCGCACCAAGGGGAAGCTGGTCCTCCATTCCAGCAATCCTGACACCATCCCTGAGGTTACAACCTCCCTGGCCAGCAAGTTGAATGGAATGAAGGTCCGCCAGCAGAAGGAGATCCTGCCACGGATCTGCCTCTTCAAAGTGGATGAGGAGACATCCAACTCCACAATTGAGGAGACCTTCCTGGAAACCGCTGCTGTTAGAAAACTTCCTGGGGACAAGGTGGTGCGCGTGGCGCACCGTTCTGCACCCAGAAACGGGACCTGCACCGCCTTCATCGAGGTGGACCTCAAGACCTTTAGAGCCCTGGGCGTTCGCGGGAGGATCGTGGTGGATGGAGTAATCCTCAACTTCGAGGAGTCCATCCGCGCCCGCGTCTGCTTCCGCTGTTGTGGCTTCGGCCACAACTCTGCCCAATGCACCAGAGCTCCTAAGTGCTTCCACTGCGGTGAAGACGGCCATGAAGGCCGAACCTGCCCATCCATTGCTGACCAGCGCACCTCCAAATGTGCCAACTGCTGCTCCCAGGGCCTTCCTGACAAGCACGAGGCGAGAGCCTCAAGCTGCCCCATCCTGAAGTCTAGGGCCCTCAAGTTCTAGGCTTCAAGGACCTTCTGCTTCCATTTCCATCTGCCACTTCTCCTGGATTCCTGGCCTATTCAACGCACCCGCCTCACTGCACCCTGGCGCTATTCCCCTGCTTGCCCAACGTTTCCACCACCCCTGCGAGACATCTCCTGCTTCCACATCTTAGGGTCCCTTGCCACCTGACATCGATTTTGGGCTCAAAAATCATAACTTTTGGTTAGTAGCCCGTAAATAAAGATATTTTCTCTATCCCGATGGCCGGCTCAAATCTTTGTACATTATGTAAATAATCTTTTATTTTCCTTGTTCTATTCGCCTTAAGCCAGGCGGCACTTTTACCAAATTATGTTTTTCATATATATTCCTTAGCTCAAATAAAGCAATATCTGATTTTTTGCAATGATTATAACCACGACTGCATTGCACTTCCATAATCCTCAACATGATCCAAAATACAAGCAGAAAATATCTTTTCTTTATATAAGATATAGATATTCAGAAAATATGCCTATATTGGATTTATAAGTTGTTGTTTTTGCATTGTTCCAATATTTCGAGGGGCAACTCGCCTTTCTTTATCGAGGATCTTTTTGTTTTTCACTAGAACATGAGCACGCATACACCACTCTCGTTCTACAAGGCCAATGAAATAATTGTATCTTTGATTTGAATAGTACATTTAGTATATAAACAGCTAATAATTATAATATTATATATATATATTAACACCATTATTATTATTTTATCAACATGTTGTGTGTAAGAGAGAGCGATTTGTATACAATTACAATTATTTTATTTCCAAAGCGCTATATCCCGTAAGGGATACTTGCGCCGAACAAGGAGAAAAGTTTATTTACATAAGTTATTTACTTTATTCAACGCATGAAAAACATTAGAGATCCAGATTTTGTAGAAAGTTTAGAATGTATTTACAAAATGAATCGAACTTTAAATATGATTTTTTTTGGAAACCAAATCGTTAAGTTCACAAACAACTAGTTCATTCTTCATTCTATAATCTTGAAATACAACAGCGTAATTGTAAATAATTGTGTGTATATATAAGGGTCACTCCAAAAGTTTTTGATATCAATATTCAATAATTAAAATATAAATTATACCATTAAAATCTACATTCATTTTTAGCACCTATAAGGTTTCATCCGTTAAAACCAATAATCGAAGCACTTACACCAGTCATCTTCAGGGATGGAATTTACCGAACTGATAAAGGCTTACAGTGCTTCATCATCAGTGATAAATTTTATCCTTTCAACAAAAACTTGAATTTTGGAAATCAAAAAGTCACAAGCTGTTATTGCTGGTGAATATGGTGGTTGAGTGACTAATTAGACACCATAGTTGGCTAAAATGTCTAATGTTTGGGCTTGAATTGTTATGGTGAAGAAGGACTCCTCTAAGTTGAGCTCTTGGTCTGCTTTGCTTGATTTTTTAAAATACTACTGGAAGGAAATTTGTTATATACCAGTTTAGAATTTTCATTCTAAAATATTCCTTAAACCTTTCTTCGAAATATGTAAAATTTTCCTCGAATACACTACTTTACAATTGATTTCATTTAACTAAATTTGCATACCAAATCTTTGTACATATATCAATTGTGTTTGTGGCGACCGCACTTTGCTTCAGCGAACTAGGACAAAGCTACAAAACACATACAGGCAGAAAAATGGCGGCCCCACTATGCCTCGGCAAGCACGTGTCGGGAGAACACGTCACTACGCATGCGCGGGCGTCATCCGGAACTTTCTAGCGACTGGCGCTTCCGACACTTGATCTGGCACTCACGCGGTAAACATCTAGGCTAACTCCGGCGGCCGTTACTTCAACCGTTGCTTCATTTCTATTTTTATATTTCTGGCTTTAAATAAATTAATTTTAATTATAATTTTATCAGCAGCCTTTCCACAAGCCACACCAACATATCACGCAACAATCCTACATGTTGATATATATTTTTTATCTTTTCATCTAATTAACTTTAATACTAATTCTGTACATATTTAAAATATCTTTCTTTCTTTTCTTTCAAATTTTTGTTTATCTTTAAAGTGCAAGTATCCCTAGAGGGACATAGCGCTCTAAGCCGAAATAAAGAATACAATTTTACCTAAAAAGGCTAATCTACTTATATATTTGCCTTATTCTGTCTGTTTGTCTGTCTGAAGCTCACGGATGGGATTTTTCATAACCATCGGTGGTTCAGTGGTAGAATGCTCGCCTGCCACGCGGGCGGCCCGGGTTCGATTCCCGGCCGATGCATTTTTTTTTTACAATTTTTAAAACTCATTTATATATTATACAAGAATGACATCCACGGCGCCAATTTATAATTGTAACGAATAGTATTTGAATAAAAGCATTTAATCGGGTAAAACCCGGGCGTTGCCCGGGTCATTCGTATATAATATTTTTTAAACGAATGCAAGACAAAATCACCGCGAATGTTTCTTTTTTTAAGGCAATTTCTTTTTAAGGCAATTATCGTTATTTATCGTTAATTTTTGTTTCGATTTTATTGAAAAAAAAATATATGGTGCCTTTAAAAAATGATCTTTATTACTATGCAGTTTTCTATTTAGTCAATATACCTAAGTTCATGTTGCAAATGTAATTATCTCTATCGATTTAGTAGGTGAAATGCAAAAAAAAAATCGACATGATGAAATCTTTATGAAAATTCACATTTTTATTTTTATATTTTCAAGACACACACAGTTTGGGGCGGGACGTTTCACAAGAGAGACATCCACGGCGCCAATTTATAATTGTAACGAATAGTATTTTAATTAAAACATTTTAAAAACACAAAGTTTGGAACGGGACGTTTCACAAGAGTGACATCCATGGCGCCAATTTATAATTGTAACGAATAGTATTTGAATTAAAACGTTTTTAAAATATATACGCACTCGGGTAAAACCCGGGCGTTGCCCGGGCCATTCGTCTAGTATATATATATAAGACTATATATTTTTCATTAGTACATTTTTTATTTACCAAATTTAAATTATAAGCAAAAAATTATTATCACAATATAATCTATATATATAAAAGTCAATTTCTGTCGTGTCTGTCTGTTTCGCGATAAACTCAAAAACTACTGAACCAATTGGTACCAAATTTTGCATGTCGCATTTTATAAACTTGAGGAAAATTTTCGGCTGCATTTTGATTAGTATTTTTGGCTTTTTCTTTTTTTAATTTGAAGAACTTTTTTACGCGGACTAATCCGGAATGGAATGAATACCTAAATATGGCCATTTTTTTAAAGCATTGGTGGTTCAGTGGTAGAATGCTCGCCTGCCACGCGGGCGGCCCGGGTTCAATTCCCGGCCGATGCATTTTTTTTTTACAATTTTTAAAACTCATTTATAAAAAATATAAGTTAAATATATACTACTATATCCACTATATTAATTAAATCAAATACCTAAACACTAATATAATACAATTTTTGCCATCACACACACTTTTTTCCTGTAGTTTATGTGTTACTTCTGTATTGCTATTCTATGGCACTTCTAATATTTATTATTGATATACTTTTAGTATGAAGGAAATTGCACCCAAGGGATTTCTCGGGCGAAGCCGGGTCATTCGCCTAGTGTTTAATAATAAAGCTCGTGTGAGCGTGGTCAGGATATGCCTTTTTGATTATAATGTTTAATACAATTATTTTAACCATTCCAAATATATATTTGATGAAGTATGCCATACAATATCCTAATTTATATTCAAGTTATATGAAAACGATTTATATAAATTAGACTTTTTTAGCATTTTCTGAATTCAACTAAATCACCATGAAAATTCACTTATTTGGATTTATGTTTTTGAAAGTGTCCCATTTAAAATAATAGAACCGTGCCCCATTTGATTAAAAAAGGTACAACTATCCTAATGAACAAGGCAACGCCTAGATTTTAACAGAGTGAAATTTTACCTGAAGGTATAAAATACTGTTTTTAGTTAAATAATATTCGCTACAATTTTTTTAGATCAAGATTCCTTCGAGTTCTGCAAGAGTACCTATTCATTTTCCCAAAGAATGGTGTTTTAACAAATATTATTTATACATCTTAATATCGTTATAAATTGAAATAATGAAACACAAAATGATGATGAAAGTAATAATAATCAAGGTGGAATGTGTGATCTAAGGTGTTTTTCACATTTTTCAGAATGGAGGTACAAGTGGCAGTTGTCGAAGGGATACACCGATCCACCCGAGATGACGTCAATCTGGCTGCACCGGCATTCCAATAAATTGCCTTATTTACTTTTTTTCAACCATATTATACAAATTCAGTGCACCGTGGACGCACTCAAGTGTACATCAGCTGGGATTTGACATATGGACCAACCTGCCCTTTCAGTCCGATCACCATGCCCCTGGTAAAAGCATCTGTCTGCTGGAACTGCCTCCGTTGAAGAACGCCTGGAATTTTATGCTATTATACACGTTTCTTTTGAAACAAGAACAAATTTTCTACGATGAATTTGTGCTTGTTTCAAAAGACACAAGTAATAGAAGCAATAATGCCAGGCCGTCGTCAACGAAGGCAGTTCCAGCAGACAGATGCTTTTACCAGAGGCAAAGTGATCGGACTGAAAAGGGCAGGTTGATTCATACGTCAAATATCAGCTGACGCACACCTGGTGCGTCCACGGTGCACTGATTGTGGAAAAGATGGTTGGAAAAAGGAAATTAGCAATATCTGCAAGTTCCTTCCCTTATAGCTTACTCCACGTGCGCACGATAGCTGCGCATTTCACATCATTTGCATAACTCGGTGAGGCGCGTATGCCCTGGAATATTCATCATTTTATGGCCTCTATTTCTTGGTGCTCCATTTTCAATGTCGCGCGGTGCCAAGTAGCAGTCTAAAAAACCTTACAAATCGTTGTTTCTTCTTGAAATAAATTTTGATTTTTCGTTCAACAGAAACACCTGCGGGATGGTTTTCAAATTTTGTTTTAAAACCTGAATTTGTTATTACATAATATTGGATTATTCATTTGTCATTTGTTGTAAGTATTTTGAGGTAAGAAGCAACAAAATAAAATATTTCTTGAACCAAAATGAAGAAACATCCGAAGGAGGTAAAATTCTAAGTAAAATATCATCGCTGCTTGGACAATTTCGTCTTCCAGTTCCTCCACCCGTTCTTCCAGATCCAGTTTTCGTCGAGTAAACTTCTGGCTCTTCCGGCTTTGTTCCATTCTCGAGTTCCCTCTTGGCACGTCTCAGTTTCCTTCTACAATCCCTTATTCTTGCTTCATATTGAGTCTTCATCTTCTCATATATAGCTTGCTGAGATTCCAGGTTTGCTTCTCGCTTAAGCCGCTTTACTGAAGCACGGGATCCATTTGATCTTACTGATCGTGCCTTTCTTTGAGAAGGTTTGCCTTCTGGTGAGGCTTCCGGTTTTTCTACCTGTTCCGTCGTCTTCACGAGCTGCCCTAACTCCATATTGTTCTTATTGCCTGTGGAGGATGGATTACCTAGCTTCGTGTACTGAAGACGGGAAATTGATTTCTGGTTCCTGGGTTCAACATCAGTATTTTCTTGTCACTCATCTTAAATTCGAACTAATAAAATGGTAATAAAAGAGAAGGAAAGAAAGTAGAGAAAGCTAGAAATTGTTGTCCCACCGCGCGCCCGTCGCGCTTGAGAGTGTCACGAGTCGCGCGCGCATCCAACAGCCAGCGCGGGGCATCAAACGGTGGTTTTTACCTTTTGTATCTTTAATTTAGATATATATATATATTTAATTAAAAAGGCATATATTGGATCAAAAAAAATATTTATTTTACCAATATTTCAGCTGGCTGAACGCCAACCTTTATCAAGGTGTTATAACATTTTAAAGTGTGTCAACAACAAACTCAGCGCCACATAACGTCAACAGCATTAAGTTTTTAAAATATTTTGTTATATTCAATGGGGAGAAAAATTTGAAAAATATATTTATATTATGAACAAAATAATTTTTGTGGAGTATGGGTGTGAATATTTGGAAAATTAACAATAACGCCTATTTTATATTTTAAAATTATTTGTACTATGTGTAAAAATATTTTTCGTATAAAAATAACAAAATATATATAAAAGATAGGTTAAACTAAATTTTTTTCTGAAAATACAAAGCGTAAAAAATGTTTGAAAAGTTGGTTGAAATAAAATTTAAAAAAAAAATTAAATGTAAAATTGTGAAATTCGAAATAAAATATAAGTGAAAATGGGAAAATATTTTTTAAAAATGATATCACACAAATAAAACATTGAAGACATTGAACTATCAATATATAAAATAATATAATACATATATATAAAATAAGCGTGTGATTGTATTTGAAATAAACTTAAACGATGTTGCATAAATTAAAAGAAAGATATATAAAAGAAAAAATGCGATTTGAGCATTAAAACATTTTTACGTAAAATGTTATAACACCTTGATAAAGGTTGGCGTTCAGCCAGCTGAAATATTGGTAAAATAAATAATTTTTTGATCCAATATATGCCTTTTTAATTAAAGATTTATCTATGGATTGCTCTATTTAAAATATATATATATATATATATATATATAAAATAATTCACAAATTCGCTTAACTTAAGAAAACGCCTTTCAACCGGCTCTTCACAAACTTCTTAGTTTTGAGATTTTTGCTTCCATGCGTTTTGTTATTTTACTATAAAAAATATTTTTAATTGTTATTATTAAAAACAAAATAATCAAAAATAAATAACAAATATGGCTCGAGGGACCATATGTAGGATTTTTCAATATAAAATTTCGTTCATTTAATGAAGTTTTTATTCTTGCGATTGCCTCAGATTTGTTTCGAACCAGAGGTTAACTTTATAAGGTGAGGCCAAGCAGGTTTCTTTGTTAAAGAATGATCGTATGGCATTTTTAGTATAGAACGGCTGGGTAAAACATTTAAGGTGATATATTAATTTAGGTAGTAAACCTCAAGCATTCTACTTTGCCTTTATATATTATTACTGTCACAGTGCGCATAGACTCATATGAATATATTTGCATTGTTGGCCGGAGAGCGAAATTAGAAAAACAGCTCACTGGCAGGCGGGTAAGAAGCTTGCTGGCTGGCGTGTAAACTGGCTGGTAGGCGCATGCATATGCAGCGCGTGTTTCTTGTTCGAAAAATATTCGAAATAAACAAAGTGTGTTTATGCTTTTCTCGGCTGCAATTTTTAATAAGTTGATAAATAGGGAGTAGGCCCTAAATTAAATAAACATACATATGTGGTTGGACCTAGAAGTTCGCCAGCAGGCGCATGCGCAGGCAGCGCGTACCTCTTGTTCGATGTAGGTTTTTAATTTAGGGACTACACCCTATTTATCAATTTTCATAATTACTATAATACTATTTTAAAATTGAAAAGACAAAACTGTATTGTCTGAATCTAATGGAGAAGGATCATTATTTAGTGTTTTAGTTATAATAAATAAATAAATAAAAGTTTACTTATAATAAATTACCCATTTTACAGGGCGGTTTCTAAATCATGCCTCAATATATTTTGAAATAGACAATACTTATCCTGAAGATAGAATTATTTTTAACGCTTTGCCAAATGTTTTGATTTTTGTTCGCTCCTGACGAGAACAAAAAACTTTTGTCGAAACGTCGAGCCAATAAAAAAGATTTACTGGCCGAAGTATCTTTAATTTGTAGAAATAGACAATACTTTTATAAATGGTTTTGAAAAAAATTCAAATTAGAAGTCAAAGTTTACTCTTTGTTAATACCTAAACTCTATATGAATAAACAAGGTTTCTAAAGCACAGAACACCAACTACCTGTATCTAAACTGTTATTTATAAATGTTTATAATATATTTCAAAACAAAATAGAAAAATGTCATAATATATATTTCTAAAATAAATAAATATTAATTTTATTTTCAAAATATATTTGTTAAAATTAAATAATCATAGAGTGTTTTTCATTATTTTTTTTAAATTCACTATTTTATTAAGAATTTATTCCTTCCCCCCCCCCCCCCCCCCTTTATATCTCTCCGTATGCCTCAGGTGTCTGAGCTAACCAAATAAACAACAAAAATTAATCTAATAAATATTTACGCTCTGTAGAATAACGAAATAATGTATCATTCAAAAAGTGGAAACATAATTGCTTCTAAAGAATATATTCTTTCAGAACTAGAGAAGTTTCAGTTCATTATGGGAATAGATGAAACAACAAATAGAATACTTGGAGTAGTCAGTCAAGGAGTCAAAAAGTTCAATGCATATTTTAATCAATCAGAAAAACTTGCTCTTAAAATTGATACAATCATCTGTTGTGGATTAGGATCTTTGGTAGGCACCTTTTCCTTTGTTCAATTTATATCTATATATATAAAAATGGATGTTTGTTGGTCCGTTGGTCCGTCCGTTCGTCAGTGATAATCTTCTACATCGCTCAACCAATCGTGATGAAACTTTGGGAAGATGTTTAGTATACTACCGGGATGGTTTCTGGCTAATTACTCTTTAGAAATAACCTTTCGTTGCATTATTATTTACGATTCGTTGTTTACGAAGTTGTGGAAAGGTGGATGGATTCCAGCTGCGGGAGGATGGCCCGCGTGTCTGGGGGTAGACAAAGTCCAGGCGACATTCCAATGTGGAAGGAAGCGGGGGGGGGAGTGAGAGAGAAGGGCGGTGACGACAAACGCGGCAAGTTGGCTAGAGGAGGTGGGCTCTGGGACTGTGTGGATTAACCGAGGGGGAACCTACCTGGAGCGGCATTGAAGGCAAGTCCATCTACTGTATAGTTACTTATCTACTCTCTAAAGCTCTTATACTAAATATACCGCACTAAGCTGTATAAGAACGTTCTATTATAATATCTCAAAAACAATACATATAAACAAGTTCACTAACATTTATTAATGCAGTGATTATAATCTTTGGGAAGTTGTTTAGTATACTACCCGGACAATTTCTGGCGAATTATTTTAAAATAATATTTATAACAATTATTATAGCAAATTTTAAGACATATTTTTAAATTATGTGTTTGTGCATATATAAATATTTTACACAAATTGTGAGAACGTTCTATTAGAATATCTCAAAAACAAAAAACAATACATATAAACAAGTTCGCTGACATTTATTAATGCAGTGACTATAATCAATAGTCAATGTTTACAATGAAGGGCTAGATTATATAAAGGATAAGATAGTTGCCATGTTATGTTACAGTAGGTCCTAAATGTCATACATGTGATTAACCTGCTACCAAGAATAAAAGTAAACATTTGAAACCTTTACTGGCCTTTCAAAGAATCACTCTGAACTGTTATTTTCGGCTTTTATGCGTTTCTCTCCCTACGAAATTATTAAATAGCGATTACTAATTTCTGAGTGCGTTTGAAATTTAATATCAGTTGCATTGGAATTGTGTTCACCTCTTGACCTCTTTACATTAAGATACCAAATTACCAAACCGAAAATATTGTTAATCTACTCGCCCTTACACTAGATGTGAATAGAATAGTAAAAATATGTATTTTTGTTTCGTTGTAGGTCATTGCCTTCTATCTTCGGACGACTCATTTGTCACCAAACGTTGAATTGTAAGACGTTTTTGAAATGCCACGAAGAAAGAACAACATTGGAAGATCAACCTGAAATGCGCGGCAAGTGTCAGCCAGTAGAGCTGCTGCAACACCCGAAGAGCGAGACACACGACGGGAAATTTATCGAGTCAGAGCGTCTACTTCAAGAGCTGCTGCAACACCCGAACAGCGAGACACACGACGGGAAATTGATCGAGTCAGAGCGTCTACTTCAAGAGCTGCTGCAACACCCGAACAGCGAGACACACGACGGGAAATTGATCGAGTCAGAGCGTCTACTTCAAGAGCTGCTGCAAGACCCGAACAGCGGGACACACGACGGGAAATTGATCGAGTCAGAGAGTCTACTTCAAGAGCTGCTGCAACACCCGAACAGCGAGACACACGACGGGAAATCGAACGAATCAGAGCGTCTACTTCAAGAGCTGCTGCAACACCCGAAGATCGAGACACACGAATGGAAATTGATCGAGTCAGAGCGTCTACTTCAAGAGCTGCTGCAACACCCGAACAGCGAGCCACACGACGGGAAATTGATCGAGTCAGAGCGTCTACTTCAAGAGCTGCTGCAAAACCTGAACAGCGAGACACACGACGGGAAATTGATCGAGTCAGAGCGTCTACTTCAAGAGCTGCTGCAACACCCAAACAGCGAGACACACGACGGGAAATTGATCGAGTCAGAGCGTCTACTTCAAGAGCTGCTGCAACACCCGAACAGCGGGACACACGACGGGAAATCGATCGAGTCAGAGCGTCTACTTCAAGGGCTGCTGAAACACCCGAAGAGCGAGATGCACGACATGAGGCACAACGCTCACGCCAGGCTCGATCACGAACGAGGATCGCTCTAAAAAAAGCTGCGTTCAACTACGATAAACAATACGATTACAAAATGCATCAAGATTTGGTCATTGGTCCAATGGATAAACTGTGTCTACACTGTCATGCATTGAAGTTTCAGAAGGAAACGCCCGGGATGTGTTGCTCCAATGGGAAAGTCAATTTGCCTCCGATGGTTGAGCCGCCACAGCCACTTCTAACATACGTAGCTGGAGCAACTCGGGAGTCGAAACATTTCCTTCAGCATATTCGGAAGTACAACTCATGCTTCCAAATGACATCGTTTGGAGCGACGCATATTGAGCGTTTTGGAAATTTCGAGCCCACATTCAAAGTGCAAGGGCAAGTGTACCATCAGATTGGTTCCCTTCTTCCAGTATCCAATGAAGATCCGAGGTTTTTGCAGATTTATTTCATGGACAACGTGGAGGAGGAGATTGATCGACGATGCGCATTCAGTGAAGCAACAAGGCGGGCAATCATCGCTGAATTACAAACGCTATTCCACGAGCACAACTGTTTGGTCCGAGACTTCAAATCCGCAGTAGAGAATGTGCGAGCGGATGATATGAAAGTCATCATCAGGGCAGACAAGACGCCGACGAATGAGCATGAACGACGCTTCAATGCTCCGATGGCTCCTGAGGTAGCAGCTGTGATTGTCGGTACAGAGATCGCCCGACGAGATATTGTTGTCTGCAGACGAGATGGAACCAAGCAACGTGTTGCTGAAACGCACCGATCGTACGACGCCCTTCAATATCCAATAATTTTTCCGCGCGGTGAAGACGGATATCATCTCGAACTGTATCAAGTTCATCCTATCTCAGGCGCCGTGACAATGAAAAAAGTCAGCTGTATGGACTTCTATGCATATCGCATCATGATTCGAGCCCAAGAATCCAACCACATCCTGAAGTGTCGCCAACTTTTCCAACAATTCATCGTTGACATGTATGCCAAAGTCGAAAGCGAACGTCTCAACTACATTCGCTTCAATCAGTCAAAGCTTCGAGCTGACCAATACATTCATTTGCGGGATGCAATCGCGAATGATGGAGCCGCTGCTGCTGCAAACATTGGGCAAATGGTCATACTTCCAGCTTCGTACGCTGGAAGTCCGAGACATATGCATGAATATGCACAGGATGCTATGACTTATGTTCGCACATATGGACGTCCAGATCTTTTCCTCACATTCACTTGCAATCCAGCATGGGCCGAAATCAAAATGCTACTTCTGCCTGGCCAACAGTCATCTCATCGGCATGACCTCACAGCGAGAGTTTTCAAACAGATATTGAAATGTTTTATTGATCTCATCGTTAAGAACCATATATACGGTCCAACACGCTGCTGGATGTATTCCATCGAATGGCAAAAAAGAGGCACTCCACATGCTCACATCTTGATTTGGTTGGAGGAAAAGATTCTTCCAACTCAAATCGATAATATCATTTCTGCTGAGCTGCCTGATCCACAAGAAGATCCTGAATTGTACCAGATTATCAAGAAATATATGATTCACGGACCGTGTGGAGCGCAAAACCCACATTCACCGTGCATAAAGGATGGCAAATGCACCAAAAAGTATCCAAGAGACCTGGTGCATGACACACAAACTGGTGGCGACGGTTATCCTCTGTACAGACGACGAAAACCAGAGGATGGTGGCCACACAGCAACAATCAAACTCAATCACGTTGATTTTGAGGTTGATAACCGGTGGATTGTGCCTTACTCTCCTTTGCTCTCGAAAGCATTTGATGCGCATATCAACGTGGAGTTTTGCAATTCTGTCAAATCGATCAAATACATTTGTAAATACGTGAATAAGGGCAGTGATATGGCAGTTTTTCGACTTCAAAATCCAAATGCACCCGTCAATGAAATCGACCAGTTTCAAATGGGACGTTATATCAGCAGCAATGAAGCTGTATGGCGAATCCTTGGCTTTGACATCCACGAACGCTCTCCTGCTGTAGTCCATCTCAGTGTGCATTTGGAAAATGGTCAACGAGTATACTTCACAGAAGAGAGCGCGGCCCAGCGAGCTGAAAATCCACCCAATACAACGTTGACTGCATTTTTTCAATTGTGTGCCAGTGACACATTCGCTGCAACATTGCTGTATCATCAGGTTCCGACGTATTACACATGGAATCAGTCAACGAAGAAGTGGCAACGGAGAAAAAAAGGCATGCTGCACTCTTCAATGGTTCGGGTGTTTTCCACTGGCGCATTGGGGCGAGTGTATACTGTCCATCCGAGCAATGCTGAATGCTACTATTTGCGAATGCTGCTTCATGTAGTCAAAGGACCGAAATCGTTCGAAGCTATCAAAACCGTCAACGGCCAAATCTGTCAGACATATAGAGAGGCATGCTTCAAGCTTGGTCTGCTTGAAAATGATCTCCATTGGGACAACAAACTGGCAGAAGCATCTGAAACATGTCATCCTAAGCAAATACGAACTCTGTTTGCTATCATTTTGACAACCTGCTCGCCTTCAGACCCAAAAGGCCTATGGGAGAAGCATAAAGAGAGTATGAGCGAAGACATACTTCGCCGTGTACGTAGTGCTAACCCCAATGCGCAGAATTCGGATGAAATTTTCAATGAAGCGCTGATATCACTTGAGGATATATGTTTGTCGATCAACAACAAAATCCTCAATCAGCTTGGCTTGATCTCACCCGAGCGTGGCAGAAATGATGCTGTCGACAGAGATATGTTGCGAGAAATGCAATACGACGCTGATACGCTGCAAGTTTATGTTGAGACTCAGAAAAGACTCTTAACAAACGAACAAAACCTTGCGTACAACACAGTCACGGAGCATGTGCGAACCGGAAATGGTGGTCTTCTGTTCCTTGATGCCCCAGGAGGAACTGGGAAAACATTTTTGCTCAATTTGATTCTCGCCGAAATTCGTATGAAACATGAGATTGCTCTGGCTGTGACATCGTCGGGAATTGCGGCAACACTGCTCGATGGAGGAGGTACGGCGCATTCGGCATTCAAGCTGCCATTGAATTTGAATATAGCCGACGTTCCTCTCTGCAACATCGGAAAAACATCAGGAATGGCCACTGTGTTGAAAACGTGCCAAATCATCATTTGGGATGGATGTACGATGTCTCACAAGAAAGCGCTTGAGGCACTTGATCGTACTCTTCGCGATTTCCGAGGCAATCAACGCTTAATGGGTGGAGCTCTGATACTGCTCGCTGGTGATTTCCGTCAAATCTTGCTTGTCATTCCAAGAGCAACACCAGCAGATGAGCTGAACGCATGCTTGAAGAATTCGGCTCTCTGGAGACATGTGAAGAAAATTACACTGTCGACCAATATGCGTGTGCATTTACATGGAGATGTTTCTGCACAAACATTTGCCAAGCAGCTTTTGAATATGGGCGACGGCAAAATTCCGGTTGATCCTGCAACACACGAGATATCGTTCCCACCGAACTTCTGTCAACTTCAGGCGTCAATTGGAGATCTTGAAAAGGTAGTTTTCCCGGATATTGCCACTAATTTCAAGAATCACGACTGGCTTTGCGAGCGAGCTATCTTAGCTCCGAAGAATGATGACGTCAATCGCATCAATCATAAGATACAATTGAAAATTCCTGGAGCGGTCACGCAATACAAATCTATTGACACAGTCACAGAAGAGGACCAAGCTGTCAATTATCCAGTCGAATTTCTCAATTCATTGGAGCCTCCTGGAGTGCCACCGCATGTATTGTCGTTGAAAGTTGGCTCGCCAATATTGCTTCTTCGGAATCTCAACACACCCAAGTTGTGCAACGGAACCAGACTTTCCGTAAAAAGGTTGATGCCGAATGTGATTGAAACGACGATAATCAGTGGCAAATGTAAAGGAGAGGAAGTGCTCATTCCGCGCATTCCAATGATCCCCACTGATTTGCCCTTCACATTCAAGCGACTTCAGTTTCCCGTGCGTCTCGCTTTCGCAATGACAATCAACAAATCCCAAGGACAGTCGCTGCGAGTTGACGGTTTGCATTTAGGAAATCCATGTTTTTCACATGGTCAACTCTACGTCGCTTGCTCCCGAGTTGGAACGCCAAAAAATCTATATATCTACGCACCAAACGAGAAGACCAAAAATATTGTGTATCCA
This sequence comes from Cordylochernes scorpioides, assembly GCA_030710605.1. Lineage (NCBI taxonomy): Eukaryota > Metazoa > Arthropoda > Arachnida > Pseudoscorpiones > Chernetidae > Cordylochernes > Cordylochernes scorpioides. Next base: position 43,971,202 of record CP092867.1, read on the forward strand.
CTCGCGTTACGATAGATTAGTTTTCATATGATACAATATTCATTCGAATATTGCTATTAATAAAATCTATATATTTTTCATCAATTCTTTATGACTCATCTTTAATTTTTCCCCAGCACATGCTAGATTCTTGATTACAAACACATACAGGCATCCATTTTTATATATAGAGAGGTGCGTAGAGGCAGGGCAACGTCTGCCCGGGTTCGGCTAGATCATTTAATTCAAAAATAAAAAACAGGTTCACTGACATTTATTAATGCAGTGGATATAATCAATGATTACAATAAAGGGCTATTTTATCTATATATATTGTTGCACCAGGTTGCGGCTTGGCAGACTCTTCAGCCTGGATTCTCTCCTGTGCTGGGTCCTGCATCTTACCAGAGCGTGTTTCAACCATCCTAGAAATGTATAAAAGGGAATAACGAGATAAGTCTTCTTTAAGTAGCCACCAGAATCCTTTTTTTTATTTTCTCACATCAAAGAGAGCAGTGAAGTCACAGTGTACCTAAATACAAATGATGATAAATTAATAATCTGTTTTAAATAAATATCATAGAATATTTTATATAAAAATAAATAAATATATAATTTAAATTTCAAATATATTAAAACTAATATAAGAAATACGCCATTAATCATGATGTAACACTTCCCCCTCTCCAGAGGTCGTCACGTCCTCGTGATTGACCTCATCAATTCTTTCAAAATAGGGTTTGATTCTTGAGACATGGACAATCAATGGGTCTTGGCCAGGATTATCTTTTGGTTCAATTAAGTAATTTACGTTGGACAGCTTCTTTAATATTCTATATGGGCCAAAATATTTTCTCAGTAGTTTCTCACACTTTCCTATTTTCCTAATTGGTGTCCAAACTGCTACTAATTCTCCTGGTTCGTAGCTTCTTTCCATGTGTTTCTTGTCATAGTTCTTTTTCATTCTTTCTTGAGTCTTTATTGTGTTGTTAATAACTAATTTTCTTGTTCTGTTTATTTTGTCTAAGTGATGTTTTATGTATTCATCATAATCATCTTTGTCAATGTCCACCGAGATATTCCTGTCGTCCAAAAGAGACGTGGGTTCTCTTCCAAACATCAGGAAAAAGGGAGAATATCCTGTGGTTTCCTGAATTGTAGTATTGTAAGCGTGAGTGATGAATGGGAGTATTTCGTCCCAATTTTTCTGATCCGTGTTCACATACATACTGAGCATATTGATCAATGTTCTATTTAACCGCTCTGTCAATCCATTAGTCTGGGGATGATAGCTCGTTGTGAAGCAATGTTTAATCTTGCACGTTTTCATCACCTCTTTCATTAAATTACTGGTAAATTGAGAGCCTCTGTCACTAATAAGATATTGTGGGGCTCCGTGCCGAAGAAAAATATCCTCTACTAGAAATTTAGAAACTTCTTTCACTGTTGCTTCCGAGACTGCTCTTGTTTCTGCATATCTAGTGTAGTAGTCCGACAGCACGATTATCCATTTTTTCCTGTTTTTCGTAGATGGTAGTGGACCAACAAAGTCAATTCCAATTCTTTCGAAAGGAAAGTTGGCTGGGGGGATGGGCTGTAGTAGTCCAGAAGGTAATTGGTTTGAGCCTTTCCTACTTTGGCAAAGGTGACACGTCTTAACGAATTCTGAGACATCCTTTAGCATGGATGGCCAAAAGTATTTACTCTTTATTCGGTACATGGTTCTGGCGACGCCCAGATGGCCATTCGACATATGATTGTGATATTCTTTCATAATTTCTCTCTTTTTATTCTCTGGAACCACAAGCAACCACGCCCTGCCTTCAGGGTTCGGGTTTTTCTTAAAGAGGCATCCATCTTCTTCTTTAAAGTTTTGCGCAATTGATCGCCTGCTTCCATTAAGGTTTTTCTTAACACTTTCGATAAATTTATCCTCTTCGTCTGTTATTTGATTTAAAAATAGCCTTTCAAAATCCTCATCCCAATCAGTTTCTGGTAAGGGCCCCCTAGATAAGCCATCGGCGTCCAGGTGCTTCTTTCCCGATTTATGTATTATATCGAAGTCATATTCTTGAATTTTCAATGCCCATCTTGCCAATCGACCTGTTGGATCCTTCAAGTTTTTGAGCCAGCATAAGGCGTGATGGTCTGTTACTATTTTAAAGTGTCTTCCATAAAGGTAGGGTCGTAATTTTGACATTGACCAGACAACGGCCAGACATTCTTTTTCAGTGGTTGAATAATTTTGCTCCGCTTTACTTAGGGTACGACTCAAATATGAGATCACCTTCTCTTCACCACCGATGTCTTGGACAAGTGTTGCACCTATGCCGATGTTGGACGCATCAGTATGAACATAAGTAGGTGCATTTGGATTGAAGTGACCTAAAATTGGTGGACTTAATAGTGCTGTTTTTAGGGTTTGAAACGCTTCCTCTTGTCTTTCTGTCCAGGTAAATGATACACTTTTTTTTATAAGGTTGGTCAAAGGGTCAGCAATTTTTGAAAAGTCTTTGATAAATTTTCTATAATATGAACACATTCCCAAAAAGGATTGTACTTCTTTGACCTTTTTGGGCCGAGGAAAATTTCTGACAGCTTTGATGTTATGTTCCGCGGGTTTTATACCATGTTTGCTCGTTATATAGCCGAGAATCTCCAATTCTTCAAAAGCAAATCGGCATTTTTTGTCGTTTAACCTTAAATTAGATTCACGAAAACATCTAAAAACAGCTTCAAGTCTTTTGAGGTGCGTTGGAAAATCCGGGCTATATATGATAACATCATCCAGATAACACAAACAAATTTGCCATCTCAGATTTCCAAGCATATTCTCCATATTTCTCTCAAAGGTAGCAGGCGCGTTACAAAGTCCAAAAGGCATCACGTTGAATTCATATAATCCATGCGCTGTAGTGAAAGCTGTTTTCTCTTTGTCTCTTTCTTCGACTTCAACTTGCCAATATCCAGATCTGAGGTCTATTGCTGAGAAGTGTGTAGATCCTTGGAGAGTATCCATAACTTCGTCTATTCTAGGGATCGGATAGACATCTTTTACCGTCACATTATTCAGTTTTCTGTAGTCCACACAAAATCTGTATTTACCATCTCGCTTCTTGACCAATATTACTGGAAAAGACCAGGGGCTAGAAGATGGCCTAATTATGCCTTCTGTAAGCATCTCGTCAATTTGCTCTTTTATAATATCTCGTTCTTTAGCACTTACCCGGTAAGGCTTGTGTTTAATTGGCTTCGCGTCTTCTGTGTCTATTCGATGTTTTGCCAAATTGGTTCTCCCTAATCTCGATGAAAAAAGATCTCCATACCTTTCTAAAACTTGTTTTAACTCCTTCTGTTCCTTTGGTGAAAGATTTTCGTTTATTTGGAATCTAGGTTCTTCGTTCTTTTCTACCTCTCTTTCTCGACTCACATTTATTTTCGCTGGACTACTTCCAAAAGCCAATGTTTGGTTTTTCATTATTTTTAACGGTCGAGGATACGGATTAGTTATCCAGATGTGTGTTTCCCTATTTATAACATTGATCAAGCTTCTTGCTAGACGAAGTCCATTTGTTTGAAACATTTTGCTGCTCTCTTCGATAATATATTCTCCATCCTCTGTTTCTACCAATGCCTTGATCAATTTCATGGAACATTCCGGTACAATGGAATCCTTGGCACTCTTTATTTTCAACATTTCAAAATTGATTTCGTCATGATTATTCGTCAAATCATATTTTATAGTTTCTTGCTTACAATCTATTTTTGCGTTCATTTTCTTAAGGAAATCTCTCCCAAGAATTAATGTCCGTAAATGCGTTTTCAATATCACAAAGTTGTGTGATAATGTTTCGTCATCAATTTTTATATTTAAAAATATACTTCCTACCATGTCCAATTTTTTTCCATCGGGTCCTGCACAAATTTTTGCGAGTTTACTTATACCATGGCCTGTATCGAGGGCCGTTCTGAGGTCGACCACTGAGAGGTCAGCACCTGTATCAACCAAAGCTTCAAAAGTCCCTATCTTGTCCACATTAATTTTTAATTTGTATTTAGGGTCCAACTTCTTGATTCCGTTTATGGTCGACTTGCTTTGATTGACAGATTCAGGCGCGACGCTTAGTTTAAATCTTCCAACACGGAATATCTATTCCGGGTAGGAATATTTGTCTGTGTGCTATGACATACATCAGCATAAAGCCGAGGTCCTGATTTCTCTGATGTTTCATTCATTTGGCATTTTTCTTCGACCTTCTCTTGGGTATCTGCTGGATCCTCTTCTAGGATTCTTATAAACTTGACCCTACAATAACGGGCCACGTGCCCTGGCTTGTTACATTTAAAGCAGATTGGTCTTCCATCTTCCGTCCTATTTTTGCTCACTTCTTGGCTTTTATTGTAAGTGTTTCTCTGAAGGTTTGGTTTCGGCACAAAGTTAGGATTATAAGGACGTCTAGGGGTAGAGGGCTGGGGAAAGTTGTTTCGATACTGTCTGGGGGTAGGAGGGGAGTCGTTCTTGTAATTATTGTAAACAGGGGCTTGGGGCCTGGAAGTGGTCTGGTAGTTTCGTGCGGCAGTCGGCGGCACGTACCTCGATTGTTGTTGGGGTCTAGAATAGCGTGGACCGTTATATAGGTTTCTGGATTTCTCCACACGTTCCCGATACTTCTTTTCAAAATAATCCATTTTCTTGCATACGACAAGAAGGTCATCGGTCGTTTTAGGAGGGTTCAGGTAGAGCGCGAATGAGTACTCTTTTTTCAGTCCTCCAATAACATGTTCAATTTTTGTTTCTTCTTCCATTGCGGGGTCAACCTTGTTGCACAACACTAGAATGTCTTCCGCGAACCTGATTGCTGGTTCATTCCAGTGTTGCATTCTGTTGAGCTTCATTCTAAGTTCTTCTTTATTCGCGTCCAAAGAAAAATCCTGAATGAGGCGGATTTTAATATTTTCCCAGCTCGTGAAACTAGCTTTGTGTAAATTCAACCAGGTTTTAGCGCTTCCCGTCATGTTCATGGCGGCATAACGAGAGATAATGTAGTCTGCCCAATGGTACAAGAAGCCAATTTCTTCAAGAGATTCAATCCATGGGCGAGGGTCTTCCGTTCCATCATACTTGGGGATGTCGATGTTGGGATTCAGGACAACTGGGTCGGAACTAGCATCTCTACCAATTGTTGCACCAGGTTGCGGCTTGGCAGACTCTTCAGCCTGGATTCTCTCCTGTGCTGGGTCCTGCATCTTACCAGAGCGTGTTTCAACCATCCTAGAAATGTATAAAAGGGAATAACGAGATAAGTCTTCTTTAAGTAGCCACCAGAATCCTTTTTTTTATTTTCTCACATCAAAGAGAGCAGTGAAGTCACAGTGTACCTAAATACAAATGATGATAAATTAATAATCTGTTTTAAATAAATATCATAGAATATTTTATATAAAAATAAATAAATATATAATTTAAATTTCAAATATATTAAAACTAATATAAGAAATACGCCATTAATCATGATGTAACAATATAAAAATCACTTTCAAATTTTAACGTAACGTTCCATTCTCAATCCCGTAGGGCTTTAGCTCGGCTAAAACATTTCTATCTTTATAAGTGAATATTAACTTTACTGTACTGAATAGTTTAGTATAATGTTAATTTAACATATTTAAATATAGCCACAGCAACGCGTGGCCGGGTTCGCTAGTTTCTTCTAAAGATGAAAGAACGATTTTCTCCTGAAAGGATTTACATTTTTGATCCTGCATTTACCGACGTGGATAAAGAAATCTTTGAATATTATGGAATTAATATAATAGAGAGAAATGAAGCAGCAAGAAGAGAACGACAAGGTCGTACTTTGATTTATGCTCCTTTCTTAGATATTTGTCTAGTGGATAACTTCCTTGAAACGAACTGGAATGAAGATAAGCTCAAAGATATTATGATTGTCTATCCTGATCTAACAGCGTATACTTCTTTGAATGCCATAGTGTTTCCCTATGTTGTACGATCCAGACCACTTTTAAAATATTTTTCAGGAAATGGAATTTGTGAATCAAACCATCCTTTAAAAGATTTTTCCCTACATTTTATCCCTCGAGATATTTTAAATGAACAGAAACCAGAATTCTGGCTGCCGATCAAGAATAAAATACAGCGGTATAAATGAATTTGTTTGAACGAAAGTATATATAAATTATAATATGATAAATAAATTATTTTTTAAATTTTATTGTACGCATTTCTCTGTGTCAAGTTATATCTACTTTAGGTATTAGTTCTATTTTTTATGTATACCACTAAAGTTAATTTTAAAATAGTATTTAAACAATTAAATCTCAATTTCTCTCTCATTCTCTATGTATGTATATACCCCACTCTCTCTTTATAACATCTATCCTTTAATAAACTAAAGATATAAAGACCAAGATTGTGTTTTAGTCTCTTTACACAAAATATAATTGTGATTTCCAAATAATCAGGGATATCAAATATTTAAAAATATATAATAATATCAAGAAATTATGTTTCATTTAATTCTTTAGCTATTTTCTCAATATATGCATATGGCAATTTAAACCAACAACCTCATATTGCATATAATATAACAATATTTTCATGTTGTATAATAGAAACACATCTATAAATAATTATACGCATGATTGACATGTGTCATTACATCACCATATGTAATGTACTTTGTACAAACTGAGGATAAATAAAACTCTGTAATAGATTAAGAGTCGAGCTAAAGCAAGAGATTGAGATAGAAGTCCAACGAGGTCTAAAGATAGGAAACTGTCAGGTGTAATATGTATCACTGTCAATGTGTAAATAAGAGAACAAAATTACTTTAAGATATTCTTATTGTTTATTGAGTCATGCATATTTATATAAGGGAAGGTGTATTGTTACATAGAAAAGGTTGTTGTAAAATATTTTCAACAATGTGTTGTCCTGTCCTACTTTGCTAAAATAGTACATATAAATTACATATTATTTATAACGCTTCGAAAACAGTTTTTATATATTATAAAATGTTGATAAGGCTTTGATTCTATATAGCATATTGAACACACGTTTTTCCAGGCAGCAAATATTAGTTGAGAAAGGGAGCGGCGGAAATAAGTTTGCCTTCTTCCTTCAAATCTTCCAGTTCCTTCAGAAACAGTTTCGCCATCTCATAGCAGGAGCTCAGTGTCTCTACATCAGGTGACAGATGGACAAGTTCTGGGCGTTTCTCCACAACATAGCTAAAGGCCTGGCGTAGATAGGCCAAGTTCGTGAAGAAAAATATTTCCATATTTTCTCCATCAAGGGTTTTCAAAGGGTCCCGTTCTCCCTTTGCTTTTAAGCGGAATGTATTGTAGTGAACTTTGCCTTGGAACGTCAGTCTTGAAAATCCAAAGTTAATAATTCTGACTCGGATCCCAAAAGTGGGGATGGTGACCTTGTTGTTGTTGTTGAGGGTATAGGTCAGTTGGGACTTTTTGGTTAGAGCTACACGGATGTTCTGCCAGTGTAAGTCCCGGTGTTCGAAGTCAAGTTCCCGTTCGGCTTGGTTCAGGGCCATACTGAGCTGGCCGAACATGGACAACATCTGCTGGGTTGACAGGCAGTTGACCATCGAGGAAAGGGAGGGACCAGCGTATTGTGTCATGATGACACCGTACAGTTTCTTCTCATCTTCGATATCGCTGCTCACAGCATAGTAGGAACCTGGCGATGTGTATTCCTGGTATTGGTCTGGGGTGTCCCATATCATCCATATTTTGGATGGCTTACAGAAATTGGACACTTTCAGTTTCTCTAGAGCCGCGAGGGCTGTCAGTTCTACCTGGAGCTGCTGGAGGGTCCAGGGGAATACTTCCCGCTGGATCAATTTATAGTCCAGCTCCAGTTCCAGGGGGATGATCTTGTAGACACGGTGAGGTTGGCCGTTCTTCAGAGATGCCAGGCTCCTAGCTGTCTCTCCACTGCTCAGATGGACGTAAGACTTGTCTGTGAAACTTTCTTTAAATGTCTTCAATGTCTTAGAGGAACACAACTTCAAGATGTCCTTTAAGATTCTTCTTTCGTTCCCAATGAAGGGATTCGTCTCCAGGACTTCTTCGACGTTAGAGAATAAGTAGCTAGGATTGAATAGATCAGACATTGTAATAGAGTTTTATATTATCTCTCTTTTTTGTGTATATATTTTATAATATTTTTTTACGACAATAAACAGTAAGAAAGGAGAGAACACACAGATGTATGGAAATTGTAAATAATGAATAAAATTCATTATTCTCAATAAATCTGTTCATAATTTAAATTTAAAATTTTTTAATTCAGTTAAACCTGTCTATAGCGCCCCCTCTAAATAGCGCCTCCCTCTCTATAGCGCCCGATTTTAAATACGTAGTACGATGCGATTCACATTAAAGGTGACCTGTCTAAAGCAGCCCCTCTCTATAGCACCCTATTTTAGTGAGTTCCAAGAGGGGGCGCTATAGACAGGTTTAACTGTATATATTATCTATCCTCTGGTTTCTTGGATAGTTGTCTGTTGAAGGACGTCAAAGTCCGAAAACTTGCCGATTATACAGCACAAATAAAAGAAATTCGTCTCCGAAAACTTAAATTCCTTCTTCAAGATGATGTCTGGTGATTCATTCTCTTGTAATAAAGTATTATCATAATGAAATTATAAAATAAATATCATATTAAATCGACATAGTAAACAGACAGAAACTCGGAGAGTTAATGCGAGGTGGAAACTCGGGCAAACATATTATACGTACACTATAAAGTGTACAACTCAATAAACATCTCCAAAAGCTTTGCGCTTTAGACCTTTTATATTTTAAAAAAGTCTTCAAGACCATCATCAAAATGGCTTGAATGATTATTATAACAAAAACAACAAAAGGTGTTTGACTGAATGCATATAAGGTCTCAGAAAATAATATGAATTCAGGGGAAAATTTTATTTCATAACAATATCATTTCCGATAATATAAAAATAAACCTATCCATATTTTATAGCTTCTATTTGATTGTACATGTCCTCATAACAATTATCATTTGTCTTCCATTTTTAAAACATCACAAAATTTTCCTGCGATATTTTATATTGTTTTGTATTTTCTTAACCATCGCATCTATTTCTTCTTTTGTATATGCGTTCAATAATATTTCAGTTTTATCAACAGCAAGACCTCTTTATTTTCCTATATTATAATTAGAAAATAGCAGAAGTTAAATCTATCTTAGAATAATTTCCCCACACACAAACAGCAGAAGAGATACGACCATACTATAATTGATATAAAAGCAAACAGAAACCTAATTAAACTAATACAATTGATGAACTGAAATATCTATTTTGATTTGGTTTGACAAAGGTGGATCTCTTTTCAGACTTATAGATGAGAATGTTCTATCCGCTGGTAGGTAAATATGCACCCAGCACATCGTGAGATATAGCTTATTTCAAAGCATATAATGTTAATTTAGTAGTTTTGTGTTCAAGTGAGCACCTTAATGACAATCTGATTTAGAATAGGTCTCTTGGTTTTCTATATCATTGACAAATATAAATTAATTTTATTTTGAATATATATTTCTCTTATTAAAAATATAAATTACGGCCAAACTATATGTGTGAACAAAATTTGGAAATACTTTCAAAGTATATTATTCAATTGGATTTTGTTTTGTTATGAACCTTAAATATGACAATGAACATCTTCATGATTGAGTTTATTTGATATCGTTTAATTTGATTGATGAAATGTCCTTTTCACTTCCGACGAAAATGTATATTAAAAATAAGTGATATCTTGGGGTGTGTATATATATATATATGACAATATAGTGGTAATAATGTGGTGAGGAGAGAAATAATCACACGACGAGTTGGAAGAGGAATCTGGAAGCCATCCGAGAGAGAGAGGTAGCGAGAGGGCTGTCCGCTGAACGACTGTCTTGTGTCCCCCACCCCCCGACTATCCAAAAATAGGTCCTGAAGGTTCTAATAAAAGCCCTCCGGTCGCCCTCTGGAATGTGGTCAGTGGTTCGAAATGGCCGTAACTTAGTTGTCTTCTATCGACTACGTCTCTCTCTCTCTGGTCGACTGCAGATTTACTTTATTATTCCTGTAAGAGCATATATTATGACATATATATATATATATTAAAAATAAAAAAGGCATCTCCTGACCACGAGCACATGTGCTTTTTCTATTGTATTTTCATATATATATATATATACATTATTTTTTGTGTGTGTGCTAATACATTCGTAAGGTTTCTGGCAAGGCAATATTTGAGAATTATTTGCAAAATTAGTCAATGTCCTTAATATATATAATTAGGATATTTATTAATATTACACAAATAAAGATATATTATATATTTTTAAAGGTTTAAATATAATAAAATATTCGGCAAAAGAGAAAATTTAAAGTTAGAAATGGTAGCCAAGCAGCGTGTTCTCCATTGTTACCATTGAGTATTGATTGGTTTCTAGTGTGAGATTGGCTACTTATGGAGATTGAGTACTTCAGGCTTGTGCTTTCTAGGCTTTTCCTAGCATATTCGTAGTAACGATTCTGTTTTTTTTAGAGTATCAATCGTGTAGTTCATAGTAGGCTTGTGTGTGTTTGTGACGTATATTGACATGGTGGTGCATCTTGTGTTTGTCGTTTGACCTTGGACCTTGATTTATTTCAAGTATATTCAGATAATTCAGGATACGTTTATTTTCTTTAAATGTAGTAAAATATTGTTTCTTGAGATTTGATGACCTTAATAGGGTTCATAGAAAATTGTATTTCTATGAAAATTATTGAGGATTGGTTACTAAATCAAAATTAATTTTATTGGAACTTTATGCTACAAATATTTTAATTTTCCTATTAAAGATTGGCTAGTGTTATGTTTTAAAATCATCCCACTCATTAGCCAACCTCATATTATTTTCTGATGCTCTTGATACTCCCTGAAGGTGATGTAAGGAAGTATGCTCTCATGATGTTCCTCAATCCTCTGGGTCTTTTAAAGGCGAGCTATTGGCGCGTCTTCTGATGATCTTGAACTGTATTCTTTTCTCTGCCATCTGAGAGCTCTTGACCTTGCTCTTTCATTGCTTGCCGGGTATATTAAGCAATACTATCTTTAATTATAGATAAATCTTGGTCAACCATTGCTTTTTTGAATTATCGAAACAAGTTGATGAGGGTTCAGGCGAGATTCCTCACGCCACCACGCGGCGGGTGATGTGCTACTTATGTTCCGGTACCAAAGGAGCTACGACGACTCAGAGTGGATTATTGACAAATCAACGGGCACATCGCAACACAAGTAAACAATTCTGACAACTGGGTCTCTTGAATTTAGGTCGATTCTTTGATATTGGACGGCCTTTAACACAGTATCATGATGCTGCAACTGAGAGATATTTCGTTTTTTCAACTCAATTGTTAATTACCCTCATTATTATTGTTCATATAATATGGTTGCATATTTTACAAGAAATATTTCAAAAATTCAATATATATAATATATTTTTATATATCTCTAATTTTTCAGTAATCGGGTTCCAGCAGAGTTTGCAGTTGTAAAGATTTAAGAAATTCTCCAAAAATACTGAGCTATACATAATGATATATGTTCATAAAGGGCACATCTTGGATTCAATAAATAATATTTTTATTTCCGATATTTCGATGGGCTAAACGACCATCTTTTTCTAGGATCTCATCCCTTTTCGTGGCAAGCCGCGCGTTACACTTGAGACACGGGCGTCTCACAATCTCCCCGGGCGAAAATCATCCAAATGAAAAGTAATGTATGCAAATAAATATCGTACAACACTAATTAAAATAAATGAATAAATAGAGTGAAAAGTAAATATCTATATATACAAAATAAATATTCAGCTATTGCATTATGAATGAAGACATTTCACTGAAGTTCATATATACATAGAGGTTCCTATTCTAGGAGCATCTAAATTGTGTGTACATGTCCGGTATATCGATCTTTCGGTTTATACTATTTCTGTCTTCCAAAGAACTCCAACTCTCCAAGAATAGCTTGCTGTGCTTTTCTTTTATTTCTTGGTATATTATTGATGTTTGTTCAAAGTCTGGAATGTGGCTATTGATGAGAGCATGATCTACTAATAAGGAGGTCGGGTTATGGTGTTTTAGGGCTGATTTGTGCTGGTTGATTCTTTCTATTAATGGTTTACCGGTTTCTCCTATGTAGACGGCTTGGCAAGACTTGCATGGTATTTTGTATATGACATTGGTTCTATTGTTTGGTTCAGTGATCTTTTTTGTATCAGGATGGCGGAGGATGTTAAGATTCGAGGTAGATTGGAATCTTGTTGTGATATTGTAGTATTTTAGTTTTCTAGCTATTCTTTAACAGCCATAGCTGTATGGTAGGGAGCAAAAAATGTTTTGGGACAAAATCTGACAATTGTTTGTGGATGATATTCTCGGTCTGTAGAAATGCTTTTTGATAAACGGTTTAGGGTAATTATTGCTAAGTAGTTCTTGAAATATCTTGGTTCTTTCTTTTTTTGTGTCGTTATTGTTTGTTGCAAAGTGTGTGATTAGTCTTTTTGAAAGAGTTTTTACCACGGAAATTTTATGGTGGATGGGACCAAATGAATTGAAGTTCAGATAGCTTCCAGTATGGGTTGGTTTTCGGTATATTCGAGTTTCAATTCTATCTTGGTTTCTCGTTAGTTGTATGTCTAGAAACGGTAAGGAGTTATTTTCTTCTATTTCAAAGGTGAATTTTAGAAAGGGTTTGAGATTATTCAAAAAATTCAGAATGGTGGAAAGATCAACTTTTGTGATGCATAGTATATCATCAATATAGCGTGTCCAGATTATTACTTGTAGTTGTGCTGTGTCTGCAATTATTTTATCAATTTTGTCCATGTAGATGTTAGCTAATGCTGATGAAACAGGATTCCCCATTGGTAAACCTTTTTCTTGTTTGAAATATCTGTCTTTATATCCAAAATAATTAAGTGCTAGACAAAGTTCAATCAGATCTATAAGGGCTTCTTTAGAGATAGGAAGGATGATTTCCGGATGGTTGTGTGAGAATTTTTGAAGTGCAAGGATAGCTTCATCATGCGGAATTGATGTATAAAGAGATTCTATATTGTTGCATCATGGCTAATGAACCTATTTTATTTTAATTTGTAATATTATTTTTCATATATTTTAAATTCAAAATTATATTTTATATTTATTTATTTTATTAAACAGAATATATGTATTATAAACAGAATATATGCATTATAGAATCATCATTTGTATTTAGGTACACGTGTGACTTCACTGCTCTCTTTGATGTCAAAAAAATAAAAAGATGATTCTGGAGGCTACTTAAAGTAGAGTTATCTCATTATTCCGTTTTATAAATTTGTAGGATGGTTGAAACACGCTCTGGTAAGATGCAAGACCCAGCACAGGAGAGAATCAAGGCTGAAGAGTATGCCAAGCCGCAACCAGGTGCAACAATTGGTAGAGATGCTAGTTCCGACCCAGTTGTCCTGAATCCCAACATCGACATCCCCAAGTATGATGGAACAGAAGACCCTCGCCCATGGATTGAATCTCTTGAAGAAATTGGCTTCCTGTACCATTGGGCAGACTACATTATCTCCCGTTACCCCTCTTACCCCTCGGGTCGTTGGTCAAAAAATTATATACAAGCATTGGCTATTTACTCTTTGATTATAGATATTAAAATATATGGATATTAAAATATATGGATATTAAAATTAAAAATGTGTTGATTATTTACAAGTAGTGTGGGAATTATATTGCAGTGAACCTGTGGGTGTATGCGCAAGATGAAATTCGTAGCTGCACAGTCTAGATAAAATTTTTAATTTTCTCTGAATTGAAAATATCCTAACGAGGTTATGATATGCTATTGATATTTTAAACTGTTATTTAGTACATCTTTATTCTCTAATAAGTCGATAGGATTCGAACAGTGCGGGGTTAAAAAGCTAAGACTACGGATGGTAGATCTCTCGGCCACGATTGCTCACTTTGAAAATGTTCATATCTTTCTTCATCCTACGATCCTTATTCTTCCTATCGTTGGCCACAAGTTGGCTAGACCTATGTTCCAACCTGGAAGTCTGGATAACGTTGTCTGTGTACTTTTTCCTATGATATACTCGTACATTGCGTTTACGACTCACTCAATGGAAGTACATAGGTCAAAGCACTACAACCAAAATTTTCTTCTTTTTTAAAAAGGATGATCTCTAATTTGAACTAACATTTTGAAGTGCTCATCTTAGGATAGGTTTTACCGAACATCGATTTTCGAAACTAACCGATGGGGTTATACCATATCTTAGAGGATGATGTGTTTAAAAATCCAAGATTTTCTTTTTTCTTTTAACCCTCGATAGTTTATCTTATAAAAACGCTTATACTAATCCTATAGTTGTTCTATCGTATTGCTATTCGTAAATTAACTTATTACTATTGTCCTAAATCTGTAGGCCTTTACATCTTGTCTGTCCTACACCAGACAAAACGAACGGAGGTATGCGGGGTTGTTATACCCGACTAACGATAAGCGCTAGCCTCTGCATATTGTAAGGTGACTAAAGATATTTATAGGCTATTTAAACCCACACACGCATTAAGTGGTTTTATGTTCACATTTTAAAGTAATATATTCAAGTCTTCAAGGTTATATATCATTTGAGTTTATAGCTTGATTAAAATTATCATATCGCCTCATATAGTCCAACATTACATTTATATACAAATTTATATACTCCACTATTCTAACGGTCCATTCTATCAAGAACATTTTATAAGAGATATGTAGGTTTGTTTGTATGGTTAGAGGCAAGATATAAAACAATAAAGGAAGAAGATATATACAAGATGCTAAATGAGTATAAAGAATCCAAAATATTATTGTGGTAATTAAAAACAATGGAAATTTTTTAATTCTAAATATAACAGTTTTATACAAAAATGTACACAGAGTGATAACATTATTTATTAACGAGTCTTTATTTAAATAATGTGAAAATTCTTTGGTCGCCAAGGTTGTTGGTATAAAGACATCGGCATTTGGATTAAGTTTACTGTGTAATTTTTCTTTGGTAGTACCCAAATTACTTTCCACCATATTATCGAATGGATTGATTTTAGGGTCTAAGACCAATGTACTGGATTTAGTGGGCTTTACTATTGATGAAAAAGTTGGTTTGGATGTTATTGGAAAATCAGGCTTATAAAATTTTTCATCCGTGAAAATACTGTTGTCCAAATGGTTAAACGGTTGAAACCATTTCCTTGGTCTGGAGGAACCCAGATCACCCAAGATATCTGTAGTGAAGTGCCTATAAGGAAATATAAAATAGTTTTGTCTAGGAGGAGAGTTGGGAAGATCCGTAGGAGGTGTGATATGGGGAATATTTACTACATATCTACGAAGTTTTTCTATAATTATAATTTCTGTCTGTAACTGCAAAGGTGTATTTGGTTTATTAATGCGCACTACCTGAGGTGATAGTATTTCCAAGATCTCATATGGGCCTGTATAGTTAGGTTCCAACTTTGGAGTATTCGGATGTCTATAAACTTTCACCAATACTAGATCCCCTGGGACAAAATCAATCTTTTTATGTTTTTGATCGTACATTAGTTTTTCGGCCTTATGCCTTGCTTGAGTCTTTTGTAATGCTATTCTTCTTGCTTCTGAGAGTTCGGGAAATGTCTGAACATGGTTGTTTAAATTGTTAGGGACTATCCCTTTTAATAAATAGATGGGAGGAAATCCCGTCACTGTATGTGGAGTTAGATTGTAGATTCTGGTGACCTTTTCTATCTGTTTGGTCCATGTCTGTTTGGGGTGTTCTAAATGGAGTATCTTTAGTTTCCCTGTTATGGTTGCATTCAACCTCTCGCTCAGACCATTTGACTGTGGGTGATTTGCTGTGGTATACAAGGGTTTTATACCTTGTGAGATTAAAAACCTTCTAAATTGAGCGGAAGTAAATGCAGGAGCTCGGTCTGTCAGTAGGTTTTTAGGAATACCTTCCTGAAATACCTTTTTTAGGGTTTGAATATAGGTCAGGGTAGAGGTAGATTTACTATGAAAAGTCCAACAGTATCGACTCATGTGATCACATATTACATGTAAATAAGCTCGGTTACCGCCATACTTATTAAATCCGGCTACTGTGTCCATTGACATAAGTTCATAAGGTTCCTTCGCGAGTGGTAAGGTACCCATTTCTCCATATGTGGGTCCTTTCGGAGGTTTTACTATTTGGCAAATTTTGCATTTACGGACATAGTTATATATATCTTTGGTCATACCATCCCAATAATACTGACTAGTGATTAACCTAGTGAGTTGTGTGATTCCTGGATGGTTATACCATTCGTGTGCTTTCTGGAGTAACTTATTTCTTAGTGTATCGGGTACGACTACTCTGGGTACGCCCTTTTTAGTAATAATCGCAAGTCCATCAGTATTGATGAGTGATTGATATTTCTCAGGTACACGATGCTGGTGTCCCTCCAATTGTTGAGCCTCTAGAAATCCGCAAAATGGTTGTCTTGATAGTAAGTCTGCTTCGAGTTGGTTTTTACCTTTCAGATAGTGTATGTCAAAAGTGTATGGGCTGAGTCTCAAGGACCATCGAAATAACCTACCTGACGGATTTTTAATATTTTTCAAATAGACCAGAGCTTGGTGATCAGAATAAATGGTGAAATGTCTACCAAACAGGAACACCCTGAAGTATTCTATAGACTCAATGATAGCTAAACACTCCAGCTCCGAGATGGAGTAGTTCTGTTCATACTTGCGTAGAGAGCGAGAGAAATATTGCACAGGATGTTCTTCTCCATTTTCATCCTTTTGCTTTAGAATTCCGGATATCCCTAATGTACTCGCGTCACAATATAAGAAGCAGGGTAAATCTTCTTTAAATATATGTAAAACTGGTGATGCAGTTAGGCTGCTTTTCAAATCTTCAAATGCCTTCTGACATTAAAGAGTCCACTTAAAAGGAATATATTTTTTAGAAGTGTATATTTAAAGGCGATCTAAGCTGTGCATAATGGGGAATGAATTTATGATATACATTTACGACACCTAAAAATGACTGTAAAGTTTTAACATTAGTCGGAGTTTGGATGGTTCCTATTACCTGAGTGTTAGTTAGGTGAGGTTTATAAGTGCCCTGTGTGATTTCGTATCCTAGGAAGCTAATGGAGGTCTTACATAATTGACATTTGTTAAGGTTGAGGCGGATATTTTCTGCCCTGCATAGTTGGAAGAATAAACGAAGATGTTCTAAGTGTTCTTCAAAACTATCAGAAAAAAATATATAAAATCATCATAGTAGTGTTATAGAAATTGGAAGTTATATTTTCTAAGTATTTGTCCAATAGCTCTCTCGAAGATCTGTGGTGAGCTTCGTAGCCCGAAAGGTAATCTTTTAAACATGTACACTCCTGCGTGGGTGGTGAAGGCTAAATAAGGTCGAGAATCCGGATGGATAGGAACTGTCCAATAAGCGTTGCTCAAATCAAGGCTGGAAAAATAATTAGCTTTCGACAGTTTTTCTATCACTGATTCTATTAATGGAATAGGTTGGGGATCAACTGGAATGTGTTCATTTAATTTTCGAAAATCCACTAACATTCTAAATGTTCCATTTTTCTTTTTTACTAGAGTAATGGGTGAAGCATATTCACCTATGGCCGGTTCTATTATATTATTTTTTAACATCTCATTGATTTGTATATCTATTTCTTTCCTATATGTAAATGGAATTCTATACGGTCGCAACCTGATTACTCTATCTGTATTTGGTTTAATCTGTACAGGTTGGATATGTAGGGTAGGAACTTTAAATGGGTCTGTAGGAAATATTTCAGCAAATTCTTTCAGTAGCCTAATTAACTTAAGGTCTAATAAGTTGTTTATTTTATGGTACTTATCAATTAAATCACTGGTTAACTTATTTTCCCCTGGAATGCTTGATTGAGTAGAAAGTGTCTGTTGTAAATGATTAACATAGCGTGGATTACCTCCTGAAGGTGCACAGTGATTATCTAAGATTTGTGTATTACAATATGAAGGTGTTGGTTTATATTATATTTCCTATCTGGATTTATCACATTGTATGCATCATTTACATAAGCCAAATCTGTTTCAAAATAAAAAAGAGTAGCAGGAATATTTGTGCCTTGTTGACTCACTACATTTCTATTGAAGTCAATTCTAGTTTTTAATTTTTTTAGAGTATATAATCCTATTAGTGCAATTTCATATGGTAGATTAAATATATAAAATTTTAAGCTAACTTATCTTTTAAAAAAACTGACTGGTAAAATAACATAAAATATAGGTTGGATTGGTCCACTCAATGTATTAATTCTAGCATGCTTATTAACTGGATATTTAGTTATATTTCGAAATTTATCTAATGGCAAAATGTTATGCAAATAATCAAAATATATTAGAATAATAGTAGAGCCAGTATCCACAAGAAATTTAACATTGAAGGTAAAAATAGATGAATTAGAGAATAGTCTTACATTATGCTGGTTCTTTCCTTGATGAGGGATCACATCCTTGTGATCTGGGTTGATGTCCGCTCGGCAGCGTGGTATCCGCGTAGTTGCGAAAGGCAAAACGTCCACCTCCAGGTTTGAGAAAAGCTGTTTGCCCACATTGTGGCCGGTAATGTCCTTGGCCAGGCGAGGGAGTGGATTCGGGTCGCCAGCGGTCAAGGCCACGCTGTGGTGTCGGTTGTCCTCGAGCACTCGTTACTGGCCGGATGGTGTTTACATAGTCCAACCATTCTTCAGGCGTCTGTGGGTTCCTGGTGTATATCATTTTCTTCAAATCATACGTTACACCTGCCGTAAGTGCTTCAACAATCTGTTTGTTTGGAAGTGAGTTCTCTAGTGCACCCACAACCTTAAAATGGTAATAATCGTTAATTTTTCTGGCTTTTCCAATTGGCGAGTGAACAATTCTTCCAACGTTGTCTTCTTCTTTGATATATATATTGTGGATAGTTTCTGTTTGATATTTAAATAAGTCTCTTGTTCTAAGCCCAATCGATAAAATATATTTTTAGCTTCTTCTTCTAAATTTAGAATAACTAAATTTTTTCTGTCTCGTTCATCGTTCGTTGCATCCTCGATGTTACGAAAGAAAATATTTATATCTTGATTGAGGCCAGAGAATTTACTTATATAATTTTTATTTGAGATCGTCTGTTGTTGTATAATTTGTGTTAGCAAATTAATTTGTTCTTTCATTAATTTAAATCCATATTATCGTTTCTGTCAGAAAAATGAGTGTCGGTATCTGACTTCCTTTTTGGCATTTTTGTGGCGAATGGGTGTAGGCTAAAGGGTAAATCCAATAAAGTTTTAAAAAAAGAAAAAACGTACCGGTTATTATATCCTGTGTCGGCTAAATACTGTCGTATTAAGGTATATCTTTGAATAATTATAAATTTAAAACTCTAAATTTGTATATAAGAAATAATAGACGCGCGCGCGCGACAAAAAGAAACGCAGCCATTTTCCCTTTGTTTATTTTCCAACTTCCTTTGTTCCCCTCTTCTCCCTCTTACCCCTCGGGTCGTTGGTCAAAAAATTATATACAAGCATTGGCTATTTACTCTTTGATTATAGATATTAAAATATATGGATATTAAAATAAAAAATGTGTTGATTATTTAAAAGTAGTGTTGGAATTATATTGCATATACAGTAGAACTCCTCAAATTCGGAAATTCTGAAATTCGGAAACTCCCAAATTCGGAAAGTATTGTAATGTTTTTTTTACATACAAAAAATCAATTTTCACATGCTTTTATTTTGTTGATATCTCAACATTATTTTATTTTATTTTATTTTATTTACTTTTACTTTTGCTTTGCTTTTATTTTATTTAATTTAATTTTTATTAGTAATTTATTTTTAATTTAAGTGTTTAATTAATTTACTTTTACCGATTATTTATAATCGCTAATTAGGGGTTTATCCCCTTTTTAACAGCTTAAATAAGTCAACAGTTTCATTTGACCTTTGTGCTTAGTTTAGGATATTGTCCAATAAGAAGGCAGCATCATTACGTCATAAGCCATTCACGCATTTTTATTGCAAAGTTGATTCACCTAAAGTTCAAATTATCAAACATTTTCAGACATTGTAAGTTTCAAATTCTTTTATTCAACTCTCAATTTTTTGCATTTACAAGTTTGTTCTACAACAAAATGGCATCCAAAGAGGAGCGGCAAAAACGAGGCAAGTACCGAATTCTTAAGCTTGGTGAAAAGTTAGATGTTCTTAGTGACATTAAAAAAGGATTAAGCTATACAACGATAATGCAAAAGTATAAAATTTCCAAGACAACTGTTTATGATATAAAAATTTCTGAGCTTAAACTTACAAAGTTTGTTGATTCTACCGGAAAAGATGTCAAAAAGTTTTCTCAAGTAAAAAATCCGTTATACGAAAATGTTGATAAAGCAGTTAACATCTGGTACGAAGGTCAGAGATTATCAGGGGTTCCTATTCGTGGTATTGAACTCCAAACAGCTGCCAGTCATTTTGCATCAAAATTGAATAATCCCACTTCTGAAGACAGTTTGGAGCCGGATGTTCCCAGATGCGAAGCGTTGAAAAGTTTGGATGTTGCATTAAAATATTTGGAAAAGCGCACTGAACCAGAAATGCTTGCAAACTACAACACCATCAATAGTCTTCGAACTATGCTTATGAGAGAAGAAGAAGCTTTGTTAAACAAGCCAAAGAAACAGACAACCATCAGCAACTTCTTTGCCAAGCCATAACTTACTTGGCCATCAATTGCATTACATACATAATAAAATATTTTACTATTTTTCATCGGTTTCATGCTCAAAACTCATAAAAGTCAAGGAACATTTGATAAAAAATCGTAATTAAAATTATGTAATGTACAAATAATATTCAACCTAAAATTGTTCATATGCTTCAAAATCTTTGTCTCAGTCATCTAAATGCTTATTTATGCCACATAAATATTCACAAATCTAACTCTCTCAAATTCGGAAAATCCTCAAATTCGGAATACCTTGCGCCCCAAGCTTTCCGAATTTGAGGAGTTCTACTGTATATATATATATATTACTAATGACATATTTTGATTGTATTAAATATAATTTCGATTATATAAAATATGATCAATTTGGATAAATTTAATATTTGTGTTTTAAACTTTATTTTATACTGTGTATCATAAAATTCCAAACTTTGAAATCATTCTATTTGTAAACGAAGCAGCCATGTTGAAAGCCCGTTGAATTATGGGAGACAACCATGAGATGACGTCACGACCTCTCGGCCACCAGCCCGACGTTCTTATTGTGTACCATGTTTAAACTTCAAACTTTAATTTATTTGAATTAATGGAAATTATTCCCCAAAATTATGGGGGGATTTGTTGCAAATATGTTGCCAATAATTTTGTGTAACATTTTTATTTAATATTTAAAAATATTCCTTATTGTTTTTAAATTTTAAGTATGTTTAAAATTTACAATTATAAATAATATTATATGAAAGAAGATAAACAACGAAATGAGAAAAAGAAGAACAGGCAAGAACAGAGACTTTACGTGGCTCTTATATATCCTTTCTTTCAATTTTATATGTTAATAAATATTTTAATGATTATATAATTGACGTGATCCCTATCTTCCCATTTAAACACCTACAAAAAAACCAACATATATACATGTAAATCTTTACATAATTAGAAATTATCTTACGATGTACTAGAGCGCCATCTGTTATCAAATTTTAAAACTATTTTAGAGGCGTAATATTCTTTTTAAAATAAAACAATTTCTACTGTCCTTACTGCGGTGGTTTTTCCATCGCAGTAAGGACAGTAGAAATTGTTTGGTAGATTAAACTGGCGAAACCGCTGGGAGGGTTCACCACTGATGAGCCAGGCCCTCCCTTTAATTTTTCCATCGCAGTAAGGACAGTAGAAATTGTTATGGTAGATTAAACTGGCGAAACCGCTGGGAGGGTTCACCACTGATGAGCCAGGCCCTCCCTTTAATTTTTCCATCGCAGTAAGGACAGTAGAAATTGTTTTATTTTAAAAAGAATATTACGCCTCTAAAATAGTTTTAGAAATTATCTTAATGAAATGAATGATTATTATCTATAATGTCGGCTAAAAATATAAAGTCGGCTAAAAAGCCATTAGAGAACCATTACATATAGGAAAATTTGAGCTTGTTGCCTTGGGTGAAATTGATCTAGTATTCAAAATATGTATACATTATATTTCAACTTATCTCTCAAATTACAAAACTTTCAATTTATCAGCAGGATTAGATTATATGATTAAGGTTATGTTGTTTCTTGAAATCGGACCTCTTCTATAGAAGTGGATTTCTGATAAAAGGGGCATCAAACATTCAATTTTAATGGATTCACATAATAAACATAAACAAGCTATCAAATACAGTGTAATATTGCCCCATACCAGCTTGATGGAAAACCTATAACTAACGTGTTCTTCCTATTTATTATGAAAATATTCAATGCCAAGATGGGAGGTAGGTAAAGGACAGAATTATTGCCATTTTCCTATTATATTGTCAGAAAGGCATCTTTAAATTTAATTCTATTCATATACAAATCTACTGTCCTCATGAATTAGGTCAATGGATTCGTGAAAACCTTTAAAAATCCTTTCAGGTGCCGAATATATAAGGAGAATATCCCAACACAATATAAGAGGGCTGTGGTGCAATAAAACAACGAAACCGCTTGGAAGATTCCCCATTGATCAGCCAGGCCCCATTTCTTTTTTTTCCATTACAGTAAAGAAAGTAGGAAATGCTTCATTTAAAAAATAGGAAAGCGTATTAAATAGATTTACTTCTTCTTCTTCTTTTTTTTTTTTTTGTAGCTTTGGCATTATAGAGGAGTTCAGAGTGTATAGAGGTGAAACCTAATTTACAGGCTCTATGTATATTACCTATTGTAGTCAAGAGAGTATAAAGGTGAAACCCAATTTACAGGCTCTATGTATATCATTTATTGTGGTCAACATAGTATAGAGGTGAAACCCAATTTACAGGCTCTGTGTATATTACTTATTGTAGTCAAGATAGTATAGAGGTGAAACGCAATTTACAGGCTCTATGTATATTACTTATTGTAGTCAAGAGAGTAATGGGTGAAACGCAATTTACAGGCTCTATGTATATTAACTATTGTAGTCAAGATGTATAGAGGTGAAACCTAATTTACAGGCTCTATGTATTTTACCTATTGTAGTCAAGAGAGTATAGAGGTCAAACCCAATTTACAGGCTCTAAGTATATTACCTATTGTAGTCAACATAGTATAGAGGTGAAACCCAATTTACAGGCTCTATGTATTTTACTTATTGTAGTCAAAAGTATAATGGGTGAAACCCAATTTACAGGCTCTATGTATATTACTTATTGGAGTCTAGAGAGTATAGAGTTAGTAGGTGATAGCCTTTTTCAGGTCCACTATAGTGCTGGATATTTGAAATCTTCCATAAAGCTTCAAAAGCCTTTTATAAAAGAACTAGAGCACAAAATGTTATCAAATGTATGTTTTTCATATAGATATACCTATCTAAAACTATAGCCGTTAACATATGTAGTTATAGGAATCTATGCCAATGTTAACAACTGTTTGTCATCAGAAATGGGACAAAAAATGAGAAAATTCCTAATATTACAACAGATGAATCTGCTGTAGTTTTAATCCCCGTTAATTTCCCTTAGGAGCCAATCAAACATAGGATAAATGACGTCAACTTTGTTATCATCATCTGTAAACAACAATAATCTATTGAGTTTCTTTTTATTATCGTGATTTCTTCGATGTTATTTGTCATATCAATGTTGAAATTGTTGAGTTGTTAATGTTATTGATTGGTCATCTTATATCTTTTGATTATAATATCCGATTTTCATGATATTGAAGCCATCTAGACTATTTGATACTTTTATTTTTGATGTCTAAGTTAATGTTTTAATATATAGAGATTAATATAAAGCGAATATATATATTAATTTCAGATACTGTGGAGAAAATTATAATAAAAGATAAATTAGCAGTTTAAAAAATTATTACGATATATAGATTTTTATAGTAAATAACATTATATACAAATTACAAAATACAAACATTATATTCAAATGATTCACAAACACCAACCATTTTCAAGATC
>CP092867.1:43997385-44093103 GCA_030710605.1 Cordylochernes scorpioides
AAGTTTCTATACGAAATATTGGAAAAAAAAACTTTATGATCCAAAATAAGCATTTTTAATAATTATATATAAATGTATTAAAAATAAAGAAGGCATCTTTTGACCACGAGCACATGTGCTTTTTAGATGGCAGAGCGCCATCTAAAAAGCACATGTGCTCGTGGTCAGGAGATGCCTTCTTTATTTTTAATATCAACACCTGACCCACTTATCTTTTATTTTTTCTATTGTTTTTTCATATATATGTATGTATTGCTCTATTTTCAAGCATTTATTGAAATATTTATTAACTTTTTGCAATATTTCTTGTAAAATATGCAGTTATATTATATGAAAAATAATGATAAGGGTAATTAACAATTTATTTAGAAAAATGAAATATCTCTCAGTTGCAGCATCATGATACTGTGTTAAAGGCCGTCCAATATCAAAGATTCGATCTAAATTCAAGATACCCAGTTGTCAGAATTGTTGACTTGTGTTGCGTTGTGCCCGTTGATTTGTCAATAATCCACTCTGAGTCGTCGGAACTTCCTTGTACCGGTTTTATTTATATCCAGTCCCGGAACATCAGTCCACGTCGCGAGGTGGCGTGAGGATTCTCGACTGAACTCTCAACAACTTGTTTCAATAATTCGAAAAAGCAATATGGTTGACCAATATTTATCTACTAGCGGATGTACCCGGCTTCGCCCGGGGTTTTACCCGAGTAAAGGTTTGTCTAATGAACATTTGTTAAAAGAATTCTCTATAAACTTATAAAAAAAGAAGATATATTTTGATAATTTGAAACTCGTAAATTTGAATCTCTCGATAAAGTGAACATTTTTTCCCGGTCCCTGTGTGCCGTGTCATCCTGAATTTTGTATTTCCTAATTTTCTACATTACAAAATCATCGTTTTATCTAGTGAACATTTTTTCCCGGTCCCTTGAAAAATACTCGATAAGTTGAATAAAATCAATATTAATTGGTTCCCTCGGTAATTGGAAGTTAAAGGAATAGTATCTTCGCCTTGGAATTGTATCATTATTCTTGTCTCAAATAAATTGCCGTGTCATCCTTAGATAATCTTACTTTTGATAAATAATCTTTAAGATAATAAACTTAGTGATAATAAAACTTATAGATAAAAAACTTGTTAACATCGTCGCAATGGTGGCACTGCTTGCGAGTTAAATCTACAAATCTGCAAATAACTCTAAGGATATTCAATATATTATTTTTCAAAAACCTTCCCGGGGATATACCTAATAATATCCCAAAATTTCACGGCGATTGGATATATGGTTTTTGAATCTATAGAGTACAGACAGACAGACAGACAGACATTCAATCTATATATCTATACTAGCGGATGTGCCCGGCTTCGCCCGGGTTTTACCCGAGTGAATGTTTGTCTAACGAACATTTGTTAAAACAATTCTCTATAAACTTATAAAACGTACTCGGCTTCGACCGGGGTTTTACCCGAGTAAAGGTTTGTCTAGCGAACATTTGTTAAAACAATTCTCTAAAAACTTATTTAAAAAAAAAGATATATTTTGATAATTTGAAACTCATAAATTTGAATCTCTCGATAAAGTGAACATTTTTTTCCCGGTCCCTGTGTGCCGTGTCATCCTGAATTTTGTCTTTCCTAATTTTCTACATTAGAAAATCATAGTTTTATCTAGTGAACATTTTTTCCCGTGTCACATTGCCGTGTCATCCTGAGATAATCTTACTTTTGATAAATAATATTTAAGATAACAAACTTAGTGATAAGAAAACTTGTTAATATCGTCACAATGGGGGCGCTGCTTGCGAGTTAAATCTACAAATCTGCAAATAACTCTAAGGATATTCAAGATATTCAGGAAATTATTTTTCAAAAACCTTCCCGGTGATATACCTAATAATATCCCAAAATTTCACGGCGATTGGATGTATGGTTTTTGAATCTAGAGTACAGACAAACAGACATTCAATTTTATATATATAGATAAGTCAAGATATTATTGCTCAGTATAGCCTGCAAGCAATGAAAGAGCAAGGTCAAGAGTTCCCAGATGGCAGAAAAAAGAAAACAGTTCAATATCATCAGAGGACCCGCCAATAGCTTGCCTTTAAAAGACCCAGAGGATTGAGGAACATCATGAGAGCAGACTGCCTTACATTATCTTCAGAGAGGATCATAAGCATCAGAAAATAAAATGAGGTTGGCTAATGAGTAGGATGATTTTAAAACAAAACACTAGTCAATCCTTAAGAGAGAAATTATAATTTGGAAAACAAAGAGTAGAGAGAGAGAGTTCTAATAATAATTTTGATTTAGTAACTGATCATCAATAAATCTCATAGAAAAACAATTTTCAATGGACCCTATTAAGGTCTTCTAACCTTCGGGAAACAATAGTTTACTACATTTCAAAAGAACAGAATCGTATCCTGAACCATCTGAATACTTGAAATAAATCAAGGTCCAATGCCAAACGACAAACACAAGATGCACATCCATGTCAATATACGTCACAAACACACACAAATCTTCTAAGGAATACACGAGAAGATTAGCATGGGCCCTGCGCAAGGATGACACGTAAAATCGTGAAGCGTTCCATACTAAAGAATACACGATTGATACACTAAAAACCAGAATCATTACTACGATATATACTAGAAGAACCCTAGAAAAAACACAAGCCTAAAGCACTCAATCTCCATAAGTAGCCAATCTCACCTACTTACTAGTGATGATAAAGAATGAACCACAACGCCAGTTTTGGAAAATTCAGACAAAAGCCAACCTAAATATCATTGTTTCGGGCTTTGGCCCTCCTCAGTACAGGGGTGGCTTCGATTTCATAACATTTTACGAGAGGGGTTATGGAATCGGTCGAATTTACCGAACAGATGGTTAAGCTGATATACTGAGAAGAGTCAAAGTCAGAAACCATGGTATACAGATCGGCCTTTGGTTTGAATTTGCTAAACCTGGTGGGGTGTGGCTCATCCTTTATCATTACTTGTATTTTTTTTTTACTAGAGTGATGCACAGTCCCGTCGTTCTGATGTACAATTAAAGGAAGAGGTGCTTCTTTTTGGTACATGAATATCATCCTCCCGCAACTTTATATATACATCTACTTATATATTTGCCTTATTCTGTCTGTTTGTCTGAAGCTCACGGATAGAATGCGCGCCCATTGGCTGCCAGCAAACACGTGACCTCCCTGCCCGCCCCCCTCTAGACAACCCTGTTATCAGCTGTGTGATACATACACCTGTCTATAGCGGCCATTCTAGACAACCCTGTTATCAGCAGTGTGTTACATCTACCTGTCTATACAGACCACCCTGTCTATAGCGGTCACTTTAGACAACCCTGTTATCAGCTGTGTGATACATACACCTGTCTATACAGACCACCCTGTCTATAGCGACCACTCTAGACAACCCTGTTATCAGCTGTGTGATACATCCACCTGTCTATACAGACCACCTGTATATAGCGGCCATTCTAGAAAACCCTGTTATCAGCTGTGTGATACATACACCTGTCTATAGCGGCCACTCTAGACAACCCTGTTATCAGCTGTGTGATACATCCACCTGTCTATACAGACCACCCTGTCTATAGCGGTCACTTTAGGCAACCCTGTTATCATCAGTGTGTTACATTCACCTGTCTATACAGACCACCCTGTCTATAGCGACCACCCTAGACAACCCTGTTATCAGCAGCTGTGTGATACATCCACCTGTCTATACAGACCACCCTGTGTATAGCGGCCATTCTAGATAACCCTGTTATCAGCGTGATACATCCACCTGTCTATACAGACCACCCTGTCTATAGCGGTCACTTTAGGCAACCCTGTTATCATCAGTGTGTTACATTCACCTGTCTATACAGACCACCCTGTCTATAGCGGCCACTCTAGACAACCCTGTTATCAGCTGTGTGATACATCCACCTGTCTATACAGACCACCCTGTCTATAGCGGTCACTTTAGGCAACCCTGTTATCATCAGTGTGTTACATTCACCTGTCTATACAGACCACCCTGTCTATAGCGACCACCCTAGACAACCCTGTTATCAGCAGCTGTGTGATACATCCACCTGTCTATACAGACCACCCTGTATATAGCGGCCATTCTAGATAACCCTGTTATCAGCTGTGTGATACATCCACCTGTCTATACAGACCACCCTGTCTATAGCGGCCATTCTAGATAACCCTGTTATCAGCGTGATACATCCACCTGTCTATACAGACCACCCTGTATATAGCGGCCATTCTAGATAACCCTGTTATCAGCTGTGTGATACATCCACCTGTCTATACAGACCACCCTGTCTATAGCGGTCACTTTAGGCAACCCTGTTATCAGCAGTGTGATACATACACCTGTCTATACAGACCACCCTGTCTATAGCGACCACTCTACAGCTGTGTGATACATCCACCTGTCTATACAGACCACCCTGTCTATAGCAGCCACTCTAGGCAACCCTATTATCAGCTGTGTGATACATCCACCTGTCTATACAGACCACCCTGTCTATAGCGGCCACTCTAGGCAACCCTAGGAAGCAAGATGTATACAAGGTGTAGACAAGATGAAGATCTAGATGAAGATTAAAACGTTTTTGAAATATATTCGCACTTGGGAAAAACCCGGGCGTTGCCCGGGCCATTCGTCTAGTACTGTATATATAAACAATACTTAAAATTATACCGCATAAGTTTCTTTTCTATGAAAAATCAATATTTTTTAAAGAGAATATTAGTGCGCTCCCACTCTGGCCCATGACTGCATGTTGGATGAGGAACCTGCTGAGACGTGTTGTCGGCTCCACGCAATTATATATCTTATATAAAGAAAATAGATTTTTTCTGCTTGTATTTAGATTATGTAGAGGTTTATGCCATGGAGTTATTTGCTGGTTCTTTTTAGTACTAAATGGTATTGGTGAATGGTATATGGAAAATTAAAGTAAATATTTCTCTTTAAAATAAATATCGATTTTTCATCGAAAAGAAACTTATGCGGTATAATTTTAAGTATTGTTTATAATCACACGCCGCAGTCCTTGATAATACTGTATATATCTATATATATAAAAATGAATGTATGTCTGTTTGTCCTTTATGCCTGACCAAACCACTCATTGGATCGCCATGAAACTTTGGGAAGTTATTTAGTATAGTACTGGGAAGGTTTCTAGCAAATAAAATTTTTGAAATAACTTTTCGCCTAGATATAATCAAGATAAATATTCTAATTTATCTGTTATAATTCAACAATCTGCTCTAAATATTATCATGATGATACGATGATTTTGTAATGTAGAAAATTAGGAAAGACAAAATTCAGGATGACACGGCAATTTATTTGAGACAAGAATAATGATACAATTCCAAGGCAAGATACTATTCCTTTAACTTCCAATTACGGAGGGAACCAATTAATAATGATTTTATTCAACTTATCGAGTATTTTTCAAGGGACCGGGAAAAAATGTTCACTTTATCGAGAGATTCGTTAGACAAACCTTTACTCGGGTAAAATCCGGGCGAAGCCGGGAATATCCATTTCGTAGCTACACCGTCTCTCCAAGAGGCAGTCTCTTATTAAAGGTCTATTAGAGATTCTTTAATAGCAATTAGAATCATCAATGAGAGACCACCAACAGGAGAAACAAGTTGATTCATGTTTTTAGGTGGTCTTTCTTAAGAGACTCTATTTACATATTTAAAATATGAAAAAATTAAAATATTTTAAAATCAACATTTTCTTACTGTTACGTTTAATTACTGTTAATATCTATATATATAAATGAATGTATGTCTGTTTGTTTGTCCTTTATGCTTGACCAAACCACCCATTGGATCGCCATGAAACTTTGGGAAGTTATTTAGTATAGTACTGGTAAGGTTTCTAGCAAATAAAATTTTTGAAATAACTTTTCGCCTAGAAATAATCAAGATAATTATTCTAATTTATCTGTTATAATTCAACAATCTGCTCTAAATATTATCATGATGATACGATGATTTTGTAATGTAGAAAATTAGGAAAGACAAAATTCAGGATGACACGGCAATTTATTTGAGACAAGAATAATGATACAATTCAAAGGCAAGATACTATTCCTTTAACTTCCAATTACCGAGGGAACCAATTAATATTGATTTTATTCTACTTATCGAGTATTTTTTTATCGAGAGATTCGTTAAACAAACCTTTACTCGGGTAAAACCCGGGCGAAGCCGGGTACATCCATACAAGAATAATGATACAATTCCAAGGCAAGATACTATTCCTTTAACTTCCAATTACCGAGGGAACCAATTAATATTGATTTTATTCAACTTATCGAGTATTTTTCAAGGGACCGGGAAAAAAATGTTCACATTATCGAGAGATTCGTTAGACAAACTTTTACTCGGGTAAAACCCGGGCGAAGCCGGGCGGGTCCGCTAGTGTTATATAAAAATATTATTTTATTTATATATCATAGATTCAAATATTCTGTTAAATCGACCGACAGAGGTCATGCTTCCCATATAAAAACTCGTTGTTGTTCTTCCCCGATGGCCGACTCAAAACATTTGTACATTATGTAAATAAGCTTTTCATTTTTTTTATTCTTACGCCTTAAGCCAGGCAGTACTTTAATCAAATTATGTTCTTATATATCACTTTAGCTCAAATAAAACAATCTCTGATCAAAACCATTTTTGTTATTATACTTTCAAGATTTTAGCCACTTCTGATTCACCAATACCATTTAGTACTAAAAAGAACCAGCAAATAACTCCATGGCATAAACCTCAACATAATCTAAATACAAGCAGAAAAAATATATTTTCTTTATATAAGATATATATATTGCGTGGAGCCGACAACACGTCGCAGCAGGCTCCTCATCCAACATACAGTCATGGGCCAGAGTGGAAGCGCACTAACCTGAAGATAAATGAAGACCACAGGAACATGGTTACCTTGGTTTAGAGAGGGCAACACCAAGGTAGGTGAGGTGGACTATGGGAGTCCTAGGATCGCTGGTCAATCTGGCAGCATGGCGACCTGGCTGCTTTCTGTACTGTGTTCCTTCCTATCATTCTTTCTATGGGATCAGAAGGAATCCAACTTATATGCTAACTAGACGAATGGCCCGGGCAACGCCCGGGTTTTACCCGAGTGCGTATATATTTTAAAAACGTTTCAATTCAAATACTATTCGTTACAATTATAAATTGGCGCCATGGATGTCACTCTTGTGAAACGTCCCGTTCCAAACTGTGTGTTTTTAAAATGTTTCAATTAAAATACCTATTTAATGAATATCATATTTTATTCTTATAAAGGTACTTATATATAATGACCCGGGCAACGCCCGGGTTTTACCCGATTAAATGCTTTTATTCAAATACTATTCGTTACAATTATAAATTGGCGCCGTGGATGTCATTCTTGTATAATATATAAATGAGTTTTAAAAATTGTAAAAAAAAATGCATCGGCCGGGAATCGAACCCGGGCCGCCCGCGTGGCAGGCGAGCATTCTACCACTGAACCACCGATGGTTATGAAAAATCCCATCCGTGAGCTTCAGACAAACAGACAGAATAAGGCAAATATATAAGTAGATTTACTCTTCATTGTTGGCTTTTATCTTACATTTATTCTTCATTGTTGGCTTTTTATATTACATTTACTCTTCATTGTTGGCTTTTTATCTTTCATTCATTCTTCATTGTTGGCTTTTTATATCATATTTACTCTTCATTGTTGGCTTTTTATCTTACATTCATTCTTCATTTTTGGCTTTTTATATTATATTTACTCTTCATTGTTGGCTTTTTATCTTACATTTATTCTTCATTGTTGTCTTTTTATATTACATTTACTCTTTTTTGTTGGCTTTTTATCTTACATTCATTCTTCATTGTATGGCTATTTATATTAACGATAGAGGGCAATAAAATTTAATTTACTTTTTATATTATACTAGCGGACCCGCCCGGCTTCGCCCGGGTTTTACCTGAGTAAAGGTTTGTCTAACGAATCTCTCGATAAAGTTAACATTTTTTCCCGGTCCCTTGAAAAATACTCGATAAGTTGAATAAAATCAATATTAATTGGTTCCCTCGGTAATTGGAAGTTAAAGGAATAGTATCTTGCCTTGGAATTGTATCATTATTCTTGTCTCAAATAAATTGCCGTGTCATCCTGAATTTTGTCTTTCCTAATTTTCTACATTACAAAATCATCGTATCATCATGATAATATTTAGAGCAGATTGTTGAATTATAACAGATAAATTAGAATATTTATCTTGATTATATCTAGGCGAAAAGTTATTTCAAAAATTTTATTTGCTAGAAACCTTCTCAGTACTATACTAAATAACTTCCCAAAGTTTCATGGCGATCCAATGAGTGGTTTGGTCAGGCATAAAGGACAAACAAACAAACAAACAGACACACATACATTCATTTTTATATATAGATAAATTAGAATATTTATCTTGATAAAATATCTTAATTTTTTCATATTTTAATATATGTAAATAGAGTCTCTTAAGAAAGACCACCTAAAAACATGAATCAACTTGTTTCTCCTGTTGGTGGTCTCTCATTGAAGATTCTAATTGCTATTAAATAATCTCTAATAGACCTTTAATAAGAGACTGCCTCTTGGAGAGACGGGTTAAGCTACGAAATGGATATTCCCGGCTTCCCCCGGGTTTTACCCGAGTAAAGGTTTGTTTAACGAATCTCTCCATAAAGTGAACATTTTTTCCTGGTCCCTTGAAAAATTCTCGATAAGTTGAATAAAATCAATATTAATTGGTTCCCTCGGTAATTGGAAGTTAAAGGAATAGTATCTTGCCTTTGAATTGTATCATTATTCTTGTCTCAAATAAATTGCCATGTCATCCTGAATTTTGTCTTTCCTAATTTTCTACATTACAAAATCATCGTATCATCATGATAATATTTAGAGCAGATTGTTGAATTATAACAGATAAATTAGAATATTTATCTTGATTATATCTAGGCGAAAAGTTATTTCAAAAATTTTATTTGCTAGAAACCTTCCCAGTACTATACTAAATAACTTCCCAAAGTTTCATGGCGATCCAATGAGTGGTTTGGTCAGGCATAAAGGACAAACAGACATACATTCATTTTTATATATATAGAAAGACTAGCGGACCCGCCCGGCTTCGCCCGGGTTTTACCCGAGTAAAAGTTTGTCTAAAGAATCTCTCGATAAAGTGAACATTTTTTTCCCGGTCCCTTGAAAAATACTCGATAATTTGAATAAAATCAATATTAATTGGTTCCCTCGGTAATTGGAAGTTAAAGGAATAGTATCTTGCCTTGGAATTGTATCATTATTCTTGTATGGATGTACCCGGCTTCGCCCGGGTTTTACCCGAGTAAAGGTTTGTTTAACGAATATCTCGATAAAGTGAACTTTTTTCCCGGTCCCTTGAAAAATACTCGATAAGTTGAATAAAATCAATATTAATTGGTTCCCTCGGTAATTGGAAGTTAAAGGAATAGTATCTTGCCTTGGAATTGTATCATTATTCTTGTATGGATGTACCCGGCTTCGCCCGGGTTTTACCCGAGTAAAGGTTTGTTTAACGAATCTCTCGATAAAGTGAAAAAAAATACTCGATAAGTAGAATAAAATCAATATTAATTGGTTCCCTCGGTAATTGGAAGTTAAAGGAATAGTATCTTGCCTTTGAATTGTATCATTATTCTTGTCTCAAATAAATTGCCGTGTCATCCTGAATTTTGTCTTTCCTAATTTTCTACATTACAAAATCATCGTATCATCATGATAATATTTAGAGCAGATTGTTGAATTATAACAGATAAATTAGAATAATTATCTTGATTATTTCTAGGCGAAAAGTTATTTCAAAAATTTTATTTGCTAGAAACCTTCCCAGTACTATACTAAATAACTTCCCAAAGTTTCATGGCGATCCAATGAGTGGTTTGGTCAGGCATAAAGGACAAACAAACAGACATACATTCATTTTTATATATAGATATTAACAGTAATTAAACGTAACAGTAAGAAAATGTTGATTTTTTCATATTTTAAATATGTAAATAGAGTCTCTTAAGAAAGACCACCTAAAAACATGAATCAACTTGTTTCTCCTGTTGGTGGTCTCTCATTGAAGATTCTAATTGCTATTAAAGAATCTCTAATAGACCTTTAATAAGAGACTGCCTCTTGGAGAGACGGTGTAGCTACGAAATGGATATTCCCGGCTTCGCCTGGATTTTACCCGAGTAAAGGTTTGTCTAACGAATCTCTCGATAAAGTGAACATTTTTTCCCGGTCCCTTGAAAAATACTCGATAAGTTGAATAAAATCATTATTAATTGGTTCCCTCCGTAATTGGAAGTTAAAGGAATAGTATCTTGCCTTGGAATTGTATCATTATTCTTGTCTCAAATAAATTGCCGTGTCATCCTGAATTTTGTCTTTCCTAATTTTCTACATTACAAAATCATCGTATCATCATGATAATATTTAGAGCAGATTGTTGAATTATAACAGATAAATTAGAATAGTAATCTTGATTATATCTAGGCGAAAAGTTATTTCAAAAATTTTATTTGCTAGAAACCTTCCCAGTACTATACTAAATAACTTCCCAAAGTTTCATGGCGATCCAATGAGTGGTTTGGTCAGGCATGAAGGACAAACAGACATACATTCATTTTTATATATATAGATATTTTCGAGAAAAAACATACAGCTAAACCTATCTTTAGCGCCCTCTCTTGGGAATCACCAAAATAGGGTGCTATAGAGAGGATGTGCTATAGACAGGTCACTTTTAATGTAAATCGCATCATACTACGTATTTAAAATCGGGCGCTATAGAGAGGGAGGCGCTATTTAGAGTGGGCACTATAGACAGGTTTAACTGAATTAAAATTTTGTAAAATTAAATTATGAACAGATTTATAGAATAATGAATTGTATTCATTATTTACAATTTCCATACATCTATGGGTTCTCTCTTTTCTTACTGTTTATTATTGTAATAAAATATTATAAAATATATACACAAAAAAAGAGAGATAATATAAAACTCTATTACAATGTCTGATCTATTCAATCCTAGCTACTTATTCTCTAACGTCGAAGAAGTCCTGGAATCGAATCCCTTCACTGGGAACGAAAGAAGAATCTTAAAGGACATCTTGAAGTTGTGTTCCTCTAAGACATTGAAGACATTTAAAGAAAGTTTCACAGACAAGTCTTACGTACATCTGAGCAATGGAGAGACAGCTAGGAGCCTGGCTTCTCTGAAGAACGGCCAACCACACCGTGTCTACAAGTTCATCCCCCTGGAACTGGAGCTGGACTATAAATTGATCCAGCGGGAAGTATTCCCCTGGACCCTCCAGCAGCTCCAGGTAGAACTAACAGCCCACACGGCTCTAGAGAAACTGAAAGTGTCCAATTTCTGTAAGCCATCCAAAATATGGATGATATGGGACACCCCAAGCCAATACCAAGAATACACATCGCCAGGTTCCTACTATGCTGTGAGCAGCGATAGCGAAGATGAGAAGAAACTCTACGGTGTCATCATGACACAATACGCTGGTCCCTCCCTTTCCTCGATGGTCAACTGCC
Source organism: Cordylochernes scorpioides (assembly GCA_030710605.1). Lineage (NCBI taxonomy): Eukaryota > Metazoa > Arthropoda > Arachnida > Pseudoscorpiones > Chernetidae > Cordylochernes > Cordylochernes scorpioides. The sequence continues at coordinate 44,009,070 of CP092867.1, forward strand.
TGTCAACTCAGCAGATGTTGTCGGTGTTCGGCCAGCTCAGTCTGGCCCTGAACCAAGCCGAACGGGAACTTGACTTCGAACACCGGGACTTACACTGGCAGAACATCCATGTAGCTCTAACCAAAAAGTCCCAGCTGACCTATACCCTCAACAACAAGGTCACCATCCCCACTTTTGGAATTCGAGTCAGAATTATTAACTTTGGATTTTCAAGACTGACGTTTCAAGGCAAAGTTCACTACAATACATTCCGCTTAAAAGCGAAGGGAGAACGGGACCCTTTGAAAATCCTTGATGGAGAAAATATGGAAAGATTTTTCTTCACGAACTTGGCCTATCTACGCCAGGCCTTCAGCTATGTTGTGGAGAAACGCCCAGAACTTGTCCATCTGTCACCTGATGTAGAGACACTGAGCTCCTGCTATGAGATGGCGAAACTGTTTCTGAAGGAACTGGAAGATTTGGAGGAAGAAGGCGATCTTACTTCCGCCGCTCACTTACTCAACTAATATTTGCTGCCTGGAAAAACGTGAGTTCAAGATGCTATATAGAATCGAAGCCTTATCAACTTTTATAATATTTAAAAACTGTTTTCGAAGCGTTATGAATAATATGTAATTTATATGTACTATTTTAGCAAAGTAGGACAGGACAACGTATTGTTGAAAATATTTTACAACAACCTTTTCTATGTAAAAATACACCTCCCTTATATAAATATGCATGACTCAATAAACAATAAAAATATCTTAAAGTAATTTTGTTTTCTTATTTACATATTGACAGTGATACATATTACACCTGACAGTTTCCTATCTTTATAGGCCTCGTTGAACTTAAATCTCTTGCTTTAGCTCGACTCTTAATCTATTACAGAGTTTTATTTATTTATCCTCAGTTTGTTCAAAGTACATCACACATGGTGATGTAATGACACATGTCAATCATGCGTATAATTATTTATAGATGTGTTTCTATTATACAATATGAAAATATTGTTATATTATATATATAACTAGACGAATGACCCGGTCAACGCCCGGGTTTACCCAATTAAATGTTTTATTCAAACACTATTCGTTAATTTTATAAATTGGCGCCGTTGATGTCACTCTTGTGAAACGTCCCTCTCCAAACTTTACAGTCAGATTAGTTACGATATAAATCTTCAAATCGAGCGAGCATATTTCTATAAATATTTCGATTTAGATCAAGTATTCTAATTAGTAAGCGAACTATTATTAATAAAATTTTGAAAAGATTTCGATTTTAAACGTATTTATAATCTTGATAGAGGGCCGCTGTTCGTGAGCTAAGTAGAATAATTTGAATATATAGTTTTAATATTTAATTTATATATAATTTATGAACGGGAAAATATGTCCAGGGTAGCCTAGTGGTCATGGCATCTGCCTGGTAAGCGGAAGGTCGTGGGTTCGATTCCCATCCGTTGACACTTTTTTTATTTTATCCATTCTGACCAAAATCTATCCGTGAACTTCACACAGACAGAATAAGGCAATTATATAAGTAGATATGAGGTTGTTGGGTCAAATTGCCATATGTATATATTGAGAAAATAGCTAAAGAATTAAATGAAACGTAAATTTTTGATATTATTATATATTTTTAAATATTTGATACCCCTAATTATTTGGAATTCACAATTATTTTTTATGTAAAGAGACTAAAACACAATCTTATAAAATAAAAGTATTTAAAAGCGCTAATGTTTCTTTTATACATAAAACGAACTTCTACTGTCCTTACTGCGATGAAAAAATATATTGGGAGGGCTTGGCTCATCAGTGGTGAACCCTCCCAGCGGTTTCGCCAATTTAATCCACCAGACCGCTTATCAGAGCTCTAATACTGTATTGGATCATTCTGCTTTTATATGCTACACTGAAGGATGGTATCTTAGAAATGGTTTTCAAGTAAACTATGGACATAAGCTTATAGGACAGTAGAATTACATTCAAATATTTGTTTCGAGCAATGCTCTTCAGCAAACTTTAAAGACAAGGCCATTAAATTGGCGAAACCGCTGGGAGGGTTCACCACTGATGAGCCAAGCCCTCCCAATATATTTTTTCATCGCAGTAAGGACAGTAGAAGTGCGTTTTATGTATAAAAGAAACATTCGCGCTTTTAAATACTTTTATTTTATATGTATAGATGGCGCGTTATTGCTTTGTGTTAATTTATTCCTAATGTCCTTGTCTTTAAAGTTTGCTGAAGAGCATTGCTCGAAACAAATATTTGAATGTAATTCTACTGTCCTATAAGCTTATGTCCATAATTTACTTGAAAACCATTTCTAAGATACCATCCTTCAGTGTAGCATATAAAAGCAGAATGATCCAATACAGTATTAGAGCTCTGATAAGCGGTCTGGTGGATTAAATTGGCGAAACCGCTGGGAGGGTTCACCACTGATGAGCCAAGCCCTCCAATATATTTTTCATCGCAGTAAGGACAGTAGAAGTTCGTTTTATGTATAAAAGAAACATTCGCGCTTTTAAATACTTTTATTTTATATGTATAGATGGCGCGTTATTGCTTTGTGTTAATTTATTCCTAATGGCCTTGTCTTCAAAGTTTGCTGAAGAGCATTGCTCGAAACAAATATTTGAATGTAATTCTACTGTCCTATAAGCTTATGTCCATAGTTTACTTGAAAACCATTTCTAAGATACCATCCTTCAGTGTAGCATATAAAAGCAGAATGATCCAATACAGTATTAGAGCTCTGATAAGCGGTCTGGTGGATTAAATTGGCGAAACCGCTGGGAGGGTTCACCACTAATGAGCCAAGCCCTCCCAATATATTTTTCATCGCAGTAAGGACAGTAGAAGTTCGTTTTATGTATAAAAGAAACATTCGCGCTTTTAAATACTTTTATTTTATATGTATAGATGGCGCGTTATTGCTTTGTGTTAAAACACAATCTTGGTCTTTATATCTTTAGTTTATTAAAGGATAGATGTTATAAAGAGAGAGAGAATAGAGAGAGAGAATTTGAGATTTAAATGTTTAAATACTATTTTAAAAATTAACTTTAGTGTGTGTGTGTGTGTGGTATACATACAAAATAGAACTAAGACCTAAAGTAGATATAACTTGACACAGAGAAATACGTACAATAAAATTTTAAAAATAAATCATTTTTCATATTATAATTTATATATACTCTTTCGTTTAAACAAATTCATTTATAAGCCTGTATTTTATTCTTGATCGGCAGCCAGAATTCTGGTTTCTGTTTATTTAAAATATTCGAGGGATAAAATGTAGGGAAAAATCTTTTAAAGGATGGTTTGATTCACAAATTCCATTTCCTGAAAAATTTTTTAAAAGTTGTCTGGATCGTACAACATAGGGAAAGACTCTGGCATTAAAAGGAGTATACGCTGTTAGATCAGGATAGACAATCATAATATCTTTGAGCTTATCTTCATTCCAGTTCGTTTCAAGGAAGTTATCCACTAGACAAATATCCAAGAAAGGAGCATAAAGCAAAGTACGTCCTTGTCTCTCTCTTCTGGCTGCTTCGTTTCTCTCTATTACATTAATTCCATAATATTCAAAGATTTCTTTATCCACGTCGGTAAATGCAGGATCAAAAATGTAAATCCTTTCAGGAGAAAATCGTTCTTTCATCTTTAGAAGAAATATAAATTGTACAAAGGAAAAGGTGCCTACCAAAGATCCTAATCCATAGCAGATGATTGTATCAATTTTAAAGCAAGTTTTTCTGATTGATTAAAATATGCATTGAACTTTTTGACTCCTTGACTGACTACTCCAAGTATTCTATTTGTTGTTTCATCTATTCCCATAATGAACTGAAACTCCTCTATTTCTGAAATAATATATTCTTTAGAAGCAATTATGTTTCCACTTTTTGAATGATACATTATTTCGTATTCTACAGAGCGTAAATATTTATTAGATTAATTTTTGTTCTTTTTTTGGCTAGCTTAGACACCTGAGGCATACGGAGAGCTATAATGGAAGGAATAAATTCTTAATAAAATAATGAATTTAAAAAAAATAATGAAAAAAACTCTATGAATATTTAATTTTAACAAATATATTTTGAAAATAAAATTAATATTTATTTATTTTAGAAATATATATTATGATATTTTTCTATTTTGTTTTGAAATATATTATAAACATTTATAAATAATAGTTTAGATACAGGTAGTTGGTGTTCTGTGCTTTAGGAACCTTGTTTATTTATATAGAGTTTAGGTATTAATAAAGAGTAAACTTTGACTTCTAATTTGAATTTTTTTCAAAACCATTTATACAAGTATTGTCTATTTCTACAAATTAAAGATACTTCGGCCAGTAAATCTTTTTTATTGTCTCGACGTTTCGACAAAAGTTTTTTGTTCTCGTCAGGAGCGAACAAAAATTAAAACATTTGGCAAAGCGTTAAAAATAATTCTATCTTCAGGATAAGTATTGTCTATTTCAAAATATATTGAGGCTTGATTTAGAAACCGCCCTGTAAAATGGGTAATTTATTATAAGTAAACTTTCTCTAAAACACTAAATAATGATCCTTCTCCATTCGATTCAGACAATACATTTTCGTCTATTCAATTTAAAATAGTATTATAGTAATTATAAAATTAATAAATAGGGTGTAGGCCCTAAATTAAAATACCTACATCGAACAAGAGGTAGGCGCTGCCTGCGCATGCGCCTGCTGGCGAACTTCTAGGTCCAATCATATGTATGTTTATTTAATTTAGGGCCTACTCCCTATTTTTCAACTTATCAAAAATTGCAGCCGAGAAAAGCATAAACACACTTTGTTTATTTAGAATATTTTTCGAACAAGAAGCACGCGCTGCATATGCATGCGCCTACCAGCCAGTTTACACGCCAGCCAGCTAGCTTCTTACCCGCCTGCCAGTGAGCTGTTTTTCTAATTTCGCTCTCCGGCCAACAATGCAAATATATACATATGAGTCTATGCGCACTGTGGCAGAATAATATATAAAGGCAAAGTAGAATGCTTGAGGTTTTCTACCTAAATTAATATATCACCTTAAATGTTTTACCCAGCCGTTCTATACTAAAAATGCCATACGATCATTCTTTAACAAAGAAACCTGCTTGGCCTCACCTTATAAAGTTAACCTCTGGTTCGAAACAAATCTGAGGCAATCGCAAGAATAAAAACTTCATTGAATGAACGAAATTTTATATTGAAAAATCCTACATATAGTCCCTCGAGCCATATTTGTTATTTATTTTTGATCAATTTGTTTTTAATAATAACAATTAAAAATAATTTTTATAGTAAAATAACAAAACGCATGGAAGCAAAAATCTCAAAACTAAGAAGTTTGTGAAGAGCCGGTTGAAAGGCGTTTCCTTCAGTTAAGCGAATTTGTGAATTATTATTTTTTTTATATATATAAATTAAAGATACAAAAGGTAAAAACCACCGTTTGATGCCCCGCGCTGGCTGTTGGATGCGCGCGCGACTCGTGACGTCTCTCAAGCGCGACGGGCGCGCGCGGCGGGACAACGATTTCTAGCTTTCTCTCCTTTCTTTTCTTCTCTTTTATTACAATTTTATTAGTTCGAATTCAAGATGAGTGACAAGAAAGGTACTGATGGTGAACTCAGGAACCAGAAAGCAATTTCCCGTCTTCAGTACACGAAGCTAGGTTGTCCATCCTCCACAGGCAATAAGAACAATATGGAGTTAGGGCAGCTCGTGAAGACGACGAAACAGGTAGAAAAACCGGAAGCGTCACCAAAAGGCAAACCTCCTCAAGGAAAGGCACGATCAGTAAGATCAAATGGATCCCGTGCTTCAGTAGAGCGGCTTAAGCGAGAAGCAAACCTGGAATCTCAGCAAGCTATATATGAGAAGATGAAGACTCAATATGAAGAGAAAATAAGGGATTTTAGAAGGACACTGAGACGTGCCAAGAGGGAACTCGAGAATGGAACAAAGCCGGAGGAGCCAGAAGTTTACTCGACGAAAACTGGATCTGGAAGAACGGGTGGAGGAACTGGAAGACGAAATTGTCCAAGCAGCGATGATATTTTACTTAGAATTTTACCTCCTTCGGATGTTTCTTCATTTTGGTTCAAGAAATATTTTATTTTGTTGCTTCTTACTTAAAATACTTACAACAAATGACAAATGAATAATCCAATATTATGTAATAACAAATTCAGGTTTTAAAACAAAATTTGAAAACCATCCCGCATGTGTTTCTGTTGAACGAAAAATCAAAATTTATTTCAAGATGAAACAACGATTTGTAAGGTTTTGTAGACTGCTACTTGGCACCGCGCGACATTGAAAATGGAGCACCAAGAAATAGAGGCCAGAAAATGATGAAAATTCCAGGGCATACGCGCCTCACCGAGTTATGCAAATGATGTGAAATGAGCAGCTCTCGTGCGCACGTGGAGTAAGGTATAAGGGAAGGAACTTGCAGAAATTGCTAATTTCCTTTTTCCAACCATCTTCTCCACAATCAGTGCACCGTGGACGCACCAGGTATGCGTAAGCTGATATTTGACGTATGAATCAACCTGCCCTTCTCAGTCCGATCACCTTGCCTCTGGTAAAAGCATCTGTCTGCTAGAACTGCCTTCGTTGACGACGGCCTGGCATTATTGCTTCTATTACATGTGTCTTTTGGAACAATCACAAAATCATCGTAGAAAATCTGTTCTTGTTTCAAAAGAAACGTGTAATAGCATAAAATTCCAGGCCTTTTTCAACGGAGGCAGTTCCAGCAGACAGATGCTTTTAACAGGGGCATGGTGATCGGACTGAAAGGGCAGGTTGGTCCATATGTCAAATCCCAGCTGATATACACCTGGGTGCGTCCACGGTGCACTGAATTTGTATAATATGGTTGAAAAAAGTAAATAAGGCAATTTATTGGAATGTCGGTGCAGCCAGAGTGACGTCATCTCGGGTGGATCGGCGTATCCTTCGACAACTGCCACTTGTACCTCCATTCTGAAAAATGTGAAAAACACCTTAGATCATTCCACCTTGATCATTATTACTTTCATCATCATTTTGTGTTCAATTATTTCAATTTATAACGATATTAAGATGTATAAATAATATTTGTTAAAACACCATTCTTTGGGAAAATGAATAGATACTCTTGCAGAACCCGAGGGAATCTTGTTCTAAATAGAATTGTAGCGAATATTATTTAACTAAAAAACAGTATTTTATACCTTCAGGTAAAATTTCACTCTGTTAAAATCTAGGCGTTGCCTTGTTCATTAGGATAGTTGTACCTTTTTTAATCAAATGGGGCACGGTTCTATTATTTTAAATGGGACACTTTCAAAAACATAAATCCAAATAAGTAATTTTAATGGTGATTTAGTTGAATTCAGAAAATGTTAAAAAAGTCTAATTTATATAAATCGTTTTCATATAACTTAAATATAAATGAGGATATTGTATGGCATACTTCATCAAATATATATTTGGAGAATGGTTAAAATAATTGTATTAAACATTATAATCAAAAAAGGCATATCCTGACCAGGCTCACACGAGCTTTATTATTAAACATTATATTGTGTAAATAATATTTTGCTTATAATTTGAATTTGGTAAATAAAAAATGTACTAATGAAATATATAGTCTATATATATATATATATATATTAGCTTATTAAGGTAAAAATTTATTCTTTATTTCGGCTTAGAGCGCTATGTCCCCCTAGGGATACTTGCACTTTAAAGATAAACAAAAATTTGAAAGAAAAGAAAGAAAGATATTTTAAATATGTACAGAATTAGTATGCAAGTTAATTAGATGAAAAGATAAAAAATATATATCAACACAATTGATATATGTACAAAGATTTGGTATGCAAATTTAGTTAAATGAAATCAATTGTAAAGTAGTGTATTCGAGGAAAATTTTACATATTTCGAAGAAAGGTTTAAGGAATATTTTAGAATGAAAATTCTAAACTGGTATATAACAAATTTCCTTCCAGTAATATTTGAAAAAATCAAGCAAAGCAGACCAAGAGCTCAACTTAGAGGAGTCCTTCTTCACCATAACAATTCAAGCCCAAACATTAGACTTTTTAGCCAACTCTGGTGTCTAATTAGTCACTCATCCACCATATTCACCAGCAATAACACCTTTTGACTTTTCGATTTCCAAAATTCCAGTTCTTGTTGAAAGGATAAAATTTGTCACTGATGATGAAGCACTGCAAGCCTTTATCAATGCCGTAAATTCCATCCCCGAAGATGGCTGGTGTAAGTGCTTCGATAATTGGTTTTCACGGATGAAACCTTTCATAGGGGCTAAAAAATGAATGTAGATTTTAATGGTATAATTTATATTTTAATTATTGAATATTGATATCAAAGACCTTTGGAGTGACCCTTGTATATACACACAATTATTTACAATTACGCTGTTGTATTTCAAGATTATAGAATGAAGAATGAACTAGTTGTTTGTGAACTTAACGATTTGATTTCCGATAAAAAATCATATTTAAAGTTCAATTCATTTTGTAAATACATTCTAGACTTTCTACAAAATCTGGATCACTAATGTTTTCATGCGTTGAATAAAGTAAATAACTTATGTAAATAAACCTTTCTCCTTGTTTGGCCCAAGTATCCCTTGCGGGATATAGCGCTTTGGAAATAAAATAATTGTAATTGTATACAAATCTCTCTCTTACACACAATTTGTTGATAAAATAATAATAATGGTGTTAATATATAATATTAAAATTATTAGCTGTATTTATACTAAATGTACTATTTAAATCAAAGATACAATTCTTTCATTGGCCTTGTAGAACGAGAGTGGTGTACGCGTGCTCATGTTTTAGTGAAAAACAAAAAGATCCTCGATAAAGAAAGGCGAGTTGCCCCTCGAAATATTGGAACAATGAAAAAACAACAACTCTTAAATCCAATATATGCATCTTTTCTGAATATATATATATATATATACAGTTAAACCTGTCTTTAGCGCCCCCTCTAAATGGCGCCTCCCTCTCTATAGCCCCCGATTTTAAATACGCAGTACGATGCGATTTACATTAAAAGTGACCAGTCTATAGCACCCCCTCTCTATAGCACCCTATTTTGATGAGTCCCAAGAGGGGGCGCTATAGACAGGTGTTTAACTGTATATTGATATCTGTCAATGATATAGGAAAACAAGAAACCTATTCTAAATCAAAGTGACATTCAGGTGCTTACTTGGTCACAAATTGAGCCCATGAGATTCAAATTGAATATACAAATCTACTGATATAACAAAGCCTCATCTCACGATGTGCTGGGTGCATATTTACCCACAAGCGGATAGAACATTCTCATCTATAAGTCTGGAAAGAGATCCACCTTTGTCAAACCAAATCAAAATTGATATTTTAGTTCATCAATTGTATTAGTTTAATTAGGTTTCTATTTGCTTTTATATCAATTATAGTATGGTCGTATCACTTCTGCTGTTTGGAGAATTTATTCCAAACTAGATTAAAATACGAGGAATTAAGGTATTTTTTATCCATAGACATTCAGATGGAAACTAGAAAATATATGGATAGGTTTGAATATATATTTTTAGATAGCGTGTTACTAAATAGAATTTTAAAATTCATGTTTTCTTAGGACTTATATTGCATTTAATCAAACACCTTTTGTTGCTGTTTTGTTATAATCCTATTCCAAGCCATTTTGAATTGGTCATAGAGCCCTTTTTTTTTGTAAATATAAAGGGCCCAGGGCGCAAGCTTTTGGAGATGTTAATTGAATTGTACACTTAATAGTGCATTATAATTGGTTTTCCCGAGTTTCCATGTCGCATTAACTCTCTGAGCTTTTGTCTCTCCACTATACCGCCCTGAGAGGAAGGATGTCCTCGAGATACTTTCTCCTAAACACAAGAAAATTCTGTGCGAATTCCTCAACATTGCCATTGAGCATGTTGGGCACAAAAACTGCACAATATGCAAGGGCCCGTCCACACTAAGGGCGGCTTGTAGCTCCTGATCCCGACGTCCCTTCAGAGAAGTCTTCGTCTGGTGTAAATATTTTATATTTTTATTACAATACTGTATTTTTATTTTTCAATAAATTAATTATTTTTCTATTGACAAGGAGTCAATAAAGTTGTTAATTGTCATTGTCTCTCCACTATGATGATTTAATATGATGATAGATATTTTTATTTGATCATTTTATTATGAGTATACTTTATTACAAGAGGAAGAATCACCAGACCTCATCTTGAAGAAGGAATTAAAGTTTACAGTCAGATTAGTTACGATATAAATCTTCAAATCGAGCGAGCATATTTCTATAAATATTTCGATTTAGATCAAGTATTCTAATTAGTAAGCGAACTATTATTAATAAAATTTTGAAAAGATTTCGATTTTAAACGTATTTATAATCTTGATAGAGGGCCGCTGTTCGTGAGCTAAGTAGAATAATTTGAATATATAGTTTTAATATTTAATTTATATATAATTTATGAACGGGAAAATATGTCCAGGGTAGCCTAGTGGTCATGGCATCTGCCCGGTAAGTGGAAGGTCGTGGGTTCGATTCCCATCCGTTGACACTTTTTTTATTTTATCCATTCTGACCAAAATCTATCCGTGAACTTCACACAGACAGAATAAGGCAATTATATAAGTAGATATGAGGTTGTTGGGTCAAATTGCCATATGTATATATTGAGAAAATAGCTGAAGAATTAAATGAAACGTAAATTTTTGATATTATTATATATTTTTAAATATTTGATACCCCTAATTATTTGGAATTCACAATTATTTTTTATGTAAAGAGACTAAAACACAATCTTGGTCTTTATATCTTTAATTTATTAAAGGATAGTTGTTATAAAGAGAGAGAGAGAATAGAGAGAGAGAATTTGAGATTTAAATGTTTAAATACTATTTTAAAAATTAACTTTAGTGTGTGTGTGTGTGTGTGTGGTATACATACAAAATAGAACTAAGACCTAAAGTAGATATAACTTGACACAGAGAAATACGTACAATAAAATTTTAAAAATAAATCATTTTTCATATTATAATTTATATATACTCTTTCGTTTAAACAAATTCATTTATAAGCCTGTATTTTATTCTTGATCGGCAGCCAGAATTCTGGTTTCTGTTTATTTAAAATATCTCGAGGGATAAAATGTAGGGAAAAATCTTTTAAAGGATGGTTTGATTCACAAATTCCATTTCCTGAAAAATTTTTTAAAAGTTGTCTGGATCGTACAACATAGGGAAAGACTCTGGCATTAAAAGGAGTATACGCTGTTAGATCAGGATAGACAATCATAATATCTTTGAGCTTATCTTCATTCCAGTTCGTTTCAAGGAAGTTATCCACTAGACAAATATCCAAGAAAGGAGCATAAAGCAAAGTACGTCCTTGTCTCTCTCTTCTGGCTGCTTCGTTTCTCTCTATTACATTAATTCCATAATATTCAAAGATTTCTTTATCCACGTCGGTAAATGCAGGATCAAAAATGTAAATCCTTTCAGGAGAAAATCGTTCTTCATCTTTAGAAGAAATATAAATTGAACAAAGGAAAAGGTGCCTACCAAAGATCCTAATCCATAGCAGATGATTGTATCAATTTTAAGAGCAAGTTTTTCTGATTGATTAAAATATGCATTGAACTTTTTGACTCCTTGACTGACTACTCCAAGTATTCTATTTGTTGTTTCATCTATTCCCATAATGAACTGAAACTCCTCTATTTCTGAAAGAATATATTCTTTAGAAGCAATTATGTTTCCACTTTTTGAATGATACATTATTTCGTTATTCTACAGAGCGTAAATATTTATTAGATTAATTTTTGTTCTTTTTTTGGCTAGCTTAGACACCTGAGGCATACGGAGAGCTATAATGGAATGAATAAATTCTTAATAAAATAATGAATTTAAAAAAAATAATGAAAAAACTCTATGAATATTTAATTTTAACAAATATATTTTGAAAATAAAATTAATATTTATTTATTTTAGAAATATATATTATGATATTTTTCTATTTTGTTTTGAAATATATTATAAACATTTATAAATAATAGTTTAGATACAGGTAGTTGGTGTTCTGTGCTTTAGGAACCTTGTTTATTTATATAGAGTTTAGGTATTAATAAAGAGTAAACTTTGACTTCTAATTTGAATTTTTTTCAAAACCATTTATACAAGTATTGTCTATTTCTACAAATTAAAGATACTTCGGCCAGTAAATCTTTTTTATTGTCTCGACGTTTCGACAAAAGTTTTTTGTTCTCGTCAGGAGCGAACAAAAATTAAAACATTTGGCAAAGCGTTAAAAATAATTCTATCTTCAGGATAAGTATTGTCTATTTCAAAATATATTGAGGCTTGATTTAGAAACCGCCCTGTAAAATGGGTAATTTATTATAAGTAAACTTTCTCTAAAACACTAAATAATGATCCTTCTCCATTCGATTCAGACAATACATTTTCGTCTATTCAATTTAAAATAGTATTATAGTAATTATAAAATTAATAAATAGGGTGTAGGCCCTAAATTAAAATACCTACATCGAACAAGAGGTAGGCGCTGCCTGCGCATGCGCCTGCTGGCGAACTTCTAGGTCCAATCATATGTATGTTTATTTAATTTAGGGCCTACTCCCTATTTTTCAACTTATCAAAAATTGCAGCCGAGAAAAGCATAAACACACTTTGTTTATTTAGAATATTTTTCGAACAAGAAGCACGCGCTGCATATGCATGCGCCTACCAGCCAGTTTACACGCCAGCCAGCTAGCTTCTTACCCGCCTGCCAGTGAGCTGTTTTTCTAATTTCGCTCTCCGGCCAACAATGCAAATATATACATATGAGTCTATGCGCACTGTGGCAGAATAATATATAAAGGCAAAGTAGAATGCTTGAGGTTTTCTACCTAAATTAATATATCACCTTAAATGTTTTACCCAGCCGTTCTATACTAAAAATGCCATACGATCATTCTTTAACAAAGAAACCTGCTTGGCCTCACCTTATAAAGTTAACCTCTGGTTCGAAACAAATCTGAGGCAATCGCAAGAATAAAAACTTCATTGAATGAACGAAATTTTATATTGAAAAATCCTACATATAGTCCCTCGAGCCATATTTGTTATTTATTTTTGATCAATTTGTTTTTAATAATAACAATTAAAAATAATTTTTATAGTAAAATAACAAAACGCATGGAAGCAAAAATCTCAAAACTAAGAAGTTTGTGAAGAGCCGGTTGAAAGGCGTTTCCTTCAGTTAAGCGAATTTGTGAATTATTATTTTTTTATATATATAAATTAAAGATACAAAAGGTAAAAACCACCGTTTGATGCCCCGCGCTGGCTGTTGGATGCGCGCGCGACTCGTGACGTCTCTCAAGCGCGACGGGCGCGCGCGGCGGGACAACGATTTCTAGCTTTCTCTCCTTTCTTTTCTTCTCTTTTATTACAATTTTATTAGTTCGAATTCAAGATGAGTGACAAGAAAGGTACTGATGGTGAACTCAGGAACCAGAAAGCAATTTCCCGTCTTCAGTACACGAAGCTAGGTTGTCCATCCTCCACAGGCAATAAGAACAATATGGAGTTAGGGCAGCTCGTGAAGACGACGAAACAGGTAGAAAAACCGGAAGCGTCACCAAAAGGCAAACCTCCTCAAGGAAAGGCACGATCAGTAAGATCAAATGGATCCCGTGCTTCAGTAGAGCGGCTTAAGCGAGAAGCAAACCTGGAATCTCAGCAAGCTATATATGAGAAGATGAAGACTCAATATGAAGAGAAAATAAGGGATTTTAGAAGGACACTGAGACGTGCCAAGAGGGAACTCGAGAATGGAACAAAGCCGGAGGAGCCAGAAGTTTACTCGACGAAAACTGGATCTGGAAGAACGGGTGGAGGAACTGGAAGACGAAATTGTCCAAGCAGCGATGATATTTTACTTAGAATTTTACCTCCTTCGGATGTTTCTTCATTTTGGTTCAAGAAATATTTTATTTTGTTGCTTCTTACTTAAAATACTTACAACAAATGACAAATGAATAATCCAATATTATGTAATAACAAATTCAGGTTTTAAAACAAAATTTGAAAACCATCCCGCATGTGTTTCTGTTGAACGAAAAATCAAAATTTATTTCAAGATGAAACAACGATTTGTAAGGTTTTGTAGACTGCTACTTGGCACCGCGCGACATTGAAAATGGAGCACCAAGAAATAGAGGCCAGAAAATGATGAAAATTCCAGGGCATACGCGCCTCACCGAGTTATGCAAATGATGTGAAATGAGCAGCTCTCGTGCGCACGTGGAGTAAGGTATAAGGGAAGGAACTTGCAGAAATTGCTAATTTCCTTTTTCCAACCATCTTCTCCACAATCAGTGCACCGTGGACGCACCAGGTATGCGTAAGCTGATATTTGACGTATGAATCAACCTGCCCTTCTCAGTCCGATCACCTTGCCTCTGGTAAAAGCATCTGTCTGCTAGAACTGCCTTCGTTGACGACGGCCTGGCATTATTGCTTCTATTACATGTGTCTTTTGGAACAATCACAAAATCATCGTAGAAAATCTGTTCTTGTTTCAAAAGAAACGTGTAATAGCATAAAATTCCAGGCCTTTTTCAACGGAGGCAGTTCCAGCAGACAGATGCTTTTAACAGGGGCATGGTGATCGGACTGAAAGGGCAGGTTGGTCCATATGTCAAATCCCAGCTGATATACACCTGGGTGCGTCCACGGTGCACTGAATTTGTATAATATGGTTGAAAAAAGTAAATAAGGCAATTTATTGGAATGTCGGTGCAGCCAGAGTGACGTCATCTCGGGTGGATCGGCGTATCCTTCGACAACTGCCACTTGTACCTCCATTCTGAAAAATGTGAAAAACACCTTAGATCATTCCACCTTGATCATTATTACTTTCATCATCATTTTGTGTTCAATTATTTCAATTTATAACGATATTAAGATGTATAAATAATATTTGTTAAAACACCATTCTTTGGGAAAATGAATAGATACTCTTGCAGAACCCGAGGGAATCTTGTTCTAAATAGAATTGTAGCGAATATTATTTAACTAAAAAACAGTATTTTATACCTTCAGGTAAAATTTCACTCTGTTAAAATCTAGGCGTTGCCTTGTTCATTAGGATAGTTGTACCTTTTTTAATCAAATGGGGCACGGTTCTATTATTTTAAATGGGACACTTTCAAAAACATAAATCCAAATAAGTGAATTTTCATGGTGATTTAGTTGAATTCAG
This sequence comes from Cordylochernes scorpioides, assembly GCA_030710605.1. Classification (NCBI taxonomy): domain Eukaryota; kingdom Metazoa; phylum Arthropoda; class Arachnida; order Pseudoscorpiones; family Chernetidae; genus Cordylochernes; species Cordylochernes scorpioides. The sequence goes on from CP092867.1 coordinate 44,024,411, forward strand.
AAAATGTTAAAAAAGTCTAATTTATATAAATCGTTTTCATATAACTTAAATATAAATGAGGATATTGTATGGCATACTTCATCAAATATATATTTGGAGAATGGTTAAAATAATTGTATTAAACATTATAATCAAAAAAGGCATATCCTGACCAGGCTCACACGAGCTTTATTATTAAACATTATATTGTGTAAATAATATTTTGCTTATAATTTGAATTTGGTAATAAAAAAATGTACTAATGAAATATATAGTCTTATATATATATATATATATATTAGCCTTATTAAGGTAAAAATTTATTCTTTATTTCGGCTTAGAGCGCTATGTCCCCCTAGGGATACTTGCACTTTAAAGATAAACAAAAATTTGAAAGAAAAGAAAGAAAGATATTTTAAATATGTACAGAATTAGTATGCAAGTTAATTAGATGAAAAGATAAAAAATATATATCAACACAATTGATATATGTACAAAGATTTGGTATGCAAATTTAGTTAAATGAAATCAATTGTAAAGTAGTGTATTCGAGGAAAATTTTACATATTTCGAAGAAAGGTTTAAGGAATATTTTAGAATGAAAATTCTAAACTGGTATATAACAAATTTCCTTCCAGTAATATTTGAAAAAATCAAGCAAAGCAGACCAAGAGCTCAACTTAGAGGAGTCCTTCTTCACCATAACAATTCAAGCCCAAACATTAGACTTTTTAGCCAACTCTGGTGTCTAATTAGTCACTCATCCACCATATTCACCAGCAATAACACCTTTTGACTTTTCGATTTCCAAAATTCCAGTTCTTGTTGAAAGGATAAAATTTGTCACTGATGATGAAGCACTGCAAGCCTTTATCAATGCCGTAAATTCCATCCCCGAAGATGGCTGGTGTAAGTGCTTCGATAATTGGTTTTCACGGATGAAACCTTTCATAGGGGCTAAAAAATGAATGTAGATTTTAATGGTATAATTTATATTTTAATTATTGAATATTGATATCAAGACCTTTGGAGTGACCCTTGTATATACACACAATTATTTACAATTACGCTGTTGTATTTCAAGATTATAGAATGAAGAATGAACTAGTTGTTTGTGAACTTAACGATTTGATTTCCGATAAAAAATCATATTTAAAGTTCAATTCATTTTGTAAATACATTCTAGACTTTCTACAAAATCTGGATCACTAATGTTTTCATGCGTTGAATAAAGTAATAACTTATGTAAATAAACCTTTCTCCTTGTTTGGCCCAAGTATCCCTTGCGGGATATAGCGCTTTGGAAATAAAATAATTGTAATTGTATACAAATCTCTCTCTACACACAATTTGTTGATATAAAAATAATAATGGTGTTAATATATAATATTAAATTATTAGCTGTATTTATACTAAATGTACTATTTAAATCAAAGATACAATTCTTTAATTGGCCTTGTAGAACGAGAGTGGTGTACGCGTGCTCTTGTTTTAGTGAAAAACAAAAAGATCCTCGATAAAGAAAGGCGAGTTGCCCCTCGAAATATTGGAACAATGAAAAAACAACAACTCTTAAATCCAATATATGCATCTTTTCTGAATATATATATATATATATATATATATATATATTATACAGTTAAACCTGTCTTTAGCGCCCCCTCTAAATGGCGCCTCCCTCTCTATAGCCCCCGATTTTAAATACGCAGTACGATGCGATTTACATTAAAGTGACCAGTCTATAGCACCCCCTCTCTATAGCACCCTATTTGATGAGTCCCAAGAGGGGGCGCTATAGACAGGTGTTTAACTGTATATTGATATCTGTCAATGATATAGGAAAACAAAAAACCTATTCTAAATAAAAGTGACATTCAGGTGCTTACTTGGTCACAAATTGAGCCCATGAGATTCAAATTGAATATACAAATCTACTGATATAACAAAGCCTCATCTCACGATGTGCTGGGTGCATATTTACCCACAAGCGGATAGAACATTCTCATCTATTTTGGCAATAATCTTTATTTTAACCTTGTTATTAGTTTCAATTTCACGGTTAGTTTTATTCTCCTTTGCCGGAATTTCCTTTCTCTTTATAACGTTTTCTTCGCGGACAGCACTATCGATTTTTGCATTATGTCCCATTTCTCACCTTTACGTTTCCGTTTTAATGTTACTTCCCTTTTTGTTGCTTCCTTCTTTAAATATGTTGCATCCTTTGGAGTATCCTTTCCAATATCCGATAGATTCTCTTTTCCCACATTTTCTTCAAGAACTTCGGTTAGACTTCTATCCATACGATGATCTTGCAGAGGAATTTCGTCCTCGTGGCTATTAGATTCTACTTGAACATCTTCTGATTGTACAATTTCCTTATTGTATTCTTCAATAGACTTTACAGAATCGTTAAGATTGCTAGAATCCTCCACTTGTTCATCTTGGAGTTTCCCGGAAATCTCCTTGATTACAGTTTCTTGAACGTCCTTATCTATATCTATAGCTGCATTAAGTGCAAATTCTCTTTTTGAATTAGATGAATTTCCTTGAGTCTCTGACAAATTTGCTTCTTCTCTATTTTTTGGTGTGAAAATGGAATCCCTTTTGATCTGTTGCTATTATATCTATTTGAAGTCTTTTTGTTTTCGGGATTATGCCAACATTGGTTTTGGAGATGGCCAGGTTTATGGCATATATAACATTTTTTAAATATTTTCCTTTCTTGTACCCTATAGGCATTGTTGCATTTAATATCATCATTTTTTTTTTCGAAGTCAAGAAGGATTTGTCTTAAATTTCCTATAGAAATATTTCTGTCCATGATTAGGGCTGTAGAAATACTAGAGTAATTATCTGGGAGTCCTTCAATTATGTATCTAACCAATTCTCTTTCAGATATGAATTTCCCTAGCTGTGATATTTGGTTACATAGTCCTTGAGCTCTAGTTATATAGTTGTCTATATTTTCATTGTGCTGTTTCTTCGATTTAGTAAGTTCTAAGAAAAGATTCATTGCCTTGTCTTCTGTTTCGCCCTCATATCTTTCTCTCAATGAATTCCAAATTTGTCTGGCATTCTTTATTCCTTTGTAGATTATTGCAATCTCAGGAGACATACTTAAGATCATATATCCAAGAGTTTCGTTATTTTTTCTGCTTCAATCTTCAAAAATTTTAATGGATGTTGGATCCCTTTCATTTTTAATTGGCGTTTGATTAGCAATCACCTCAAAAAGTTGCTTTGCTTCAAGTAGCGCTTCCATTCTCATGCTCCAAATAGCATAATTTCGATCATTCAAATATTCTATTTTCGTGCTGTTAAACACGTCCATTTTGAATTATCAACTTTTATTTCAACTTCACTTTCTAAAAATAAATGCAAACTTAGTAGAAGCCAAGCCTGTTAGAACTTACTTCTTTTTAATTTATTTCAATTTCACTTTCTAAAAATAATGCAAACTTAGTTAGAGCCAAGCCTGTTAGAACTTACTTCTTTTTAATTATTTCAATTTCACTTTCTAAAAATAAATGCAAACTTAGTTAGAAGCCAAGCCTGTTAGAACTTACTTCTTTTTAATTTATTTCAATATCACTTTCTAAAATAAATTCAAATATCATGAAGTTAAGCCTGTTAGAACTCACTTCTTTTTAATTTCACTTTCTAAAAATAAATTCAAACTTAGTAAGAAGCTAAGCCTGTTAGAACTTACTTCTTTTTAACCGCGATCAGCTACCAATTTGTTGTTATACTTTCAATAATTGAAGATCATGAGCCTATTCACTTATCAAAACCACACTCTTTATTAACTCTCACAGGTTCTATATATATGTCTGAAAACAAATAAAATATGCAAATATTTATACAAAAAACAAATGGTTATGCAAATAAAAGATTATCATCTTGTTTCTTTTTTTCCTTGATATGTAAATATACATCTTTCTCTTTTTATTAAATCTTTTCCAACAGAAGCTAGTTATTTTTAGTATGCAGGAACAAAATTCTAACAGAAAAACATTCATTCGAGCAGAAGACACAAAGCAAGATCATCTTTCTATAAAAATATCGCTTCTCAGACACAAAGTTTGGAGCAAGACGTTTCACAAGAGTGACATCCACGGCGGCATATTTATAATTGTAACGAATAGTATTTGAATAAAAATATTTAATCGGGTAAAACCCGGGCGTTGCCTGGGTCATTCGGCTAGATGTTAATAAATATTTTAATGATTATATAATTGACGTGATCCCCATCTTCCCATTTAAACACCCACAAAAAAAAACAACATATATACATGTAAATCTTTACATAATTAGAAATTATCTTGATGAAATGAATGATTATTATATAAACATCTTTTTATCTATGTAAACAATGTTGTCTAAGAGTGTAAATACTAAAGCTTACATTTGATGTACCCTTTAGACATTAACCATTGTTATTCACAGCAAATTTCAATTAACAGAAGTTTAGTAAACAGTGCTATTCATACTTTTACATCAAAATATAAAATTATGATTTTATATTAAAGATGTTTAGGCTCTAATAAGAGTAGCAATTTTCAATTTTCACAGTTTTTTAAGAAATTCAATCCAAAATGCATTTAAGGAAATCAGTCGGCTAAAAGGTCATTACATATAGGAAAATATGATCTTGTTGCCTTTGGTTAAATTGATCTAGTATTCAAATTTTGTATACATTATATTTTAACTTATCTCTCAAATTACAAATCTTTCTATTTATCAGCAGGATTAGATTATATGATTAAGGTTATGTTGTTACTTGAAATCGGGTCTCTTCTATAGAGGTCGAATTCTGATAAAAGGGGCATCAAACATTCAATTTTAATGGATGCACTCAAGGAACACAAACAAGGTATCAAATATAGTGTAATGTTGCCCCAAACCAGCTTGATGGCAAACCTAGCAAAAAAAAAAGTACTGGTCAAAAAGAAACATTTAAAATCGCAGATTAATATCTTCAACACATAACTAACGTGTTCTTCCTATTTATTAGGAAAATGGTTTAATAACACCAGGCGTATCATGGTAATTTTGGAGAAAATCTGGCGAAATTCAGGGCAACGGATGATCCTAGCTGCTTCTGTGGAAAGTAAAACCAAAACTCATTTATTAATAGAATGTCCAATTTATTACAGCTACATAAGTAATCACTTTTACATCATTGAAGAAATGCGCGAAGACACCTATATAAAATTCTATATCTTTAGTATAGTCATTTTCAATTTTCTTTTCTGTTTGAGAAACCAACCTTTCAGTTTTAATTTTGTTTTTAGACATGTTATTGAATTGTATATAAGTTGCTAAAATGTATTTATGCTCAAGTATCCCAAGCTAGGATATCGCGTCTGATATGTAAAATAAAATAGTCAGAATATTAATGTCATGGTGTTTATTACGTCTAAAATTATAAACAGATATTAACATATCAACAAATATAATGTTTCTAAAATGGCCATCTCTAATTAGTCGGCAATTCCTCCAGACCAAGAGTGGTTATACTGCCAATCCCCGGTGTCAACAAAAAAGTCAGATTTTTTTTATGCTCTTTTAAAAATATAATTTTGAATTTTTCGAATGATAAATTGATATTTTCTCGTCATTCCTTTTTAAATTTTATTAACTTTAATTATATTTTATATGTATAGTCTCTTCTGAAATAAATATCGCAATTGTATATATATTTACAATGGTGAAAAAACTATTATTTTAAAATTGATAACTTCGCCATACAATTTTCAACACGTTCTACCTCCTTCTGTTCTCTAAGGGAACAAGTCCTAAGTCTCTTTCTTGGAGGTCCGCTATATCATCAAATTCTCGTTTCCGCTTCTGATCGGGAATTTTAACATCGACCTCCTTCATCCAAGGTCTGATCGTGGCAGCTGGCTGGACATCTAAGCTCATGTCCTTCGGTGTGACAGGACCTTCCATTGATGTCGTATCAGGAATGGTCTCACGATCTTCAAAATGAACCGTCCTCTGAATAACACCGAGACGGTCTTTAATATTACTCCTCCCTTTTGTAGAAGTACTGGGTTTGCCCTTGAAAAGGCTCTTCTCTTTCGAGGCCGACAGGAGGCAAAGAGAATCTTTGAATCGGATAGACCTGGATGTCTATGCGGCTTCCACCAAAGTACTGGTCATTGAATCTATTCTGGGCGCGAACAGCCGCATCTTTCATGGCAAACACCACCTCTGCCTCTCCTATGAAAATCCTTGAAGAATTATATCGGAGGTTGTAACGGAGAATCAGACCAAAAGGGGAGAAAAGTTTGAATATATCCCTGCGTGTGACACTATAGTGGAGGTTGGAGATGACCAATCTGTAGACAACATAGTTCTCTGAAATTTGTCTCTTAGGACGGTGAATCTTCAATCCATGGTCCGAAACGCCTTCTGGGCGAATAATATCATCGATGTTATCTGCCATCTTTATTCTAGGGAATTAGAGGTTCACAGAATTTTTTACGGAATTAAAGTATTTTTTAAAGATATTATTTTTTATATTTAATTAATATATAACTAACTGAGAACACAAGGTTTAGAGGAACACCAAAAATAATGAATTTTATTCAAAAATAATGAATATGAATCTGTTTCAAAATATATTTGAAAAAAAATAAAGTATATGAAAATATTTTTAAAATATTTAAATTTATTTGTAACATTTTCCCCATATTCTGGGACTTTAGAGAGGGAGAGTATCTCAAATTTTTTAAAGAAATTTTTATATTTTCAAATATAATTGTAGAAAATTATCTAGCATCTTCTAGCGTTGAAATTTGTAGAATTAGAAATACAGTAGAACCTCCCCGTAAAGAACACCTAATTTCAGAGCCAAAGTGTCCTTTAAGGAGAGATGTCCTCTTCCCGGAGAGTTGCAAAATTGTAAAAATGGTAATTTTGTAAATGAAAACTGTCCTTTGTGGAGAGGTGTCCTCTTAATAGAGAGTTACTGAATTGTAAAAATGGTAATTTTGCAAATGAAAACTGTCCTTTGTGGAGAGGTGTCCTCTTAATAGAGAGTTACTGAATTGTAAAAATGGTAATTTTTCAAATGAAACCTGTCCTTTGTGGAGAGGTGTCCTCTTAATAGAGAGTTGCTAAATTGTAAAAATGGTAATTTTGCAAATGAAAACTGTCCTTTGTGGAGAGGTGTCCTCTTAATAGAGAGTTGCTAAATTGTAGAAATGGTAATTTTGCAAATGAAAACTGTCCTTTGTGGAGAGGTGTCCTCTTAATAGAGAGTTGCTAAATTGTAGAAATGGTAATTTTGCAAATGAAAACTGTCCTTTGTGGAGAGGTGTCCTCTTAATAGAGAGTTGCTAAATTGTAGAAATGATAATTTTGCAAATGAAAACTGTCCTTTGTAGAGAGGTGTCCGCTCAAGGGAGGTTCTATATACTAGTTGAATGTTAAAATTGCTACTTCTGCAATGTTGGCATTTGGTCCACTATCTATTCCATTGCCCATTCCTACATGAAAAGACTCTGGAAATTCGCGAATTTTCGGCGCTAACTCACTACAATGAACAACATTTATATAAAATCTTTACTACTCTCCTGCTGGATAAAACATTTGTTTATAAATATTTTAAATTTTTCAAGGCGATTGATAAAATGAGAGAAGAAGTTCTCAACTCCACAGACAATGGCTGATTGCTCCCCCTCTCCTCTAAATTAATTTCCTCCTCACTCATGTACATATATAACCTTTTAGGGGAATCCCCTTGTAAGACAATAGTGTCTTAATGAAGGTTTTTGTTGTTGTTATACTAGTAGAGTGACCAGTTCAATGCCCCGGGTTTAGTCGATAAGAAGACAAATTAAAAATTTAGATGTTGGCCTAAAATTTCTATGTGAATATTCTGATTTCTTAGAGGCAACATTTCAAGTTAGGTCAAATGAAAATATTTTTTGAGCAAAGTATATACCTTTGAGAATTAGCAATTTTTGTTTGTAAAAAATAAAAATACGAAACAAAATCATACCAACAATTTAGATAAAGTGAATTAACAATTTATTTAGAAACACGAAAATCTATCATTAGAAATTAATAGAAATTAATAATTCACAAACGCAGATGTTTTAAAAACACATTTGATGATGATGAATAAATAGTGAAATTTGAAAGAAAAAAACTACGATTCAAAAATTGGATAAATTAAAATATATATAACTACTAACATTTGGAGAATAAAAATAAGTTGACACACGAAGTAAAAATTGACGGAAAAATTGGTATATATCGTTATGTATATTTCAGTATTTCTGTAGAATTGCCTAAAACTTTACAATTGCAAATTCTGCTGGAATCCGATTTCTGAAAAATTACAGATATATTAAAATATTTTTTAAATGTTTTTTTTTTTGGATCATAAAGTTTTATTTTCCAATATTTCGTATGGCAACTCGCAAACTTCTTCGGTGAACAAGATTGTTTTGAGATGCTCTCGTATCAATTCACGAGTATGTACAACTGCTATAAAATTTAAAATATTCTTACACACTCGTGAATTTACATATGGAAGATGGACGTAGTTCCCGGAGGTCACCCGCGAGGCTTTTTCGGCACTGGCACAGCTGTGTCACCAACGCCAGGACCGCGCGCGGTGGGAACTTGAACTGGCCAACCGGCCGGCAGCCGGACGATTCCATTTTCTCGGAAGGGGGGGGGAAGGGGGCAGGGAAGTCACGTGCTCGCCGGCAGCCAATGGGCGCCCCCCGCCGTCAGACCGCCACGCGTTCTAGAGGGCGCTGCTCGTGAGCTAAGTAGAATAATTTGGATATATAGTTTTAATAATTGATTTATATATTTTTTAAAATAGCCTATCGTCATCCCGTTATTTTTTACCTATGTATGGAAATTTTGGTTTGAATTAGTGAACTACTGCGAATTCGTATACAGTGCATACAAACAGACCAACAGACAAACATACAAACATTCATTTTTATATATATAAGATATATATATAATGCGTGGAGCCGACAACACGTCGCAGCAGGCTCCTCATCCAACATGCAGTCATGGACCAGGACCACAATCCTAAATAGCTTTGAATATCACAGATGGACTTGGGTACAGGGAACTTCTTTATGGCTTCGACCTTTTCGGAGTCGGGTTGTATGCCATCCTTATCTACCACATGACCCAGGATTTTTATTCTTGTTGATCCAAACAGACATTTATCCGGATTGATTGTAAGCCCCCGCTTGTTGAAGACAGCTCAGAACCTTAGACAGACGTTCTAAATGTTCCTCAAAGGTATCAGAGTAGACCACGATGTCGTCAAATAGCACAAACAAATTTTCCACTTGAGGCCCATGATAACATTATCCATCATCCTTTCGAATGTGGCAGGCGCGTTGCACAATCCAAACGGCATTACCATGAACTCGTACAAACCCATCCAGAGTAACGAAGGCAGTCTTCTCGCGGTCCCGCTCGTCCACCTCCACCTGCCAGTACCCGGTCTTCAGGTCCATGGTCGAGTAATACCTGGCGGATGACAGATGATCCAGAACGTCATCAATGCGGGGCAATGGATAAACATCTTTCTTGGTGATGTGATTTAGCCGCCGGAAGTCCACGCAGAATCTCCATGTGCCGTCTTTCTTCTTGACCAGCACCACAGGGGCTGACCAGGGACTCTCAGATGGCTGAATTACTTTTCTTTCAAGCATGGTATCTATTTCCTTCTGCATTATTTCGCGCTCTCTTTTAGATACCCGATATGGGCGCTGCTTTATAGGGGGATGGTCGCCGGTGTGAATTCTGTGCTTCACTCTGTTTTGTACCTTGTTTGCGTTTTTCATCGTGGGAAGGAAAACTCTTTTAAAAGACAAACAGCAGCCCCATTAAATCTTTTTTTTTTTTCTTGGGCAGATCGGGGTTGATTAGAGATAACAGGTAGTCGCTGTGGTCATCTTCTCTTCTCTCCCTTGAAAAACTTTCCGGCTCCACACTCAAGAGGCACACGTGTTCCGTCTCAATATCGCACATTCTACCCAAGTTCAATCCTTTCGGAATCATTTGAGGTTGAAGTCCGCCGTTAGTTATCCAAATTTTTCCAATTCCTTCTTCAAATTCAATCAATGAAGAAGGAAATATCACGTCTTTTTGAATGAATAGTTCTTTAGAACAGGTAACCTCCATGTTAACAATTCCTACGAGAGATCTATTGACGACGCTTATCCTCTGCGACGATCTCCCGGGGATAACGAAGTCTTGGATAGCGTACACTCCGTCATCTCTACCCTCGGCGTCTAGGTCTGGTAGGTCGTCCAGTTGTAGTTCGCCCAGACCGCAGTCGATAACCGCGTTGGTCGCCTTGAAGAAATCCCAGCCTAGAATCACATCGTGACTGCAATTTTCCAAAACGACGAATTCAAAGTTTTCTGGGTGTCCATTTACTTCCAACTTCAAAGTACAGCGTCCTTTGGATTTGACCACCTTATCGTCAGCAACTTTCAATACAACGTCGGTTTCGGCAAACATCGTCTTTTTCAGTACTACTCTGAACCGCTCGGATATAACAGAATAGGAGGCTCCGGAATCCACCAGAGCCCTATTGTGTCGCCTTCAATTTTAATGTCAATGTAGTTGTTCGTCATTTTCACGACTGTCGACAGGGGAGGAATTATAGGTTGTGCAGCGGCCTCACCTCCATTTGAGGGCGCGGCTCTTAGTTTTCCGATTGTAAACGCCGAGGAGACTGGCTGGCTCGTCTTGTAGCACTGCGACCAGGGGAACTTCCGCGTCTAGGAGAAGGGGAGGGGCTGCGATAACGTCTGGTGTTGACTCTTTGATCAGCGTCGTTTGAGTTATTGTTGCGTCCGGAGTTCGTCATTGTCCTGGCCCGATCTTGGTACATTTCGTCTCTTCTCTCATCAAGTAACCTCCTCCTGTCGCGGCAATAGCGGACAACGTGGCCGGGCCGTCCACAGTGGAAGCATACGGGCGTGCCGTCTGGGGTCCTCCACTCATTAGTGTCCCGTACTTCGACTCTTGAGCCACTTGCTTCGACCTTAGGTGCATACCAGGTGTTCTTTCTATAGTTCCGTGGTGCTGACCTCGCCGCCGATTCCATTGGGAAGGTATTTATCCCCGACATGGGAGCGAGGACTTTGTCGACTTCCTCCTTCACTAGTTCCTCAAGGGAGGAGATTCTTGGTTCTTCCCGTGGCGGTGCTAGGGCCCGCTGCACTTCTTCTCTAACGATCTGTCTTATCAGAGACTGTAGATCCGTCACGTCCCCCAGGTCACCGAGCGAGGTAACATTGGGCAAGCGCTCGAATTTTGAGGCTGTCACTCGTCGTCCTTGGAGCGCCACAACGCGACGACACTCTGCGATAAACTGATCCGTCGTCGCTATGTCTCTCGGCAGAAGATACCGGTAGACTTCCTCTGCTACTCCCTTCATCAGATGAGATAGTCTCTCTTCTTCTGGCATCTGTGCATCTACTTCCCTGCAGAGTCGCAAAACATCTTGGATATAAAATTCAGTGGTTTCGCCCCTCGTTTGAGCTCGCACCTTTAGCTTTTGCTCGGCTTGACGCCGCAGGTTATCTTTCTTCCCAAATACGGATCCTAGTTGGTCTTTAAATATCTCCCACGATGGGATATTTTCCTCATTATTTTCGTACCACCGTTGAGCGGTACCGTGTAGATAAAAGTACACGTTAGCCAGACTGAGCGAATCGTCCCAATGGTTATGTCTTGCCACTCTCTCATAACCTTTCAGCCAGGCTTGGGGGTCTTCGCTGATCTCACCAGAGAACATGGAAGGGTTCCGCACCACATTCTGACAAAAGAGTGGACTCACCTGAGTGGTCGCCTCGCTTCTGTTGTTCATCGTCGCTGTGTTGTCGGGGGTAAGTCCTTGTAATCTTCTGCTTCTTCTAATAGAGCGTTCTTCTTCTTTAGGTACCCAGCTGATCTCCGCCACTTTGTAGAGTAGAATAAATTAAGTAGAGTTCGATGTTGAGATTAAATATAGTTTATTTAAAGTAAGTTTACAAAGAAGAGAATAACGGGAGCAAGCGCAGTATGTTTACAAAAAAACAGCTAAGAACAACCTAATCCGCGCGTGCTCCTCCCGGGCCTCCCCCCGCGCATCCTTTCCAAATGGCGATGCATTCATATTTCACAATATTTTAGTTCGTTTGTCACACTTAATTTTATTCTACAAATCTTAGCACAGTTAAACCTGTCTATAACGCCTCCTCTTGGGACTCACCAAAATAGCGTGCTATAGAGAGGAAGGCGCTATAGACAGGTTTAAATGTATTTATATTTATTTTAATATTTTTTCAATTTTCCTAACGTAGGTTTTTTGCTTTCAAATTTCATTTTATTTACTCATCATCACCTCAAATTGCTTTGTATTTTAAAACATGTGCGTTTGTGAATTATTGAATTCTATTAATTTCTAATAGATATTCGTTTTTCTAAATCCATTGTTAAATACCTTTATCTATATTGTTGGTATAATTTTGTTTCGTATTTTTATTTTTTACAAGCAAAATTTGTTAATTTTCCGAATGTATATACTTTGCTTAGATATTATTTACATTTAACCTAACTTGAAATTTATCCTCTAAAAAATCAGAATATACACATTGAAATTTTAAGCCAACATCTATACTCTCTTAATTTGTCTTACCATCGACTAAACCCGATACATTGCCCGGGTCACTCTACTGGTATATAGAACCTCCCTTGAGCGGACACCTCTCCACAAAGGACAGTTTTCATTTACAAAATTACCATTTTCACAATTTAGCAACTCTCCAGTAAGAGGACAGCTCTCCACAAAGGACAGCTTTCATTTGCAAAATTACCATTTTTACAATTTAGCAACTCTCTGGTAAGAGGACACTTTTCTCAAAAGGACACTTTGGCACAGCAATTAGGTGTCCTTTACAGGGAGGTTCTACTGTATTTCTAATTCTACCTATTTCAGCGCTAGAAGATGCAAAATAATTTTTAAAAGCTTTTATTTAACTTGCCTATCTGTCTGTCTGGATGTCTGTCGCCAAATCTTGTAATCAATTTTTAATATACTTATAGGGCACCTAGAAATATGAAATTTGGTACACATGTTCAAACCTAATGACAATGCTAGCTGGCCAATTTCCAGACTTCTGGGTTGTCGGGTTGGCCAAGAACGGACAAATTTCCAAATTTCCTTTCAAATTTTGTATATTTAATTTCATTTATTTTGTTTTGCCAATATCTCGCGAACCGTTCGTTTTTAGCGATTTTCCTTCGATTTCTCCTTCTTCCCCTAAACTTTCTTGGTATACTTTTTACACTCTTTCTAATGGTACCATTTTATTTGAGATTGGTCCACTTTTCTATTTAAAAGCTTTTATTTAACTTGCCTCCATGTCTGTCTGTCTGGATGTCTGTCGCCAAATCTTGTAATCAATTTTTATTAAATATACTTATAGGGCACCTAGAAATATGAAATTTGGTACGCATGTTCAAACCTGATGACAATGCTAGCTGACCAATTTTCAGACTTCTGGGTTGTCAGGTTGCCTAAGAAAGGACAAATTTCCTTTCAAATTTTGTATATTTAATTTTAATATGCTTCCAGACCATATAGAATAATGAAACTCACAATACTCGCTCAGTCCAATTAATAATTGACAGATAGAGAGACATACATTAATTTTCATATAGAGAGATTAGCAGTAATTAAACGTAACAGTAAGAGAATGTTGATTTTAATATATGTAAATTAAGAGAGACCACCTAAAAACATGACTCAACTTGTTTCTCCTGTAGGTGATCTCTCATTGGAGATTCTAATTGATATTAAAAAATCTCTAATAGACCTTTAATAACAGACTGCCTCTTGGAGAGACGGGTTAAGCTACGATTTTAGGCATCCTCTCAATGGAAGCTCTACTGTATCTACTTTTTAACACTGTTTGGCTTAATAAATGCCATTTTAACCATTTTAAATGTGTATCAATCTAGTCTATTTTTTTATATTTTATAGGCAAAATAACTTCATTTCAATTCATAGGGAATTCTTATCATTTTTTTTTTTTTGTCTTCATTCAGCTTACTTTCTATTATATTTTAAGCCATTGTTCCATTATACATATTTTATACCGTATACACTGTTTTACTTTCAAAAATGTCATTAATAATTTGAATACAGACTCATTGAAAACCTTCTTAATGATGATGATAATTTTAAATAAAAGTATTGATGGAATTTGGGAAATAAAACGAAACGAAAAAAGGAAATCTGACAAAAATAGCTATATAACTCTCTCCAAAGTTCTAAATGGTCAAATAGCCAGTGGCTATATAAATAAAGTTATACACAAAGATAAAATATAGATTTTAAAATATTTTTTTCACTTAATTTTAATGCATTGTAAATTCTTCATCTTCAGGGTCATTGGTAGTTAAGTAGTTTCTGAGTTTATCGATAAACAGACAGACAAATTTTGATTTTATATATATACTAGCCGAATGACACGGACAACGCCCAGGTTTTACCTGATTAAAAGTTTTTATTCAAATACTATTCGTTACAATTATAAATTGGCGCCGTGGATGTCACTCTTGTGAAACCTCCCGCTCCAAACTTTGTGTCAGAGAAGCGATATTTTTATAAAGAGATGATCTGGCTTTGTGTCTTCTGCTCGAATGAATGTTTTTCTGTTAGAATTTTGTTCCTGCACACTAAAATGAACTGGCTTCCCTCGTGGTCTCAGCTTTTTGGAATTTTTCCCGATATAATTTTGTATCTTATAATCAAACATGATACAGCAATATTGTCATATTCATTTTCTGACTAAAAAAACAACTATTTTTGCCCAGAACCTGCCAATTTTATTTTTATTGGCTGAAAATCCGATAAATATCTTTTCCATATTTTTCTCTATGTCCTGGTAAAACACGTTTCACATGTACATTAGGTCAGCTGATATTACCTCCCATCTTCACCGCTAGAGGCGCTGCTTGCGAGCGAAACGGCAAATTTGCAACGCAATTTGCAAATAACTCGAAGAATATTCGGGATAGAGACCTGAAAATTTCACTATAAGTTTTTCCAGATTCCACTCTATATACTGTTAAAATATCAGTCAGATTAGTTACGTATTGTGGACGTGTATAGCCGACATAGATACTCACATACATACATACATTGACTTTTATATTGCCACGTTTTTATTTTAAAACGCTAATTTTTGTTTTGTGAAACTTTAATTTTAAAGTTTATTATTTTAAAAGTGAAATGTTTGTTAATGAAATAGACATTTTACCTAAACTCACTTTATTGCCGCTTTCTTTTACAAGCCATTTGTTTATCTCTATTTTTACATATCGTTTTTATTGAATTTTTTTACTAATTTTGCATGTACATCATTGACTTTTAATGAACGAGAAAAAGAAATTGAAAATAAACATATGAAAAATTAAAGTAACATTTTAAAGGAATTTATGTACAATTGAAAATTGTTTTTTGTAACGTCTCATATTCCCCTTCTTGAAGCATTTATTCTCGGGTAATAAATGGTCGAAGTTAAGATATGTGAACGCGTCTTGCTTGCTTTTGGTCTTTCAGAGAGATATCGTAGGTTACATCAGATATCTTTTTTTGAATGACAAATGGTCCTTCATATTTTGGTGATGTCTTGATGAGACGAGGGTCGTTGAAGGCAATTTTTCTTATGACTAAGTCTCCTTCTTTAAAGACATACTTGGGGTGATGGCTATCGTGTTTAATCTTCCACTTACTTCTAATTTGTTCTGTCCGCAGGCTAGCTTTCTTCCTGGCTTCTTCAATTGTAATTGGAGTTTGGTCGGCAAATTCGGGTACATTACCGATTCCATACATTAAGAAAAGCGGTGAAAAACCAGTCACGTCATGTGGTGTGGAATTATAATTTTTGACAACTTGCGGTAATAATGTGCTCCATTTACATCTAGGTTTCTCTAGAACAGCTATTCTCAGTTTTTGTCATTATCGTATCATTTAATTTCTCACAAATGCCATTGCACTGAGGATGATAAGGCGAAGTATATGTGTGTTTTAATTCCTTGTAAAGAAAGAAATTTGTTGAACTCTTTTGATATAAAATTTTTGCCATTATCTGTTAAGATAGTATTGATCGAATTAACAGATTTGATTATCTTATCAAGACATTGAGTGACAGCTTGAGCAGTATTTGTTATTGTGGGATATGCCCATAGATAACGAGTTGCGTGATCAACAAAAACTTGAATGAATTTATGCTTTGTGTTAGCTGCTGCTGTTCCCAGTACAATAGTGTCACAACCGATCATTTGTAATGGTTGGATATTTGACGTTGGAGTGATCATCTCTCCTAAAGTTGGTTCATGTCTGACCTTCACTAGTTGACAGAATTACAAGATCGAACATAATTCTTGATATCAGTTGTTATTCCTTTCCACCAATAACATTGAGTTATAAGTTTGCATGTTTTGGTTATTGATGGGTGACTCAATGAATCGTGATATTCTTCCAATATTTTTTATAAGCGAGTTTGGGACAACTGCTTTAAAAACTCCTCTTTGTTTGATCATTACCACACCGTCGTGAGTGTGGGAATTTTTCAAGAAACTCAAATCTGAATTTTGTTGGTGTTCTTGAAGTTCTTGAGTTGCAATGTTAACAACTGGGAGTCTTGATAAGGCGTCAACATGAGTTTGTTGCTTTCCAGAAACGATGAACGATGTTACATGATTTCGAGGATAAACTAAGAATCCATCTAAAATACTTAGGTTTCGGTTTCTTCATGGTGAAAAGCCATTGGAGCGCCGCATGATCAGTGATGATTTCAAATGGTTGGTTTTCTATGTATACATGAAAGTGATCAGTTGCTTGTATTACGGCTAGGCATTCCATCTCATAAGCAGAATAATTCTCTTGGTGTGGTTGCAGTGTTTTGGAGTAATAAGCAATTACATGTTCCTCATTGTCTGGACCAATTTGTGTTAGGATTGCTCCAATTCCATATTTGGAGGCATCTGTATAAACTTTAGAGGGGTAGTCCGGGTTGTAAATAGCAAGGACAGGTTTTGTAGATAGTGCCATTTTAAGTTTAGCGAATGACTCCTCTACTTCCTCATTCCAGATGAAGGGCTGATTCTTCCGAGTGAGTCGAACCAAGGGGAATGCAATTTTAGAAAAGTCCCTTCACAAATTTTCTGTAATAATTTGCCAATCCCATGAACTGACGAACTTTCTTTACAGTATCAGGTCTTGGAAAGTCTTGAATAGATTTTACTTTTCCTGGATCAGGTTTTAATTGATTGTGACTGATGATTTGTCCGAGGTATTTTACTTCAGTTCTTCCAAAGATACATTTCGACAATTTTAATTTCATGTTGTACTGTCTTAATTTGTCAAAAACTTTACTAAGAAGCTCTATGTGCCCTTGCCATGTTGTCGTGTACACCAATATGTCATCTTGGAAAGAACAAGTTCCTTTCCATAATAATTCACCTAGAATATGTTGGATTATCCTTTGAAACGTTGAAGCAGCATTTTTTAAACCAAAGGGCATCACTAAAAACTCATAATGACCATCGTTTGTAACGAATGCAGTTTTTTTGAATAGATTTCGGGTCCATTTCGATCTGCCAATAACCCCATGCAACATCAAGGGTAGAGAAGAATCTGGATCCATGCAATCGATCAAACATGTCCTGTATGTGAGGTAGGGGTTGCCTGTCATCCAGTGTGATCTCATTAAGACGTCTGTAATAAATGCACATCCTTTTATTTCCATCCTTCTTGGGAACCATAACAACAGGAAATGCCCAAGGAGAATCTGAAATTCTTATTAACTTGTGTTCGAGAAGTTCTTTAACTTGTTCAGCTATCTCTTCATATTCTTTTAGAGGACGACGATAGGGTCTAAGAGAAATTGGTTGTTCACTTTTCGTGATGATCTTATGTTGTATAGCTACTTTTCCCAAATCAATAGCATGCTGAGAAAATACATTCCTATTGTGTTCAAGTATTTTTTTTAATTCATGTTCTCTTATCTCTTCTAGATGATTTACAAGAATTGGATTTTGTAATCCATCAAATTTGGTGTAAATTGTTTTGTCTCTGACATCTATTAAAAGATTAAAAAGAGATGCAACATCTAATCCGATCAAGAGTGGATATTTAAAGTTCTTCATTACATGGAGAGTTACAGGTTTAATTAGTTTATCTATTCTTACCTTGGTCTGAAGGCTTCCACATGTCCTGGTAACACCATCCGCTTGGCTGATGTGAATGTCTGAATTTGGTTGAAGTTGAAGACGGGTTCGCTTGAACAATCGCCAATTGATTATTGATACTGTTGCTCCAGTATCCACAATGCTTGCGCAGGAATTCCATTTACTTCAACACTTATGTTGATAAGCTTGAAAGCTCCTTGTGTAGGGGTATTTGTCAAAGTACTTACATTCAACAATTCCGGGGCTCCGCATACTTGTTTCACTGAAGTGTTTTGATTAGGCCTATCCTTTTTATAATTAGGATCATAATCGTCACAATCTGTGACCCAATGTTTAATTTTTATTCCCTTTTTCGAACATATTGGACACCAGAATGGGCAAACATTTTTTCTATTATCATTATTTTTTGTCGCGAGATGTATTTTGTTTTTAGGCTTAAACTGAATTGAAGCACTATTTTGTTCAATTGAAGCTGCGATATGAAACCATTTTGTGGCGTCAGTTGGCTGTGCAGCCACAATTAAATCCTTCCAATCATTTGGAAGTCCGTCTGTTAATAAATGATTTTTTTCCTCCTTCGTTAGATGGGTTTGATTTAACAGGCGAATTTTATCTTGAAAATAATTTTCTATTGATTCTTTTCTCGTTTTAATCTTCGATGTGATGCTGAGACAATTGGATTTGCGTTGTATGAACCAAATCTTTGAATCAACTTTTCCTTTACAACTTCCCATCTTTTTATTGCAGGATTTGAAATAATCTCGTCTGCATACCATTCAAGTGCTGAATCTGTCAAGTAGTACATAAGATTTTTGATTTTTTCATCTTCCTTTAAAGAATTATTTTCAAAATCATATAATTTGATCCATGACTCAGGCCTAATTGCCGACTTCGAGCCGTTGAATTTTTGCAACCGGTTGTTTGGATTTTCCGCCATTTTTTTTCTGTATCCTTTTCGACTGCGCCAAATGCCACGTTTTTATTTTTAAACGCTAATTTTCGTTTTGTGAAACTTTAATTTTAAAGTTTATTATTTTAAAAGTGAAATGTTTGTCAATGAAATAGACATTTTACCTAAACTCACTTTATTGCCGCTTTCTTTTACAAGCCATTTGTTTATCTCTATTTTTACATATCGTTTTTATTGATTTTTTTACTAATTTTGCATGTACATCATTGACTTTTAATGAATAAGAAAAAGAAATTGAAAATAAACATATGAAAAATTAAAGTAACATTTTAAAGGAATTTATGTACAATTGAAAATTGTTTTTTGTAACGTCTCACTATATATAGGGATAAAGATAATACAGAGATATTAAATCAGAGTGCTGAAAATTTAATAGATATTAATTAATATTTATCCTTACTTTTTCCAAAAAAAAGGTTTTTCAAACTAATAATTAGATAGAAACCTTTCTGGTAGTATATTAAACAATTTCTCAAAGTTAAATTGCGATGAAATGAGTAGTTTTGTCCGGCATAAAGAAGAGGCATATAATCATTTTTTCTATATGCATTATAATATTTCGAGCAGATTGTTGAATTATAACAGATAAATTAGAATATTTATCTTGATTATTTTTAGGCGTAAAGTTATTTCAAAAATTTTATTTGCTAGAAACCTTCCCAGTACTATACTAAATAACTTCCCAAAGTTTCATGGCGTTCCAATGAGTGGTTTGGTCAGGCATAAAGGACAGACACACCACACACACACACATACATTCATTTTTATATATATAGATGATCTGGCTTTGTGTCTTCTACTCGAATGAATGTTTTCTGTTAGAATTTTGTTTCTGCATACTAAAAGTGAACTCGCTTCACCCGTGGTCTCTGCTCTTTTGGAATTTTTTTCCCTATATAATTTTGTATCTGATTATCAAACAAGATACAGCAATATTTTTCATTATCATTTTCCGACTAAAAATCAACTATTTTTTCCTAGAACCTGTAAATTTCAATTTTTCTTGGCTAAAAATGCGACAATGCTGGAGGTTGCTAAAGGAATTTTTCAATAAATGTTCAAGACATGGAAGGAATTAGAAATCCAAATATTCAGATTCCTATCTAAAACGTCCTTGGAATTACAAGCAAATAAATGAGAAAAGCCAACAAATATATTAATTTTATCTGTTACTAGCGCCCGGGTTTTACACGAGTAAAGGTTTGTCTAACGAACATTTGTTAAAACAATTCTCTATAAATTTATAAAAAATAATAATAGATATACATTGCGTGACATTGAAAATGAAACACCAAGAAATAGTGGCCAGAAAATTATGCAAAATTTCAGGGTAGACGCGCCTAACCGAGTTATGCAAATGATGTAAAATGCGCAGCTCTCGTGCGCACATAGAGTAATATATAAGGGAAGGAACTTGCAGAAAGGACAGTATTCGTGTCGTTATTTCTTCAAGGAAAATTATTGTAGAAATTTTGTTCTTGTGTCAAAAGACACGTGTAATAACAGAGAATGCCAGGTCATCGTAAACGGAGGCAGTTCAAGCAGACAGACGCTTTTACGAGGGGCATGGTGATCGGACTGAAAAGGGCAGGTTGGTCCATAGGTCAAATCGCAGCTGATACACACCTTGGTGCGTCCACGGTGCACCGACTGTGAAGAAGATAGTTGGAACAAGGAAATGTGGCAATTTATAGGAATGTCGGTGCAACCAGAGTGACGTCAGCACGTGTGGATCGGCGTATCCTTCGACAAGCAGTGGCGGCCCCACAAGCCACTTGTACCGCCATCCTGCAACATGTGCAAGACACCCTAGATCATTCCATCTCGACCAGAACCATTTCCCGTCGATTGGTTGCTAATGGCTTGCACTCATGCCGTCCGCTAAGAAGACTGCCATTGACCCCACCGAATAGGCGCCAACGTTTGGAATGGTGCCGGGCTAGATCGACGTGGATGACGGAATGGCACAGGGTCGTGTTCTTAGATGAGTCGCGTTTCTGCTTGTCCAGTGATAGTCGCCGTGTACGCGTGTGGCGTCGACGTGGAGAAAGGTCCAATCCGGCAGCAATTGTGGAACGCCCCACCGTGCGACAACGTGGAATCATGGTTTGGGGCGCAATCGCGTATGATTCCAGGTCACCTTTACTTCGTATTCAGGGCACTATGACGGCCCAACGATACGTTGATGATGTGCTGCGACCGGTGACACTCCCCTACCTTCAGGGGGTACCCAATGCCTTTTATCAGCAGGATAACGCCCGACCGCACACTGCTCGCATTAGCCAACAAGCTCTGAAAGATGTACAGATGCTTCCCTGGCCACCGTACTCTCCTGATCTCTCACCAATCGAGCACGTCTGGGACATCATTGGACGCCGTTTGCATGCCTTGCCACAGCCGCGTTCAGAAGACGAACTGTGGCAAATGGTTGAGAGGGAATGGAGAGCCATCCCTCAGGACGCCATCCGTACTCTGATTGACTCTCTACCTAGACGTGTTGCTGCGTGCATCGCCGTCCGCGGTGGTCCTACTTGCTACTAAGCCGACGCCGTTCTCGCTCTGTATTATGACTATCATTTTGAAATAAAGATCACTTATTGTTCGTCCCTGTCTCTCTCTGTCTGCCGAGTTTCATCACTTTCTGGCCACTATTTCTTGGTGTTCCATTTTCAATGTCACGCAGTGTATTTTGATAATTTGAAACTCGTAAATTTGAATCTCTCGATAAAGTGAACATTTTTTCCCGGTCCCTTGAAAAAATACTTGATAATTTGAATAAAATCAATATTAATTGGTTCCCTCGGTAATTGGAAGTTAAAGGAATAGTATCTTTGCCTTGGAATTGTATCATTTTTCTTGTCTAAAATAAATTGCCGCGATATCCTGAATTTTGTTTTTCCTAATTTTCTACATTACAAAATCATCATTTTATCTATTCTCCCAATATATATGTTGTGGATAAATGATAAAACTAACTTTGACTTTTGCGCAATTAATAGGTAGAAAATCTTACTTTTGATAAATAATATTTAATATAATAAACTTATAGTGATAAGAAAAATAATAGATAAAAAAACTTGTTAACATCGTCGCAATGGTGGGCGCTGCTTTCGAGTTAAATCTACAAATCTGCAAATAACTCTAAGGATATTCAAGATATTCAAGAATTTATTTTTCAAAATCTTCCGGGGGATATAGCTAATAATATCCCAAAATTTCACGGCGATGGGATGTATGGTTTTTGAATCTATAGAGTACAGACAGACAGACAGACATTCAATTTTATATATATAGATAATTTAGTCATTTTATTTAATCGTAGAAACTTTCTCCTTGGAATATTAAAAATATAAAGTATAAAGTTAAGTGCCAGGAGAAATTTTTCGATTAATAAAAACATTTTCTCCTGGCACTTAACTTTATACTTTATATAATTTAGTCATCTTATTCCAATATCATCACGCATATATTTATATTTATTATATATATACTAGACGAATGGCCCGGGCAAACGCCCGGGTTTTACCCGAGTGCGTATATATTTTAAAAACGTTTTAATTCAAAAACTATTCGTTACAATTATAAATTGGCGCCGTGGATGTCTCTCTTGTGAAACGTCCCGCCCCAAACTGTGTGTGTCTTGAAAATATAAAAATAAAAATGTGAATTTTCATAAAGATTATATCATGTCGATTTTTTTTTTTTTTTTGCATTTCACCTACTAAATCGATAGAGATAATTACATTTGCAACATGAACTTAGGTATATTGACTAAATAGAAAACTGCATAGTAATAAAGATCATTTTTTAAAGGCACCATATCGTTTTTTTTCAATAAAATCGAAACAAAATTAACGATAAATAACGATAATGGCCTTAAAAAGAAATTGCCTTAAAAAAAGAAACATTCGCGGTGATTTTGTCTTGCATTCGTTCATACAATTATTATATACGAATGACCCGGGCAACGCCCGGGTTTTACCCGATTAAATGCTTTTGTTCAAATACTATTCGTTACAATTATAAATTGGCGCCGTGGATGTCATTCTTGTATAATATATAAATGAGTTTTAAAATTGTAAAAAAAAAAAAAAAAAAATGCATCGGCCGGGAATCTAACCCGGGCCGCCCGCGTGGCAGGCGAGCATTCTACCACTGAACCACCGATGGTTATGAAAAATCCCATCCGTGAGCTTCAGACAGACAAACAAACAGACAGAATAAGGCAAATATATAAGAAGATAGGTGTGTGTGTGTAACAATATACCACCATACATTTCACGACACCTTTTTAAATAGTTCCTCTTTTTCAATTAGTATGTTGTTACACTTTTAACTATCTAATCAATTGTTTAATTATAATTCAAATTTTATATGTACCAATTAACCCCTAACAATAACCCACTGGGTGTCTCTAACTTTGTAATATAATTCAATAAATTTAGGGTTCCCAAAAGCAAAGAGACGCAGATTCTCTTAGTAACGGATTTTGCTTACGTCACTTCCGACCTCCCACGAGGAATTGACCAATCTGCTGCGAGCAGGCTTGCAGCTATTTAAGGCCAACGTGATAAGGGTTTTTTTTTTTGGACTGGCATTTATACGACTAAAAATAGCGTGAATAATTAATTATAAAAAAAAACACTTAAAAAAAAAGCTTTTATTTAAAATGCACTAAAAATATCAAAATAAATATTTCTGAAGTATTGCTTTTTTTCGGAAGGTATCATTTAACAAATAAAATAATAGACTGAGAAATAAAAGCGGTGGGGTTCAATAATAATAAATTTGAGATCAATGTGATTTTATATGAAGCAAATGATTAGCAAGATTATGCCTTTCATTAAATTTATACCTATTTGCTGCATGAATGATTATCATCCCCCACCGCTTTTATTTCTAAGTCTATTTTTTTATTTGTTAAATGGTACCTACAGAAAAAAAGCAATACTTCAGAAATATTTATTTTGTTATTTTTAGTGCATTTTAAATAAAAGTTTTTTTTTATTACAATTATATTTGAAAATATAAAATTTTCTTTAAAAGATTTGAGATACTCTCCCTCTCTAAAGTCCCAGAATATGGAAAAAAATGTTTAAAATAAATTTAAAATTTTTAAAAATATTTTCATATACTCTTTATTTTTTTAAAAATATTTTGAAACAGATTCATATTCATTATTTTTGAATAAAATTAATTATTTTTGGTGTTCCTCTAAACCTTGTGTTCTCAGTTTAGTTATATATTAATTAAATATAAAAGAAAATATCTTTAAAAAATACTTTAATTCCGTAACAAAAAAATCTGTGAACCTCTAATCCCATAGAATAAAGATGGCCAATAACATCGATGATATTATTCGCCCAGAAGGCGTTCCGGACCATGGATTGAAGATTCACCGTCCTAAAAGACAAGTTTCAGAGAACTATGTTGTCTACAGACTGGTCATCTCCAACCTCCACTATAGTGTCACACGCAGGGATATATTCAAACTTTTCTCCCCCTTTTGGTCTGATTCTCCGTTACAACCTCCGATATAATTCTTCAAGGATTTTCATAGGAGAGGCAGAGGTGGTGTTTGCCATGAAAGATGCGGCTGTTCGCGCCCAGAATAGATTCAATGACCAGTACTTTGGTGGAAGCCGCATAGACATCCAGGTCTATCCGATTCAAAGATTCTCTTTTGCCTCCTGTCGGCCTCGAAAAGAGAAGAGCCTTTTCAAGGGCAAACCCAATACTTCTACAAAAGGGAGGAGTAATATTAAAGACCGTCTCGGTGTTATTCAGAGGACGATTCATTTGAAGATCGTGAGACCATTCCTGATACGACATCAATGGAAGGTCCTGTCACACCGAAGGACATGAGCTTAGATGTCCAGCCAGCCGCCACGATCAGATCTTGGATAAAGGAGGTCGATGTTAAAATTCCCGATCAGAAGCGGAAACGAGAATTTGATGATATAGCCGGACCTCCAAGAAAGAGACTTAGGACTTGTTCCCTTAGAGAACAGAAGGAGGTAGAACGTGTTGAAAATTGTATGGCGAAGTTATCAATTTTAAAATAATAGTTTTTCACCATTGTAAATATATATACAATTGCGATATTTATTTCAGAAGAGACTATACATATAAAATATAATTAAAGTTAATAAAATTAAAAAAAGAATGACGAGAAAATATCAATTTATCATTCGAAAAAAATTTAAAATTTATATTTTTAAAAGAACATACAAAAATCTGACTTTTTTACTGACACCGGGTCTTGGCAGTATAACCACTCTTGGTCTGGAAGAATTGCCGACTCATTAGAGATGGCCATTTTAGAAACATTATATTTGTTGATATGTTAATATCTGTTTATAATTTTAGACGTAATAAACACCATGACATTAATATTCTGACTATTTTATTTTACATATCAGACGCGATATCCTAGCTTGGGATACTTGCGCCTAAATACATTTTAGCAACTTATATACAATTCAATAACATGTATAAAAACAAAATTAAAACTGAAAGGTTGGCTTTCTCAAACAGAAAAGAAAATTGAAAATGAAAATACTAAAGATATAGAATTTTATATAGGTGTCTTCGCGCATTTCTTCAATGATATAAAAGTGATTACTTATGTAGCTGTAATAAATTGGACATTCTATTAATAAATGAGTTTGGTTTTACTTTCCACAGAAGCAGCTAGGATCATCCGTTGCCCCCGAATTTCGCCAGAAATTCTCCAAAATTACCATGATACGCCTGGTGTTATTAAACAATTTTCCTAATAAATAGGAAGAACACGTTAGTTATGTGTTGAAGATATTAATCTGCGATTTTAAATGTTACTTTTTGGCCAGTACTTTTGTTTTTTTTTTACTAGGTTTGCCATCAAGCTGATTTGGGGCAACATTACACTGTATTTGATACCTTGTTTGTGTTCCTTGAGTGCATCCATTAAAATTGAATGTTTGATGTCCCTTTTATCAGAAATCGACCTCTAAAGAAGAGGCACGATTTCAAGAAACAGCATAATCTTATTCATATAATATAATCCTGCTGATAAATTGAAAGTTTTGTAATTTGAGAGATAAGTTAAAATATAATGTATACAAATTTTGAAGTCTAGATCAATTTCACCAAAGGCAACAAGATCAGATTTTCCTATATGTAATGGTTCTCTAATGGCTTTTTTTAGCCGACTGGTTTCCTTAAATGCATTTTGGATTGAATATCTTTGAAAATTGTGAAAATTAAAAATTGCTACTCTTATTAGGGACTAAATATCTCTAATATAAAATCATAATTCTATATTTTGATGTAAAATTATAGATAGCACTGTTTACTAAACTTCTGTTAATTGAAATTTGCTGTGAATAACAATGGTTAATGTCTAAAGGGTACATCAAATGTAAGCTTAAGTATTTACACTCTTAGACAATGGTAGATGAGATATAGCCACGTTTGAAGTGTAAAAGGGAGATCAAGAGGAACGTGGTGAGTTTCTTTATTGAGAGGTACACAAGCTTTCGGACGTCACCCGTCCTTCATCAGGTGTTGACATGAATAATAAGGAGATGCTATATTTATAAGCGACAGTTTAAAAGTATTAAAAATATTAAAAACAATCTGATGCACGCCCGCGAGAGCACATGCTAATAACAAAATATTTTCAATTTTACTTTGAGTTTGTATAAAGAGGTGAAGACAAAAGCAAGAAAAAATAAAAATAGCAAATCAGTGGAATAAAGATAAAGTTAAAAGTTACGAAGAAGGTGTATCTGAGGTAGAATAAAAAACAGAATATTGGGGCGGGAGGTCAATCTTTCTGTTGAGGCTGGGGGTAGTATTAGAAACAAGGGCCTCAAGAACGGCCAGTGAACACGCCCGTAACATCCGCTCGAAAGACAAAAAATCGCTCATATACCAACATATCGCCGAGTCCGGACATTCCTTCAATCTCAACAATACAACCCCCGTTTATAGCGATATAGCAAACAAATACCAACGCTTAGTTCTTGAGGCCCTTGTTTCTAATACTACCCCCAGCCTCAACAGAAAGATTGACCTCCCGCCCCAATATTCTGTTTTTTATTCTACCTCAGATACACCTTCTTCGTAACTTTTAACTTTATCTTTATTCCACTGATTTTCTATTTTTATTTTTTCTTGCTTTTGTCTTCACCTCTTTATACAAACTCAAAGTAAAATTGAAAATATTTTGTTATTAGCATGTGCTCTCGCGGGCGTGCATCAGATTGTTTTTAATATTTTTAATACTTTTAAACTGTCGCTTATAAATATAGCATCTCCTTATTATTCATGTCAACACCTGATGAAGGACGGGTGACGTCCGAAAGCTTGTGTACCTCTCAATAAAGAAACTCACCACGTTCCTCTTGATCTCCCTTTTACTCTTAGACAATATTGTTTACATAGATAAAAATCATTATAGATAATAATCATTCATTTCATCAAGATAATTTCTAATTATGTAAAGATTTACATGTATATATGTTGGTTTTTTGTGGGTGTTTAAATGGGAAGATAGGGATCACGTCAATTATATAATCATTAAAATATTTATTAACATATAAAATTAAAAGAAAGGATATATACGAGCCACGTAAAGTCTCTGTTCTTGCCTGTTCTTCTTTTTCTCATTTCGTTGTTTATCTTATTTCATTGAATATTATTTATAATTGTAAATTTTAATCATATTTAAAATTTAAAAACAATAAGGAATATTTTTAAATCTATATATATATAAATGAATGTATGTGTGTGTGTGTGTCTGTCTGTCCTTTATGCCTGACCAAACCACTCATTGGAACGCCATGAAACTTTGGGAAGTTATTCAGTATAGTACTGGGAAGGTTTCTAGCAAGTAAAATTTTTTGAAATAACTTTTCGCCTAGAAATAATCAAGATAAATATTCTAATTTATCTGTTATAATTCAACAATCTGCTCTAAATATTATCATGATGATACGATGATTTTATAATGTAGAAAATTAGGAAAGACAAAATTCAGGATGACACGGCAATCTATTTGAGACAAGAATAATGATACAATTCCAAGGCAAGATACTATTCCTTTAACTTCCAATTACCGAGGGAACCAATTAATATTGATTTTATTCAACTTATCGAGTATTTTTCAAGTGACCGGGAAAAAAATGTTCACTTTATCGAGAGATTCGTTAGACAAACCTTTACTCGAGTAAAACCCGGGCGAAGCCGGGTACGTCCGCTAGTATTAAATAAAAATGTTACATAAATTATAGGCAACATATTTGCAACAATAGACAGTTAAACCTGTCTATAGCGCCCCCTCTAAATAGCGCCTTCCTCTCTATAGCGTCCGATTTTGAACATTAAAATGTAAACATTTTACAATAAAAGTGACCTGTCTATAGCACGCTATTTTAGTGAGTTCCAAGAGGGGGGCGCTATATACAGGTTTAACTGTATATATTATCCTCTGGTTCTTGGATAGTTGTCTGTTGAAGGACGTCAAAGTCCGAAACCTGCCGATTATACAGCACAAATAAAAGAAACTTGTCGTTGTAAACTTTAATTCCTTCTTAAAGATGAGGTCTGGTGATTCTTCCTCTTGTAATAAAGTATACTCATAATAAAATGATCAAATAAAAATATCTATCATCATATTAAATCATCATAGTGGAGAGACAATGACAATTAACAACTTTATTGACTCCTTGTCAATAGAAAATAATTAATTTATTGAAAAATAAAAATACAGTATTGTAATAAAAATATAAAATATTTACACCAGACGAAGACTTCTCTGAAGGGACGTCGGGATCAGGAGCTACAAGCCGCCCTTAGTGTGGACGGGGCCCTTGCATATTGTGCAGTTTTTGTGCCCAACATGCTCAATGGCAATGTTGAGGAATTCGCACAGAATTTTCTTGTGTTTAGGAGAAAGTATCTCGAGGACATCCTTCCTCTCAGGGCGGTATAGTGGAGAGACAAAAGCTCAGAGAGTTAATGCGACATGGAAACTCGGGAAAAACCAATTATAATGCACTATTAAGTGTACAATTCAATTAACATCTCCAAAAGCTTGCGCCCTGGGCCCTTTATATTTACAAAAAAAGGGCTCTATGACCAATTCAACATGGCTTGGAATAGGATTATAACAAAACAGCAACAAAAGGTGTTTGATTAAATGCAATATAAGTCCTCAGAAAACATGAATTTTAAAATTCTATTTAGTAACCCACTATCTAAAAATATATATTCAAACCTATCCATATATTTTCTAGTTTCCATCTGAATGTCTATGGATGAAAAAAATACCTCAATTCCTCGTATTTTAATCTAGTTTAGAATAATTTCCCCAAACAGCAGATGTGATACGATATACTACAATTGAAATAAAAGCAAACAGAAACATAATTAAACTGATACAATTGATGAACTGAAATATCAATTTTGATTTGGTTTGACAAAGATGGATCTCTTTTCAGACTTATAGATAAGTATGTTCTATCCGCTTGTGGGTAAATATGCACCCAGCACATCGTGAGATGAGGCTTTGTTAAATCAGTAGATTTGTATATTCAATTTGAATCTCATGGGCTCAATTTGTGACCAAGTAGGCACCTGAATGGCACTTTGATTTAGAATAGGTTTCTTGTTTTCCTATATCATTGACAGATATCAATATACAGTTAAACCTTTCTATAGCGCCCCCTCTTGGGACTCACCAAAATAGGGTGCTATAGAGAGGGGGTGCTATAGACAGGTCACTTTTAATATAAATCGCATCGTACTACGTATTTAAAATCGGGGGCTATAGAGAGGGAGGCGCCATTTAGAGGGGGCGCTATAGACAGGTTTAACTGTATATATATATGTAGTATATTTTGAGTTAGATAGATCACAACCTTCTTCTAATATTT
The DNA here is from genome assembly GCA_030710605.1 of Cordylochernes scorpioides. Classification (NCBI taxonomy): domain Eukaryota; kingdom Metazoa; phylum Arthropoda; class Arachnida; order Pseudoscorpiones; family Chernetidae; genus Cordylochernes; species Cordylochernes scorpioides. The sequence continues at coordinate 44,054,531 of CP092867.1, forward strand.
ATTATAACCCCATATCTATATAAAAATATGTATCTACCTTGTAACAATGGAAGTGACAAATAAAACAAAGAGGCAGATGAGGTAGACCAGACGAAAATAACCCGGCGCCAGAAAAGTGGCGTGATTACAAGAACCAATTAGGACTCTCCACCATATGCGGGAGTCCAGTATAAAAAGGCCCAGAAATTAGACAAGGCAGTTGTTTTCAGAGTGACGCCGTTATACGGTCGGTCGGATCTCTCACCCCTTCCTCTATCCGCGATGTAGGCTTAGGGAATCCGCGGCGCCCGTGTTCGACTGCCTTCGTCCGTGGTCTACCTCTACCTCTTGGATCTACCATCTAGACCTGCCTCTGTCTCTTGCTGTCCCCGTGCGGGAATCCCATCACGCACCCCACGACCACGACTGCCCAGTACATTCCACGCCGGCTTGGTCAGGATTACTACATATATGTTATATTAAAATATTTTATTTAAAATTATGTTATATCAAAATATTATTTCATTTAAAATTATATATCATAGATTCAAATATTCTGTTAAATCGACCGCCAGAGGTCACGCTTTGCATATAAAAACTCGTTGTTGTTTTATCCCGATGGCCTTAGCTTACCTTAGTGCTGTCATTCGCCGACATGAATCCTGCCAAGAAGAAAAAGAAGGCCTACAAGCCTACAACCCGCATCGTGAACGTCGCCGACCTGGAGAGGGAAGATGAGATGGTGATCTCACGCAACTGCAGCATCCTGAGCTCCATTGGCCATCCTGCCCTGAAATCCCTGCATGAGGACCTGATCCGCTACATCGCCTCGCGGACGGAAATGATCAAGGCCCTCGCTACCAATGTAGAGAACCTCACTGACACCCTCGAGTCCTTCGCAGAGTTGGACGAAATTGAGGAGGCCAACAAGCCCAAGACTGCTTGCCGCGGCACTCAAACCTGCCCTGCTCCTTCCTGCAATGAAACCAGCTCCCAGACTGACCCAATCAAGCCCGCCACTCCTGCTCCTGCTGCTCTCCCTGCCAAGAAGCCTGCCTCCACCCTGCCTGCTCCTGCTCCAACCAAAAGGAAGCAGTCTGAAGCTCCCAACCCGCCTGCAAAGAGGACAAACCTGAATGGTCCTTCAAAACCTGTGCCTTCCCACGTCTCCAAGCCTGCGGCCGCCCAAGTGATCCTTCATGGAGAAAAATCGGCGGCCCACACAGTGGTCATCTCAGATGACCCACAGGCTGACCCAAGGGAGATGCTGAAAACAGTCCGCGCTGCTCACACTCTCCCCCAAGGCGTTTGGGCCTCCCTGCGCACCAAGGGGAAGCTGGTCCTCTATTCCAGCAATCCTGACACCATCCCTGAGGTTACAACCTCCCTGGCCAGTAAGTTGAATGGAATGAAGGTCCGCCAGCAGAAGGAGATCCTGCCACGGATCTGCCTCTTCAAAGTGGATGAGGAGACATCCAACTCCACAATTGAGGAGACCTTCCTGGAAACCGCTGCTGTTAGAAAACTTCCTGGGGACAAGGTGGTGCGCGTGGCGCACCGTTCTGCACCCAGAAACGGGACCTGCACCGCCTTCATCGAGGTGGACCTCAAGACCTTTAGAGCCCTGGGCGTTCGCGGGAGGATCGTGGTGGATGGAGTAATCCTCAACTTCGAGGAGTCCATCCGCGCCCGCGTCTGCTTCCGCTGTTGTGGCTTCGGCCACAACTCTGCCCAATGCACCAGAGCTCCTAAGTGCTTCCACTGCGGTGAAGACGGCCATGAAGGCCGAACCTGCCCATCCATTGCTGACCAGCGCACCTCCAAATGTGCCAACTGCTGCTCCCAGGGCCTTCCTGACAAGCACGAGGCGAGAGCCTCAAGCTGCCCCATCCTGAAGTCTAGGGCCCTCAAGTTCTAGGCTTCAAGGACCTTCTGCCTCCATTTCCATCTGCCACTTCTCCTGGATTCCTGGCCTATTCAACGCACCCGCCTCACTGCACCCTGGCGCTATTCCCCTGCTTGCCCAACGTTTCCACCACCCCTGCGAGACATCTCCTGCTTCCACATCTTAGGGTCCCTTGCCACCTGACATCGATTTTGGGCTCAAAATCATAACTTTTGGTTAGTAGCCCGTAAATAAAGATATTTTCTCTATCCCGATGGCCGGCTCAAATCTTTGTACATTATGTAAATAATCTTTTATTTTCCTTGTTCTATTCGCCTTAAGCCAGGCGGCACTTTTACCAAATTATGTTTTTCATATATATTCCTTAGCTCAAATAAAGCAATATCTGATTTTTTGCAATGATTATAACCACGACTGCATTGAACTTCCATAATCCTCAACATGATCCAAAATACAAGCAGAAAATATCTTTTCTTTATATAAGATATAGTATTCAGAAAATATGCCTATATTGGATTTATAAGTTGTTGTTTTTGCATTGTTCCAATATTTCGAGGGGCAACTCGCCTTCTTTATCGAGGATCTTTTTGTTTTTCACTAGAACATGAGCACGCATACACCACTCTCGTTCTACAAGGCCAATGAAATAATTGTATCTTTGATTTGAATAGTACATTTAGTATATACACAGCTAATAATTATAATATTATATATATATATTAACACCATTATTATTATTTTATCAACATGTTGTGTGTAAGAGAGAGCGATTTGTATACAATTACAATTATTTTATTTCCAAAGCGCTATATCCCGTAAGGGATACTTGCGCCGAACAAGGAGAAAAGTTTATTTACATAAGTTATTTACTTTATTCAACGCATGAAAAACATTAGAGATCCAGATTTTGTAGAAAGTTTAGAATGTATTTACAAAATGAATCGAACTTTAAATATGATTTTTTTTGGAAACCAAATCGTTAAGTTCACAAACAACTAGTTCATTCTTCATTCTATAATCTTGAAATACAACAGCGTAATTGTAAATAAATGTGTGTATATATAAGGGTCACTCCAAAAGTTTTTGATATCAATATTCAATAATTAAAATATAAATTATACCATTAAAATCTACATTCATTTTTAGCACCTATAAGGTTTCATCCGTTAAAACCAATTATCGAAGCACTTACACCAGTCATCTTCAGGGATGGAATTTACCGAACTGATAAAGGCTTACAGTGCTTCATCATCAGTGATAAATTTTATCCTTTCAACAAAAACTTGAATTTTGGAAATCAAAAAGTCACAAGCTGTTATTGCTGGTGAATATGGTGGTTGAGTGACTAATTAGACACCATAGTTGGCTAAAATGTCTAATGTTTGGGCTTGAATTGTTATGGTGAAGAAGGACTCCTCTAAGTTGAGCTCTTGGTCTGCTTTGCTTGATTTTTTAAAATACTACTGGAAGGAAATTTGTTATATACCAGTTTAGAATTTTCATTCTAAAATATTCCTTAAACCTTTCTTCGAAATATGTAAAATTTTCCTCGAATACACTACTTTACAATTGATTTCATTTAACTAAATTTGCATACCAAATCTTTGTACATATATCAATTGTGTTTGTGGCGACCGCACTTTGCTTCAGCGAACTAGGACAAAGCTACAAAACACATACAGGCAGAAAAATGGCGGCCCCACTATGCCTCGGCAAGCACGTGTCGGGAGAACACGTCACTACGCATGCGCGGGCGTCATCCGGAACTTTCTAGCGACTGGCGCTTCCGACACTTGATCTGGCACTCACGCGGTAAACATCTAGGCTAACTCCGGCGGCCGTTACTTCAACCGTTGCTTCATTTCTATTTTTATATTTCTGGCTTTAAATAAATTAATTTTAATTATAATTTTATCAGCAGCCTTTCCACAAGCCACACCAACATATCACGCAACAATCCTACATGTTGATATATATTTTTTATCTTTTCATCTAATTAACTTTCATACTAATTCTGTACATATTTAAAATATCTTTCTTTTCTTTTCTTTCAAATTTTTGTTTATCTTTAAAGTGCAAGTATCCCTAGAGGGACATAGCGCTCTAAGCCGAAATAAAGAATACAATTTTACCTAAAAAGGCTAATCTACTTATATATTTGCCTTATTCTGTCTGTTTGTCTGTCTGAAGGCTCACGGATGGGATTTTTCATAACCATCGGTGGTTCAGTGGTAGAATGCTCGCCTGCCACGCGGGCGGCCCGGGTTCGATTCCCGGCCGATGCATTTTTTTTTTTACAATTTTAAAACTCATTTATATATTATACAAGAATGACATCCACGGCGCCAATTTATAATTGTAACGAATAGTATTTGAATAAAAGCATTTAATCGGGTAAAACCCGGGCGTTGCCCGGGTCATTCGTATATAATATTTTTAAACAAATGCAAGACAAAATCACCGCGAATGTTTCTTTTTTTAAGGCAATTTCTTTTAAGGCAATTATCGTTATTTATCGTTAATTTTTGTTTCGATTTTATTGAAAAAAAAATATATGGTGCTTTAAAAAAATGATCTTTATTACTATGCAGTTTTCTATTTAGTCAATATACCTAAGTTCATGTTGCAAATGTAATTATCTCTATCGATTTAGTAGGTGAAATGCAAAAAAAAAATCGACATGATGAAATCTTTATGAAAATTCACATTTTTATTTTTATATTTTCAAGACAACACACAGTTTGGGGCGGGACGTTTCACAAGAGAGACATCCACGGCGCCAATTTATAATTGTAACGAATAGTATTTTAATTAAAACATTTTAAAAACACACAGTTTGGAACGGGACGTTTCACAAGAGTGACATCCATGGCGCCAATTTAAATTGTAACGAATAGTATTTGAATTAAAACGTTTTTAAAATATATACGCACTCGGGTAAAACCCGGCGTTGCCCGGGCCATTCGTCTAGTATATATATAATAAGACTATATATTTTTCATTAGTACATTTTTTATTTCCCAAATTTAAAATTATAAGCAAAAAATTATTATCACAATATAATATATATATATAAAAGTCAATTTCTGTCGTGTCTGTCTGTTTCGCGATAAACTCAAAAACTACTGAACCAATTGGTACCAAATTTTGCATGTCGCATTTATAAACCTGAGGAAAACTTTCGGCTGCATTTTGACTAGTATTTTTGGCTTTTTCTTTTTTTAATTTGAAGAACTTTTTTACGCGGACTAATCCGGAATGGAATGAATACCTAATATGGGCCATTTTTTAAAGCATTGGTGGTTCAGTGGTAGAATGCTCGCCTGCCAACGCGGGCGGCCCGGGTTCAATTCCCGAGCCGATGCATTTTTTTTTTTACAATTTTTAAAACTCATTTATAAAAAATATAAGTTAAATATATACTACTATATCCACTATATTAATTAAATCAAATACCTAAACACTAATATAATACAATTTTTGCCATCACACAACACTTTTTTCCTGTAGTTTATGTGTTACTTCTGTATTGCTATTCTATGGCACTTCTAATAATTATTATTGATATACTTTTAGTATGAAGGAAATTGCACCCAAGGGATTTCCTCTGGCGAAGCCGGGTCATTCGCCTAGTGTTTAATAATAAAGCTCGTGTGAGCGTGGTCAGGATATGCCTTTTTGATTATAATGTTTAATACAATTATTTTTAAACCATTCTCCAAATATATAATTGATGAAGTATGCCATACAATATCCTAATTTATATTCAAGTTATATGAAAACGATTTATATAAATTAGACTTTTTAGCATTTTCTGAATTCAACTAAATCACCATGAAAATTCACTTATTTGGATTTATGTTTTTGAAAGTGTCCCATTTAAAATAATAGAACCGTGCCCCATTTGATTAAAAAAGGTACAACTATCCTAATGAACAAGGCAACGCCTAGATTTTAACAGAGTGAAATTTTACCTGAAGGTATAAAATACTGTTTTTAGTTAAATAATATTCGCTACAATTTTTTTAGATCAAGATTCCTTCGAGTTCTGCAAGAGTACCTATTCATTTTCCCAAAGAATGGTGTTTTAACAAATATTATTTATACATCTTAATATCGTTATAAATTGAAATAATGAAACACAAAATGATGATGAAAGTAATAATAATCAAGGTGGAATGTGTGATCTAAGGTGTTTTTCACATTTTCAGAATGGAGGTACAAGTGGCAGTTGTCGAAGGATACACCGATCCACCCGAGATGACGTCAATCTGGCTGCACCGGCATTCCAATAAATTGCCTTATTTACTTTTTTTCAACCATATTATACAAATTCAGTGCACCGTGGACGCACTCAAGTGTACATCAGCTGGGATTTGACATATGGACCAACCTGCCCTTTCAGTCCGATCACCATGCCCCTGGTAAAAGCATCTGTCTGCTGGAACTGCCTCCGTTGAAGAACGCCTGGAATTTTATGCTATTATACACGTTTCTTTTGAAACAAGAACAAATTTTCTACGATGAATTTGTGCTTGTTTCAAAAGACACAAGTAATAGAAGCAATAATGCCAGGCCGTCGTCAACGAAGGCAGTTCCAGCAGACAGATGCTTTTACCAGAGGCAAAGTGATCAGACTGAAAAGGGCAGGTTGATTCATACGTCAAATATCAGCTGACGCATACCTGGTGCGTCCACGGTGCACTGATTGTGGAAAAGATGGTTGGAAAAAAAAATTAGCAATATCTGCAAGTTCCTTCCCTTATAGCTTACTCCACGTGCGCACGATAGCTGCGCATTTCACATCATTTGCATAACTCGGTGAGGCGCGTATGCCCTGGAATATTCATCATTTTATGGCCTCTATTTCTTGGTGCTCCATTTTCAATGTCGCGCGGTGCCAAGTAGCAGTCTAAAAAACCTTACAAATCGTTGTTTCTTCTTGAAATAAATTTTGATTTTTCGTTCAACAGAAACACATGCGGGATGGTTTTCAAATTTTGTTTTAAAACCTGAATTTGTTATTACATAATATTGGATTATTCATTTGTCATTTGTTGTAAGTATTTTGAGGTAAGAAGCAACAAAATAAAATATTTCTTGAACCAAAATGAAGAAACATCCGAAGGAGGTAAAATTCTAAGTAAAATATCATCGCTGCTTGGACAATTTCGTCTTCCAGTTCTCCACCCGTTCTTCCAGATCCAGTTTTCGTCGAGTAAACTTCTGGCTCTTCCGGCTTTGTTCCATTCTCGAGTTCCCTCTTGGCACGTCTCAGTTTCCTTCTACAATCCCTTATTCTTGCTTCATATTGAGTCTTCATCTTCTCATATATAGCTTGCTGAGATTCCAGGTTTGCTTCTCGCTTAAGCCGCTTTACTGAAGCACGGGATCCATTTGATCTTACTGATCGTGCCTTTCTTTGAGAAGGTTTGCCTTCTGGTGAGGCTTCCGGTTTTTCTACCTGTTCCCGTCGTCTTCACGAGCTGCCCTAACTCCATATTGTTCTTATTGCCTGTGGAGGATGGATTACCTAGCTTCGTGTACTGAAGACGGGAAATTGATTTCTGGTTCCTGGGTTCAACATCAGTATTTTCTTGTCACTCATCTTAAATTCGAACTAATAAAATGGTAATAAAAGAGAAGGAAAGAAAGTAGAGAAAGCTAGAAATTGTTGTCCCACCGCGCGCCCGTCGCGCTTGAGAGAGTCACGAGTCGCGCGCGCATCCAACAGCCAGCGCGGGGCATCAAACGGTGGTTTTTACCTTTTGTATCTTTAATTTAGATATATATATATATTTAATTAAAAAGGCATATATTGGATCAAAAAAAATATTTATTTTACCAATATTTCAGCTGGCTGAACGCCAACCTTTATCAAGGTGTTATAACATTTTAAAGTGTGTCAACAACAAACTCAGCGCCACATAACGTCAACAGCATTAAGTTTTTAAAATATTTTGTTATATTCAATGGGGAGAAAAATTTGAAAAATATATTTATATTATGAACAAAATAATTTTTGTGGAGTATGGGTGTGAATATTTGGAAAATTAACAATAACGCCTATTTTATATTTTAAAATTATTTGTACTATGTGTAAAAATATTTTTCGTATAAAAATAACAAAATATATATAAAAGATAGGTTAAACTAAAATTTTTTCTGAAAACACAAAGCGTAAAAAATGTTTGAAAAGTTGGTTGAAATAAAATTTAAAAAAAATATTAAATGTAAAATTGTGAAATTCGAAATAAAATATAAGTGAAAATGGGAAAATATTTTTTAAAAATGATATCACACAAATAAAACATTGAAGACATTGAACTATCAATATATAAAATAATATAATACATATATATAAAATAAGCGTGTGATTGTATTTGAAATAAACTTAAACGATGTTGCATAAATTAAAAGAAAGATATATAAAAGAAAAAATGCGATTTGAGCATTAAAACATTTTTACGTAAAATGTTATAACACCTTGATAAAGGTTGGCGTTCAGCCAGCTGAAATATTGGTAAAATAAATAATTTTTTGATCCAATATATGCCTTTTTAATTAAAGATTTATCTATGGATTGCTCTATTTAAAATATATATATATATATATCTATATATATAAAAATGAATGTATGTCTGTTTGTTTGTTTGTTTGTTTGTTTGTTTGTCCTTTATGCCTGACCAAACCACTCATTGGATCGCCATGAAACTTTGGGAAGTTATTTAGTATAGTACTGGGAAGGTTTCTAGCAAATAAAATTTTTGAAATAACTTTTCGCCTAGAAATATCAAGATAAATATTATAATTTATCTGTTATAATTCAACAATCTGCTCTAAATATTATCATGATGATACGATGATTTTGTAATGTAGAAAATTAGGAAAGACAAAATTCAGGATGACACGGCAATTTATTTGAGACAAGAATAATGATACAATTCAAAGGCAAGATACTATTCCTTTAACTTCCAATTACCGAGGGAACCAATTAATATTGATTTTATTCAACTTATCGAGTATTTTTCAAGGGACCGGGAAAAAAATGTTCACTTTATCGAGAGATTCGTTAGACAAACTTTTACTCGGGTAAAACCCGGGCGAAGCCGGGCGGGTCCGCTAGTATATATATATATAAAATAATTCACAAATTCGCTTAACTTAAGAAAACGCCTTTCAACCGGCTCTTCACAAACTTCTTAGTTTTGAGATTTTTGCTTCCATGCGTTTTGTTATTTTACTATAAAAAATATTTTTAATTGTTATTATTAAAAACAAAATAATCAAAATAAATAACAAATATGGCTCGAGGGACCATATGTAGGATTTTTCAATATAAAATTTCGTTCATTTAATGAAGTTTTTATTCTTGCGATTGCCTCAGATTTGTTTCGAACCAGAGGTTAACTTTATAAGGTGAGGCCAAGCAGGTTTCTTCGTTAAAGAATGATCGTATGGCATTTTTTAGTATAGAACGGCCTGGGTAAAACATTTAAGGTGATATATTAATTTAGTAGTAAACCTCAAGCATTCTACTTTGCCTTTATATATTATTACTGTCACAGTGCGCATAGACTCATATGAATATATTTGCATTGTTGGCCGGAGAGCGAAATTAGAAAAACAGCTCACTGGCAGGCGGGTAAGAAGCTTGCTGGCTGGCGTGTAAACTGGCTGGTAGGCGCATGCATATGCAGCGCGTGTTTCTTGTTCGAAAAATATTCCTAAATAAACAAAGTGTGTTTATGCTTTTCTCGGCTGCAATTTTTAATAAGTTGATAAATAGGGAGTAGGCCCTAAATTAAATAAACATACATATGTGGTTGGACCTAGAAGTTCGCCAGCAGGCGCATGCGCAGGCAGCGCGTACCTCTTGTTCGATGTAGGTTTTTAATTTAGGGACTACACCCTATTTATCAATTTTCATAATTACTATAATACTATTTTAAAATTGAAAAGACAAAACTGTATTGTCTGAATCTAATGGAGAAGGATCATTATTTAGTGTTTTAGTTATAATAAATAAATAAATAAAAGTTTACTTATATAAATTACCCATTTTACAGGGCGGTTTCTAAATCAAGCCTCAATATATTTGAAATAGACAATACTTATCCTGAAGATAGAATTATTTTTTAACGCTTTGCCAAATGTTTTGATTTTTGTTCGCTCCTGACGAGAACAAAAAACTTTTGTCGAAACGTCGAGCCAATAAAAAAGATTTACTGGCCGAAGTATCTTTAATTTGTAGAAATAGACAATACTTTTATAAATGGTTTTGAAAAAAATTCAAATTAGAAGTCAAAGTTTACTCTTTGTTAATACCTAAACTCTATATGAATAAACAAGGTTTCTAAAGCACAGAACACCAACTACCTGTATCTAAACTGTTATTTATAAATGTTTATAATATATTTCAAAACAAAATAGAAAAATGTCATAATATATATTTCTAAAATAAATAAATATTAATTTTATTTTCAAAATATATTTGTTAAAATTAAATATTCATAGAGTTTTTTTCATTATTTTTTTTAAATTCACTATTTTATTAAGAATTTATTCCTTCCCCCCCCCCCCCCCCCCCTTTATAGCTCTCCGTATGCCTCAGGTGTCTGAGCTAACCAAATAAACAACAAAAATTAATCTAATAAATATTTACGCTCTGTAGAATAACGAAATAATGTATCAATCAAAAAGTGGAAACATAATTGCTTCTAAAGAATATATTCTTTCAGAACTAGAGAAGTTTCAGTTCATTATGGAATAGATGAAACAACAAATAGAATACTTGGAGTAGTCAGTCAAGGAGTCAAAAAGTTCAATGCATATTTTAATCAATCAGAAAAACTTGCTCTTAAAATTGATACAATCATCTGCTGTGGATTAGGATCTTTGGTAGGCACCTTTTCCTTTGTTCAATTTATATCTATATATATAAAAAATGGATGTTTGTTGGTCCGTCCGTTCGTCAGTGATAATCTTCTACATCGCTCAACCAATCGTGATGAAACTTTTGGGAAGATGTTTAGTATACTACCCGGGATGGTTTCTGGCTAATTACTCTTTAGAAATAACCTTTCGTTGCATTATTATTTACGATTCGTACCCCCGCAACCTAGGTTCGAGGCTCAGCGTGGGTGTTTTTTTTTCATTTCTTTTATATTATTGTAGCAAATTATTAAAAATATTATTTTATTTAAAATGTAGGCTTTTTAAAATAAAAATTAACATAAACAATAAGGGCTAGATTATATTACTATTCTAAATTAATTTTGCGTACATTTCTCATCTTTAAAAAAAAGCTGTCGACAGGTAATATATATTCTAAATTATTTTAAAATAAAAATTAACATAAACAATAAGGGCTAGATTATATTAATATTCTAAATTTAATTTCGAGTACATTTCTCATCTTTAAATAAAAAAAGCTGTCGGCGGGTAATATATATTCTAAATTATTTTCGGGACGAAAAGAATTAATGGAAGGGGGGCAGTGTGATATGGGTAATTCTTTCCTCACTGTATGACAAGATATCAGAGAGGCAGAGGTCCCAGGGTGAAGTTGTGGAAAGGTGGATGGATTCCAGCTGCGGGAGGATGGCCCGCGTGTCTGGGGGTAGACAAAGTCCAGGCGACATTCCAATGTGGGAGGAAGCGGGGGGGGGAGTGAGAGAGAAGGGCGGTGACGACAAACGCGGCAAGTTGGCTAGAGGAGGTGGGCTCTGGGACTGTGTGGATTAACCGAGGGGGAACCTACCTGGAGCGGCATTGAAGGCAAGTCCATCTACTGTATAGTTACTTATCTACTCTCTAAAGCTCTTATACTAAATATACCGCACTAAGCTGTATAAGAACGTTCTATTAGAATATCTCAAAAACAATACATATAAACAAGTTCACTAACATTTATTAATGCAGTGATTATAATCTTTGGGAAGTTGTTTAGTATACTACCCGGACAATTTCTGGCGAATTATTTTAAAATAATATTTATAACAATTATTATAGCAAATTTTAAGACATATTTTTAAATTATGTGTTTGTGCATATATAAATATTTTACACAAATTGTGAGAACGTTCTATTAGAATATCTCAAAAAACAAAAAACAATACATATAAACAAGTTCGCTGACATTTATTAATGCAGTGACTATAATCAATAGTCAATGTTTACAATGAAGGGCTAGATTATATAAAGGATAAGATAGTTGCCATGTTATGTTACAGTAGGTCCTAAATGTCATACATGTGATTAACCTGCTACCAAGAATAAAAGTAAACATTTGAAACCTTTACTGGCCTTTCAAAGAATCACTCTGAACTGTTATTTTCGGCTTTTATGCGTTTCTCTCCCTACGAAATTATTAAATAGCGATTACTAATTTCTGAGTGCGTTTGAAATTTAATATCAGTTGCATTGGAATTGTGTTCACCTCTTGACCTCTTTACATTAAGATACCAAATTACCAAACCGAAAATATTGTTAATCTACTCGCCCTTACACTAGATGTGAATAGAATAGTAAAAATATGTATTTTTTGTTTCGTTGTAGGTCATTGCCTTCTATCTTCGGACGACTCATTTGTCACCAAACGTTGAATTGTAAGACGTTTTTGAAATGCCACGAAGAAAGAACAACATTGGAAGATCAACCTGAAATGCGCGGCAAGTGTCAGCCAGTAGAGCTGCTGCAACACCCGAAGAGCGAGACACACGACGGGAAATTTATCGAGTCAGAGCGTCTACTTCAAGAGCTGCTGCAACACCCCCGAACAGCGAGACACACGACGGGAAATTGATCGAGTCAGAGCGTCTACTTCAAGAGCTGCTGCAACACCCGAACAGCGAGACACACGACGGGAAATTGATCGAGTCAGAGCGTCTACTTCAAGAGCTGCTGCAAGACCCGAACAGCGGGACACACGACGGGAAATTGATCGAGTCAGAGAGTCTACTTCAAGAGCTGCTGCAACACCCGAACAGCGAGACACACGACGGGAAATCGAACGAATCAGAGCGTCTACTTCAAGAGCTGCTGCAACACCCGAAGATCGAGACACACGAATGGAAATTGATCGAGTCAGAGCGTCTACTTCAAGAGCTGCTGCAACACCCGAACAGCGAGCCACACGACGGGAAATTGATCGAGTCAGAGCGTCTACTTCAAGAGCTGCTGCAAAACCTGAACAGCGAGACACACGACGGGAAATTGATCGAGTCAGAGCGTCTACTTCAAGAGCTGCTGCAACACCCAAACAGCGAGACACACGACGGGAAATTGATCGAGTCAGAGCGTCTACTTCAAGAGCTGCTGCAACACCCGAACAGCGGGACACACGACGGGAAATCGATCGAGTCAGAGCGTCTACTTCAAGGGCTGCTGAAACACCCGAAGAGCGAGATGCACGACATGAGGCACAACGCTCACGCCAGGCTCGATCACGAACGAGGATCGCTCTAAAAAAAGCTGCGTTCAACTACGATAAACAATACGATTACAAAATGCATCAAGATTTGGTCATTGGTCCAATGGATAAACTGTGTCTACACTGTCATGCATTGAAGTTTCAGAAGGAAACACCCGGGATGTGTTGCTCCAATGGGAAAGTCAATTTGCCTCCGATGGTTGAGCCGCCACAGCCACTTCTAACATACGTAGCTGGAGCAACTCGGGAGTCGAAACATTTCCTTCAGCATATTCGGATGTACAACTCATGCTTCCAAATGACATCATTTGGAGCGACGCATATTGAGCGTTTTGGAAATTTCGAGCCCACATTCAAAGTGCAAGGGCAAGTGTACCATCAGATTGGTTCACTTCTTCCAGTACCCAATGAAGATCCGAGGTTTTTGCAGGTTTATTTCATGGACAACGTGGAGGAGGAGATTGATCGACGATGCGCATTCAGTGAAGCAACAAGGCGGGCAATCATCACTGAATTACAAACGCTATTCCACGAGCACAACTGTTTGGTCCGAGACTTCAAATCCGCAGTAGAGAATGTGCGAGTGGATGATATGAAAGTCATCATCAGGGCAGACAAGACGCCGACGAATGAGCATGAACGACGCTTCAATGCTCCGATGACTCCTGAAGTAGCAGCTGTGATTGTCGGTACAGAGATCGCCCGACGAGATATTGTTATCTGCAGACGAGATGGAACCAAGCAACGTGTTGCTGAAACGCACCGATCGTACGACGCCCTTCAATATCCAATACTTTTTCCGCGCGGTGAAGACGGATATCATCTCGAACTGTATCAAGTTCATCCTATCTCAGGCGCCGTGACAATGAAAAAAGTCAGCTGTATGGACTTCTATGCATATCGCATCATGATTCGAGCCCAAGAATCCAACCACATCCTGAAGTGTCGTCAACTTTTCCAACAATTCATCGTTGACATGTATGCCAAAGTCGAAAGCGAACGTCTCAACTACATTCGCTTCAATCAGTCAAAGCTTCGAGCTGACCAATACATTCATTTGCGGGATGCAATCGCGAATGATGGAGCCGCTGCTGCTGCGAACATTGGGCAAATGGTCATACTTCCAGCTTCGTACGCTGGAAGTCCGAGACATATGCATGAATATGCACAGGATGCTATGACTTATGTTCGCACATATGGACGTCCAGATCTTTTCCTCACATTCACTTGCAATCCAGCATGGGCCGAAATCAAAAATCTACTTCTGCCTGGCCAACAGTCATCTCATCGGCATGACCTCACAGCGAGAGTTTTCAAACAGAAATTGAAATGTTTTATTGATCTCATCGTTAAGAACCATATATACGGTCCAACACGCTGCTGGATGTATTCCATCGAATGGCAAAAAAGAGCACTCCACATGCTCACATCTTGATTTGGTTGGAGGAAAAGATTCTTCCAACTCAAATCGATAATATCATTTCTGCTGAGCTGCCTGATCCACAAGAAGATCCTGAATTGTACCAGATTATCAAGAAATATATGATTCACGGACCGTGTGGAGCGCAAAACCCACATTCACCGTGCATAAAGGACGGCAAATGCACCAAAAAGTATCCAAGAGACCTGGTGCATGACACACAAACTGGTGGCGACGGTTATCCTCTGTACAGACGACGAAAACCAGAGGATGGTGGCCACACAGCAACAATCAAACTCAATCACGTTGATTTTGAGGTTGATAACCGGTGGATTGTGCCTTACTCTCCTTTGCTCTCGAAAGCATTTGATGCGCATATCAACGTGGAGTTTTGCAATTCTGTCAAATCGATCAAATACATTTGTAAATACGTGAATAAGGGCAATGATATGGCAGTTTTTCGACTTCAAAATCCAAATGCACCCGTCAATGAAATCGACCAGTTTCAAATGGGACGTTATATCAGCAGCAATGAAGCTGTATGGCGAATCCTTGGCTTTGACATCCACGAACGCTCTCCTGCTGTAGTCCATCTCAGTGTGCATTTGGAAAATGGTCAACGAGTATACTTCACAGAAGAGAGCGCGGCCCAGCGAGCTGAAAATCCACCCAATACAACGTTGACTGCATTTTTTCAATTGTGTGCCAGTGACACATTCGCTGCAACATTGCTGTATCATCAGGTTCCGACGTATTACACATGGAATCAGTCAACGAAGAAGTGGCAACGGAGAAAAAAAGGCATGCTGCACTCTTCAATGGTTCGGGTGTTTTCCACTGGCGCATTGGGGCGAGTGTATACTGTCCATCCGAGCAATGCTGAATGCTACTATTTGCGAATGCTGCTTCATGTAGTCAAAGGACCGAAATCGTTCGAAGCTATCAAAACCGTCAACGGCCAAATCTGTCAAACATATAGAGAGGCATGCTTCAAGCTTGGTCTGCTTGAAAATGATCTCCATTGGGACAACACACTGGCAGAAGCATCTGAAACATGTCATCCTAAGCAAATACGAACTCTGTTTGCTATCATTTTGACAACCTGCTCGCCTTCAGACCCAAAAGGCCTATGGGAGAAGCATAAAGAGAGTATGAGCGAAGACATACTTCGCCGTGTACGTAGTGCTAACCCCCAATGCGCAGAATTCGGATGAAATTTTCAATGAAGCGCTGATATCACTTGAGGATATATGTTTGTCGATCAACAACAAAATCCTCAATCAGCTTGGCTTGATCTCACCCGAGCGTGGCAGAAATGATGCTGTCGACAGAGATATGTTGCGAGAAATGCAATACGACGCTGATACGCTGCAAGTTTATGTTGAGACTCAGAAAAGACTCTTAACAAACGAACAAAACCTTGCGTACAACACAGTCACGGAGCATGTGCGAACCGGAAATGGTGGTCTTCTGTTCCTTGATGCCCCAGGAGGAACTGGGAAAACATTTTTGCTCAATTTGATTCTCGCCGAAATTCGTATGAAACATGAGATTGCTCTGGCTGTGACATCGTCGGGAATTGCGGCAACACTGCTCGATGGAGGAGGTACGGCGCATTCGGCATTCAAGCTGCCATTGAATTTGAATATAGCCGACGTTCCTCTCTGCAACATCGGAAAAACATCAGGAATGGCCACTGTGTTGAAAACGTGCCAAATCATCATTTGGGATGGATGTACGATGTCTCACAAGAAAGCGCTTGAGGCACTTGATCGTACTCTTCGCGATTTCCGAGGCAATCAACGCCTAATGGGTGGAGCTCTGATACTGCTCGCTGGTGATTTCCGTCAAATCTTGCTTGTCATTCCAAGAGCAACACCAGCAGATGAGCTGAACGCATGCTTGAAGAATTCGGCTCTCTGGAGACATGTGAAGAAAATTACACTGTCGACCAATATGCGTGTGCATTTACATGGAGATGTTTCTGCACAAACATTTGCCAAGCAGCTTTTGAATATGGGCGACGGCAAAATTCCGGTTGATCCTGCAACACACGAGATATCGTTCCCACCGAACTTCTGTCAACTTCAGGCGTCAATTGGAGATCTTGAAAAGGTAGTTTTCCCGGATATTGCCACTAATTTCAAGAATCACGACTGGCTTTGCGAGCGAGCTATCTTAGCTCCGAAGAATGATGACGTCAATCGCATCAATCATAAGATACAATTGAAAATTCCTGGAGCGGTCACGCAATACAAATCTATTGACACAGTCACAGAAGAGGACCAAGCTGTCAATTATCCAGTCGAATTTCTCAATTCATTGGAGCCTCCTGGAGTGCCACCGCATGTATTGTCGTTGAAAGTTGGCTCGCCAATATTGCTTCTTCGGAATCTCAACACACCCAAGTTGTGCAACGGAACCAGACTTTCCGTAAAAAGGTTGATGCCGAATGTGATTGAAACGACGATAATCAGTGGCAAATGTAAAGGAGAGGAAGTGCTCATTCCGCGCATTCCAATGATCCCCACTGATTTGCCCTTCACATTCAAGCGACTTCAGTTTCCCGTGCGTCTCGCTTTCGCAATGACAATCAACAAATCCCAAGGACAGTCGCTGCGAGTTGACGGTTTGCATTTAGGAAATCCATGTTTTTCACATGGTCAACTCTACGTCGCTTGCTCCCGAGTTGGAACGCCAAAAAATCTATATATCTACGCACCAAACGAGAAGACCAAAAATATTGTGTATCCACTCGCGTTACGATAGATTAGTTTTCATATGATACAATATTCATTCGAATATTGCTATTAATAAAATCTATATATTTTTCATCAATTCTTTATGACTCATCTTTAATTTTTCCCCAGCACATGCTAGATTCTTGATTACAAACACATACAGGCATCCATTTTTATATATAGAGAGGTGCGTAAAGGCAGGGCAACGTCTGCCCGGGTTCGGCTAGATCATTTAATTCAAAAATAAAAAACAGGTTCACTGACATTTATTAATGCAGTGGATATAATCAATGATTACAATAAAGGGCTATATTATCTATATATATAAAAATCACTTTCAAATTTTAACGTAACGTTCCATTCTCAATCCCGTAGGGCTTTAGCTCGGCTAAAACATTTCTATCTTTATAAGTGAATATTAACTTTACTGTACTGAATAGTTTAGTATAATGTTAATTTAACATATTTAAATATAGCCACAGCAACGCGTGGCCGGGTTCGCTAGTTTCTTCTAAAGATGAAAGAACGATTTTCTCCTGAAAGGATTTACATTTTTGATCCTGCATTTACCGACGTGGATAAAGAAATCTTTGAATATTATGGAATTAATATAATAGAGAGAAATGAAGCAGCAAGAAGAGAACGACAAGGTCGTACTTTGATTTATGCTCCTTTCTTAGATATTTGTCTAGTGGATAACTTCCTTGAAACGAACTGGAATGAAGATAAGCTCAAAGATATTATGATTGTCTATCCTGATCTAACAGCGTATACTTCTTTGAATGCCATAGTGTTTCCCTATGTTGTACGATCCAGACCACTTTTAAAATATTTTTCAGGAAATGGAATTTGTGAATCAAACCATCCTTTAAAAGATTTTTCCCTACATTTTATCCCTCGAGATATTTTAAATGAACAGAAACCAGAATTCTGGCTGCCGATCAAGAATAAAATACAGCGGTATAAATGAATTTGTTTGAACGAAAGTATATATAAATTATAATATGATAAATAAATTATTTTTTAAATTTTATTGTACGCATTTCTCTGTGTCAAGTTATATCTACTTTAGGTATTAGTTCTATTTTTTATGTATACCACTAAAGTTAATTTTAAAATAGTATTTAAACAATTAAATCTCAATTTCTCTCTCATTCTCTATGTATGTATATACCCCACTCTCTCTTTATAACATCTATCCTTTAATAAACTAAAGATATAAAGACCAAGATTGTGTTTTAGTCTCTTTACACAAAATATAATTGTGATTTCCAAATAATCAGGGATATCAAATATTTAAAAATATATAATAATATCAAGAAATTATGTTTCATTTAATTCTTTAGCTATTTTCTCAATATATGCATATGGCAATTTAAACCAACAACCTCATATTGCATATAATATAACAATATTTTCATGTTGTATAATAGAAACACATCTATAAATAATTATACGCATGATTGACATGTGTCATTACATCACCATATGTAATGTACTTTGTACAAACTGAGGATAAATAAAACTCTGTAATAGATTAAGAGTCGAGCTAAAGCAAGAGATTGAGATAGAAGTCCAACGAGGTCTAAAGATAGGAAACTGTCAGGTGTAATATGTATCACTGTCAATGTGTAAATAAGAGAACAAAATTACTTTAAGATATTCTTATTGTTTATTGAGTCATGCATATTTATATAAGGGAAGGTGTATTGTTACATAGAAAAGGTTGTTGTAAAATATTTTCAACAATGTGTTGTCCTGTCCTACTTTGCTAAAATAGTACATATAAATTACATATTATTTATAACGCTTCGAAAACAGTTTTTATATATTATAAAATGTTGATAAGGCTTTGATTCTATATAGCATATTGAACACACGTTTTTCCAGGCAGCAAATATTAGTTGAGAAAGGGAGCGGCGGAAATAAGTTCGCCTTCTTCCTTCAAATCTTCCAGTTCCTTCAGAAACAGTTTCGCCATCTCATAGCAGGAGCTCAGTGTCTCTACATCAGGTGACAGATGGACAAGTTCTGGGCGTTTCTCCACAACATAGCTAAAGGCCTGGCGTAGATAGGCCAAGTTCGTGAAGAAAAATCTTTCCATATTTTCTCCATCAAGGGTTTTCAAAGGGTCCCGTTCTCCCTTTGCTTTTAAGCGGAATGTATTGTAGTGAACTTTGCCTTCGAACGTCAGTCTTGAAAATCCAAAGTTAATAATTCTGACTCGGATCCCAAAAGTGGGGAGGGTGACCTTGTTGTTGTTGTTGAGGGTATAGGTCAGTTGGGACTTTTTGGTTAGAGCTACACGGATGTTCTGCCAGTGTAAGTCCCGGTGTTCGAAGTCAAGTTCCCGTTCGGCTTGGTTCAGGGCCATACTGAGCTGGCCGAACATGGACAACATCTGCTGGGTTGACAGGCAGTTGACCATCGAGGAAAGGGAGGGACCAGCGTATTGTGTCATGATGACACCGTACAGTTTCTTCTCATCTTCGATATCGCTGCTCACAGCATAGTAGGAACCTGGCGATGTGTATTCCTGGTATTGGTCTGGGGTGTCCCATATCATCCATATTTTGGATGGCTTACAGAAATTGGACACTTCCAGTTTCTCTAGAGCCGCGAGGGCTGTCAGTTCTACCTGGAGCTGCTGGAGGGTCCAGGGGAATACTTCCCGCTGGATCAATTTATAGTCCAGCTCCAGTTCCAGGGGGATGATCTTGTAGACACGGTGAGGTTGGCCGTTCTTCAGAGATGCCAGGCTCCTAGCTGTCTCTCCACGGCTCAGATGGACGTAAGACTTGTCTGTGAAACTTTCTTTAAATGTCTTCAATGTCTTAGAGGAACACAACTTCAAGATGTCCTTTAAGATTCTTCTTTCGTTCCCAATGAAGGGATTCGTCTCCAGGACTTCTTCGACGTTAGAGAATAAGTAGCTAGGATTGAATAGATCAGACATTGTAATAGAGTTTTATATTATCTCTCTTTTTTGTGTATATATTTTATAATATTTTTTTACGACAATAAACAGTAAGAAAGGAGAGAACACACAGATGTATGGAAATTGTAAATAATGAATAAAATTCATTATTCTCAATAAATCTGTTCATAATTTAAATTTAAAATTTTTTAATTCAGTTAAACCTGTCTATAGCGCCCCCTCTAAATAGCGCCTCCCTCTCTATAGCGCCCGATTTTAAATACGTAGTACGATGCGATTCACATTAAAGGTGGCCTGTCTAAAGCAGCCCCTCTCTATAGCACCCTATTTTAGTGAGTTCCAAGAGGGGGCGCTATAGACAGGTTTAACTGTATATATTAACTATCCTCTGGTTTCTTGGATAGTTGTCTGTTGAAGGACGTCAAAGTCCGAAAACTTGCAATTATACAGCTCAAATAAAAGAAATTCGTCTCCGAAAACTTAAATTCCTTCTTCAAGATGATGTCTGGTGATTCATTCTCTTGTAATAAAGTATTATCATAATGAAATTATAAAATAAATATCATATTAAATCGACATAGTAAACAGACAGAAACTCGGAGAGTTAATGCGAGGTGGAAACTCGGGCAAACATATTATACGTACACTATAAAGTGTACAACTCAATAAACATCTCCAAAAGCTTTGCGCTTTAGACCTTTTATATTTTAAAAAGGTCTTCAAGACCATCATCAAAATGGCTTGAATGATTATTATAACAAAAACAACAAAAGGTGTTTGACTGAATGCATATAAGGTCTCAGAAAATAATATGAATTCAGGGGAAAATTTTATTTCATAACAATATCATTTCCGATAATATAAAAATAAACCTATCCATATTTTATAGCTTCTATTTGATTGTACATGTCCTCATAACAATTATCATTTGTCTTCCATTTTTAAAACATCACAAAATTTTCCTGCGATATTTTTATTGTTTTGTATTTTCTTAACCATCGCATCTATTTCTTCTTTTGTATATGCGTTCAATAATATTTCAGTTTTATCAACAGCAAGACCTCTTTATTTTCCTATATTATAATTAGAAAATAGCAGAAGTTAAATCTATCTTAGAATAATTTCCCCACACACAAACAGCAGGAGAGATACGACCATACTATAATTGATATAAAAGCAAACAGAAACCTAATTAAACTAATACAATTGATGAACTGAAATATCTATTTTGATTTGGTTTGACAAAGGTGGATCTCTTTTCAGACTTATAGATGAGAATGTTCTATCCGCTGGTAGGTAAATATGCACCCAGCACATCGTGAGATATAGCTTATTTCAAAGCATATAATGTTAATTTAGTAGTTTTGTGTTCAAGTGAGCACCTTAATGACAATCTGATTTAGAATAGGTCTCTTGGTTTTCTATATCATTGACAAATATAAATTAATTTTATTTTGAATATATATTTCTCTTATTAAAAATATAAATTACGGCCAAACTATATGTGTGAACAAAATTTGGAAATACTTTCAAAGTATATTATTCAATTGGATTTTGTTTTGTTATGAACCTTAAATATGACAATGAACATCTTCATGATTGAGTTTATTTGATATCGTTTAATTTGATTGATGAAATGTCCTTTTCACTTCCGACGAAAATGTATATTAAAAATAAGTGATATCTTGGGGTGTATATATATATATGACAATATAGTGGTAATAATGTAGTGAGGAGAGAAATAATCACACGACGAGTTGGAAGAGGAATCTGGAAGCCATCCGAGAGAGAGAGAGGTAGCGAGAGGGCTGTCCGCTGAACGACTGTCTTGTGTCCCCCACCCCCCGACTATCCAAAAATAGGTCCTGAAGGTTCTAATAAAAGCCCTCCGGTCGCCCTCTGGAATGTGGTCAGTGGTTCGAAATGGCCGTAACTTAGTTGTCTTCTATCGACTACGTCTCTCTCTCTCTGGTCGACTGCAGATTTACTTTATTATTCCTGTAAGAGCATATATTATGACATATATATATATATATTAAAAATAAAAAAGGCATCTCCTGACCACGAGCACATGTGCTTTTTCTATTGTATTTTCATATATATATATATATATATACATTATTTTTTGTGTGTGTGCTAATACATTCATAAGGTTTCTGGCAAGGCAATATTTGAGAATTATTTGCAAAATTAGTCAATGTCCTTAATATATATAATTAGGATATTTATTAATATTACACAAATAAAGATATATTATATATTTTTAAAGGTTTAAATATAATAAAATATCCGGCAAAAGAGAAAATTTAAAGTTAGAAATGGTAGCCAAGCAGCGTGTTCTCCATTGTTACCATTGAGTATTGATTGGTTTCTAGTGTGAGATTGGCTACTTATGGAGATTGAGTACTTCAGGCTTGTGCTTTCTAGGCTTTTCCTAGCATATTCGTAGTAACGATTCTGTTTTTTTAGAGTATCAATCGTGTAGTTCATAGTAGGCTTGTGTGTGTTTGTGACGTATATTGACATGGTGGTGCATCTTGTGTTTGTCGTTTGACCTTGGACCTTGATTTATTTCAAGTATATTCAGATAATTCAGGATACGTTTATTTTCTTTAAATGTAGTAAAATTGTGTTTCTTGAGATTTGATGACCTTAATAGGGTTCATAGAAAATTGTATTTCTATGAAAATTATTGAGGATTGGTTACTAAATCAAAATTAATTTTATTGGAACTTTATGCTACAAATATTTTAATTTTCCTATTAAAGATTGGCTAGTGTTATGTTTTAAAATCATCCCACTCATTAGCCAACCTCATATTATTTTCTGATGCTCTTGATACTCCCTGAAGGTGATGTAAGGAAGTATGCTCTCATGATGTTCCTCAATCCTCTGGGTCTTTTAAAGGCGAGCTATTGGCGCGTCTTCTGATGATCTTGAACTGTATTCTTTTCTCTGCCATCTGAGAGCTCTTGACCTTGCTCTTTCATTGCTTGCCGGGTATATTAAGCAATACTATCTTTAATTATAGATAAATCTTGGTCAACCATTGCTTTTTTGAATTATCGAAACAAGTTGATGAGGGTTCAGGCGAGAATCCTCACGCCACCTCGCGGCGGGTGATGTGCTACTTATGTTCCGGTACCAAAGGAGCTACGACGACTCAGAGTGGATTATTGACAAATCAACGGGCACATCGCAACACAAGTAAACAATTCTGACAACTGGGTCTCTTGAATTTAGGTCGATTCTTTGATATTGGACGGCCTTTAACACAGTATCATGATGCTGCAACTGAGAGATATTTCGTTTTTTCAACTAATTGTTAATTACCCTCATTATTATTGTTCATATAATATGGTTGCATATTTTACAAGAAATATTTCAAAAATTCAATATATATAATATATTTTTATATATCTCTAATTTTTCAGTATTCGGGTTCCAGCAGAGTTTGCAGTTGTAAAGATTTAAGAAATTCTCCAAAAATACTGAGCTATACATAATGATATATGTTCATAAAGGGCACATCTTGGATTCAATAAATAATCTTTTTATTTCCGATATTTCGATGGGCTAAACGACCATCTTTTTCTAGGATCTCATCCCTTTTCGTGGCAAGCCGCGCGTTACACTTGAGACACGGGCGTCTCACAATCTCCCCGGGCGAAAATCATCCAAATGAAAAGTAATGTATGCAAATAAATATCGTACAACACTAATTAAAATAAATGAATAAATAGAGTGAAAAGTAAATATCTATATATACAAAATAAATATTCAGCTATTGCATTATGAATGAAGACATTTCACTGAAGTTCATATATACATAGAGGTTCCTATTCTAGGAGCATCTAAATTGTGTGTACATGTCCGGTATATCGATCTTTCGGTTTATACTATTTCTGTCTTCCAAAGAACTCCAACTCTCCAAGAATAGCTTGCTGTGCTTTTCTTTTATTTCTTGGTATATTATTGATGTTTGTTCAAAGTCTGGAATGTGGCTATTGATGAGAGCATGATCTACTAATAAGGAGGTCGGGTTATGGTGTTTTAGGGCTGATTTGTGCTGGTTGATTCTTTCTATTAATGGTTTACCGGTTTCTCCTATGTAGACGGCTTGGCAAGACTTGCATGGTATTTTGTATATGACATTGGTTCTATTGTTTGGTTCAGTGATCTTTTTTGTATCAGGATGGCGGAGGATGTTAAGATTCGAGGTAGATTGGAATCTTGTTGTGATATTGTAGTATTTTAGTTTTCTAGCTATTCTTTAACAGCCATAGCTGTATGGTAGGGAGCAAAAAATGTTTTGGGACGAAGTCTGACTATTGTTTGTGGATGATATTCTCGGTCTGTAGAAATGCTTTTTGATAAACGGTTTAGGGTAATTATTGCTAAGTAGTTCTTGAAATATCTTGGTTCTTTCTTTTTTTGTGTCGTTATTGTTTGTTGCAAAGTGTGTGATTAGTCTTTTTGAAAGAGTTTTTACCACGGAAATTTTATGGTGGATGGGACCAAATGAATTGAAGTTCAGATAGCTTCCAGTATGGGTTGGTTTTCGGTATATTCGAGTTTCAATTCTATCTTGGTTTCTCGTTAGTTGTATGTCTAGAAACGGTAAGGAGTTATTTTCTTCTATTTCAAAGGTGAATTTTAGAAAGGGTTTGAGATTATTCAAAAAATTCAGAATGGTGGAAAGATCAACTTTTGTGATGCATAGTATATCATCAATATAGCGTTTCCAGATTATTACTTGTAGTTGTGCTGTGTCTGCAATTATTTTATCAATTTTGTCCATGTAGATGTTAGCTAATGCTGATGAAACAGGATTCCCCATTGGTAAACCTTTTTCTTGTTTGAAATATCTGTCTTTATATCCAAAATAATTAAGTGCTAGACAAAGTTCAATCAGATCTATAAGGGCTTCTTTAGAGATAGGAAGGATGATTCCGAATGGTTGTGTGAGAATTTTTGAAGTGCAAGGATAGCTTCATCATGCGGAATTGATGTATAAAGAGATTCTATATTGTTGCATCATGGCTAATGAACCTATTTTATTTTAATTTGTAATATTATTTTTCATATATTTTAAATTCAAAATTATATTTTATATTTATTTATTTTATTAAACAGAATATATGTATTATAAACAGAATATATGCATTATAGAATCATCATTTGTATTTAGGTACACGTGTGACTTCACTGCTCTCTTTGATGTCAAAAAAATAAATAAATGATTCTGGAGGCTACTTAAAGTAGAGTTATCTCATTATTCCGTTTTATAAATTTGTAGGATGGTTGAAACACGCTCTGGTAAGATGCAAGACCCAGCACAGGAGAGAATCAAGGCTGAAGAGTATGCCAAGCCGCAACCTGGTGCAACAATTGGTAGAGATGCTAGTTCCGACCCAGTTGTCCTGAATCCCAACATCGACATCCCCAAGTATGATGGAACAGAAGACCCTCGCCCATGGATTGAATCTCTTGAAGAAATTGGCTTCCTGTACCATTGGGCAGACTACATTATCTCCCGTTACCCCTCTTACCCCTCGGGTCGTTGGTCAAAAAATTATATACAAGCATTGGCTATTTACTCTTTGATTATAGATATTAAAATATATGGATATTAAAATATATGGATATTAAAATTAAAAATGTGTTGATTATTTACAAGTAGTGTGGGAATTATATTGCAGTGAACCTGTGGGTGTATGCGCATAATGAAATTCGTAGCTGCACAGTCTAGATAAAAATTTTAATTTTCTCTGAATTGAAAATATCCTAACGAGGTTATGATATGCTATTGATATTTTATACTGTTATTTAGTACATCTTTATTCTCTAATAAGTCGATAGGATTCGAACAGTGCGGGGTTAAAAAGCTAAGACTACGGATGGTAGATCTCTCGGCCACGATTGCTCACTTTGAAAATGTTCATATCTTTCTTCATCCTACGATCCTTATTCTTCCTATCGTTGGCCACAAGTTGGCTAGACCTATGTTCCAACCTGGAAGTCTGGATAACGTTGTCTGTGTACTTTTTCCTATGATATACTCGTACATTGCGTTTACGACTCACTCAATGGAAGTACATAGGTCAAAGCACTACAACCAAAATTTTCTTCTTTTTTAAAAAGGATGATCTCTAATTTGAACTAACATTTTGAAGTGCTCATCTTAGGATAGGTTTTACCGAACATCGATTTTCGAAACTAACCGATGGGGTTATACCATATCTTAGAGGATGATGTGTTTAAAAATCCAAGATTTTCTTTTTTCTTTTAACCCTCGATAGTTTATCTTATAAAAACGCTTATACTAATCCTATAGTTGTTCTATCGTATTGCTATTCGTAAATTAACTTATTACTATTGTCCTAAATCTGTAGGCCTTTACATCTTGTCTGTCCTACACCAGACAAAACGAACGGAGGTATGCGGGGTTGTTATACCCGACTAACGATAAGCGCTAGCCTCTGCATATTGTAAGGTGGCTAAAGATATTTATAGGCTATTTAAACCCACACACGCATTAAGTGGTTTTATGTTCACATTTTAAAGTAATATATTCAAGTCTTCAAGGTTATATATCATTTGAGTTTATAACTTGATTAAAATTATCATATCGCCTCATATAGTCCAACATTACATTTATATACAAATTTATATACTCCACTATTCTAACGGTCCATTCTATCAAGAACATTTTATAAGAGATATGTAGGTTTGTTTGTATGGTTAGAGGCAAGATATAAAACAATAAAGGAAGAAGATATATACAAGATGCTAAATGAGTATAAAGAATCCAAAATATTATTGTGGTAATTAAAAACAATGGAATTTTTTTAATTCTAAATATAACAGTTTTATACAAAAATGTACACAGAGTGATAACATTGTTTATTAACGAGTCTTTATTTAAATAATGTGAAAATTCTTTGGTCGCCAAGGTTGTTGGTATAAAGACATCGGCATTTGGATTAAGTTTACTGTGTAATTTTTCTTTGGTAGTACCCAAATTACTTTCCACCATATTATCGAATGGATTGATTTTAGGGTCTAAGACCAATGTACTGGATTTAGTGGGCTTTACTATTGATGAAAAAGTTGGTTTGGATGTTATTGGAAAATCAGGCTTATAAAATTTTTCATCCGTGAAAATACTGTTGTCCAAATGGTTAAACGGTTGAAACCATTTCCTTGGTCTGGAGGAACCCAGATCACCCAAGATATCTGTAGTGAAGTGCCTATAAGGAAATATAAAATAGTTTTGTCTAGGAGGAGAGTTGGGAAGATCCGTAGGAGGTGTGATATGGGGAATATTTACTACATATCTACGAAGTTTTTCTATAATTATAATTTCTGTCTGTAACTGCAAAGGTCTATTTGGTTTATTAATGCGCACTACCTGAGGTGATAGTATTTCCAAGATCTCATATGGGCCTGTATAGTTAGGTTCCAACTTTGGAGTATTCGGATGTCTATAAACTTTCACCAATACTAGATCCCCTGGGACAAAATCAATCTTTTTATGTTTTTGATCGTACATTAGTTTTTCGGCCTTATGCCTTGCTTGAGTCTTTTGTAATGCTATTCTTCTTGCTTCTGAGAGTTCGGGAAATGTCTGAACATGGTTGTTTAAATTGTTAGGGACTATCCCTTTTAATAAATAGATGGGAGGAAATCCCGTCACTGTATGTGGAGTTAGATTGTAGATTCTGGTGACCTTTTCTATCTGTTTGGTCCATGTCTGTTTGGGGTGTTCTAAATGGAGTATCTTTAGTTTCCCTGTTATGGTTGCATTCAACCTCTCGCTCAGACCATTTGACTGTGGGTGATTTGCTGTGGTATACAAGGGTTTTATACCTTGTGAGATTAAAAACCTTCTAAATTGAGCGGAAGTAAATGCAGGAGCTCGGTCTGTCAGTAGGCTTTTAGGAATACCTTCCTGAAATACCTTTTTTAGGGTTTGAATATAGGTCAGGGTAGAGGTAGATTTACTAGGAAAAGTCCAACAGTATCGACTCATGTGATCACATATTACATGTAAATAAGCTCGGTTACCACCATACTTATTAAATCCGGCTACTGTGTCCATTGACATAAGTTCATAAGGTTCCTTCGCGAGTGGTAAGGTACCCATTTCTCCATATGTGGGTCCTTTCGGAGGTTTTACTATTTGGCAAATTTTGCATTTACGGACATAGTTATATATATCTTTGGTCATACCATCCCAATAATACTGACTAGTGATTAACCTAGTGAGTTGTGTGATTCCTGGATGGTTATACCATTCGTGTGCTTTCTGGAATAACTTATTTCTTAGTGTATCGGGTACGACTACTCTGGGTACGCCCTTTTTAGTAATAATCGCAAGTCCATCAGTATTGATGAGAGATTGATATTTCTCAGGTACACGATGCTGGTGTCCCTCCAATTGTTGAGCCTCTAGAAATCCGCAAAATGGTTGTCTTGATAGTAAGTCTGCTTCGAGTTGGTTTTTACCTTTCAGATAGTGTATGTCAAAAGTGTATGGGCTGAGTCTCAAGGACCATCGAAATAACCTACCTGACGGATTTTTAATATTTTTCAAATAGACCAGAGCTTGGTGATCAGAATAAATGGTGAAATGTCTACCAAACAGGAACACCCTGAAGTATTCTATAGACTCAATGATAGCTAAACACTCCAGCTCCGAGATGGAGTAGTTCTGTTCATACTTGCGTAGAGAGCGAGAGAAATATTGCACAGGATGTTCTTCTCCATTTTCATCCTTTTGCTTTAGAATTCCGGATATCCCTAATGTACTCGCGTCACAATATAAGAAGCAGGGTAAATCTTCTTTAAATATATGTAAAACTGGTGATGCAGTTAGGCTGCTTTTCAAATCTTCAAATGCCTTCTGACATTAAAGAGTCCACTTAAAAGGAATATATTTTTTAGAAGTGTATATTTAAAGGCGATCTAAGCTGTGCATAATGGGGAATGAATTTATGATATACATTTACGACACCTAAAATGACTGTAAAGTTTTAACATTAGTCGGAGTTTGGATGGTTCCTATTACCTGAGTGTTAGTTAGGTGAGGTTTATAAGTGCCCTGTGTGATTTCGTATCCTAGGAAGCTAATGGAGGTCTTACATAATTGACATTTGTTAAGGTTGAGGCGGATATTTTCTGCCCTGCATAGTTGGAAGAATAAACGAAGATGTTCTAAGTGTTCTTCAAAACTATCAGAAAAAAAATATAAAATCATCATAGTAGTGTTATAGAAATTGGAAGTTATATTTTCTAAGTATTTGTCCAATAGCTCTCTCGAAGATCTGTGGTGAGCTTCGTAGCCCGAAAGGTAATCTTTTAAACATGTACACTCCTGCGTGGGTGGTGAAGGCTAAATAAGGTCGAGAATCCGGATGGATAGGAACTGTCCAATAAGCGTTGCTCAAATCAAGGCTGGAAAAATACTTAGCTTTCGACAGTTTTTCTATCACTGATTCTATTAATGGAATAGGTTGGGGATCAACTGGAATGTGTTCATTTAATTTTCGAAAATCCACACACATTCTAAATGTTCCATTTTTCTTTTTTACTAGAGTAATGGGTGAAGCATATTCACCTATGGCCGGTTCTATTATATTATTTTTTAACATCTCATTGATTTGTATATCTATTTCTTTCCTATATGTAAATGGAATTCTATACGGTCGCAACCTGATTACTCTATCTGTATTTGGTTTAATCTGTACAGGTTGGATATGTAGGGTAGGAACTTTAAATGGGTCTGTAGGAAATATTTCAGCAAATTCTTTCAGTAGCCTAATTAACTTAAGGTCTAATAAGTTGTTTATTTTATGGTACTTATCAATTAAATCACTGGTTAACTTATTTTCCCCTGGAATGCTTGATTGAGTAGAAAGTGTCTGTTGTAAATGATTAACATAGCGTGGATTACCTCCTGAAGGTGCACAGTGATTATCTAAGATTTGTGTATTACAATATGAAGGTGTTGGTTTATATTATATTTCCTATCTGGATTTATCACATTGTATGCATCATTTACATAAGCCAAATCTGTTTCAAAATAAAAAAGAGTAGCAGGAATATTTGTGCCTTGTTGACTCACTACATTTCTATTGAAGTCAATTCTAGTTTTTAATTTTTTTAGAGTATATAATCCTATTAGTGCAATTTCATATGGTAGATTAAATATATAAAATTTTAAGCTAACTTATCTTTTAAAAAAACTGACTGGTAAAATAACATAAAATATAGGTTGGATTGGTCCACTCAATGTATTAATTCTAGAATGCTTATTAACTGGATATTTAGTTATATTTCGAAATTTATCTAATGGCAAAATGTTATGCAAATAATCAAAATATATTAGAATAATAGTAGAGCCAGTATCCACAAGAAACTTAACATTGAAGGTGAAAATAGATGAATTAGAGAATAGTCTTACATTATGCTGGTTCTTTCCTTGATGAGGGATCACATCCTTGTGATCTGGGTTGATGTCCGCTCGGCAGCGTGGTATCCGCGTAGTTGCGAAAGGCAAAACGTCCACCTCCAGGTTTGAGAAAAGCTGTTTGCCCACATTGTGGCCGGTAATGTCCTTGGCCAGGCGAGGGAGTGGATTCGGGTCGCCAGCGGTCAAGGCCACGCTGTGGTGTCGGTTGTCCTCGAGCACTCGTTTCTGGCCGGATGGTGTTTACATAGTCCAACCATTCTTCAGGCGTCTGTGGGTTCCTGGTGTATATCATTTTCTTTAAATCATACGTTACACCTGCCGTAAGTGCTTCAACAATCTGTTTGTTTGGAAGTGAGTTCTCTAGTGCACCCACAACCTTAAAATGGTAATAATCGTTAATTTTTCTGGCTTTTCCCATTGGCGAGTGAACAATTCTTCCAACGTTGTCTTCTTCTTTGATATATATATTGTGGATAGTTTCTGTTTGATATTTAAATAAGTCTCTTGTTCTAAGCCCAATCGATAAAATATATTTTTAGCTTCTTCTTCTAAATTTAGAATAACTAATTTTTTTCTGTCTCGTTCATCGTTCGTTGCATCCTCAATGTTACGAAAGAAAATATTTATATCTTGATTGAGGCCAGAGAATTTACTTATATAATTTTTATTTGAGATCGTCTGTTGTTGTATAATTTGTGTTAGCAAATTAATTTGTTCTTTCATTAATTTAAGTCCATATTATCGTTTCTGTCAGAAAAATGAGTGTCGGTATCTGACTTCCTTTTTGGCATTTTTGTGGCGAATGGGTGTAGGCTAAAGGGTAAATCCAATAAAGTTTTAAAAAAAGAAAAAACGTACCGGTTATTATATCCTGTGTCGGCTAAATACTGTCGTATTAAGGTATATCTTTGAATAATTATAAATTTAAAACTCTAAATTTGTATATAAGAAATAATAGACGCGCGCGCGCGACAAAAAGAAACGCAGCCATTTTCCCTTTGTTTATTTTCCAACTTCCTTTGTTCTCCTCTTCTCCCTCTTACCCCTCGGGTCGTTGGTCAAAAAATTATATACAAGCATTGGCTATTTACTCTTTGATTATAGATATTAAAATATATGGATATTAAAATAAAAAATGTGCTGATTATTTAAAAGTAGTGTTGGAATTATATTGCATATACAGTAGAACTCCTCAAATTCGGAAATTCTGAAATTCGGAAACTCCCAAATTCGGAAAGTATTGTAATGTTTTTTTTACATACAAAAAATCAATTTTCACATGCTTTTATTTTGTTGATATCTCAACATTATTTTATTTTATTTTATTTTATTTACTTTTACTTTTGCTTTGCTTTTATTTTATTTAATTTAATTTGTATTAGTAATTTATTTTTAATTTAAGTGTTTAATTAATTTACTTTTACCGATTATTTATAATCGCTAATTAGGGGTTTATCCCCTTTTTTAAAAGCTTAAATAAGTCAACAGTTTCATTTGACCTTTGTGCTTAGTTTAGGATATTGTCCAATAAGAAGGCAGCATCATTACGTCATAAGCCATTCACGCATTTTTATTGCAAAGTTGATTCACCTAAAGTTCAAATTATCAAACATTTTCAGACATTGTAAGTTTCAAATTCTTTTATTCAACTCTCAATTTTTTGCATTTACAAGTTTGTTCTACAACAAAATGGCATCCAAAGAGGAGCGGCAAAAACGAGGCAAGTACCGAATTCTTAAGCTTGGTGAAAAGTTAGATGTTCTTAGTGACATTAAAAAAGGATTAAGCTATACAACGATAATGCAAAAGTATAAAATTTCCAAGACAACTGTTTATGATATGAAAAATTCTGAGCTTAAACTTACAAAGTTTGTTGATTCTACCGGAAAAGATGTCAAAAAGTTTTCTCAAGTAAAAAATCCGTTATACGAAAATGTTGATAAAGCAGTTAACATCTGGTACGAAGGTCAGAGATTATCAGGGGTTCCTATTCGTGGTATTGAACTCCAAACAGCTGCCAGTCATTTTGCATCAAAATTGAATAATCCCACTTCTGAAGACAGTTTGGAGCCGGATGTTCCCAGATGCGAAGCGTTGAAAAGTTTGGATGTTGCATTAAAATATTTGGAAAAGCGCACTGAACCAGAAATGCTTGCAAACTACAACACCATCAATAGTCTTCGAACTATGCTTATGAGAGAAGAAGAAGCTTTGTTAAACAAGCCAAAGAAACAGACAACCATCAGCAACTTCTTTGCCAAGCCATAACTTACTTGGCCATCAATTGCATTACATACATAATAAAATATTTTACTATTTTTCATCGGTTTCATGCTCAAAACTCATAAAAGTCAAGGAACATTTGATAAAAAATCGTAATTAAAATTATGTAATGTACAAATAATATTCAACCTAAAATTGTTCATATGCTTCAAAACCTTTGTCTCAGTCATCTAAATGCTTATTTATGCCACATAAATATTCACAAATCTAACTCTCTCAAATTCGGAAAATCCTCAAATTCGGAATACCTTGCGCCCCAAGCTTTCCGAATTTGAGGAGTTCTACTGTATATATATATATATTACTAATGACATATTTTGATTGTATTAAATATAATTTCGATTATATAAAATATGATCAATTTGGATAAATTTAATATTTGTGTTTTAAACTTTATTTTATACTGTGTATCATAAAATTCCAAACTTTGAAATCATTCTATTTGTAAACGAAGCAGCCATGTTGAAGGCCCGTTGAATTATGGGAGACAACCATGAGATGACGTCACGACCTCTCGGCCACCAGCCCGACGTTCTTATTGTGTACCATGTTTAAACTTCAAACTTTAATTTATTTGAATTAATGGAAATTATTCCCCAAAATTATGGGGGGATTTGTTGCAAATATGTTGCCAATAATTTTGTGTAACATTTTTATTTAATATTTAAAAATATTCCTTATTGTTTTTAAATTTTAAGTATGTTTAAAATTTACAATTATAAATAATATTCTATGAAAGAAGATAAACAACGAAATGAGAAAAAGAAGAACAGGCAAGAACAGAGACTTTACGTGGCTCTTATATATCCTTTCTTTTAATTTTATATGTTAATAAATATTTTAATGATTATATAATTGACGTGATCCCTATCTTCCCATTTAAACACCCACAAAAAAAAAAACATATATACATGTAAATCTTTACATAATTAGAAATTATCTTAATGAAATGAATGATTATTATCTATAATGATTTTTATCTATGTAAACAATATTGTCTAAGAGTGTAAATACTTAAGCTTACATTTGATGTACCCTTTAGACATTAACCATTGTTATTCACAGCAAATATCAATTAACAGAAGTTTAGTAAACAGTGCTATCAATAATTATACATCAAAATATAAAATTATGGTTTTATATTAAAGATGTTTAGTCCCTAATAAGAGTAGCAATTTTCAAATTTCACATTGTTCAAAGATATTCAATCCAAAATGCATTTAAGGAAACCAGTCGGCTAAAAAGCCATTAGAGAACCATTACATATAGGAATATTTGAGCTTGTTGCCTTGGGTGAAATTGATCTAGTATTCAAAGTATGTATACATTATATTTCAACTTATCTCTCAAATTACAAAACTTTCAATTTATCAGCAGGATTAGATTATATGATTAAGGTTATGTTGTTTCTTGAAATCGGACCTCTTCTATAGAAGTGGATTTCTGATAAAAGGGGCATTAAACATTCAATTTTAATGGATGCACATAAGAAACATAAACAAGCTATCAAATACGGTGTAATGTTGCCCCATACCAGCTTGATGGAAAACCTATAACTAACGTGTTCTTCCTATTTATTATGAAATATTCAATGCCAAGATGGGAGGTAGGTAAAGGACAGAATTATTGCCATTTTCCTATTATATTGTCAGAAAGGCATCTTTAAATTTAATTCTATTCATATACAAATCTACTGTCCTCATGAATTAGGTCAATGGATTCGTGAAAACCTTTAAAAATCCTTTCAGGTGCCGAATATATAAGGAGAATATCCCAACACAATATAAGAGGGCTGTGGTCCAATAAAACAACGAAACCGCTTGGAAGATTCCCCATTGATCAGCCAGGCCCCATTTCTTTATTTTTCCATTACAGTAAAGAAAGTAGGAAATGCTTCATTTAAAAAATTGGAAAGCGTATTAAATAGATTTACTTCTTCTTCTTTTTTTTGTAGCTTTGGCATTATAGAGGAGTTCAGAGTGTATAGAGGTGAAACCCAATTTACAGGCTCTATGTATATTGCCTATTGTAGTCTATAGAGTATAGAGGTGAAACCCATTTTACAGGCTCTAAGTATATTACCTATTCTAGTCAACATAGTATAGAGGTGAAACCCAATTTACAGGCTCTAAATATATTACCTATTGTAGTCAACATAGTATAGAGGTGAAACCCAATTTACAGGCTCTAAGTAAATTACTTATTGGAGTCTAGAGGGTATAGAGGTGAAACCCAATTTACAGGCTCTATGTATATTACTTATTGTATTCAAGAGAGTAATGGGTGAAACCCAATTTACAGGCTCTATGTATATTACTTATTGTAGTCAAAAGTATAATGGGTGAAACCCAATTTACAGGCTCTATGTATATTACTTATTGTAGTCAAAAGTATAATGGGTGAAACCCAATTCACAGGCTCTATGTATATACTTATTGTATTCAAGAGAGTAATGGGTGAAACCCAATTTACAGGCTCTATGTATATACTTATTGTAGTCAAGAGAGTAATGGGTGAAACCCAATTTACAGGCTCTATGTATATTACTTATTGTAGTCAAAAGTATAATGGGTGAAACCCAATTTACAGGCTCTATGTATATACTTATTGTATTCAAGAGAGTAATGGGTGAAACCCAATTTACAGGCTCTATGTATATTACTTATTGTAGTCAAAAGTATAATGGGTGAAACCCAATTTACGGGCTCTATGTATATTACTTATTGTAGTCTAGAGAGTATAGAGTTAGTAGGTGATAGCCTTTTTCAGGTCCACTATAGTGCTGGATATTTGAAATCTTCCATAAAGCTTCAAAAGCCTTTTATAAAAGAACTAGAGCACAAAATGTTATCAAATGTATGTTTTTCATATAGATATACCTATCTAAAACTATAGCCGTTAACATATGTAGTTATAGGAATCTATGCCAATGTTAACAACTGTTTGTCATCAGAAATGGGACAAAAAATGAGAAAATTCCTAATATTACAACAGATGAATCTGCTGTAGTTTTAATCCCCGTTAATTTCCCTCAGGAGCCAATCAAACATAGGATAAATGACGTCAACTTTGTTATCATCATCTGTAAACAACAATAATCTATTGAGTTTCTTTTTATTATCGTGATTTCTTCGATGTTATTTGTCATATCAATGTTGAAATTGTTAAGTTGTTTACATTCTTAATGTAATTGATTGGTCGTCTTCTAATCTTTTGATTATAATATTCGATTTTCATGATATTGAAGCTCTTAGACTTTTTGATATCTATGTTGATGTATTAATAGATAGAGATTGATATAAAGCGCTTATATACATTAATTTCAAATACTGTGGAGAAACTTATGATAAAAGATAAATTATCAGTTCAAATATTTCTTATTATTTATAGAATTTATAGTAAATAACATTATATATTATCACACAATACAGAGTTTAATCAAGATTTTGGAAAACAATTATGTAGAGAAAGAAAATTATTTCAAATGATTCACAAGAACCAACCATTTTCAAGATAATTTTACAACAAAATAAAAACCTACGAGCTGTAGACCTCTGTGCGCGTGGTTTGTGTAAATATACCTGTGTATATATACAGTAGAACCTCCTTTAGCGGACATCTCTCCAAAAAGGACAGTTTTCATTTGCAAAATAACCATTTTTACAATTTAGCAACTCTCCGGTATAAGGACACCTCTCCCTAAAAGACACTTTGGTTCTGAAATTAGGTGTCCTTTACAGGGAGGTTCTACTATTTTATATAATCTAAAATGAAAATATTTTATTTTTTAACATGTATTTTATTTTCATCATTGACTGTTCTACATTTTTGACCATAGATTTGTTGTAAATATGTATAGTTGATCTACATATTTTTTAATTCACGAATATAGAATTTATTTTATATATTGAATTCTATACTACTGTGAAAAATAATTTTATGTGTAATTTGCTTCAAGTAATTCAAAATAAAAACTACTTCATGGGTAAATAATTATCTTTCCTATTTTCACGACTACACCTTCAATTCTCTATCTTTTTCAACAACAAAATAATCATAACATATATATAGAGGATATATTTTAGAAATTTATTTTCAACGAAAGAAGTTATGAGATATTACTAACCTGCCAAAATGTATTGTAGCTGGTGAATTGAAGTTGTAAGGTCGATTTAAGAGAGTAAACAACATTGTATAAATATTGCAAGAGAAAGGTATATATATGTTTAAATATTTATAGAGAAAATATATAACTTTACTATTAAATTTTGCATATTATTTAGAATTGTATTTTAAAAATGTATTTTATAATATTCTTTTTAAAGTTTTATGCATAATATATGTATAGGCATCATATGATATTTATATATTCTTTTGCGAAATATATACATTTTATTCTATCGTATTTATTCAAAACATATATATATACGTATATTTCTTTTTAAAGATTTAAATAGTTCGTATTTCATATATAGAGAGAGAACTATAACTGTTCTATTTCAAAATGAGGATTTTTATACACATTCGAAAATTATCCGCTAGAATTCACTGGGATTTTTGGATGTACATGAAGGATTGTTGAATCGAGAGACAACATTAAATTCGCGCAGCCTCATTCACCTGTACAGATATCAGCAAAATATATAACAATATTTGACGTTAGAAGCAGATGAGGTCACCAAAGGGTCGATAAATATAAAGAAAAATATTCAATTGATTTCGAAATACAATAATGGACAAAACTTAAGTGGAATGTCTTTGATGAAGCTGGTTATCTGTTTTTTTTTTAAGAAGACAGTCATTTTTTTCATACTTGGTTATTTAGTGTGTCTTCAATAAAGGTCACTGTGTATCAAATAACCTTTAAAGTTATAATTTTAATCTCGATATAAATGCTAAAAGGTACAACTTCCTTAGGTTTTGTCTCCGTGAGCGTATATTCATTATATAACTTAATCTGAAGAAATAAACTGGCTTCGCCCATGATTTGTCAGAGTGAATGTTCAATTAACCTCAATAGTGTGTTACCTAATTGTTATAATTATAACTAAAATAATCACTTCTATTAGTGATATAATAATGATTATACTTTTAGATACTGTCCATTCTGCGATAAAAGAAAGCTTAAATCCATAGTTTTCTTTAATGCCATTTCTGAGAATCCACCCCTCAGTGTAGGATATATACGCAGCTAAAAAGCAGTCTGAAAGATTAAATTGGAACCGCTGGGAGGGTTTTCCACTAATAAACCAAGCCCTTCTAATATTTATTCATCGCAGTATGGAGATTAGAAGTTTGTTTTATGCGCTAAGGAAAATTGTGTGATTATATGCTTTCATTTTCTAGATAGATAATATGCCACAATACTGGCTTTCACAAATTCGTACAAAAGGTC
>CP092867.1:44093203-44155864 GCA_030710605.1 Cordylochernes scorpioides
ATTCCGAATGCAATATTAAACTTTAAATATTCATTCCGATAATTAAATAAAGTAGAAAAAAACTAAATATTCAATCTTCTTTTCAAAAATATTTAATTCTATTGACCTTTCCGAAGGTAGAAAATTTGTTATAGGAATTTGAAATTTATATCAAATCGGAATGTATATTAAATTATTCTCTAATAGCAAAATATATTGATTCAAAGATTTTATTTTATTAGTTTTGACCATCTTTGTGTTAAAATGTTACAGAGAACCATTAAGTTTTTATACTACATTAAGTTAAATTAATTATTGTCAGTGATTTATTTATTTTAAATTTGACCAACAGCACGCACATCTTATATAAAACAATAATCTTCAATGAAATATATCATTTTGAAATAAATTAATTTATTAACCCCCACCCCCCTCTATTTCGTTTTGTATATTTGACTTAAATGGATTGTATCATAGAAGAGTATTAGTTTTCTTAAAATAAAATAAATAAAATCGGTATATTACAATGCAACAGATTTATCTCCTCACAGAATAGTCAGTATTTGCAATGTGATCAGGCTATACTGTGCTGTCGGGGAGGTCGCTTCTAACTGGATTACCTTACCTAGAGGTTAACCTAATTTTATCATTCGCTTCGTTAACTCAGCTCTACTAACTACACCTACGTTGAAGTCAGGTTATGTAAATAGGTAGTGAGCATACTCCTTCTACGTCACCATCATATATATTTGAACATATATAAAGAGATGGATCAGAATACAAAGATAATTCTAATGTAGAAGTGTAAATACATATCAATGTATGTACCTAGACAGCATCTCTCCTTTCAAATATGTCTCAGAAAAAGGCATTATGTTCATCATCCTATTAAAAAACCTTACTAGTGGTAATGAAGAAAATGATTGACAAAATATACAAACCATTAAACCAATAAATATATCGAAAACATTCTGTATCTTGTCATCTGATAGTTAAACCTGATTATATGAAATATGATGATTTGTAATGATTATTAACGTTATTTTCGTCTGATTTTAATAAACAAATTTCTGCAACCATTAACAAAATGTTGAAAATATATATAATGGGAGGAGAGAAAGGGCTTAGTTTATCGATGGTGAACCCTCCCAGCAGGTTTTCCAATTTAATCTATAAGACCGATACAATTAAAATATTGTCTGTTTTGTGCTTCTACTAGCCGAATGACCCGGCAACGCCCGGGTTTTACCCGATTAAATGCTTTTATTCAAATACTATTCGTTACAATTATAATTTGGCGTCGTGGATGTCATTCTTGTATAATATATAAATGAGTTTTAAAAATTGTAAAAAAAAAAAATGTATCGGCCGGAATAGAACCCGGGCCGCCCGCGTGGCAGCGAGCATTCTACCACTGAACCACCGATGGTTATGAGAAATTCCATATTTGGGTATTTATTCCATTCACAAAGCAAACGGTGACAGAATTAAGAATTGTTGCTTGATTATGACGCTGATAACTGTATATATAAATAGTCAGCATTCTTGCTACTTAATTAAGAAATTTGTTTCAGAGTAAATATTGTTAACATCTGTTAACAAGACAAAGGCCAAGATGTATACCATGGTTTCGGGATAAGGACCTCATCAGTATAGGGACGGCTTCGATTTCATAACATCCTACAGAGAAGTTATAAAATCGTCGAATTTACCAAACAGGTGTTCAAGTTGTTGAAGTGGCAAGGGACGAATTTCAAGATATAATACAACATAAAGTTGCTGGAGGAAGATATTAATGTACTTAAAGAATCATCTTTCCCTTTAATGTATATAAAGGGTGTACCAGAAAAAATTATAAATTTTAAATTGCTCAAAACTTTCTTATGATATGAAAATTCATAATTAGTTGGTTTAAGAGAATAAAATTAAGCAAGTTAAGGAGAAATAGAGATGATGATAATATTAACAATAAAAAGAAGACTACAAAATCGAAAATAATTTTATAGTAACAGATTCAAGTATTTTTATTTCCAGTAAAGAAATGTATATTAAATATAATACCTTTTGTAGATATATTTTAAATTATATAGAAACAAATATCTTTAAGAATCTGATAATTTATATATGCTTATTGTACATATTGCCAGACACTTCTTTCTTTTGTACACAGTTCTTTTTTTTTCTTTTTTCTCTCTTTCTCATTGTTAACATCATATGACTATTCTATTCACGGCCTAAAATTATTGTATATATATGTATAGACAAATGTAAAGGCATACATGTATGACAGCGTAAGTGTCCCTAGAGAGACTTAGCGCTTTAATTTGAAATAAAATAAAAGAGAGATAGAAATCATGAATTTTATTTTTAAAATTATTCCTCTCTTGTGCTGAGAGGTTATAGGAGACGAGTAAAGAATATCACCTCCAAGATAAATAGATAAATAGCGTAATTTTAGAAAATATTATAAAAACAACATAATAACTATCACCCAGCTAAAGTACAATATAATTGCCGAAATTCGTGAAATTAGATCCATGTTAGCTTTACAGTGCCGGATTTATGGGACCAATTACTTGGCAGATTTAATTACTAAGTTCATTTAGATCGAATTCAGCACAGAATAAAAAAGGTTTGCAAGAGATCGAATTCCTAAATTT
This sequence comes from Cordylochernes scorpioides, assembly GCA_030710605.1. Taxonomy (NCBI): domain Eukaryota; kingdom Metazoa; phylum Arthropoda; class Arachnida; order Pseudoscorpiones; family Chernetidae; genus Cordylochernes; species Cordylochernes scorpioides. The sequence goes on from CP092867.1 coordinate 44,095,843, forward strand.
TCCCTGGCTTTGTCTTTTCAACCATGGCCAAATTCTCTCTGTCCATATTAGAATCAGGATGCCCTACATAGATCTAATCTGTGCTAATCTGCAAATGGATAATGAACTTGATATTAATTTTCGTTTATAGACCCCCATTTATCATTTGTGTATTTTATACAAAAGAATAAGGTGAATAATTGGTTAAAACCCCCGATATCCTACAGCCATGAACATGGAAAGAATCCCGCATTAGACGATTTGTTTTAATATGTGATTAGCCTTCACATATATTATTCATTGTTGTAATTATAATAATATAAGTTATTATTTTTAGCGGCACCTAGTAAGGTTATTTTGGAATGGAAGAAGTATTTTAAATCGTTCATTAATATTGTCATAAAATTGTGATAATAAAATTTATATTATCAAGAACAAAATCGTGAGTTGAAGATTTTCTTGACAAATTATCCTCAATATTTTGTTCTTCCCTTGATAATATACAGCTCCAGGTGATTATTAAACATATAGAAGTATATATATTCATATTCAAGATATGTATAATCACTCCATATAATTTATTCATAGGTATTCTCCTCATACATATATCAAACTGTTTCCATATAATGTCGCTGTTAAATATTAGAGGCACACAGTGCTATCTATCTTGCCAGGTTTTATTATTAAATTTCAAATACCAAGTTAGACATATTTACAGCAATCTAGAAATAAAATCTCAGTTACAATAAATATTTCATATATAAAACGTTATAATATATCTATATATATTAAAAGTTTTGAAATAGAGGCAATCCATAAATAAATCTTTAAATAAAAAACAGATATTGCATCAAAATGTCCATTTATTTTTACCAATATTTCAGTTAGCTGAACGCCAACCTTTATCAAGGTATTATAACATTTTAATGTGTCTCACATTAAAATGTTATAATACCTTGATAAAGGTTGGCGTTCAGCTAACTGAAATATTGGTAAAATAAATGACATTTTGATGCAATATCTGTTTTTTATTTAAATATATTAAAGGTATTTACATATTTTCAAATAGAAAATGGCTTCAAATGTACTCTACAATCAATACATTTTGCGACCATATTTACAAGTTTATAAATAATTCTTCAGAGAAAGTTTGGCAGTTTTCGGAGAGCATGATTCTTCTCGTTATCCTCCTCAAATCTAAAACCTTTGAGAATTATTTTCAGCAATTCGAACAAAACGACAATATGATATAGATAGGACCATATTATATCCAAGAGGTTTAATTGAATCAATTAAAACAAGACACTAATCAAATAAGAACATGGGACTTATAAAATAAGTACAAAACGGTGATTAAAATAAATACAAGACCTTAGTCAAATAAGCATAGAATCATATGTTCTAAAAGTGTTATAAGATTCTAATAATAAAGTACAAATCCCTATCCAAATTAATACAAGATCATATTTAAATAAGCATATAAAACCCTATCCAAATAACTAGGTAAAAGATTATATGTGCAAAAAGGTTTGAAAAAATCTAAGTAATAGTACGAAACCCTATCCAAATGAATACAAGATCCTATCCCAATAAGTACAATACTCTATACAAAAAGTACAAATTCCTATCCAAATTAATACAAGATCATATTTAAATGAACATATAAAACCCTATCCAAATAACTAGGTAAAATATTATATGTGCAAAAAGGTTTGAAAAAATCTAAGCAAAAGTACGAAACCCTATCCAAATAGATGCAAGATCCTATCCCAATAAAAGTACAATACTCTATACAAAAAGTACAAGCCCCAAATCCAAATAAGCATAAAAGCATATATTTCTAAAAAGGTAACAAGAACCTATCCAAAAAGGTTCATGTCTTTAATCAAACAAGTACAAAACCCAATCCTAATTATAACAAGCCCCTATCGCAATAGGTACAAAACCCTATATATAAATAAGCTTAAGACCATATAAACATAAAGGTAAATAGCCTGATCAAAATGTAATAAACCTTATCCAAATAGGAACGGAAACTATAAAATTACAAGACACACACAACATATTCAAAACTCGCAAGATTATAATCACACACAAAACACACAAAAACCTTTATTAGGGATCAATCCCTGTTAGAATTTTTATAAGTTGTTTTCATAGATTAATATATTTATATTTTTGACCAGAGATGACCGGACTACTTTGCATGTATATATTTGGATTTGAAATGATGTAAATTAGTTAATTATGGAAGGAAATTAAAAGTGTCAATTTCTTAGAGGTGTTGGTGATTACTCTGCTCGATGGAAGAATAGAAAGTCTTAGCTCCCAACAACCTCCATACAGGATTCTCCCAGTATAGCAATGGGTTTAATTGAACATAAATCAAGTACTATATACGATTGCAAGATTATAATTAATTAAATACATAATCCTATTCAAAAGGCACAAGACTATACCAAAATTATATCATCTATTGCTATTTTAAGAAAGAGAAGATATTTTTACACCTCTGTACCATTCAATAATTAAATAATTCCACACAACTGATTGCTTAAATTCCAATTAGTGCCTTTCTGCCTTAAATACAATCATAAACAAATACTATCCAATGTAAATAGGATTAGATCTATCCATTATATAACACACATTTTGATTCTTTATTTCAGATGTATCCGCATGACCTACCTTCATCCTTTTTAAAAGGTTAGAGAGAGAGAGAGTAGAATTTTTATCATATTTTAAAATCCTACCGGCAATAATGTTTTTTATATTTAATATAAAAGAAATATATAAAAAGACCCTCTTGAAAACATTTTACAGGTAAATATTATGTTATGTTGATATATTTTCTCAACTATATATTTATTTTAAAATCTGAATAAATACATAATATTCATTTTTGAAATTGTTTCTGCGTCATATCCCACTACTTCCTTTTGCTTTTGAAAAGATGAATTATATCTTATATGAAGAAGAAATGTTAAAAAATTATGGTTATATTTTGTAAAAAAAAAGATACTGAAATCACAATTAAATGTGCCCTAAATTATTACTGCACATCATCTATAAGAGGAAATAACAACCAGAACTCTATAAAATACCTCCTCTATTTATAATTCAGAAATCAATTTACAAATTATCAAATTAATTTTGTGGCAATTGAATGAATAGAAGTACACAGAGCTATTTCAGAAGGGTTTATTATTAAATTAAGGTTCGAAAATGTGAGTGATGTCTTTCTCACCTTCTATCTAAAGAAAAAGAAAGAAATATACAGTTACAGAATTTACATAACATCGACCTATTAAAATATTTATATATATATATATATTTGAGAATAGAGAAATCCATAAATAAATCTTTAACTAGGCGAATGACACGGCTTCGCCTGAGAATTCCCCCGAGTGCAATTTCCTTCATACTGAAAGTACATAAATAATAAATAGTAGAAGTGGCATAGAATAGCAATACAGAAGTAACACATAAACCACAGGCAAAAAGTGTGTGTACTAGCAGAAATTGTATTATATTAGTGTTTAGGTATTAGATTTGATTCTTCTTCTTCCTTATCTCCACTCAATCATATTAGGGTACTGAGTGAAGTACCCTTTGGATCAAAATATCATTTATTTTATTAATATTTCAGTTGGCTGAACGCCAACCTTTATCAAGGTATTATAACATTTTAAAGTAAAGTAAAGTAAAGTTTTGAAGTTAAACACTTTAAAATGTTATAATACCCTGATAAAGGTTGGCATTCAGCCAACTAAATATTGGTGAAATAAATTATATTTTGATCCAATATATGCCTTTTTAATTAAAAAATATATATTTAATAAAATAAACAATTACTTTGATTTCATTCTAAACAAATTTCGCGACAATATTCCAACAGATGACAATATAGATCAATGAAACCTTTGTTTACAACATCCCATTATAAATTCACAGATTAATAAACGTAAGAGATAATTGTTTGGATTGTAAAATTACTCCTACATTGTTAATGAAACAAATTTATATGTGGGTGTGTAAATATAAAAAAAAACACCAATTTGTCTTTTTGTATGTAGGCGTTTGTCTGAAAATTGTTATTTCCATTAAAATTTCATTTTGTATACATTCAGAAAGAAAAGCATTATACTTAATTGAATAGAATACTTAAATTTTAATATAAGGTTGAGGTGATATGTTTACCTTTCCTTTTTATTAAATGTTTTATAATTTTAATAATATATGACGCCTTAAATTATGTAAGACTTGGGTTTTGAAAAACAGAAGATATTTAAAATGATTTTAATACCAATCCATATTATCTTCTTATATATAAAAGTCAATGTCTGTTGTCTATTTCGCGATAAACTCAAAAACTACTGAACCAATTGGATTGCAAAAAAATAATTAAATCAAATACCTAAACACTAATATAATACAATTTTTGCCAACACACACACATTTTGCCTTTGGTTTATGTGTTACTTCTGTAATGCTATTCTATGGCACTTCTACTATTTATTATTGATGTAGGGAGTCGGTGGAAGGATGGTCTAAACCGTTGGTTTTCGACCGCTACGACCCGGGTTCAATTCCCGCATTGGGCACTTTTTTATGTTTGAAAAAAAAATGCTCCAATGGCCCCCGATTCTTGCAAAAGTCCAACCCCACCAGCGAGTGCATGTAACCAAACGGGGCTCTGGCACATTTGTAAGTACAAAGTCGAACTGCTTTTCACATGTGTAGACATGTGGTGCACTTACAGTAAAAGCAGTCGCTAACTACCCACTATGATTATCATGGCCTGTACCACGTGTACTAGGGATAAGCAAAAAAATTAATGTACTTTTAGTATGAAGGAAATTGCACTCGAGGGAATTCTCGGGCGAAACCGGGTTATACGTCTAGTATATCTATATATGAATTTTATATTTACGACATATAATTACTGAGATATTTCATTACTCAGCAGAGATATAAAGAAAAGTTTCAATTTATATTTATATAATTGGACATAAAATTGACATACACTTTGAAGAATTATAAACACTTTTATTGATAATAATAAAATATTTTATCATTGAGTAATAGGATTATATATCTTCGTTAAAAACTATGATAGAACTTTATAATTCATATACACTAATGGACAAAACATAAATAAGTTTTTTTTTTACCATGTATATCGGAATTTGGACAATAACTCTGAAAGATATTTGATACACAGTTAGACAATAACTATGAAAAATATCACAGTGACCTTTATTGAAGAAACACGAGATAACTAGGTGTGAACAAAATTGCCTCTGTCTCTTAAAAAAAAAAAAACATTACCAGCGACTTCAAAGACCTTCCACTTTCTCAAGTTTTGTCCATGAGGGTATTAATTCTTTAGCGCTAGACAACAGACAGTAAACAATGTTGTAGATCTATATCAATTTGTAAATACCAGAGATGATTATCACAGATTTAACTATTTTTGTAAATATATTTATCATTATCTTTCTAACCTGAAATGATCAGGTTCCTAATATATCTTATTCTTTCTCTTTTATTTATTCATTTATATTTTGTATAATATGTTTATAACTGCTTCTGTTTAAAAATGTAAATCGACGCAATTATCCCTAGCCGGGATATCGCGTTTTGTGTGTTTGAATAAAATGAGAGGGTATATATACATATGTATTTCCATTTTGACTATACATTTTAAATTTCAGATCTATATAATATATTTATTAATAATGGGGAGAATATTTTGTTATGAATCGATATGAAATAATACGCAGCAAGTCAATTTAAAACAGTTTATCTTTCTCCCTGTTTTAAGGAAAGGTTAAAGTGACAATTCTACCAAGTACCAAAGCAGAATTTCCATTTTCAGAATTTGAATTTGGAGTTAAAAAAGTTTCTAACTTAAAAATGGAAAGGTAAATTGAAATATTTTTAATATGGTTTCTATATATATATTTTAAAAAATATTTTTACTTTTGAAATGTTTATTTATATTGATACTATGTGTGCATTTACTTATTTTGTTTACCTTTTCATATTTTGACACACAGACAAATAATTCAAAATTCTCAAAATACATTTATATTTTTAGAAAATTTATTTATATTTTAGAACGAAGTTTGACAATTATATCGCAAATGTTTCTTTTGAACGAAAAATCGAAATTTATTTAAGGAGAACCTTAGGGATGTAGTATGAAAGGATGAATTGTGAAGAGTAATGATAAACGGAAAAATAAAGTGTCCAGGGATGGAAATCGAACCCACAGTGTTCCGCTTAGAAATAATCGTTATTTCTCCTTAAAATAAATTTCAATTTTTCGTTCAAAAGAAACATTTGCCGTATAATTTCAAACTTCGTTCTACAATCATAAGCTTTATTATATTGTATTATAAATTAATTTATATTTTGTCAGAATATTTTATAAAATACACAGTTAAATCATGCATTAAAATATTTATATTATCGTAAGAATATTTGATAAAAATGTTGTTTAAACCATATTATTGGCAAACGGTCTATTTCTAATATCTGTAATTGGAAGGTTTTAAGGCACGAGCTCCATAAAAGGTCAATCCTAGTGAAGAACTAACAAAGTGGACGTTTTTTACACTTCTTCTCCTTTCTTATTTCCACTCAATCATATTAGGGTACTGGGTGAAGTAGAATGCGTCTGCCTTTGTCATTAAGACTAGGAGCACTACTCAGTGGCAGGCCGACTTAGTTCCAAAAGAAATGGCCACCTCTGACATGAGGAACAGACGCCACATGCAGCCGCTCCTAACATGGAGTACAAACGCTGCTCATCCTGTATCCCTGGAGCCCTTACAGAGTACTATCAGCCGGGCCAGCTGAGACCAGGGTTTTTAGCGAGCTTGTTACTGCTCCTCCTCCTCCTTTTTCATCCGGGCGGAGTTTTATACAACTTTAAATATTCGAACATTTGTTTTAACGTATTAAGTAATTAAAGTCCATAGTATACCATCAATCAGCATCAATAGATTCAAATATCCTGGATATACATCAAATAATACTAACAGGTTACTGAAGATAAGATTCCTTTTAACAGCATTTCCACATTTCCTGTTAAAGTTCTAATAGCAATACCATTTAGCTAGTTATAACGATTTCTTATTGAACTGCTTCAAATAGTAATTAATATCATTCAGCGGTAAATTTGTAATCTCTTACTAAATAAATTTCATATCAATTGAATTAAATCTTCTGGATGTAGTATTCTGTGTGTTTAAAGATAGATATATATATCATCATCATACAACGCATGAAGCGTAAACATTGGAGATTCGAATATAAATAAATAGTAAAATAAAATAAATGTAACCTTTCAAATATATATAATTGAAATAAAATAATTTCATCTGGTGAGTAATGTTTAATTAATAAATTAAATAATATCTATACAACATTGGATATAAATTAAATAATAAAACAGGTTTTATGGATATGGAAAGGAACTCATCTACAGATACCTGTTGTATGATTCAAGTAGATTGTGTATTCAATAGTAATTTGAAGAATTTATAATGTTTTATCTACTAATCCTTCTATGAAAAGATAAAAGATCACGGAAGCTTGAGCCAATAGATTAAAGAAATAGATTAGAAGAAATCTATCCATGTATGGAGAATATTTTTCTAACTATTCCTCAATTTTCATTTTATTTATTATCAAATCAGACGCGATATCCTCACAAGGGATGCTTGCGTCACGAAACAACACTAAACTTAGATACTATATTACATAAACTATTGAATAATTACATGGTTTGAGTAGAGTTTAAAAAAGAAATTAAAGGACATTAAAATCATGCTTGAATTTACAACCAAACTAATGAAATAAATACAAATAAATATACCTAGTTTGGCAATTACGTTTTATTTTAACCAAGAGAGAAAATCATAGATATATTTACCGAATTTTCTAAATTTATATTATGAGTTCTTACTATTTATAAAAATAAAAAGATCCTTGTATTCAATGTCTTCCCGATTTCTGTAGTTCTGGAAGATTGGACATTCAATAAGCAAGTGACTGGAATCCTGCCTTCTCTCTCCACACCCTGGATTGTCTATAGCTCCTATTCGAAACGGAAAATATGAATATATCTTAAACATGACTTTACTTAGTACTGCAGTATTTTATATGAATATATTACACCCAATCTAACAAACCTCACACACCCACCTTACACACATTGGTTAGAATAAATACAAAAAAAATAATAATGCGTCTGTATTCTGACCCCAAGTTCTATTTTAATTGTTTACTTTAGATGTTTTAATACAATATATATTATATTGAAACAACTGGCTACATTATATAATTTATTTAAATCAAATATAACATCACAATTTAATTTACTATATGATAAATCATTTTATTTGCGATCGAACGTTGTGGCCCAATGTACGTATTACATCCCAAATACAATGCGACGCCATAATTTACTATAGGTATTATTATATACTATAAAGTTATGACCTCTAATTAGGAATATATTCTAAAATATAGTATATAATAAGTATTTTTCTTCTTTAAAGAGAGAGAGATAGGAAGTATAAATGAATTTATAAAAGACCAATAATAGATGAATATCTTATAAAATGACCTATTTTTTTATTTGAAATAGAAGCAGTGTATGCGAGGAAATGATATGTGAAAAATTTGTTGAAAGGGTTCTTTGATGAATATTCTATTTCATGAAAATACAAAATTTGAAATTATAAGAAAGATAGGAGAATGTATAAAAATAGGTTTATTTGTTTTAAAATTGTATATAAACAGTATATTTTGATATAGTGTATTTAAGTATGTACCTCAAATAAAACTTGCAAATGTTCATAAATATGTTTATCGATACTTAAAAAACATTATAGTTCTCTAGTAAATAAATACTAATTTCATTTGTGATATATTTAATTATATTTTCAATTATACATCCAAAGAAGGTCTTAAATTCCTAAATACTAGGGTTTGGTGGAATACAAAAGACAAAATGACGCCTTCCATTACAAAGTCTTTGTTTCAATTATTTTATTCAAAATACCAAATTTTATAGGGCAAGACATAGCAAAAGTAAATTATATAAAGCCACAAAATTTAATTGTAGAATATTTGAATATAATATGCAAAGACTCCAATATTTAAACGTGAAATAATTTCAAAATAAGATACTGAGTTTCAATTTATTTCAATTTTTCAACACACAATGAATTTGTCTATTTGAAAATAAGTATTTCTAATAATGCAAAATAGAATGTTTACATCGGTTAACCTCAAAATAATAATTCATAATTTATATAAAAATGAATAAATATAAATTTGTATATTAAAAACTCTTGCAATGAAATTTTATTTGCATTGGAATTATCATTTTCATCGCAATAAATGAATAATTCCTAAAAAAGCGTAAAAATTTGAAACCAAAAGAATATCCGAAAGTAAAAAAGCAGACGACAAATTCTAGAATGATTACAAATTAAGTTAGATAACAAAAATACCTGAATGCTACTGATATAATAAGTGATATTTCATTCTTTTAGATAATTAAAATCTATAAAATTAAGGGATAGATAAATAATAAAGACGAAATATATTTTAGAATAGGGAATTAAAAAAGGCGGGAAGAATGTAAAGGGAAGGATGCGTCTGGTAGACTTACCATGTGTAAAGGGTTCCAGAGGTTCAAAGAGGAGTCTGGCAGCAGGGGCCATGCTGGTCACATCTGGGAGGACCCCTGAGGAGTTTGGGGCCAACACGACCTTGCAGGCGTGCGCATGCGTCGAGGCCTTGGCACCACCAAGGTTGGTCGATCAATGAGGGGAGAGCCAAGGTTAGCGGGCCACCTGTTCGGCAACACTGGGGTCAACAGGTCCACACTGTCTTGTTTACTTCTCCATCATCCATCTACTCTTCCTTCCTTCCTTCATAAACCAACTGAACACACGTGGAATGCCAGAGGTGGAAACCCAGCGATGTCGGTTGACCCAGAAACGGCGAGTCGTCTGAGACAAAGAGGAGCTCTCTTCCGACTCAAGCTCTGGACTCGCACTTCGAGAACGATAGGGTGATAGCTTGATTAGAATTTGGAACACATCCTAGAATTATATTTTAGTATAAACAATGTTTAGCTATAGAATAGCATTATATTTTAGTATAAACAATGTTTAGCTATAGAATAGTATTCCTAATACGGGGATAGTGTCTTGGGGATTTATTGCCATTCCTCAGTAGACTAAGGACATCTCAAAGCAGCGCTCTAGCTCTCCAATCAGATTTAGTCTGTTATGTAAAGTCGGAAATTACTTCTGATGAACTCTCTTCGTCTCTCTCTCTATATATATGTATGTATATGCTTATTAATAAAATGTATTATTTTGGATAAAAAAAAACAAGATTTTTATTATTTGAAAAAATTCTATAGTTTGCTAGTCTGTACGCCTTTCTTTGTCAGAGTCTCTATTTTAAAAATGTTTTGATCCCATATGCGAAATCTCCATGCAAATATATACATACTTATTTATAACCTTAATAATAATTATTATAAAAATCATTGATATCCTATATGAAACTTGAAGATATATAGTTTAAAATTTCTTCTCCATGCCATGCAATCTTACTACATTCTCTTTAGATATTGAAGTGAGCTTCTTGTTGTCTCCCTTATTGGTGTCTAGTAATTGGTTGTCATTTTCTCCAATGTCCTCCAACTTCCCCGGTAAATTTGTCTACTTAAGCGAATGGTATTCTATCATAATGTGATCAGAACAGATATATCCTTCTATTTTCTGATCTCTACTCAATTACTCAATCATATTAAGGTGTGAGACCGTAGATCTTGATAGTGTCTTCTGAGGATAAGCTAATGTAGTCAAAGATGTGGTTTGTCTGACTGAGAGTTGGCTGACTTTGGCAGGCTGAGAGGTACACTTGGGACATAGTAGGGGAAATCTCGCAACTAATTCTGGAAAATCATTAGTGTTAAGATATAAATGGGGATAAAATAATACTGTATATGCGATAGATGCCTATGAAACATATGCGAAGAAATGCATCCCAGCTGAAATCTATAGTTATCTTTGGGGATTCGCATTATTGCATATAATCAAAACCCTAGATTAACTCTTTTCAACATTTTCTTTGTTGGGTTTTCTCTGCAGTCAAATATACCCTCTCAGCGAACATCTCCAAATCCACAGCTCAAAAACATCTAAGCTATTTCTATTTGACTTTGGGACGATTAACTGTCATCAATTATAATCGGAAAAATAGAAAATGAACTATTTTCGACGCAATTATTCAATAGATGCGAGAATCTTCTGGATATAAATTAAAACAATGAACACAGGTTTCTTTAGATGAGTTTCTTTTCTTTTTATTAATGCATTCCAAAGTTTTTAGAAATTTCCGCCCCTCTACAGGAGTATAAAAAAATGAATAATAATGATAATAATTATTACTCGTTTTTACACTCTTGAAGAAGGGAGAAAATTCCCTAAAAAAGCTTGAGAATACATTAATAAAACGAAAAGAAAAACTCATCCCCAGAAACCTGTGCATCATTTCAAAATTTTCGACGAAGTATATTTAGAATAAATTTATTTTCCATTATAATAAGACAGTTGGAAGTTGTTAATTTGGAAAAATTAAATAAATTTACGCAAAAAATAGCTTCTTATAAATAGATGGCACGTTTAGACTTTATACTTGATTTCTTTCCAACTGGATTATCTGTGGATTGCTAACGGAAGAGAAATGCTTGAGATATCTGCACATCCTTATATATGATTATATAGGCTATATTTGAAAATTTAAACTTTGGTTACTGTAGCGTGTTTCGAATACTTCACAATTTTTTCTTCAGGAAATACACTCATGGATAAAACTTAAGGATATTTCATATTTTTATTTCTATAGTCGTTTTTTCTTTTTATTTGAGGGAGACAGAGGCAATTTTGTTTATAGTTGATTATCTCGTGTATCTTCAATAAAGGTCATTGTGTATCAAATATCTTTCAGAGTAATTGTTAGAATACTGATATACATGCTGAAAGATACAATATCCATACATTTTGTTCATGAGTGCATATAGAGAAAAAAAAAACGTAAAATATCTAAAATATATATTTTATTCATGAAATGTCATTTATCAGAAATGTTCTATTTATACTTTGAAAAGCGAGGAAGTAACAGTCAACTTTATTAATATTCCTATTATCCATTCAAAGCTTATGTTAATAATTTAGTCAAATACCAATAAATTCCCTAAAGTGTGTCGGCTATATTATCACAACAGTCCAATACAATATTAGGAAGGTATGGTGGAGGGTTCATTAATGATGAGCCAAGCCCTCTCAATATTATTCCATCACAGTAAGGTAAATAAGAACTTGTTTCATTATAAAAAAAAACACGCTAAATAATTTCTATTCTTTTCATGAAGATAGAGGTTGCCCCACTGATCAGCATCCATAGTTCTTAAAATTGAAGCTACTTCGGCCTGTGTATCTTTTAATTATCTCGACGTTTCGACAAAATTCTTTTTATCTCGTTTGTAACAAATAAATATAAAAATTTCCAAATTCTTTAATTTTTATTTGTTCCTAACGAGGACAATAGAATTTTGTCGAAACATTGATATAATAAAAAGATTTACTGATTGAACTATCTTTAACTCTATTCTTATATATACGAATAAAAATAAAACGATAAGAGGAGCTTCTCTTAATAAAAGAAGCTCCTCTTATCGTTTTATTTTTATTCGTATAAACCAATTATTAAGAGTTCCAAATCGTTTAATCTATTCTTATATACAGATGGCAGGCAAATACATTATATATTTTACACAAATAAATTTACTGACACTTCTTTTGAATATCATCAAATATTATCTCTACAGACCTTACTGCAATGATATGAGTTATTGAATTAGAGGGCTTGGCTCATCAGTAGTGAACCTACTTAGCGGTTTCGCCAAATTAATCTCTAGACCGCTCTACTATTGTATTGGATTGGTTTGGAATATACCCTGTATTATCTATGGAAGGCATCTTAGGGGTATTTAGTGAACTATGGACATAAGCTTGTATGTCTGTAGAGGTACATACATATAATTTCATGGTATTGCATCAAGCTCTTCCGCAAATTATATATTTACAGCAGAAAAATTAATGGAGTTTTGACATATCAAATTTATCCTGTCATTATCATTCTCGACATTAAAATTTGACGTCGATTGTTTTCCCCCGAGAATAAGGCCATTTTGATATCAGCTTTTTCCAAAAACATTAAAACAAGAAAATAATGCATTTTCAGATATGAAAAAAAAAAACTAGAATAGTTCCACAATAATCAAACCCAATGCTAAGTGAACAGTCCCAATTTGGCTATCAGCTCCATGAAATCCAATATTGATATTAAGATAGATGATTCATAAGCCTTCCTGAAAGAAAAGTTCAGTAAACCATTTTATTGGAATGGCAAATAATAAAAAATGGCGCACATCAAATTGATAAATGATCCTTCATGATTGATTGTTGGATGTAGGAAGATTGACTAACCCTCGGCTCTTCCAAATAAGGATTGACTTCCTAGTCACCTAAACATCTCTTTTCTCCTTTTTACTCCAATAAACTTCGTATTGAGAATATATTTGAAAACCTGATAATAATCCTATATGTAGACTTTATATATTGTGAAAAAGGCATCTCCTTATCGTGCAACTGAATCGCGCTTATCTATCGGAATCTATCTCCTTATCGCGCCATCTATCGGAATAAATATAAACTATTCTCGTTGATTCTAATTATTCCAGAATTGGCCAAATACCCATTCTTGATTAATCAATAATGGTTTGCGCCATCAGCAACTTTCAGTTGCACGATAAGGAGATGCCTTTTTCATAATTTATGCACCTTATCCCAGTACAATATCACATTTGTACTATTGTTTTCACTTTATATATTGTGTTTATTGCTTTTAGGATTAAGAGCTATTATATAAAGGATATGCAATTTTCTATTTGCATAGTGGTTTGATTTGAAATAAAGAGACTGTGTTGAAAACGCAAACAATACAAACTATAAATGCATACTCACTCTAAAATCTTGAAGAGATTATAACCTGTATAACGTATATTATTCAAGGTTATTCAGGGTTAAGTTTCTTTTTTAATTTTATTACTCTTGCTTTAGGGCTAACCTTTTATCGATTTTATTAAATTATAAGTCAGTGGAGAGAGAAAATATAAAGATTTATACACAAGACTGCTTAAGTAGAATCTTTTCCTATTTTAAAACAGATTTTAATATTGGCTCTTTGTTAAAAGTTAATATTTCAACACCAGTTGTTAACTTACATTTGATTTCAAGATGGTGTCATTTTCTGGTATGTCTTTTGATAATCATTACAATGTGGGCAGATTTTAGGAAGTGGTTATGCGTGACATCGGTTGTTCGGATTTATATCTTACTTGTAGCAGCATCAGTCTAATTGTTCAATTCTCGGACACTGAGTATACTTGAATATCATTTTCTCTATAATATTAATAACAAAAACTATGGTTTTTAAACATTAAAACTATTTATCACAATAATATTTTTTTCAAATAAAGCAAATATCAAATTTAGATTATTAGAATAAGAAAAAATTGGAAAGGCCCGGATAATCAGTGACTTAACTCTTTGACTACTATAATCTACCAGACTGCTCTATCATATTGCGTATCGTTATGCCCCTCTCTGGGAAAAGTCCCAGAGAGAGGCAAGAAAACAATACCAATATGATAGAGCGGTCTGGTAGATTAAAGTAGTCAAAGAGTTAAGTCACTGATTATCCAGGCCTTTCCAATATCTTTCTTTTATTTATAAAAATGATTTTTGGAGGGAGATTTTTTTTATTGTCCCTAGTACACGTGGTACAGACCATGATAATCATGGTGGGTAGAAGTTGGCGACTGCTTTTACTGTAATTGCACCACATGCCCGCCTATGTGAAAAGCAGTTCGACTTTGCACTTACAAATATGGCAGAACCCCGTTTGGGTATTTAAATTTCAAGAATTGGAGACCATTAGAACATTATTTTTTTAATTAGAAAGAATTGCCCAATGCGGGATTCGATCCCGGGTCGTAGCGGTCGAAAGCCAACAGTTTAGATCATCCTTCCATCGACCCCCATAAGGGATTTAAGAAGACTTAAGAAAATATGCTTTGATAAAAATGAGAATATTTCCAAATCTGCTTTTCAATTAATATAAAACATAAATAATATTATTTTAATAGCAAATCATTTTTAAGTTGAAGCGCGCCATCTATATTTAAAATCGGAAATTAATTGGTGCTATTGTTTCTTAAAAAAAAAACAGTTAGGGCAGTAGAAAATTGCCTCAGCTGGAGAAATTGCGTTAAATAGTTTCTAAATTTAAATACAAATGGTGCGCGTTCGGCTTATAATTAAAATATTTTTGTCAATACTTATATAAATTGTTTTGAAAATAGAGCAATCCATATTTAATTCATTAGATAATAAAAAGGCATATATTGGATTTAATAAAAGATTTATTAGGTTATTAGGCAAAAATAAACCTTTTATTAAATCCAATATATGCCTTTTTATAATCTAATATAAATTGTTGTCTTCCAAAATAAGTCACTAAATCAAAAGACAGATTGTATTATTGCTGCTACTAATGGACAAATGGAGGAAGAATGTTGGTCCCTAAATATGAAGTAGAAATAGACGATTTATTTTTAATCGAAGACACAAACCGCTTATTCGTAAAATTATGCTTGAAAGACGCCATTTTTATATATATATTGAAGCATATTTTCGATATTATTTTAATTTTAATATTACCATAGGCTACTTCAACAACAGCATCGTAGATACACTTTAAGATAGTTATCTGTAGTTAGCTGTCAGGATGAAAGGCAAAAATTAAGCAACTTTCCACATCTTTCATTGCTTGCATGGCGATTGTCTCGAGAGTAAAGATTATGTCTCGACATCCTAATTCCTGGTCTTTATATATTTTGTCTATATGGTATGCTGAATTATATGCCTTACAAATTCAGACGTGTTTCTCTTTCTCTCTATGGTAAAACTATACTGTTTATATATATATAATCAAGACTTTAACTCTGTGTGTGTTGTTTTTATTTGTTGTGTATTTCCATATTTTAAGAACGAAATACTTGATGAGGAAAGAGTTTCTTTTATTACACAAAATTAGATCACAAGCTTTCGGGCATAATCACCCTTCTACTGGTGTAAAACGAGACAAAATTATTAGTGGCATTCAGCTATATATATATATATATATATATATATACAAAAAGTAAGAAAATAAGACAGATATGTAAAATTGTGCCAGAGAAAATTAACATAATATTGGAGGATCATTCATAAAAGTTAAGCAAAGCAAGTAAATAAACGTATAATACATTCAATACATGGCTATTGCAGAAACTAAGTATGAACAACGACTGTTAAACGAAATAAAACAAAATAAAATAGAAATAAAAAAAATAAACCAAAACTGCCATTGACGTGTAAAAGTATAAGTAGGTTATGAAAACTAAATCTTTCAGGTAGGAGGTTCCAGTACTAAATTATCATATATTTCAGGAAGGTCTATTGCTCTATTGATGCTTTTAAATTTTTTGGTGAGTATAGCTTCCAGGACCAATCGCTGGTGTTTGTTCTTAATCTCATGATAATGGGCCGAGGGGTTATAGATATTGAATGTGTGGCCTGTGTCCCGTATGTGTTGGTAAACTAGAGAGCGGGGATCTTTCCTTTTTACCGATCTATCATGCTCCACCATTCTGGTCTTCACCATTCTCCCAGTCTCTCCGACATACTTAGCATCACACTGCTCACATGATATGGAGTAAATGGCATTGTGGGTATTAAGGGAATCAATAGTTACACTACTTCTTGTTATCGTCTGTTTTAGTTTGGTTGCCAGACTGAGTGCGTTGGAGAAATATGAGTTTACACCATATCTATTCAGAATTCGTGCTATGGCCGCCGATTTATAAGAGTATGGAATAAAACAGGTGGACCGGTATTGAGTAGTATTTCTTATTCCTGAGAAAACATAAAAATGTTTGCAAACAAAGGATGTCGGATAGCCTGCAGTATTATAAAAACTTTATCTAAGCGTATACACACCCATTGTTCCCTTCCATCTTTCCAGGCAATAGAGAAACAGAACATAATCAAGAATCTCAACTCTGCAGGCTATCCGACATCCTTTGTTTGCAAACATTTTTATGTTTTCTCAGGAATAAGAAATACTACTCAATACCGGTCCACCTGTTTTATTCCATACTCTTATAAGGAATGGCATTCCTTGATGTTCTAATAATTCAAACTCCAAGCTCTTACCACACTACCGTATATTACAAAAAAGATTTCCTCCCCAACTACACGCATTACACTTCCTGTTGTCCCAATTCCCAAAAAATCAGTATTATAAAAACTTTATCTAAGCGTATACACACCCATTGTTCCCTTCCATCTTTCCAGGCAATAGAGAAACAGAACATAATCAAGAATCTCAACTCTGCAGGCTATCCGACATCCTTTGTTTGCAAACATTTTTATGTTTTCTCAGGAATAAGAAATACTACTCAATACCGGTCCACCTGTTTTATTCCATACTCTTATAAATCGGCGGCCATAGCACGAATTCTGAATAGATATGGTGTAAACTCATATTTCTCCAACACACTCAGTCTGGCAACCAAACTAAAACAGACAATAACAAGAAGTAGTGTAACCATTGATTCCCTTAATACCCACAATGCCATTTACTCCATATCATGTGAGCAGTGTGATGCTAAGTATGTCGGAGAGACTGGGAGAATGGTGAAGACCAGAATGGTGGAGCATGATAGATCGGTAAAAAGGAAAGATCCCCGCTCTCTAATTTACCAACACATACGGGACACAGGCCACACATTCAATATCTATAACCCCTCGGCCCATTATCATGAGATTAAGAACAAACACCAGCGATTGGTCCTGGAAGCTATACTCACCAAAAAATTTAAAAGCATCAATAGAGCAATAGACCTTCCTGAAATATATGATAATTTAGTACTGGAACCTCCTACCTGAAAGATTTAGTTTTCATAACCTACTTATACTTTTACACGTCAATGGCAGTTTTGGTTTATTTTTTTTAATTTCTATTTTATTTTGTTTTATTTCGTTTAACAGTCGTTGTTCATACTTAGTTTCTGCAATAGCCATGTATTGAATGTATTATACGTTTATTTACTTGCTTTGCTTAACTTTTATGAATGATTCTCCAATATTATGTTAATTTTCTCTGGCACAATTTTACATATCTGTCTTATTTTCTTACTTTTTTTGTATATATATATATATATAGCTGAATGCCACTAATAATTTTGTCTCGTTTTACACCAGTAGAAGGGTGATTATGCCCGAAAGCTTGTGATCTAATTTTGTGTAATAAAAGAAACTCTTTCCTCATCAAGTATTTCGTTCTTAAAGTTTAGTGAAGGAATTATTACTTCAGTATTTCCATATAAAAATATATCTGAATTACAACAGGAGGAATCGCCCGATATCATTTCAAAGAAGAAATGAAAGCTAACGGTGACGAGTTTCTTAAGTGTAAAGGTAAAAGATTGTCGACCTTTCGGACAATGTGTTCATATTCAGTCTATTAAAGAACCTTATTGTCTGTAATCTCGCCAAGCTTTTACCTTTTCAATAAGGAAACTCGTCTCTACCCCCTCACGTCAGTTTTTATTTCTTCTTATAAAATAAATCTATCGGATGAATTGAAGAGGAGTTAAAAGTGAAGTCTTGGAGTGGATTGAAGGACAAACCAAGAGTCAGGAACTTTAAAGTGAAATATGAGAATCGTGGAAGTCGTGAAGTAGATTGAAGGACAATCCAAAAGGCAGGACCTTCAAAGTGAAGTATCACAACCGTGGAACAGGAAAGAGAGGTGAACATGTCATAAAGGGGCGCCGCGGACGTCTGCTCAGGATCCTGAATGGCAGCGTCTGGGAAAACTGTTCTCGAGCCCTCTTTTTTGTTGAGCTATTATTGTCGCGGCATAAAGAGGAGCTTCTCAATAGGGGATCCTGTTAAAAAGACGCCATTATGTTAGCTACTTAACACGAAATAAAAGGTCTAGCCTCGGTGTCTTCCTCTCTGTCGTCACAATCGCTTGGTATTTTATATATTTGATACTTGATTGGATTGATACAATTGGATGGTAAATCATAATACAATTATCGATTTTATCAAAACTGATGCAGTAACTTATTTATTTATCGAAATTTGAGAGTTATACTCAAAGTACTTCAACTAATTTTATTATTTTGAAGCATCCATCATATCATGTCTTTAGCAAAATATAACGACGATTGAAGAGGAGGGTCTTATACAAACTTTATTAGCAAGCTTTCGGACGTCCTTCTACAGGCTTTACAATGATAAAACAGAAAGAAATACAATATGAGTATTAATAGAATGAGATTTTTGCATACGAGAATTTTTATAAATACTATATTTTATCGTATATATATATATATGCAAAAATACCTCATTCTATTAATACTTTTCTCGTATTTCTTTCTGTTTTGTCATTGTAAAGCCTGTAGAAGGACGTCTGAAAGCTTGCTAATAAAGTTCGTATAAGACACTCCTCTTTAATCGTCTTTATATTTTGTTATTTTAATTCGAAGAGTTTAATTTAGTCGATATCATGTCTTTATTTAAAGAGAAGTGCCTTTTTTTACAATAATTTTATCCACTCGCACTTTTACAATGTACTAGCGGATGTACCCGGCTTCGCCCGGGTTTTATTCGAGTAAAGGTTTGTCTAACGAACAATATTCTTATTAAAAAATATATATATTTTGATAATTTGAAACTCGTAAATTTGAATCTCTCGATAAAGTAAACATTTTTTTCCGGTCCCTTGAAAAATATTTGATAAGTTGAATAAAATCAATATTAATTGGTTCCCTCGGTAATTGGAAGTTAAAGGAATATTATCTTTGCCTTGGAATTGTATCATTTAATAAATGAGAGTTTTAAAAATTGTAAAAAAAATAAAAATACATCGGCCGGGAATCGAATCCGGGCCGCCCGCGTGGCAGGCGAGCATTCTACCACTGAACTATCGATGCTTATAAGAAATAGCCATATTTGGGTATTTATTCCATTCACAAAAACAAACGATGACAGAATTGATTGTTGATGACTCTGATACTTGTATATATGATTTCTCTCTCTGAGTGCGTCGCTCGAGAATTTATAATAGGATACAGATCTTTAACAATCTTGAATTAACATTAATATGCAGAAATTAAATCTACCATTTTTTCACCAGGAAGTCTTCCACTAAGTGAAACAACTCAGTTCACCAAGAGGCACGAAACTTGGAAGTTTTCTTGAAAGATTTAACTAAGCTATCAAGTGGGTCATTCAATTTCTTTGTGACTTTAAGTTTAAAAGAAAACAAAGATTGTTCTGTTTTTCTTGAAAGAATTTAGTCAGCATTTTAAAATTTGGTGAACAGTTTTCAGGTGTGGGTACTTTTAGAATACGATATTGCAATATAAAATTGCAGGCATTAAGGATATTAATATTGATCTTGTGAAAGAAAAGAAAGACAAGGATAACATATACATATGGATCTAAGGCGCATTGACATGACATATATAATGGAATAAAGGCGAATATTATATATTGTTTTAAATATGAAACCAACTTTCTATAGTCCTTACTATGATGGAAAAATGTTTCTGAGGTCCTGGCTCATCAAATATGTATTAAAACAATGCATTCTTTGTTTATCTTTTCAATACAGAACGTAAAGGTGATAAGGAATGAACCACAACACCAGCATTGGCAAATTCAGACACAAACCTACTTTTATACCATTGTTTCGGCTATGGCCTTCATCAGTACAGGGGCGGGTTCAATTTGTAAAGCTTGTTGACGCCTGTCTACATCACCTACGACGTCAGGTGCAGCAAATGGCGTTGTCAGGGACATCGACGAGCCACTTGTCTCTAACGGATCAATGAAGAACGTCATCAGGACAGCCGGAAGGGCCTTGTGCCGAAGTCTCCCTCCTCCAAGCACATGCCTTTCAACAACTCCACCTTCTATACATCAGCCGTGAAGCAATCTGCACCCATTAGCCAGACTCCCTTGACAGTCCTGCCGCGTCTTCGCCCGGGGCGAACTGTTATGTCCATACCCAAGAGATTTCAACGATTGAGCCTTTAGCTCTGGCGTCGACAACCAGTTCGTTATCGACGCCATCAGCGTCTACCTCAACCATTAATGCGCCAACATCAGTGGTCGAGATTCCTGTCCCTTCCGAGGAGATCAATGCCAAAGCTCTCCCAGCCTCCCAGTTTGCTAACTCCAAGGCACAGAAAATTCAGCCTCCTAAGGAGGAGCTATTGCCATTAATAAAATATATAAAAGTCCAGAGACAATATAAAGAAAGAATAAACACCCTAGATGGAAGTTTCTTCAGAGATGCCGCGCCGCCGGTGGAGATTTATTGGTGGCACGTAGAGAAGTCTATATCTAGCCCTGAAATGATGGATAATCTCAGCTGGACCTCTCCCAAGCAGAAATCTGCTAAAAGCAAGTTTCTTTAAAGTGTTATTACACTTACACTGAGAAATTATAGAATCACGTCACGATGTGACGAAAATATGACGCAAAAAAGAGCGTAATATAATCGCAATGTGGAGACAAAAGAAACTGGGATACATAGAAGCTAATCCCGATGGTAAAACAAAGTCAGCAGAAAAAACGTGAAATGTTACCCCAATGTAACGACACAAAAGAAGCAGGAGAACACTAACTATCTAATGATTAGACCACAAATGTCCACAGTCTACTCACTCACCAGACAAAGCAAGATAATTAAATAATTATAATTAAGATTTTTTCCTTTTTCGTCATCGCTTGAACAGCTCTTTTGATATCCCACTAATAAGGTTATATAACCGGAACTAATTGATTATAATTCAACATGAAATGGGCACTTAACGCTCCAGTAATTGGGATTATTGTCATCGTGGAGTCGGAAGAGAAATTATTAATTTGTGGATCTTTGTTAGCAATTGTTCTTTATTTCATTAAAGACTTGCTAATTGGCTGGATTTAATCTATTGTCCAAATCTTATGGAACATCGCCATTTCATGGTTACCTCGGCTTTGATTGCATTTCTGATGATATTGCGTCTATATTTAGAATTTTAATGAACCCAACAATCCTTTGGCTTGTAGACTGACATAAATCTGACGAATTCATAATTATCTCGGCTTTGATTGGTTTTCTGACGATATTGTGTCTATCTAGGAGTTTTAATATATAACTTAATGAACTGAAAAAAAAATAAATATTACGGGTTATCACACAAAAGCAATAAACTAGGGCCTACAGTAAGAGTAACTTAAACACGGAAAAATCGTACACTCAAGAGTACAACACAAAAAAAAGAGGTAAATAATAACTCACAATTTGTTAAATAAAATAAAAAAAAACACACACACAGTACTTATCTTCATTGTTGCGTTGGTAGGGAGCGGACCGAGTTACACAGGTATGCGATGAGATCACCAGACACGGATAAAGCACGCAGAGAACACTTTAAGCGTCTCCACACGATAATCCACCACACTTTTCTCTCGCAATACCATAGCCCCCTTATATATACAGACATGGCCACATTCGTCCAATGAGAAGGCGGGAGAGATTGGTTCACTATCAAACGAAAACAAAATCCTTCCCACTAAAACCTGAGATAAGATTTTTTAAAATGCAAATATTTGTCAATATAATTTGACAGAACCTCTCGTGTTTGTAGACGCTAACGACTTAAATCTGATAAACACCATTTCATGGTCATCTCGGATTTAATTATATTTATAATGATATTATGTCTATTTCTTTAGAAGTTTTAACAACTTAACAATCTATCGTGTTTGTATACGCTAATGACATAAATCTGATAAACAATATTTGATGGTAACCACGGTTTTGATTGGTTTTTCTGATGGTATAGTGTCTATTTAAAAGTTTTAATAAACTCAACAATCTTCGAGTTTGTAGACAATAGTGACATAAATCTGATAAGCACTATTTCATAGTCACCTCGGGTTTGTTTGGTTTGTCGATGATATTGCGTGTCTATTTCTTTTTATGGGTTTCATTGAAAATAAAACCTCGTTTATAGACGGAAGTAACATATAAATATGTTTTCGGAGAGTTATTCTACAAGGAATAAACAACCGGTATTTCTTTTAAAATAAACCCAAAAGGTTGTTGAGCGAAAACCCCAATAACTTATGTACCTTTATTTCAAGTTATCGAACTTATCTAGAACCCAAAACCAAAAAGAAAAACGTCTAATTATCTCCAAATATGATTATAAAAGAAGAGATAGATAATAAATGAATTTCTTTAAAAACCATTAAAAACGAAACGGCAAAATATTTCTGAAGTCTGTTCCTTCTTCGGTAGAATCCTTTTACCCATATCTATTAATATACAACATAAAGAGTTGAGGGAGGATGGTATTCTTGTTTACCGAATGTGACATCTCTCTCACTTTAAAACTCTCTCATCTATCTCAAATTAAAACAATGGTTTATCATCAAGTACAAAACGTAAAGATGGTGATGAGGAATGAGCCACAACACCAGTTTAGGAAAATTTAGACAAAATGAAATCAAAGCAGCCCATGTATTATTATTATTTATTTAAGTAACCCAGGTTCCTGGAGCGTACAGAAGTCGCCAACTACCCGGGATGTCCTTCTGACCTAAGTCTTCTTGGATTTATATACAATGCCAGTGGAAGTCCAATTAATGAGGTGTCGCCAGGCAGATTTCTTTCTTGGGAGATTTTCCAGGGATGCTGGACATATGTTGGTGATACCTAGGAGAGTGGCTGTCTGGAATCTTTGGTATTGGAAGGTTGGGCATGTGAAGAGGAGGTGGTCTACGGTTTGGTCTTCATCTTGGCAGTGGGGGCAAGTTGGGTCTTCTTTCGATACCGTTGCAAGGTCTGCCTGAATGTAACCATGGCCGGTCAAAATTGCAGCCCATGTACTGATAAGGCCTATAGCACAAAACCATGATACACAAGTTGGCTTTTATATGAATATGTCAAAACTGGTGTTTTGTCACATTCTTCATCGCCCCCTTTACGCTTTGTTCTGGAACATTGAACAGAATGCATTGTTCAAACGAAATTTTAAATGGAGAGAAGCCTCTTTTGGTACACATATATATAAATCACGTCTAAATCGATGTTTGTTACTCTCTTATCCACCTATGAATCACTCAACAAGAAATTCCTCATGTAGAAAGCGCTAAAGATATAATATTTATAATATATTTTAAGCTATTTAACATAAACTAAATTATTTAATTTATAAAATTCCTATAAACGAAAATAAATTTTCTGTAGTCCTGATTTTATCACTAGAGGTATCACTGGTAAAGATTATAAATACATTTTATTAGTTGTTATTATTTATCTCACAATGTTTTTCAAAACCAGAATGATTTAACTGATTAGACACGATCACAAATGAAGCGAAAAATCAGCTGGTTAATACACCCAGGAGATTCATTCTCTCGACTAAAAAAAAAAAAATATATATATATATAGTAATAGAATACAAAACAACGAACTGTCTCCAAATATTTAAATAAAGCATTGGTAATTATTGATCAAAGAGTTGAAGTCTAAGGTTGGTCTCTCAATGTGAGAACTTCCATTTTATAAATATACATTATTCCTTAGTCAATAAAATACAACTTCTTGTATATCAATATTTAAGTGAAATAATTCAGGCTTCCAGGGATAAGTCTCATTTTTAAAACTTTAACTCATATCTCTAGAGTTTTCATGCGCGAAAGTTAAGAATATAAATTAAATTTTTAAGAAACTCATCCTCCAGGAAGCCTAATGATTTCACCTAATTATTATTCCACAATATTTTCATAAATGAGCAAGAAATAAACAATATATGAAGGATTCTCTTGATAAGGATGACAGTAAGTCATCGAAACTTAAGAAATAAAAAAAAGTTGAAGCAAATATTTAATTTTATATGTGAAAAATCAGTTGAGCCTTTTACAGGGTGAAGGGAGAAATGAACAAAACAAGAATGATGATTGAAATTTGGCTGTTAGCTTCTGCACTGCCTGGAGTATAGGAGCTTCATCTATGCTTCCTTCCTGTGGTGAATCTGTATAAGACCGGTTGTCTTAATAAAGCTGTGTGTGTAATGCACGCAGTAAGAGAGAGAGAGAGAGAGATAGATAAATTCAAGAAGAAGCTAGTCATTATAAAACGAATAAATTATATTTAGGATGGAACAAGTTGACTGAACAAAACCTCTGTCGTAATATAGAGCAAACTGCCGAACCTTATAACTGTATAGGAGGTTAGACATCATTGGTTAGATACTCAAACATTCAGAGACAAAACTTAAGGAAGTTTTACCTTTTCGCATGTATATCGGGATTCAAACAATAACTCTGAAATATATTTGATACAGTGATCTTTATCGATGACACACGAGATAACCAAGTGTGAAAACAAACTTCTTTCTCTCTCTACTTAAATAAAAAGACGATTGCTGCGATATAAAAGACTTTTCACTTTGTCAAGTTTTGTCCATGAGTAAAAAGGTGATCCACCTAGGATCTTTAAGTTACCTGATTGGGAAAATTCAGACAAAAAGCTAACCTGTATACCTTTTGTCTTAATTTTCCAAAACTGGTATTGAGGCTCATTCTTTATCATCATTAATAAAGTTTTTAACTAGGGTGATGCATAGTGAATCGTTCTGATGTATAATTAAAGAGAGAGGTGTCTCTTTAGGTACTAGAATATCATCCTCCCGAAACTTTATATTGTAATTCTTTATTTATTACAAATTATAGAAACTTGCGAGTGAAAACCTCTCAGTTTAATACTTGCTTCTAGCAGTATCGTAGGTGTGGGATATGTAAAAATGGGGTTCGAAGAGTGAAATAAAGGTATCCAATCAGGAAGGACAGATGACAATCCGGCACGCGACCATGACATGTGGGTCAATGCTGGCCTGTTGTGCACGAACAACGTTGTCCCATGGCACCGGTCAACCTCATTCATATTTAAAAATACCTCCACAAGTAATTATACAACCCATTTGTCCTTAATTTCCTTCCCAGTGGTTATTTTCGTCACTTCAATTATTTATTTTCTGTTGTATGGATGCGTGCACACAAAGCTCTTATACCTTTTCTTTCAAAATTCGACGGATTATTTATTATTGTTCGAATCAGCGCGAGTCGAGAGAGAGATTAAAATATATATATTATTTATATAAAATATATATAAATAGTATATATATGCAGTTGAACCTGTCTATAGTGCCCTCTCTAAATAGCGCCTTCCTCTCTATAGCGCCCGATTTCAAATACGTAGTACGATTCGATTTACATTAAAAGTCACCTCTCTATAGCACCCCCTCTCTATAGCACCCTATTCTAGTGAGCCCCAAGAGGGGGCGCTATAGACAGGTTTAACTGTATATATATATATTGTACATATGTACATATATGATTAGATGATTGGAATGAAACAGCAATATCTTTTAGGAAACTGTTAAATAGGATAAGATTGGTAGAGTAATTCAGTTGAGGTTTTGTTAAAATTGGCTCTATAAATTCTAATTCTAGCAGAGTTAGTCTGTTTGAATACTTTTAGAAAACCAGGGTCACTTCTACTGCTATAGAATATGTAATATTTACTGGAAGATGCTTTAATACTAGAACAATATTTGAGATAGTGTAGTTTTGTATTCACTCAGGTCTTTATAGATTCTGATATTTTATACTATATTGATGAATAAACACTGGGAATGTTTTAAAGTGAAGTCTGTAAAGAGAAGTAATTCATCCTTGTCTGGACAATATTGGTAGTGAAGATTTGATCTGAAATAACACTAGCAAGACACACAACATTTGTATACAGTTTTATAACATGTCTGACAAAATAACTATACCATGTAGTGAATATATGTTAAATTTCATTTTATAGAATTTTTTTTTTTCCATTGAGAAAGGATTTAGGAAATCGTAACCAAGCAGGTGTACCATTGTTAGATTTGACTATCGTTGACTGCGTGAAACTGAGGCTGACTAATGATCGCGATGAGTTTTATTCACAGAATGGTTCGCAGACTTTGCCTAGCATATATAGGGTGTGCATTCTTATGTTTTGTATTTGTAGTGGCGTACCCACTCATCTGTTTAGTGTTAACAACAGTTAACAGAATAGACCGGCTTGTTGCCGCAGTTTGGCCTTATGCCTGCCGCTACTTCAGGTACTCAGATGAGATTGGGTTCGCCTGGTTTATTTGTAAATATTCATGGCGTGGGCTAGGCAAAGTGAGAGGTTGGTGGTAGATAGAGAGGGAGTAGGTGAGATTTGTGGTGTTAAGTTTTAAGCATTGGCTATATTTATCAAAATTCTTTTTACCCATTGGCTTTTTTTGTTTCAAAATTCTATTTTTTAAAGATTGGCTATTTTCTTTTTCAAAATTCATCTCCCTTATTAGCCAACCTCATTTCCTTTCTGATGGCCATGATCCCTCCCTGAATCTGATGCCAGGCAATCTACTCAATGATACTTCTCGAATTTTGGATCCCTTGAAGACAAGCTATTTCCTTGTTCTATGATGATCTTGGATTGATTCCTACACCTTCTGGAAACTCTTTACCCAACCTCATACGAACTACAGGGTAGTCTGCACACAAGAAATATTCTAATGATCAAGAACATTATGGAGATCTCTTGCCCACTGGTAACCTGGAACCAGCCCAACCGCTATGAATTAAGATTCACCTATCAATTTTAGAAACCAGGAATTCAATCACCAAATCCTCTGGATATTCCAAAACTTCCAACCTACTGACATATCATATGAAGCCATTTCAATCAAGCTGACTATATTGAACCAGTACTGTACTATATGATCCCCACATCTAGATCATTTTTCTATTATCTAATTGGAATAAGAACCCTATTTCAGTATGTTCCTTCATTACCAGGAATATTTCTCTATATAATCTAGCTTCAAAGGAACCAATTTGATCATTTTTACTGAAAAACAACTTTGATAAAAGAACTTAATCAAACCAGTATTCTACTATCTGAGCCCCACAACCTGCTCATCCTAACCACCTTCCTCTGTCATCTTGGAATAGAAACTCCTGCTTCTCTCTCAGCATGTACCATCAATGCCTGGCATCTTTCTCCTACAAGCTCGCTTCAAAGGGACCAACCCGAGACAATGGAAATGACCATTCTCCCTCCAATCTTATTCAATATCTTCCCTCTCTCGACTGATCCTTATGCAATGAAAGAATAAAATCCTTTGTTGCAAAGAGAGTTTTCTATGAAATTCCATTAACACTAACACAAATAAATTTACCTATAGAAAGTTCAGTAGAGGAATTAGAACTACTAGATTATATATAGATCAGCTCTCTTAAATGTGTTCTTAATTACTAAAGAGATAGAGGAGATAAGAAGAAGAGAGAACCTGTAGACTGGCCGCCACTTCCATCTGAATTTGAAGATGTTGATATCCCTATTGTGTGTTGACAAATCTAAGTCATTCAGAGAGAGATCCTTATAATTCTACAATATCAATTCTATCTCACTTTACCCAATCAATTCTATTAAGGGTAAACCTTTGTGCATAATTCTAAGTTTTTATTTTTACAATAACTTTTCATATTAAAAAAAAAACTAACTCATTTAGTACGAAATTTATTGTTTGAAAATAAACTTTCTAATGTCCTTACTGCGATGAAGAAATGTCAAGAGGGACCTGGCTCATCAATGAACTCTCTCGGAGGTTTCGCCTGTTTAATCAACCATACCATTCTAATATTGTATTAGGTTATTTCCTTGTATATCTGGTAGGACTCATATATGTACATAAATGGACAAACACGAACACCATACGATCTCAACTCTTTAAGTTTGTACAACAGGGAGCATTTGGCGAAAATAATCGCCAGAAAAACAACCTTTCTGCTAAAAGCAAGGTCACAATGCATAATGTCCCTTATGAGGCGATTTACAATTTTAAGCGCGCTGTAGTGGGCCATAGGTTAATGAAATAACACTAACGCACATGTTTTAAAACAATGCAATTTGGGGATGATAAAATTATAAAGTGATATTTGAATGTAGAAAATCTACGATTGGAAAATTGAGTAAATAAAAACTCTGTTGAAATGAATTCTAACTCTGTGTTATTGAACTACCAGGTCTATTAGTATGAAACGCGAAAAATTTCAGTGAATTCAAAAGTTCACCAATTCCATACAACAAAAGATTTTTTATTCAAAGTAATTGCCCTGATTAGCTATACACTCGGACCACCTTTTAGGCAATTTTCGAATTCCTTGTCTGAAAAATTCTATTCCTTTTGAGTCGAACCAGTCAACAAGCCATTTTCGGAGTATGTCTGAGTTCGAAAATTCCTGGTTTTTTAGGGCGTGTCCTAAAGATGTGAAAAGGTGGTAGTCCGACGGCGCTAAGTCTGGTGAGTACGGCGGGTGGGGTAAGAGTTCCCAGCCCAAGTCTTTTATGGTGTTTTTGACCACTGTAGCGTTGTGGGCTGGAGCGTTGTCATGCTGCAGTATCAGCTTGTTGTGATTTTCACGCAATTCCGGTCTTTTTTCATTCAATGCCTCTCTCAAACTGTGCATTTGTTGTTCCTAGCGACTAGTATTGACCGTTTCGCCAGGTTTCAGGAGCTTGAAATATACTACGCCGGTCTGGTCCCACCATACGCAAAGCATTGCCTTTTTTCCTAAGCGTTTGGGCCTAAGCTTCCGTTTTGGAAATTGGCCGAGCAGGCCCCACGACTTTTGGCGCATAGGATTGCTGAAGTGGATCGATTTCTCATCAGAAGTTACGATTCGGTGCAAAAATGACTTCTTTTCATTCCTGGCGAGCAGCCCTTCGCAGGTTACCAGACGCCGTTCTTGCTGCCTTTCGCTCAACTCGTGGGGGACCTATCTGGAAAGCTTTTGGGTCATTCTGAGGCTGTTTAAACGTAGGGAAACGGAACCTTGAGACACCTGGAGCTGTTTCGCGAGTTGCGTTTGGGTACTGTCGTCATCCAACAAAGCTTGCAGTTCAGCGTCCTCGAACTTTTGGTGCGGTTTTCCACGTGGTTCATTATCAAGTTCGAAATCGCCACTTTGGAATTTTTTAAACCACCTGTAACACTGTGATTTGCTCAGAGCGTGGTCGCCGTGAACTTCCTCGAGCATTCGGTGGGCTTCAGTGGCACTTTTCTTCCAGTTGAAGGCGAACAACAAAACTTCCCGCAAATGGGCACTTTTTGGCTCGGAAATCACCATTTTCCACGGGCTCCAGAAATTTTCCACGATTTGAATTTTTCTAAAACTCCACGCATGCTGATGCCACGTGAGTCAAAAAACAAAATGCCTTCAACAGCGGCACCGTCGGCTCAAATAAAGTTGCACAGCGCCCTCTGGCAGCCATTTTCGCGTTTCATACTAATAGACCTGGTATATATCTATATGGAATATTATAATACACTCGTGGACAAAACTTAAGAAGGTGAAAAGTCTTTATGTAGCTGGTCATCTGCGTGTGTTTATTTATTTATTTTTTATGAAGAAGACAGAGGCAATTTTTTTTCACACTTGGTCATTTCGTGTGTCTCCAATAAAGGTCACTGTGTATCAAATATCTTTAAGAGTTATTGTCTGAATCTCGAAATACATGTTAAAAGGTACAATTTCCTTATATTCTGTCCATGAGTGCATATTAGACTATGATGTGTTTTACTAGTATTGCCTGAAATATCTTTCTTTTGTACACAGTTCTTTGTTCTCGTTAATATTTAAGAGCTTCATGTGTCCTTAGAATGTTTAAACTCTTACATAATTTTTTATTATTTTTTGATAATAATGATAAATGAACAATTTTGATGTAAATATTTGATGACAACGTTTTTTAATTTTTCTCTCTTTCGCCTTGTTAATATCTTATGACTTTTTACGGCCTAAAATTATTGTAAATATATATGTATAGACAAATATAGAGGCATACATATATGACGCTATAGACAGGTTTAACTGTATATATATATATATTGTACATATGTACATATATGATTAGATGATTGGAGTGAAACAGAAATATCTTTTAGGAAACTGATAATTTATATTATGTTGATTGTAAATAGATTGTAAATAGATATATATTAAGAAAAAGGCATCTCCTTATCATGCAACTGAAAGTTGCTGATGGCTTGCGCCATTTAACGGAATAAATATCAACTATTCTCGTTGATTTTTAATTATTCCAGAATAGGCCAAATGCCCATTCTTGATTAATTAAGTGTTTAGCTTTTCTTTATTAATCAAGAATGAGCATTTGGCCAATTCTGAAATAAATAAAAATCAACGAGAATAGTTGATATTTATTCCGATAGATAGCGCAAGCCATCAGCAACTTTCAGTTGCATGATAAGGAGATGCCTTTTTCTTAATATATATCTATTTACAATATTTACAATCAACATAATATAAATTATCAGTTTCCTAAAAGATATTTCTGTTTCACTCCAATCATCTAATCATATATATACATATGTACAATATATATATATATACAGTTAAACCTGTCTATAGCGCCCCCTCTTGGGACCCACCAAAATAGGGTGCTATAGAGAGGGGGTGCTATAAACAGGTCACTTTTATTGTAAATCGCATCGTAATACGTATTTGAAATCGGGCGCTATAGAGAGGAAGGCATTATTTAGAGAGGGCACACACACACACACTATAGATTAATCTCTAATAACCTTTGCCAAATTGTATAAGGTGGCCGATGAAATAGTAGAATGACTAGACTGAAGACTGTTTGACAAAGAGAACGACAATCAGTAAGGCCACTAAAATGGTGCGTACATGCTGTAAAATACTATCATATACACTACTCATGGACAAAACTTAAGAAAGTGGGAAGTCTTTTATGTCGCCTGTTGTCTGCTTTTTTGAGGAGGCAGAGGCAATTTTTTAACACTTGGTTATCTTGTAGGTTTCCATTTATAAAGATGTTAGAACATCAACCTAACGCATTGTGATAGAATATTTTAGGAGTATAATTGGAATTTATTAGCAAATTACATTTCTAAATTCAATTGCCATCTATCGATGAAATATTTTAACAATTAATTTTGGCAATGTGTTTATTTTCAAACATATCATACCTTATATAATCTTATTTATATTGTTGCACCAGGTTGGCAGACTCTTCAACCTTGATTATCTCCTGTTCCGGGTCTTGCATCTTACCAGAGCGTGTTTAAACTATTCTAGAAATTTATATAAGGGAATAATGAGATAACTCTACTTTAAGTAGCCTCCAGAATTATTTATTTATTTCTCATATCAAAGAGAGCAGTAAAGTCACAGTGTACCAAAATACAAATGATGATTTTATAATACATAAATCTCTTTATAATACATATAGTCTGTTTAATAAATAAATAAATATAAATTTGAATTTAAAATATATGAAAAATAATATTACAAATTAAAATAATATAGGTGCATTAGCCATGATGCAACAATATAATTCTATTATAGATGGAAATTGCCTCTCCTATTTGGGCGATATATTTGGCATAGGCACTCTACCAGCTAAACATCTCTTTTGAATATTGTGGAAATTTCATTTAATCTCTTGCGGATCTCATGAAATAAAGTCAACCCTAGACTGAAGAGGGCAATTAACCTGAAAGTATGGTTTCTAGGTGGACACTTCTCAGTTTGCCAAAGCTGATGTCTTGGCTTTGTCACAAACCTGAGTCCGCTAATTTGCGGAGACGGTCAAGAGATGGCGTTTAGGTTTAGAATCCATTCCTATCACCTCGTGTCTATTGCTATTTCATAAATATATGCGTCTAAACTGTAGACTTTGAAATCTAAATATCTATATTAGATTAGGAAGTACAAAATTCAATCAAAGAGCCTACGTATTAAATAATAAATGTATTACCTTTAAGTGTTTTTCTTTCCTAAATCTCCTCTATTTATAATCCCAAAACCAAATATATTCAAAAACTCCCACTCACCCACTCTCCTAGCCGGAATATTTACAACTTTCCTAAAATAAAAGAGTTTAAAAAGTTTCACAAAGTTGCATCACGTAAACAAATGTTTATATTTTTATGACTGAAAATTTGCATTTTTGTTTGAATAATGCATCTAGGTTGGGTCATCAAGTTTATAGAGAAGAGGTAAAAGGTATTTTTGGACGTAACACATCGTATAAATTTGGATTTATTTATAAAAAGTACAAATGGGGGTGAAATATGTTTATATATACTCATAGATATACTCCACATTGAATATAATAAATACAATTTCTACGTAAATTTATAACACCCACCATATTTATCTATTTTCATAATGAATTACAATTTATAAAGGCAATACATATAAATATGATGCACTTGCGCGCCATCTGTTATCAAAATTCGAAACTATTTTAAAGGCGTAAGATTCTTTTTGAAATTAAACAATTAAACGGGCGAAACCTCTGGGAGGGTTCACCACTGATGAGCCAGGCCCTCCCTTTAATTTTTCCATTGCAGTAAGGGCAGTAGAAATTGTTTAATTTCAAAATGAATCTTACGCCTTTAAAATAGTTTCGAATTGTTTACATATAAATATAATAAAACTGATGAATAACAAATCAATGGTTTTAATTTTTTATTAACATATTACAAAAGTTCGAAACTATTATAGACGCTTATAATTCTTTTTAAAAATAAACAATTTCTACTATCCTTACTGCAATGGAAAAATGAATGGTATTCTATTTCAGTAAGGGCAGTAGAAATTGTTTATTTTTTAAAAAGAATCATACGCGTCTATAATAGTTTCGAATTTAAATAACAGATGGCGCGCTAATACATCATAATAAAACAAGAGTATGTACATATAATTAAGACAAAGATGTTCTCCTATTCGATCTATAAGAAACACAGGTCGGAAATAAGCTCTTATCCCAATCCGATCGCATTGAAGATCTTGAATAGGATTTGTGACGAAGATTTTAAAATTATTTTCAATTCAAGTATTGATGAAGATAACAACTTTAGACCCTGTAATGGTTAATTTTTCATGCGTTAATGTGGACCTACTGATACCATTTTCTATGTAAAACGTGTTCATTTGAAAACATAGAGTGGATAGTGTGTGTACGCTGAAATGTCGATTGGTGTAATCACACAAGGTTGCCGTCATTTCATCCTTCTACCGATAACCAAGATGCAACTATGATTCTCTTCTTTATTTGAATTATATATATTTTAATTAGGTTTATATTCAACACAAAAAAATATGTAAAACACATTTTTATCATAAACTAGCCGAATGACCCGGGCAAACCCCGGGTTTTACCCTATTAAATGTACCCTGTTTCACCCGTGGTCTCTGCATTTTGGAATTTTTCCCGATATAATTTTGTATCTGATAATCAAACATGATACAGCAATATTTTTAAAATAGCCTTTAATTAAATAATTAAAAACTTTCATTTTATAAATATACATTATTCCTCAGTTCAATGAAATATAACTTCTTGTATATCAATATTTAAGTGAAAAAATTCAGGCTTCCAGGGATAAGTCTCATTTTTAAAACTTTAATTCATATCTCTAGAGTTTTCATGCGCGAAAGTTAAGAATATAAATTATTTTTTAAAGAAACTTATCCTCCAGGAAGCCTAATGATTTCACCTAATTATTATTCCTCAGTATTTTCATAAAGGAGCAAGAAATAAACAAAATATGAAGGATTCTCTTGATAAGGATGACAGTAAGTCATCGAAACTTAAGAAATAAAAAAGGTTGAAGCAAATATTTAATCTTATATGTGAAAAATCAGTTGAGATATTTACAGGGTGAGGGGAGAAATGAACAAAACAAGAATGATGATTGAAATTTGGCTCTTAGGTTCTGCGCTGCCTTGAGTATAGGAGCTCCATCTATGCTTCCTTCCTGTGGTGAATCTGTATATGACCGGTGGTCTTAATAAAGCTGTGTGTAATGACGCAGTAAGAGAGAGAGAGAAAGATAATTTCTGGAAGAAGCTAGTCATTATAAAACGAATAAATTATATTTAGGATGGAACAAGTTGACTGAAAAAAACCTCTGTCGTAATCTAGAGCAAACTGCCGAACTTTATAGCTGCATAGGAGGTTAGACATCATGGGTGAGATACTCAAACACTCATAGACAAAACTTAAGGAAGCTCTACCTTTCAGCATGTATATCGGGATTCAAACAATAACTCTGAAATATATTTGATACAGTGAACTTTATCGAAGACACACGAGATAACCAAGTGTGAAAACAAACTTCTTTCTCTCTCTCCTTAAATAAAAAGACGATTGGCGCGATATAAAAGACTTTCACTTCGTCAAGTTTTGTCCATGAGTAAAGAAGTGATCCACCTAGGATCTTTAAGTTACATGATTTGGCAAATTCAGACAAAAAGCCAACCTGTATACCTTTTGTCTTAATTTTCAAAACTGGTATTGAGGCTCATTCTTTATCATCATTAATAAAGTTTTTAACTAGGGTGATGCATAGTGAATCGTTCTGATGTATAATTAAAGAGAGAGGTGTCTCTTTAGGTACTAGAATATCATCCTCCCGAAACTTTATATTGTAATTCTTTATTTATTACAAATTATAGAAATCTGCGAGTGGAAACCTCCCAGTTCAATACTTGCTTCTGGCAGTATCGTAGGTGTGGAATATGTAAAAATGGGGTTAGAAGAGTGAAATAAAGGTATCCAATCAGGAAGGACAGATGACAATCCGGCACGCGACCATGACATCTGGGTCAATGCTGGCCTGTTGTGCACGAACAACGTTGTCCCATGGCACCGGTCAACCTCATTCATATTTAAAAATACCTCCACAAATAATTATACAACCCATTTTTCCTTAATTTACTTCCCAATGGTTATTTTCGTCACTTCAATTATTTCTTTTCTGTTGTATGGATGCGTGCACACAAAGCTCTTATACCTTTTCTTTCAAAATTCGACGGATTATTTATTATTGTTCGAATCAGCGCGAGTCGAGAGAGAGATTAAAATATATATATTATTTATAAAAAATATATATAAATAGTATATATATGCAGTTAAACCTGTCTATAGTGCCCTCTCTAAATAGCGCCTTCCTCTCTATAGCGCCCGATTTCAAATACGTAGTACGATTCGATTTACATTAAAAGTCACCTGTCTATAGCACCCCCTCTCTATAGCACCCTATGCTAGTGAGCCCAAAGAGGGGGCGCTATAGGCAGGTTTAACTGTATATATATATTGTACATATGTACATATATGATTAGATGATTGGAATGAAACAGCAATATCTTTAAGGAAACTGTTAAATAGGATAAGATTGGTAGAGTAATTTAGTTGAGGTTTGATTAAAATTGGTTCTATAAATTCTCTCTCTCTAATTCTAGCAGAGGTAGTCTGTTTGAATACTTTTAGAAAACCAGGGTCACTTCTACTGCTATAGAATATGTAATATTTACTGGAAGATGCTTTAACACTAGAACAATATTTGAGATAGTGTAGTTTTGTATTCACTCAGGTCTTTATAGATTCTGATATTTTATACTATTTTGATGAATAAACACTGGGAATGTTTTAAAGTGAAGTCTGTAAAGAGAAGTAATTCATCCTTGTCTGGACAATATTGGTAGTGAAGATTTAATCTGAAATAACACTAGCAAGACACACAACATTTGAATACAGTTTTATAACATGTCTGACAAAATAACTATACCATGTAGTGAATTTATGTTAAATTTCATTTTATTGAATATTTTTTTCCATTGAGAAAGGATTTAGGAAATTGTAACCAAGCAAGTGTACCATTGTTAGATTTGACTATCGTTGACTGCGTGAAACTGAGGCTGACTAATGAATGCGATGAGTTTTATTCACAGAATGGTTCGCAGACTTTGCCTAGCATATCTAGGGTGTGCATTTCTTTGTTTTGTCTTTGTAGTGGCGTACCCACTCATCTGTTTAGTGTTAACAACAGTTAACAGAATAGACCGGCTTGTTACCGTAGTTTGGCCTTATGCCTGCCGCTACTTCAGGTACTCAGATGAGATTGGGTTCGCCTGGTTTATTTGTAAATATTCATGGCGTGGGCTAGGCAAAGTGAGAGGTTGGTGGTAGACAGAGAGGGAATAGGTGAGATTTGTGGTGTTATAGGTTTTAAGCATTGGCTGTATTTATCAAAATTATTTTTACCCATTGGCTTTTTTTGTTTCAAAATTCTATTTTTTTAAAGATTGGCTATTTTCTTTTTCAAAATTCATCTCCCTTATTAGCCAACCTCATTTCCTTTCTGATGGCCCATGATCCCTCCCTGAATCTGATGCCAGGCAATCTACTCAATGATACTTCTCGAATTTTGGATCCCTTGAAGACAAGCTATTTCCTTGTTCTATGATGATCTTGGATTGATTCCTACACCTTCTGGAAACTCTTTACCCAACCTCATACGAACTACAGGGTAGTCTGCACACAAGAAATATTCTAATGATCAAGAACATTATGGAGATCTCTTGCCCACTGGTAACCTGGAACCAGCCCAACCGCTATGAATTAAGATTCACCTATCAATTTTAGAAACCAGGAATTCAATCACCAAATCCTCTGGATATTCCAAAACTTCCAACCTACTGACATATCATATGAAGCCATTTCAATCAAGATGACTTTCTTGAACCATTACTCTACTATATGATCCCCACATCTAGATCATATTTCTGTTATCTAATTGGAATAAGAACCCTATTTCAGTATGTTCCTTCATTACCAGGAATATTTCTCTATATAATATAGCTTCAAAGGAACCAATTTGATCATTTTTACTGAAAAAAAACTTTGATAAAAGAACTTAATCAAACCAGTATTCTATTATCTGAGCCCCACAACCTGCTCATCCTAACCACCTTCCTCTGTCATCTTGGAATAGAAACTCCTGCTTCTCTCTCAGCATGTACCTAAAATGCCTGGCATCATTCTCCTACAAGCTCGCTTCAAAGGGACAAACCCGAGACAATGTAAATGACCATTCTCCCTCCAATCCTATTCAATATATTCCCTCTCTCGACTGATCCTTATGCAATGAAAGAATAAAATCCTTTGTCGCAAAGAGATTTTTCTATGAAATTCCATTAACACTCACACAAATAAATTT
This sequence comes from Cordylochernes scorpioides, assembly GCA_030710605.1. Classification (NCBI taxonomy): domain Eukaryota; kingdom Metazoa; phylum Arthropoda; class Arachnida; order Pseudoscorpiones; family Chernetidae; genus Cordylochernes; species Cordylochernes scorpioides. The sequence goes on from CP092867.1 coordinate 44,134,253, forward strand.
ACCTATAGAAAGTTCAGTAGAGGAATTAGAACTTCTAGATTATATATAGATCAGCTCTCTTAAATGTGTTCTTAATTACTAAAGAGATAGAGGAGATAAGAAGAAGAGAGAACCTGTAGACTGGCCGCCAATTCCATCTGAATTTGAAGATGTTGATATCCCTATTGTGTGTTGACAAATCTAGTCATTCAGAGAGATATCCATATAATTCTACAATATCAATTCTATCTCACTTTACCCAATCAATTCTATTAAGGGTAAATCTTTGTGCATAATTCTAAGTTTTTATTTTTACAATAACTTTTCATATTAAAAAAAAACTAACTCATTTAGTACGAAATTTATTGTTTGAAAATAAACTTTCTAATGTCCTTACTGCGATGAAGAAATGTCAAGAGGGACCTGGCTCATCAATGAACTCTCTCGGAGGTTTCGCCCGTTTAATCAACCATACCATTCTAATATTGTATTAGGTTATTTCCTTGTATATCTGGTAGGACTCATATATGTACATAAATGGACAAACACGAACACCATACGATCTCAACTCTTTAAGTTTGTACAACAGGGAGCATTTGGCGAAAATAATCGCCAGAAAAACAACCTTTCTGCTAAAAGTAAGGTCACAATGCATAATCTCCCTTATGAGGCGATTTACAATTTTAAGCGCGCTGTAGTGGGCCATAGGTTAATGAAATAACACTAACGCACGTTTTAAAACAATGCAATTTGGGGATGATAAAATTATAAAGTGATATTTGAATGTAGAAAATCTACGATTGGAAAATTGAGTAAATAAAAACTCTGTTGAAATGAATTCTAACTCTGTGTTATTGAACTATATATCTATATGGAATATTATAGTACACTCATGGACAAAACTTAAGAAGGTGGAAAGTCTTTTATGTAGCTGGTCATCTGTTCATTTATTTATTTTGTATGAAGAAGACAGAGGCAATTTTTTTTCACACTTGGTCATTTCGTGTGTCTCCAATAAAGGTCACTGTGTATCAAATATCTTTAAGAGTTATTGTCTGAATCTCGAAATACATGTTAAAAGGTACAATTTCCTTATATTCTGTCCATGAATGCATATTAGACTATGATGTGTTTTACTAGTATTGCCTGAAATATCTTTCTTTTGTACACAGTTCTTTGTTCTCGTTAATATTTAAGAGCTTCATGTGTCCTTAGAATGTTTAAACTCTTACATAATTTTTTATTATTTTTTGATAATAATGATAAATGAACAATTTTGATGTAAATATTTGATGACAACGTTTTTTAATTTTTCTCTCTTTCGCCTTGTTAATATCTTATGACTTTTTACGGCCTAAAATTATTGTAAATATATATGTATAGACAAATATAGAGGAATACATGTATGACAGCGCTAGTGTCCCTAGGGTGACATACCGCTTTAAATTGAAATAAATATCAATGTGAAAAAATAGTACAAATGTGATATTGTACTGGGATAAAGAGCATAAATTAAGAAAAAGGCATCTCCTTATCATGCAACTGAATGTTGCTGATGGCTTGCGCCATCTATCAGAAAAAATATAAACTATTCTCGTTGATTTTTAATTATTCCAGAATTGGCCAAATGCTCATTCTTGATTAATTAAGTGTTTAGATTTTCTTGATTAATCAAGAATGAGCATTTGGTCAATTCTGAAATAAATAAAAATCAACGAGAATAGTTGATATTTATTCCGATAGATAGCGCAAGCCATCAGCAACTTTCAGTTGCATGATAAGGAGATGCCTTTTTCTTAATATATATCTATTTACAATCTATTTACAAAATTTAAAATCAACATAATATAATTTATCAGTTTCCTAAAAGATATTTCTGTTTCACTCCAATCATCTAATCATATATGTACATATGTACAATATATATATATATATACAGTTAAACCTGTTTATAGCGCCCCCTCTTGGGACTCACCAAAATAGGGTGCTATAGAGAGGGGGTACTTGTGGTAGATGTTTTGAAGAAATAGCCTTAGCCTTTTTTTAAATCAAATTAATTATTTTTTATTTAAATACAAACTGACAAATTAAAATGGTGGCTAATATTTACATCTACCAAACGAACTAATTATATATATATATATATATATATATAAAGAGACAAGGGTCGCCTCTCCCGTCAAAATATATATGTATAGACAAATATAGAGGAATACATGTATGACAGCGCTAGTGTCCCTAGGGTGACATACCGCTTTAAATTGAAATAAATATCAATGTGAAAAAATAGTACAAATGTGATATTGTACTGGGATAAAGAGCATAAATTAAGAAAAAGGCATCTCCTTATCATGCAACTGAATGTTGACTGGCCTGTAGAAAATATAGAACTTCTATATTTTCAGGTCACAGAGTTATAAAAAAAAATACAAATTATTATTCATTTTAAAATAAAACATCGTGAAGTATTATTATTTTGCATATTCATTATTTAATAAAAAAATATAGTTTTTAAACACTTTTAAAATATTACAAGTCAAAAAAAAAAAAAATGAAGAGCACGACTACATGCTAAAGACAGGTCACTTTTATTGTAAATCGCATCGTAATACGTATTTGATATCGGGCGCTATAGAGAGGAAGACTATATTTAGAGAGAGAGCGCGCGCGCGCTATAGATGAATCTCTAATAACCTTTACCAAATTGTGTAAGGTGGCCGATTAAATAGTAGAATGGCTAGACTGAAGACTGTTTGACAAAGAGAACGACAATCAGTAAGGCCACTAAAATGGTGCGTACATACTGTAAAATACTACCATATACACTACTCATGGACAAAACTTAAAGAAGTGGAAAGTGTTTTATGTCGCCTGTTGTCTGCTTTTTTAAGGAGGCAAAGGCAATTTTTTCACACTTGGTTATCTTGTAGGTTTCCATTCATAAAGATCTTAGAACATAAACCTATAACGCATTGTGATAGAATATTTTAGGAGTATAATTAAATATTTTTTAGCAAATTACATTTCTAAATTCAATTGCCATCTATCGATAAAATATTTTAACAATTAATTTTGGCAATGTGTTTATTTTCAAACATATCATATCTTATATAATCTTATTTTAATTGTTGCACCAGGTTGGCAGACTCTTCAACCTTGATTACCTCCTGTTCCGGGTCTTCTATCTTACCAGAGCGTGTTTCAACCATCCTAAAAATTTATATAAGGGAATAATGAGATAACTCTACTTTAAGCAGCCTCCAGAATTATTTATTTATTTCTCATATCAAAGAGAGCAGTGAAGTCACACAGTGTACCAAAATACAAATGATGATTTTATAATACATAAATCTCTTTATAATACATATATTCTGTTTAATAAATAAATAAATATAAATTTGAATTTAAAATATATGAAAAATAATATTACAAATTAAAATAATATAGGTGCATTAGCCATGATGCAACAATATAATTCTATTATAGATGGAAAAATTTGCTGCTCTATAAACATAGAGGTTGCCTCTCCTATTTGGGCGATATATTTGGCATAGGCACTCTACCAGCTAAACATCTCTTTGGAATATTGTGGAAATTTCATTTAATCTCTTGCGGATCTCATGAAATGAAGTCAACCCTAGACTGAAGAGGGCAATTAACCCAAAAACATGGTTTCTAGGTGGACACTTCTCAGTTTTCCAAAGCTGATGTCTTGGCTTTGTCACAAACCTGAGTCCGCTAATTTGCGGAGAAGGTCAAGAGATGGCGTTTAGGTTTAGAATCCATTCCTATCACCTCGTGTCTATTGCTATTTCATAAATATATACGTCTAAACTGTAGACTTTGAAATCTAAATATCTATATTAGATTAGGAAGTACAAAATTCAATCAAAGAGCCTACGGATTAAATAATAAATGTATTACCTTTAAGTGTTTTTCTTTCTTAAATCTCCTCTATTTATAATCCCTAAACCAAATATATTCAAAAACTCCCACTCACTCTCCTAGCTAGAATATTTACAACTTTCCTAAAATAAAAGAGTTAAAAAAGTTTCACAAAGTTGCATCACGTAAACAAATGTTTATATTTATATGAGTGAAAATTTGCATGTTTGTTTGAATAATGCATCTAGGTTGGGTCATCAAGTTTATAGAGAAGAGGTAAAAGGTATTTTTGGACGTAACATATCGTATAAATTTGGATTTATTTATAAAAAGTACGAATGGGGGTGAAATATGTTTATAGATACTCATATACTCCACATTAAATATAATAATTTCTATGTAAATATATAGCACACACCATATTTATCTATTTTCATAATGAATTACAATTTATAAAGGCAATACATATAAATATGATGCACTTGCGCGCCATCTGTTATCAAAATTCGAAACTATTTTAAAGGCGTAAGATTCTTTTTGAAATTAAACAATTAAACGGGCGAAACCTCTGGGAGGGTTCACCACTGATGAGCCAGGCCCTCCCTTTAATTTTTCCATTGCAGTAAGGGCAGTAGAAATTGTTTAATTTCAAAAAGAATCTTACCCCTTTAAAATAGTTTCGATTTTTTTACATATAAATATAATAAAACTAATGAATAACAAATCAATGGTTTTAATTTTTTATTAACTTATTACAAAAGTTCGAAACTATTATAGACGCTTATAATTCTTTTTAAAAATAAACAATTTCTACTATCCTTACTGCAATGGAAAAATGAATGGTATTCTATTTCAGTAAGGGCAGTAGAAATTGTTTATTTTTTAAAAAGAATCATACGCGTCTATAATAGTTTCGAATTTTAATAACAGATGGCGCGCTAATACATCATAATAAAACAAGAGTATGTACATATAATTAAGACAAAGATGTTCTCCTATTCGATCTATAAGAAACACAGGTCGGAAATAAGCTCTTATCCCAATCCGATCGCATTGAAGATCTTGAATAGGATTTGTGACGAAGATTTCAAAATTATTTTCAATTCAAGTATTGATGAAGATAACAATATTCGACTTGGGAGCCTTGGAATGGTTAAATTTTTCATGCGTTATGTGGACCTACTGATACCATTTTCTATTTAAAACAATTGAAAACATAGAGTGGATAGTGTGTGTAAGCTGAAATGTCGGTTGGTGTAATCACACAAGGTTGCCGTCATTTCATCCTTCTACCGATAACCAAGATGCAACTATGATTCTCTTCTTTATTTGAATTATATATATTTTAATTAGGTTTATTCAACACACACACACACACAAATATTTGAAACACATTTTTATCATAAATATTATAATTATAAATTATACTCTTTTAAATATGGGTGCTATATATATGTTATAATAAATATTATTTTGAGATAGAGATTAATTGCTGGTTCTTTTGAGTATATGAGTACTTAATGTTTGCCATCGTGTCATCTTGAAAGAAAATCAGAAGAATAATTATTTATTATCAAGTAGTTTTTATTTTAAATTACTTTAAGAAAATTACAATAAGACATTTTTCACAGTTATATAGAATTATTGAGATGAATTCAATATTAGTGAATTTCAAAAATAGGTTAGATAACTACATATTTACAACAAGTATTAAAAGTCGGCGTATTCTAAAACTATGGTAAAAAAAGTGGAATTATCAATGAATTAAAATTAAATACATATTTTTTCAAATTATAGAATATTTTTATAATTAGATCATATATATATATATAAATTAAATAGTTCATTTAATAGTTCTATCTACTGGAAATGATTGAGAAGAATGTTTTTAGACATCCTGTCTGACATTCAGAGTGGATAAAGGTATTGTTGGAGGGATGTATGGAAGAAAGATTTGGAAGTGGGCGGCAGTGAATGGAATTCTTGGAGAAATCCCAGGAGAAGACTCTAAGATACCATCAAACGACTAACCATTGAAAACTAGCACTGAGAGGACAGGAATACTGCCAGCCACCAACATGTAGGTGTGTTGAGCAGAAGTATATAGCGAAAATATTTGGTCTTAGCGATAATTTTAGCGTTTTTTTTTTTTACACTATTCAAAATTTTCATAATTATAATTAAAAAATATTGAATATTTTAAGACTGATCGACTGATTCAAGACAAGGAGAATTTTAGTTGCTTTCATTTGTAGTCTGAAAAATTGAATCTATTGAATATCGAAAAATTTCTATAATCCAAAATTAAATTTTTTTACAGTTAATGATCTATAAACAAATCCACATTTTTGGCAAAATAGACGCAGAAATCTAAGCCCCATCTCTTAAATGTCTAAGAAAAACATTTCGGTTCTAAGACAAATTCACACCAGCTTTGTCAAAATTAAGAACGTTCACCTGGATACCATTGTTTTGGGCTAATGACCCTTGTCTGTCCTGGGCAGGCTTTGACTTAATATGATCCAAAAATAATTAACGAAATCCTTAGAAATTTCCAAAATGATAGTTAGATTTATTTATTCATTATATATCAAATCAGACGCGATATTCCCACAAGGGATGCTTGCGTCAAGAAACAACACTAAATTCAGATACTATATTACCTAAGCAATTTAATAATTACAAAGTTTGAGTGGAGTTTAAAGAAGAAAAGAAAGGAAAGGACATTAAAATCTTGCTTGAATTTACAACAAAGTAATGAAATAAACATAAATAAATATACCTGGTTAGTTAGATGATATAGTAATTAGGCTAATTCTTTGATTGAAATATCAATAGGAAAATTTCTGTAAATATCTTTTGATCAACAATATATTTAACGGGAGATGTAATCTCATTTTTTAGATCAATATCCTAATCTACAGTTTATGATCGCGTCAGGTATTTTATGAATATTCCAAGCCCCCCACGCTGATTATTAACCGAATAGTTAATCACATGTGGGCAATTAGTTACCACATTAGAGCAGCAAGCTAACTAATTATGGAGTTAATGATGAAGGGGCCGTTCTCAATGTTTAATTGGTTTGTGAGTACCGTGATGGAATTATTAGAGCTGATTGTACTGTTCTCTGACGTTAGTATGATGGTACTGTCGGATTTGTATCTTCACTGAAATTGTGGTAGAAGTAAGGGATTCAGGTCATTATTATGGAGAATGAAAAATATCGACCCTTAGTTGCTATTTGTTCCGATAGATGGCACATGCTATCTGAAGCGTTGAGTCCCACATTCAGGAGATATATCTTTCTTCATTTAATCAACTGGTCTTTTATATTTATAGGTATATTTAAAAAATAAGGCTTATTTTGGATTGTAATAAGATTATTTATTAATCCAATATTTCGATGGAACAATCGTCCATCTTTTACCCTCCTTTTACCTTTTTTCCTTTACCTTTTACCATCTTTTAAATAATCTTATTACAATCCAAAATAAGCGTTATTTTTTTAAAATATATATATATATATTATGGATTGCTCTATATACAGAAAAATGCATAGGTATATATTTCCTTCTCGGTTCAATTTCAAATAGTTATACTACGTTTTTTTGAAGAAAGAATTAAATTCATTTAACAATTATTTTTATTGTCAATGAGAGTTGTGAAAATGTATTTGGAAATGATAAATCTTAGAATTGTGTCAATATGTGAAATCTTGAAATATTTTAGAGTTTGATATACGTATTAGACAAAATAGATTTAAAATTGTCTGGAAAATTACAGAATTATATAGATAATTTTTTTGAATTTTCTTAATCATTATAAATTAATAATATTTATTATGGGAATTATATAAATAATTATATGTATATAAATTTGATATGAATATATGATTTAAATATTTCCAAATTGTGATTAGAATGTATATGGAGACTATTCGAGTATAACTGGAACAATGAAACATTTTCTGGGACATATCATACAATGTGTCTGAAATGTTATTATCGAATAAAAAAATTACGAGAACAATAGAGAACACATATTTATTCAACCAATTGAAATAATTATGCCAATATAAATGCTGTGAAAGGTTTCCTGAAAATTAAAGCTACTGCAGGTATCGAAGTCAAGTTTCACCCTTTCGCCAAAGTTCATCAAAGAAACTAGTTGAAGAGTGACAGCCTATCAACAAAAATGAACCAGATGTTTTTAAATTGGCGGAAGATCCGGAAAACGTGGTGGCCAGGCAAAAATATGACTATTCTGTGTTTAAAGGAAAGTCATGACCGCATTACGACAGGAGGTCGTGCATTGTCACGTAAAATAGTGTGTAGAAGGCCTTAAAGAAGGGGTAAGATGCCACGGATAGATGCCTTAGCCAAAATACGTGCTTCAAAATTATGTATGACTTGGTGGTGTCATGGAGCAGATCAGATCAGTCCGTGCACCCTGATCACAATACCTGCCAACAAAGGTTGCTCCATGGAATGCCATTGCTTTCCCTGTTAGTCAGCCACATTTCAGAGTTCCCTGTAGGCCTTCACGGTTACCGTAGCGGCTCGGGGCTCACGAAGTCCTTACCGTACTACGCCCTACAGGGCATTTCCTTACTTGTGCTGCTTCTCCCGCCCGCCACGTAGAGGAGGGGATATATGACTTGAAAATATTTCATGTAATAATCAATGCTTGAAATTTACATTAATGAAATAAGCCATAATTTCTACCCTATATAATAAATGTATCGGCGGCTGTTCAAGTTAGAGGCTAGGCAAACTAGATGTGGCCGTGATGTGTATCTAATGGCATCATTCCAGGTGACAAATCTTCAAGATGATGATGAATGCCGTCTAAGTCATTCTCCTCCACACACGGCCAACACGGTGCTGAAGGCAGCAACGAGCTTCGATAGTACAGTTGACGTCACTCTGTGCGTGTGGTCTCCATGTTCCTTCTTTAACACATCGCTTTAGGCGGCTCTGCTTCTACCAATATGATTCGTCTATTTGACCTACCATTTCTACAGTTCATCAGAGAAGTTGAGAATATAGATATCAAATAAAAAGAGTAGATGAGCAGACGAAATTCGCTGATTGTTATGTTCAACACACCAAGGCTGTGCATTACTGATTATCTGTAGATGAATCAAGCCCTTTCACAAAAAGCGCGACATCATAAGGCACCGAAAGGTTTCTTTCAATATGATCTCGCGCTTTATATGAATTTGCATCAGGCGATTATATAACTAAAGAATAAAGCCCTCTCAATTTATTTTCATCGCGATAAGGATAGTAGAAGTTTGATTGATGTTTGAAAAAAACATTCGCGTTTTAATGTTTTCATTTGATATATATATATAGCTTGTTATTCCTTGAAATTGGTTATCTGTTTATTCAGTGATTCCCTTACCATTGCTTGATATAAATGTTTTGTACTCAGTGACTAATATATAAAAAAGACGATATATGTATCATAATTAGATGATTACATTGTTTTTATGAATAATAAATTCACACATTGAAAATAAACCTTCTCAAAAGGTTTTCATCACTGTACAATACTTATAGCACAAACTAAGCAGCGATCTATCGCCCTTGGATAAGCAACAAATGAGAGAACGTCATCGAGACAAGAAATTGGAATCAACAACGTTTATCTGCGACATTTGGCAAGGAACATCAATACTTGCAGACGATAGAATAAATTTATCAGACGAACCATGTGGGTCACGTGGCATCCAATAAATACAAGGCGCCCAACAAACAACAGTGTTCCACGTCTCTGATAAGTGAATGTGTTTACTTCAACGAGTAGTGTTGAAATATTGTAAGATTTCTAACATGTAAAATTATGGATTGAATTTAAAACTTTCAAGATGACTACAACAACTCTATAATTTATTTTGCGCTTAGATTTAGAATTTTAGCGTTTAATAAAATGGCGTTTATTGAAACTATGAAAACGTCTTTGGTGTTGGATTGTAGAATACTTGTATATAAATAAAAATTGAGATTTCTTCAATTCGGATCCCAATACAGAGAGTCCTGTTCAGGCAACAATTGAATCTTTTTCAGTACGGATCTTTTTTTTTTCGAGCAAATTATTGTATGGGTCAAGACAAGTCATTGGTAGATTTGAGAATTTATCTTGACATTTGGATCCACCTTCTTCATTGGAAGCTTCACATTGTAGCAGAAACCTGCAACGATCATGAAGCCCATTGAAAAACCTTCCTTGCATTGATTGACCAAGTTATAAAAGGTTTTATTAAAAATAAAACCTTTTATAACTTGGTCAATCAATGCAAGGAAGGTTTTTCAATGGGCTTCATGATCGTTGCAGGTTTCTGCAACAATGTGAAGCTTCCAATGAAGAAGGTGGATCCAAATGTCAAGATAAATTCTCAAATTATTGTATTGATAAAACTATTGAGAGGGCCTAATTCACCAGCGGTAAACCTTCCCAGTCATTTCATTATTTTGTTTTACCATGTTTCTCTAATAGTGGGCTAGCTAGAAACTTCCAATATTTTCTTATTTCAATAGACGCAATGAAACTATCTGAAAATTCGCATCAAATAGTTTATATATTTGAGTACAGATGGCGCACATATAGATCATTCAATAAAATGCATTTATTTTAAACATATTGTAAACAACCAATTTGTATAACAATGTTAAAGATGTTTGCTCATATTGCAATTGAAAAGTGCAAATTGAAAGAAATCTACATTTTTTCAAGATATAAATAATATATACCTTCATGGACAAAACATAAAGAGGTTTTACCTTTTAGCATGTATATCGGGATTCAGACAATAACTCTGAAAGATATTACAGTGACCTTTATTTTGTCCATGAGTGTATATACAAACACATATATGCATTGAGTAATGCAGTTGGCAGGTAAAGTTACTTAAGGAAACTATTGACATTTCTATCATATATAGACATTGATCTAGTAAGGATAATAACTGCTTAATTGTACAGCCCTTGATGCAGAGAGAAAGGCCCTATATCAACAAATTAAATGTAACAACATTTCATCCTACGTATTGCCTTCAAAAATATCACCAAACAAATCTAAGGCAATAGCTTACTATACATTTTTTTAGATAATCATTATGTAAGGACAAGTCAACAAGTGAATGTTTTTGAGACGAAGAGTAAAGCCAGTTCAATTTCTATTTCACTACCTATGTAAATAACACAAGATGATTATTACCTTACCCAATTGGGAGAATCTGTATGGGGTAAGTCCCTAATAAAGGCTTTTGTCTGTGTGTGTAAGGATAATAGAAAATTGCTTTATTTAACATAGAATTAGTGCCATATAGTTCCAAATTTCATATACAGATAGCGCGTTCCTTGCCATTAAAAAAAATAGCTGTTAAATTATTTTAGTAAAAATAAAACTTGCTCTATAAATTAAATTATTTAAAAAATATAAAAGAAAAATATCTTGTGTATGGAAAATAGTTGATCTGAACATGAAGAATTTCCGCATATTTTTTCAAATATTTCATATATTTGTTGAGGAGAATAGAATCAAAAAGCAAAGTAATTCCAAGAATGTTCATGAAATTTGACAATTATTGTTTTCTGTTGTTTTAATAAAAGTTTAAATGAACTTCTTCCTTTATGCCATCCCGACAATTCTCTTCCTCCTCAATAACACAAAACTGAAGAAAAAAAGAACTAAAATGGAATATTAGCGTTCTGGTTGAAGATGGGAAAATCGATGGAGAGGAATTGTTTGGATTTCAAGCGGTTTCTTTGGCCCTTCCAACTCCAGGTAATTTAGAGACTTTGGCCGACTATCTTTTCTTTCCTATTGATTCTTTAAGAAATTCGTTTTTATTTTCTTCCCTACGAAATCAAGAGTTGGCTTCGTCCTCTGATCTTATATGGTTCAATGAGATATGTATATATGTTCAACACGAACAGAGAAAGTTAAATAGAATTTTTAGAAAAACAAAACAATTTTAGGGATTCATGAAAATATTGAAAAATATAAAGACACAATAGGTATTGAGATAAAAGAACGCGTTTTTGGAGCAATATTAGATATTATAGATATCTGTATAAATCCACATGTGTTCGGATTTGCAAATAAAATATTAATTATTTCATTATCCCCAGAACCTATGGTAGCGACAATGGTGATCATGGTGGTGTATTGGTTTAAGACTGTCATAAGTACGCCTCTGGTCTTCATACTTAGGGGCAGTTCAACTTTACACTGACAAGGGGTGCTTGATTACTGGTTTTAATATTATATTTTTTTGTGCCGAAGACACATTAAAATTATTCTTATAATTCACTTGAATCCTTGAAAAGAATGTAGTATCTAGGTTTTGATGTATATTGCAGAGTATAAAAAAACGGTCATTTTAAGAGTTTAACGAATCAAGTTATAGCCTGATTTGGGAATATATATATCTATATATGAAAGTCATTTTGATAACAGATAAAAGAAAGGTCATCTCTTCCGTCCATCGTTTGTATCAACAAATCAGAAGAATCGGGTCGGTGACACAGCAAATTTAGAACGCCCACTTTGTGATCAAGGTATTGGGCTAATGGCCATCTTCTGTCCAAGGAGGAATGGGCTTCAGGATTTCTTTAAAAATAATTCAGCTGGCAGAGATGTTAGGCCAGCTTTAACGGTAGAAGCGAACTCACCTTTCATACATTTATTGTCGTAATCTCCAGTCATAAATAGTCGCTAAAAACTTAAGCAGTCATCTATTGGCCATGTTCACACACTAGCGGACTAGGGTTGGTGACCCAGCTTTATCAAATTGAGAAGCGCCTACCAGGGTTTCGGGCTATGGCCCTTATCAGTCCAGGGCGGTCTTTAATTTCATGAGATCTACAAGGGATCGAATGAAATCTTCACAATTTGTCAAAAGTTGTCTAAGTGGCTAGGCCCTATCTATGGAAAAATATAGATGAGAATTTTGTCAGGAGGAAAATGGTCTATAAATAAATTTTAACGGGATATATATAATAAAAAGCGTTCATCTTGGATCAAAGTTCTTCATCAAAATATTCCAATATTTTCGACGTATCTGATCATTCGCCTTTCTCTCGGAGAACTCAAATAGCAACACTATCCTTGGTGAAACACGAGAGTCAGGATAACCTTCCAAAAAATACAGAGAGAGAGAGAGATTGATATTGAAACTGAGTTATTAATCGTTCATATAAGATTATATGAGGTTATTTATAGAATAATCGATTAATATAAATAAATAAGATTAAATAAGGATATATGGATGAATAAATAGATATATATATAATAATTGATGATTATACATATAAATAATATATATACAATGTCGTCATTGGTGGCGTCCACCGCGGGAAAGAGAGAGAGAAACATGCTCTTCAAAGATTTACAAAACATTGGATATCTACTATATATAGGAACTAGCCGAATGACCCGGGCAACGCCCGGGGTTTACCCGATTAAATGCTTTTATTCAAATACTATTCGTTACAATTATAAATTGGCGCCGTGGATGTCATTCTTGTGAAACGTCCCGCTCCAAACTTTGTGTCTGAGAAGCGATATTTTTATAGAAAGATGATCTGGCTTTGTGTCTTCTGCTCGAATGAATGTTTTTCTGTTAGAATTTTGTTCCTGCATACTAAAAATGAACTGGCTTTACCCGTGGTCTCTGCTTTTTGGAATTTTTCCGGATATAATTTTGTATCTGATAATCAAATATGATACAGCAATATTGTCATAATCATTTTCTGACTAAAAAAAAAAAAAAAACAACTATTTTTGCCCAGAACTTGTCAATTTCAAATTTTCTTGGCTAAAAATGCGACAAATATATCTTCCATATATTTTTTTATGTCCTGTTAAAACACGTTTTACATGTACATTAGGTCAGCTGATATTACCTCCCATCTTCACCGCTAGAGGCGCTGCTTACGAGCGAAAGAGCAAATTTGCAACTCAAATTTGCAAATAATTCGAAGAATATTCGGGATAGAGACCTGAAATATTCAATATAAGTTTTTCCAGATTCTATTATACATACTGCTAAAATTTCAGTCATATTAGTTACGTATTTTACGTATATTACGTAAAAGAATTTCATTCACAAAAGCAAACGATGACAGAATTGAGATGACTCTAATACTTGTATATTTTAATAATACAAATGAGTTTTAAAAATTGTAAAAAAAAAAAATGCATCGGCCGGGAATCGAACCCGGGCCGCCCGCGTGACAGGCGAGCATTCTACCACTGAACCACCGATGGTTATAAGAAATGGCCATATTTGGGTATTTATTCCATTCACAAAAGCAAACGGTGACGGAATTGATTGATTGTTGAATATGACTCTGATACTTGTATATTTTAATGCTGATTTATATTTTAAAAAATCAAATTTATTAGCCAGACCTAGATAAATTCAGAGTCTATAATGCATAATTCCGTACTGCTACAGAGTCGAAAGAATAAAAATAAACCTTCCAAAATACAGAATAAAAGAAAGGGTCGGTGGAAAGGTGGTCTAAACCGTTTGTTTTCGACTGCTACGACCCGGGATCGAATCCTGCATTGGGCACTTTTTATGATATAAAATAAATGCTCCAATGGCCCCCGATTCTTGCAAAAGTGTAACCCCACCAGCGAATGCAAGTAACCAAACGGCACATTTTTAAGTGCAAAATCGAACTGCTTTTCACATTCGTGGACATATGGTTCACTCACAGTAAAAGCAGTCGCCAACTATTACTCACCATGATTATTATGGCTTGTACCACGTGTACTAGAGATAAACAAAAAATAAAACAGAATAAAGAAAGATACCAGAGAAAAAAAGATCCCTATCATTCTGAGAAACATCCTCCGCCACCCGGACACACAATTTAATTCTAAACAGGAAACAAGATTCAACTTAAGATATACAATCCCAGGAAAATATTGTACAGCCTCTTACATCGGGGAAACGGCTAAACTTGAGAAAAGAGATTCAACCAAGAAAGAGAAGCTTTTAAAAACTTCAGTTTCTTACCACACCTAGTTGACAATGCAGCTAAACAGGACCACATCATTCCAGACTTTGATATACAAGGATCATGTATAACAATATCCAGGACAAAGAAGTAGAACGAAGCCGAGCATCTAACGAAAATAAAAACAGCATCAATAGAAAAATCGCTATTGCAAAACGATATTTACAGATAAAAACCGGCAAATTGAATTTATAAAATAGATTAAAAAATCGTACGAAATACAATAATGCATCGAAAAAAAACAACGTGTACCAAAATAGTTTATTCAATTTATTCTGTCTCTATTAAAAAAACCTGAAGCTCTGTGTTTTACTGTGGATAGACAGTGTCTGTTTCTACTGTGGATAGACAGTGTCTGTTTCTACTGTGGATAGACAGTGTCTGTGTTTTACTGTAGAGAGACATTGTCTGTGTTTTACTGTGGAACGACAGTGTCAGTGTTTTACTGTGGATAGACATTGTCTGTGTTTTACTGTGAAACGACAGTGTCAGTTTTTTACTGTGGATAGACATTGTCTGTGTTTTACTGTGGATAGACATTGTCTGTGTTTTACTATAGATAGACATTGTATGTGTTTTACTATAGATAGACATTGTATGTGTTTTACTGAGGATAGACATTGTCTGTGTTGTACTATAGATAGACAGTGTTCCTAGTAGAGATTTCTTCTGGCGATTAGCCACGTCGAAATACTGGAAGATTTCAATGAATAATTTTTATCCAAGATAAACCCATTCGTATTTGCTGTATCTTATATAGATTTCTTCACCTTCGCTATATTATACATTTATATATAATTTAAATATATACATATGTATATATATAATAGCATAATATATATGCATATGTGTATATATAATTGCATAATATATATATGTGCATATGTGTACACATATAATTTAAATATTTACATATGTATATATATATATATATATTTGAGAACTAATTGGTTGACCTTTCCTTCCTTGTAGCGGCCCAAATCCACCAGTTATAGAGAAGGTAATTGAACTGAGTGATAGTTAAATACTGTAAATGTCGACAAACTATGTAAATATGTATGAACATGTGTTATAATTCCATTACACAGTTGTTTGTCCTTTAATTAGAATTTTGCAAAAGCCTTGGCCTTTCGAACAAGCGACTGTATTTTGTTAGAAGATCTAAAGTTTCCTATTTATAAATAAGAGATAGTTACAATACTTTGTGTTTTAATATTTAATAGATTACAACAATTTTAACCATAAAATATATAAACAAAAAAAAATTTATAATACAATATAATGCGGCTTATGATTGTAGAACGACACATTTGAAAATTATCCTGCATGTGTTTCTTTTGAACGAAAAATCGAAATTTATTTTAAGGAGAAATAACGATTATTTCTAACCTTAAGGATGAATTGTGAAGAGTAATGATAAACGGAAAAATAAAGTGCCCAGGGATTATTTTTCCGTTTATCATTACGCTTCACAATTCATCCTTTCATACTTCATCCTTAAGGTTAGAAATAATCGTTATTTCTCCTCAAAATAAATTTCGATTTTTCGTTCAAAAGAAACACATGCGGGATAATTTTCAAATGTCGTACTACAAAAAAAAAAAATTCATAATTAAAGAAAGAAAGAAAGTACAGTGACTAACTATGAAGAAAAACCAAAGAATAATTAAATAATTTACATAAATAAATAAATAAATACAAAGCATATAAAGTAGGTTGAAATCCTCTGATGAATATAAATAATAGAATCAAAGCATGCGAGGATGCGTATCTTATTAGTTTTAATAAAGGCGAGCTTTCGGGCTAATAACCCTTCTTCCTTTTCTTTTTCCTACTTGATATGCTCGGGACACGCGGTTATTTCACGCTATTACTTTTCTAACTGTTTGGCTGATATGTTTGATTTTTGTTTATAAGCTAATTTTGTCAATATGAATATGTATACAAGATGCAAGAACAGTCATATATGATGTCCTGAAGAAGGGTTATTAGCCAGAAAGCTCGCCTTTATTAAAACTAATAAGATACGCATCCTCGCATGCTTTGATTCTATTATTTAAATACAAAGCATGTTACAGAGGATATTGAAACCAAAATGAAACTTCGAAAAGGAATGCATTTTTATTTTGATATATTATTTCATGATGCATTAGCGCTCCATCTGTTATCAAAATTCAAAACTATTATATACGAGTATCATTTTTTTTTAAATAAGCAATTTCTACTGTCCTTACTGCAATGGAAAATTTATGAGCCAGGGCCTCCCATTAATTTTTCCATTGCAGTAAGGACAGTAGAAATTGCTTATTTTTAAAAAGAATCATACGCGTCTATAATAGTTTTGTATTTATTTTCAGTTTGTACTCCACATGTTAGGAGCGGCTGCACATGGCGTCTGTTCCGCATGTCAGAGGCGGCCATTTATTTTGGAGCTAAGTCGGCCTGCCACTGAGTAGTGCTCCCAGTCTTAATGACAAAGGCAGACACATTCTACTTAACCCAGTGTGGAGATAAGAAAGAAGAAGAAGAATATTTTTTATTATTTAACATGTGTGGGCGTAATTGACTCACAGTCATAATAGCAATGAATCTTTTTTAGTATTTCTTAAATTTTGTGTAAATTCTAATGCACGTATGTGTGTAGAAAATGCACGATTAGAATAAAATTTATTTATTGGTAGGTATATAAATAATTCAAAGAAGAAAGAAGTTAGTAAAATATTAAGAATAAATATTCAAAGATGCACTTAGAAGGTCAATGAATATTTATTTTGAAATTCTTGAAAACTGCCTATTTCCACCATTAAAGAAAGTGTATTCTAAAGGTTTAATAAAATCAACTAATATTAAGTCCTATCTGTAGCTTTTATGTACTTTATATTTAAAAGGTAATTTGCCTCACACAATATATATCCATTTACATATTCTAATATTTATACAGTTAAACCTGTCTATAGCGTCCCCTCTTGGGACTCACTAAAATAGGGTGCTATAGAGAGGGGGTGCTATAGACAGGTCACTTTTAATGTAAAATGTTTACATTTTAATGTTTGAAATCGGGCGCTATAGGGAGGAAAGTGCTATTTAGAGGGGGCCTTATAGACAGGTTTAACTGTAATCTCGCTATTTAGTTTTTGTAAATACATTGTTTGAATACTTCATACATATTATGTGATCTATAACAACCTTTTCATACTCTATATTAAGCTTATATTTTCGGAATATACATGTATTTCATAATTACGAATCATGTGTTACGCTATGCTCTCAATATATAATTTGTTCTAAATGGATTTACATTTCGTATTTTGCAGGGAGATACACTCTAGTTAATGGAAAAGAGTCACCACATCTTCTTATCCTTCATTTGAATCACATGAACTAATTATCCACTTCTTGTATACCCATTATATATTTATTGAACACTTCTTGTGTATCACCTATATATATATATATATATATATTGTTTTCTTTCTGCATTAATTAATCCATTTCACTTATATAATTATTATATATAATTTGATATACTTCTTGCATGTTTTTATACGTTAGAGAGTATTATTCTTCTTTGATTATTTTTTTTATACTTCCACTCTATCTTCTTATATATAAAAGTCAATGCCTGTTTCGCGATGAACTCGAAAACTACTGAACCAATTGTTACCAAATTTTGCATGTCGCTTTTTATAAACCTGAGGAAAAATATCGGCTACATTTCGATTAGTATTTTCAGCTATCTATTTTATTTCCATTTGAAGAACCTTTTTACGCGGTGTAAATACGAAGCGAAGTAACAACACCAGACCAATTAAGCGACCAATGAGCTTTCTGCATTTTTTTTCAAGTTGTTTGCGTACTTTTTTTGAAATATCTTTTTATACGAGTGTTACTTTTTTTACAAAAGTATTGAGTATTGAGATAGAAACTTATATTACTAAGTTAAGGTAAGTGCACACAATGCAATTTTAAAAAACTCCACAAAAGTAGCGTTACTGTATGTAAATAATGGCTTTCGTATGTTTTATTATTTTCTGTTCTGGGTTTTATTTTTTTTATCTCTTTTAGAAAATAATAGTTTAAAATGCAGTCGCACTAATTACCAAACACATATGTTTGCCTAATTTCCATGTACCCTTTTATTTTTTACAGAAAAATATTTACATGCCTGTATTTTGCATTAATTTTTTTCATAAACCTATTATTCTTACTGAGAAGATGGGCATCGCAGTCACTCACTCAACTCAGGCATTTTTAAGCGTTAATGCCCTGGGGCGGGTACCTCGGGGGTTGGGTGGAAAAGCTGCCATCTATTTAAACTATATTGATTTTGAAACAACTAAATGAATTGCAAAAAAAAAAAAAAAATCAAATGCCTAAACATTAATATAATACAATTTTTGCCATTAGACAATTTTTGCCTGTGGTTTATATATTGCGTCTGTATTGCTATTATATGACACTTCTACTATTTATTATTGATGTACTTTCAGTATGAAGATAATTGCACTCGGGGGAATTCTCGGGCGAAGCCGGGTCATTCGTCTATATATATAGATAAAATTATTTTGAAGTTTTAATTAAAATAAACATATATTACCTATGCGCGCTCACGGAAACCGCCTTTCACGACTGCGGCCGTCATTCTAAGTTTTTACACAATTGAAGACTACACGTCTATCAATATAAATAATTTGAAGTAATTTCCACAGACCTTATACTGCAGAGGATAAAATTTGAAAGCAAGTGGGAATGCCTCATCAGTAGTGAACCCTCTCAGCGGATTCACTAGTTTTAATCTCCATGAGACATCCCCGCCCGCTTTCAAATTGTATTCATGGGAGTTTAGGGTCTGTAGAAATATTTTTTCAATATTTATATTTTATAAAAGTAGCGTTATAATTAGTAACAAATATCATCGATAGAATGCGAGGGGGTCGGTGGAAGGATGGTCTAAACCGTTGGTTTTCGACCGCTACAACCCGGGTTCGATTCCCGCATTGGGCACTTTTTTATGGTAAAAAAATGCTCCAATGACCCCCCGTTTCTTGCAAAAGTCCAACCCCACCAACGAGTGCAAGTAACCCAACGGTGTTCTGGCACATTTGTAAGTGCAAAGTTGAACTGCTTTTCACATAGGTAGACATGTGGTGCACTTACAGTAAAAGCAGTCGCCTACTTCTACCCACCATGATTATCATGGCCTGTACCACGTGTACTAGGGATAAGAAAAAAAAAGAAGGCGATAATATTTGCTAGCCGAGAATGCCAGGAAAGGTAAGCGCACACAGGACCAAAGTCTGGCACCATGCTAGTTTAAACTCCCCTTCAGTGCGGGAAGACTCCTCCATCGATTTTCCAATCACCCACTAGACACCATCCCAACTCCGCAGCGCTAATGTCTCCTCTTCCTTTTTATTTGGAACTCTGAAATGTGAGGAGAAGACAATTTGACCAAATTGGTTCTACGACAACAAAATGGTATTTCTCTGAAGGAGAAGAAAAATTCCATTTCAAATATAATATTAAAGACAATTATTTTCTGGCTCATTTAATACGAAATTGGTTTTTAACTTCTTTATCGTCTACCTATTGCAAACGAATTATCTTCTACTTCCCAGAACAGCAGAGATGATTTTATAGAGTTGAAAATATATAATTTAAAGACAGATTTCTCAAATGCACTATTTTGTGCCAGTTTCAATTATGTATCAAATTAAAACACAGGCATAATTCGTCTATTTGTTTTAGTGATGGAAACATTTTGCCTGTGTTCATCACTACTGATATCTAAATGAAGAAATTCAAGAAGTTATATGATCTCTCTCTCTCTCTCTCTCGATTGGTATCAAGATAGCACTGTATTGTAATGCTATTATAAAATATAAATAATAAAAAGCTATTTCTACAGACCTTACAATGCCATGAATACAAATTGAAAGCGGGCGTGTATGTCTAATCAGTAATGAAGAACCCATGGAGATTAAAACTAGTGAATCCACTGAGAGGGTTCACTACTGATGAGCCATTCCCACTTGCTTTCAAGTCTGTTGAGCGTAAAATATTTTAAATGCTCTAAGAATAAAGTTCTCAACGCATGAATTAGTTATTTTTGCATTATGTCTACACCTATCTCAATTAAAGTCGGTTGGAAGGTATGGCTCACTGCTCTCATTTCGCTGTGAATGAGACCTGAATACAACGGCAAATCATGCACGGTGGCTAACGGCTTTTAATGGGCAAAACTTGGAGAGAGATGTAACCTTTAATTTCAGATTCGAATATTCACAATTGAAAAAAATATATATTTTGTACCGAAATAACAACCAATCTCTTTAGAAATTCATTAAACCGATGCATTTATGTTTATCACCCCAATGCATAACGTACCATTGATGATAAAGAATACCCCACAGCACCATCTTTGGTAAATTCAGACTAAAGGCAAAGCTATATGCCACGGGATCGAGCTATTACCCGCATCATTACAAGGACTGCTTCAAATTTATAACAGCCTATGAGAGGAGTCATAAAGTTAGTCGAAATTGAACAAAATGTGCCTATATAGGCTCATTGGCGAAGGGCTAGTGCCGAGAATAATGCAAGAATTACATTACAAGATTGAGGGAAGATGGTTTTCATGTACCGAAAGTGGACGAAAGCTAACTTGTATACCATGGCATTGAGCTAAGGCCTTCAATAGTATAGG
>CP092867.1:44155964-44355057 GCA_030710605.1 Cordylochernes scorpioides
TAATTAATTTTATATATTGAATTCTATACTACTGTGAAAAATAATTTTATGTCTAATTTGCTTCAAGTAATTCAAAATAAAAACTACTTGATGGGTAAATAATTATCTATCCTATTTTCACGACTGCACTTTCATTTCTCTATCTTTTTCAACAAAAAAAAACAAAATAATCATAACATATATATAGAGGATATATTTTAGAAATTTATTTTCAACGAAAAAAGTTATCAGATATTACTAACCTGCCAAAAGGTATTGTAGCTGATGGGTTGAAGTTGTAGGGTCGATTTAAGAGAGTAAACATTGTATAAATATTGCAAGAGAAAGGTATAAACATATGTTTATATATTTATGGAGAAAAATATATAACTTTACTATGGAATTTTGCATATTTTCTAGAATTGTATTTTAAAAATGTATTTTATAATATTCTTTTTAAAGTTTTCTGCATAAGATTTGCATAGGCATCATATGATATTTATATATTCTTTTGCGAAATATATACATTTTATTCTATCGTATTTATTCAAAACATATATACACGTATATTTATTTTTAAAGATTTAAATATTTCGTATTTCATATATAGATAGAGAACTATAACTGATCTATTTCAAAATGAGGATTTTTTAGACACATTCGAAAATTATCCGCTAGAATATTTTAACATTTTGGACGTAGATGAAGGATTGTGGAATCGAGACACCATAAATTCGCGTAGCATGGTTTACCTGTATAGATATTAGCAAAATATATAATAATTGACATGAAAGGCAGATAAGGTCATCAAAGCGTCGATAAATATGAAATAAAATATTTAATTGATTTCGAAATACAATCATGGACAAAACTTAAGTGGAAACTTTGGTGGAAAGTCTTTGATGAAGCTGGTTAACTGTCTTTTTTTAAGAAGAAGGAACCAGAGGCAGTTTTTTTCACACTTGGTTATTTAGTGTGTCTTCAATGAAGGTCAACGTGTATCAAATAACTTTAAGAGTTGTTGTTTGAATTCCTATATATACATGCTGAGAAGTACAAATATCTTAAGTTTTGTCTCCTTCAGTGTATATTCATTATATAACTTACTCTGAAGAAATAAACTGGCTTCGCCCATGTTTTGTCAGAGTGAATGTTTAATTACCCTCTATAGTGTTTTACCTAATTGTTAAAATGATCTATATATATAAAAATGAATGTATGTGTGTGTGTGTGTCCTTTATGCCTGACCAAACCACTCATTGAAACGCCATGAAACTTTGGGAAGTTATTTAGTATAGTACTGGGAAGGTTTCTGAAAAATAATTTCTTGAATATCTTGAATATCCTTAGAGTTATTTGCAGATTTGTAGATTTAACTCAAAAGCAGCGCCCCCATTGCGACGATGATAAGTTTTTTAACTATAAGTTTTTTTATCAATAAGTTTATTATCTTAAAGATTATTTATCAAAATTAAGATTTTCTACCTATTAATTGCGCACAAGTCAAAGTTAGTTATCGAGTATTTTTCAAGGGACCGGGAAAAAATGTTCTCTAGATAAAACGATGATTTTGTAATGTAGAAAATTAGGAATGACAAAATTCAGGATGACACGGCAATTTATTTGAGATAAGAATAATGATACAATTCCAAGGCAAGATACTATTACTTTAACTTCCAATTACCGAGGGAACCAATTAATATTGATTTTATTCAACTTAACGAGTATTTTTCAAGGGACCGGGAAAAAATGTTCACTTTATCGAGAGATTCAAATTCACGAGTTTCAAATTATCAAAATATATCTTTTTTTAATAAGTTTATAGAGAATTGTTTTAACAAATGTTCGTTAGACAAACCTTTATTCGGGTGAAACCTGGGCGAAGCCGGGTACATCCGCTAGTTATAACTAAAAATAATCACTTCTATTAGTGATATAATAATGATTATATACTTTTAGATACTGTCCATACTGCGATAAAAAAGTTTAATTCCATAGTTTTCTTTAATGCCATTTTTGAGATTCCACCCTCAGTGTAGGATATATAAGAAGCGGTTAAATTGGCGAAACCGCTGGGAGGGTTTTACACTAAAACAACCAAGCCTTCCTAATATTTCTTCATCGCAGTAAGGTCAGTAGAAGAATTTTTATGTGTAAAAGAAAATTTCGTGCTTTAATGATTCCATTTCCTAGATAAGAAATATGCCATTATACACTACCTTTAACAAATCGGTCGAAAGGTCCCTATATTATTGAGGGCCTTAGCTCAATGCCATGGTATACAGGTTAGCTTTCGTTCACTTTCGGTACATGAAAACCACCTTCCCTCAATCTTGTAATGTAATTCTTGCATTATTCTCGGCACTAGCCCTTCGCCAATGAGCCTATATAGGCACATTTTGGTCAATTTCGACTAACTTTATGACTCCTCTCATAGGCTGTTATAAATTTGGAGCAGCCCTTGTAATGATAAGGGTGATAGCTCGATCCCGTGGAATATAGCTTTGCCTTTAGTCTGAATTCACCGAAGATGGTGCTGTGGGGTATTCTTTATCATCAATGGTACGTTATGAATTGGAGTGATAAACATAAATGCATCGGTTTAATGAATTTCTAAAGAGATTGGTTGTTATTTCGGTACAAAATATCTTTTTTATTAATATTGTGAATATTCGAATCTAAAATTAAAGGTTACATCTCTCTCCAAGTTTCGCCCATTAAAAGCCGTTAGCCACCGTCCATGATTTACCGTTGTATTCAGGTCTCATTCACAGCGAAATGGAGAGCAGTACCTTCCAACCTACTTTAATTGAGATAGGTGTAAAGATAATGCAAAAATAACTAATTCATGCGTTGAGAACTTTATTCTTAAATCATTTAAAATATTTTACGCTCAACAAATTTGAAAGCAAGTGGGAATGGCTCATCAGTATTGAACCCTCTCAGCGGATTCACTAGTTTTAATCTCCATTGGGATGCTTCATTACTGATGAGACATCCCCGCCCGCTTTCAATTTGTATTCATGGCAGTGTAAGGTCTGTAGAAATAGCTTTTCATTATTTATATTTTATAATAGTGGCGTTATAATACAGTGCTATCTTGATACCAATCGATATCATATAACTTCTTAAATATCTTCATTTAGATATCAGTAATGATAAACACAGGCAAAATGCTTCCATCACTAAAACAAATAGACGAATTATGCCTGTGTTTTAATTTGATACATAATTGAAACTGGCACAAAATAGTGCATCTGAGAAATCTGTCTTTAAATTATATATTTTCAACTTTATAAAATCATCTCTGCTGTTCTGGGAAGTAGAAGATAATTCGTTTGCAATAGGTAGACGATAAAGAAGTTAAAAACCAATTTCGTATTAAATGAGCCAGAAAATAATTGTCTTTAATATTATATTTGAAATGGAATTTTTCTTCTCCTTCAGAGAAATACCATTTTGTTGTCGTAGAACCAATTTGGTCAAATTGTCTTCTCCTCACATTTCAGAGTTCCAAATAAAAAGGAAGAGGAGACATTAGCGCTGCGGAGTTGGGTTGGTGTCTAGTGGGTGATTGGAAAATCGATGGAGGAGCCTTCCCGCACTGAAGGGGAGTTTAAACTAGCATGGTTCCAGACTTTGGTCCTGTGTGCGCTTACCTTTCCTGGCATTCTCGGCTAGCAAAATATTATCGCCTTCTTTTTTTTTTCTTATCCCTAGTACACGTGGTACAGGCCATGATAATCATGGTGTGTAGAAGTAGGCGACTGCTTTTACTGTAAGTGCACCACATGTCTACCTATGTGAAATGCAGTTCAACTTTTCACTTACAAATGTGCCAGAGCACCGTTGGGTTACTTGCACTCGTTGGTGGGGTTGGACTTTTGCAAGAAACGGGAGGTCATTGGAGCATTTTTTTACCATAAAAAGGTGCCCAATGCGGGAATCGAACCCGGGTCGTAGCGGTCGAAAACAAACGGTTTAGACCATTCTTCCACCGATCCCCTCGCATTCTATCGATGATATTTGTTACTAATTATAACGCTACTTTTATCAAATATAAATATTGAAAAAATATTTCTACAGACCCTAAACTCCCATGAATACAATTTGAAAGCGGGCGGGGATGTCTCATGGAGATTAAAACTAGTGAATCCGCTGAGAAGGCTCACTACTGATGAGCCATTCCCACTTGCTTTCAATTTTTATCCCCTGCAGTATAAGGTCTGTGGAAATTACTTCAAATTATTTATATTGATAGACGTGTAGTCTTCAATTGTGTAAAAACTTAGAATGATGGCCGCAGACGTGAAAGGCGATTTCCGTGAGCGCGCATAGGTAATATATGTTTATTTTAATTACAACTTCAAAATAATTTTATCTATATATATAGACGAATGACCCGGCTTCGCCCAAGAATTCCCCCGAGTGCAATTATCTTCATACTGAGAGTACATCAATAATAAATAGTAGAAGTGTCATAGAATAGCAATACAGACGCAATACATAAACCACAGGCAAAAAAATGTGTGTGTGATGGCAAAAATTGTATTATATTAGTGTTTAGATATTTGATTTGATTTATTTGCAATTCTTTCAGTTGTTTTAAAATCAATATAGTTTAAATAGATGGAAGCTTTTCCACCCGAGGTACCTGCCACAGGGCATTAACCCTTGAAATCGCCCGAGTTGAGTGAGTGACTGCGATGGATCTTGACTGCGATGCCCATCTTCTCAGTAAGAATAAGAAAAAATAGGTTTATGAAAAAAAATTAATGCAAAATACAGGCATGTAAATATTATTGTGTAAAAAATAAAAGAGTACATGGAAATTAGGCAAACATATGTGTTTGATAATTAGTGCGACTGCAATTTAAACGATTATTTTCTAAAAGAGATTAAAAATAAACCCACAGAACAGAAATTAAAAAACACGAAAACCATTATTTACATACAGTAACGCTAATTTTGGGAAGTTATTTTAAACTTGCATTGTGTGCACTTACCGTAACTTAGTTAGTAATATAATTATCTATCTCAATACTCAATACTTTTGTAAAAAAAAAGTAAGACTCGTATAAAAAGATATTTCAAAAAAAGTACGCAAGCAACTTGAAAAAAAAATTCAGAACGCTCATTGGTCGCTTAATTGACCTGGTGTTGTTACTTCGCCTCGTATTTACTCCGCGTAAAAAAAAGTTCTTCAAATGAAATAAATTAATAGCCAAAAATACTGATCAAAATGTAGCCGAAAATTTTTCTCAGGTTTATAAAAAGTGACATGAAAAATTTGGCACCATTTGGTTCAGTAGTTTTTTAGTTTATCGCGAAACAGACAACAGACATTGACTTTTATATTAGAAGATAGAGTGTAAGTATAAAAAAAAATCAAAGAAGAATAATACTCTCCAAACTATAAAATTATTCAAAAAGTATATCAAATTAATTTATAATAATTATATAAGAAAAATAAATTAATGATGACAAAAACGAAACAATATATATATAGGTGGTACACAAGAAGTAGTCAAGAAATATACAATGGGTATACAAGAAGTGGGCTAAAAGTTCAGGGAATTTAAATGATGGGGAATTAGAATATGTGATGATTCCCTTCCATTATCTGTAGTGTAACTCCCTGCAAAATACGAAATACAGATCCATTTAGCACAAATAATATATTCTTCTTTCTTATCTCCACTCAATCATATTAGGGTATCAAGTTGTGACCTTTGATGGTGTCTGTTTGACAACCATCATGATTGGGTGAAGTGGAATGCGTCTACCTTTGTCATTAAGACTGGGAGCACTACTCAGTGGCAGGCTGACTTAGCTCCAAAATAAATGGCTGCCTCTGACATGAGGAACAGACGCCATGTGCAGTCGCTCCTAACATGGAGTACAAACACTGCTCATCCTGTATCTCTGGATTAGGAGACCTTACAGGGTACTATCAGCTGGGCCAGCTGAACCCAGCTGAACAAGCTTGTTACTGCTCCCCCTTCTTCTTTTTTATCGGGTTTGGGACCGTCAAAGGCGAATAATATATTGAAAGCATAGCGTAACAGAATTGTAAATATGAAATACATGTATATTCCGAAAATATAAGTTTAATGAAGAGTATGAAAGAGTTGATGAAGTATAGATAACATAATATGTATGAATCATTCATACAATGTATTTACAATAAATAAATAGCGAGAGTACAGTTAAACCTGTCTATAGCGCCCCCTCTAAATAGCGCCTTCCTCTCTATAGCGCCCGATTTCAAACATTAAAATGTAAACATTTTACATTGAAAGTTACCTGTCTATAGCACCTCCACTCTATATCACCCTATTTTGGTGAGTCCCAAGAGGGGAGCGCTATAGACAGGTTTAACTATATAAATATTGGAATATGTAAATGGATATATATTGTGTGAGGCAAATTACCTTTTAAATATAAAGTACATAAAATCTACAGATAGGAGTTAACATTAGCTGATTTTATTAAACCTTTAGAATACACTTTCTTTAATGGTGGAAATAGGCAGTTTTCAAGAATTTCAAAATAAATATTCATTGACCTTCTAAGTGCATTTTTGAATATTTATTCTTAATATTTTACTAACTTCTTTCTTCTTTGAATTATTTAGATACTTTCCAATAAATAACTTTTATTCTAAGCGTACACTGTGTACACACATAGGTGCATTAGAATTTACACAAAATTTAAGAAATACTAAAAAAGATCCATTGCTATTATGACTGAGAGTCAATTACGCCCACGCATGTTAAATATGAAATAATATTCTTCTTCTTCTTTCTAATCTCCACACTGGTTGAAGTAGAATGCGTCTGCCTTTGTCATTAAGACTGGGAGCACTACTCAGTGGCAGGCCGACTTAGCTCCAAAATAAATGGCCGCCTCTGACATGAGGAACAGACGCCATGTGCAGCCGCTCCTAACATGCAGTACAAACTGAAATAATATTCAAAACTTTTATAGACGCGTATGATTCTTTTTAAAAATAAACAATTTCTACTGTCCTTACTGCAATGGAAAAATTAATGAGAGGGCCTGGCTCATAAATTTTCCATTGCAGTAAGGACAATAGAAATTGTTTATTTTTAAAAGAATCATACGCGTCTATAATAGTTTTGAATTTTGATAACAGATGGCGCGCTAATGCATTATGAAATTATATAGCAAAAGAAAAATGTATTCTTTTTCAAAGTTTAATTTTGGTTTCAATATCTTCTGTAACATGCTTTGTATTTATTTATGTAAATTATTTAATTATTCTTTGATTTTTCTTCTTATTCAGGCAGTCGTACTTTGTCTGTATTTCGTAGGCATTGTACTTTCTTTCCTTCTCTAATTTTGAATAAATTATTATTATTTTTTTTTTGTAGAACGACATTTGAAAATTATCCCGCATGTGTTTCTTTTGAACGAAAAATCGATATTTATTTTAAGGAGAAATAACGATTATTTCTAACCTTAAGGATGAAGTATGAAAGGATGAATTGTGAAGCGTAATGATAAACGGAAAAATAATCCCTGGGCACTTTATTTTTCCGTTTATCATTACTCTTAACAATTCATTCTTTCATACTTCATCCTTAAGGTTAGAAATAATCGTTATTTCTCCTTAAAATAAATTTCGATTTTTCGTTCAAAAGAAACACATGCGGGATAATTTTCAAATGTGTCGTTCTACAATCATAAGCCGCATTATATTGTATTATAAATTTTTTTTTGTTTATATATTTTATGGTTAAAATTGTTGTAATCTATTAAATATTAAAACACAAAGTATTGTAACTATCTCTTATTTATAAATAGGAAACGTTAGATCTTCTAACAAAATACAGTCGCTTGTTCGAAAGGCCAAGGCTTTTGCAAAATTCTAATTAAAGGACAAACAACTGTGTAATGGAATTATAACACATGTTCATACATATTTACATAGTTTGTCGAGAGAGACATTTACAATATTTAACTATCACTCAGTTCAATTACCTTCTCTATAACTGGTGGATTTGGGCCGCTACAAGGAAGGAAAGGTCAACCAATTAGTTCTCAAATATATATATATATATATATATATATATATAAAATGGCATATCCTGACCAGGAGCACATGTGCTTTACAGAAGGCAGAGCGCCATCTGGTGGAACAGAAATCAACTAAACATTGATTTAGCCTGTTCCCTGATATTTGGCCAACCCAATTTCTTGATAAATCAAGAAAAGCCATCCACGAACGCGTTTCGCGCTTTTTGGCGCTCGTCAGCGTGGAGTAGGCTGAACCATTGAGACCAAAAAAGATTTTTTGATCCCAATGGCTTCCTGAAAAAACCAAGAAATAGGTATTTAAGGCCAAACTTGCGTAAATACGCTTAGCACATTAAAAAACGAAATAAAAAAATAAAAGATAAAAAGATCAGGTGTTGAAATCAATATAAAAAATGGCATATCCTGACCAGGAGCACATGTGCTTTACAGAAGGCAGAGCGCCATCTGGTGGAACAGAAATCAACTAAACATTGATTTAGCCTGTTCCCTGATATTTGGCCAACCCAATTTCTTGATAAATCAAGAAAAGCCATCCACGAACGCGTTTCGCGCTTTTTGGCGCTCGTCAGCGTGGAGTAGGCTGAACCATTGAGACCAAAAAAGATTTTTTGATCCCAATGGCTTCCTGAAAAAACCAAGAAATAGGTATTTAAGGCCAAACTTGCGTAAATACGCTTAGCACATTAAAAAACGAAATAAAAAAATAAAAGATAAAAAGATCAGGTGTTGAAATCAATATAAAAAATGGCATATCCTGACCAGGAGCACATGTGCTTTACAGAAGGCAGAGCGCCATCTGGTGGAACAGAAATCAACTAAACATTGATTTAGCCTGTTCCCTGATATTTGGCCAACCCAATTTCTTGATAAATCAAGAAAAGCCATCCACGAACGCGTTTCGCGCTTTTTGGCGCTCGTCAGCGTGGAGTAGGCTGAACCATTGAGACCAAAAAAGATTTTTTGATCCCAATGGCTTCCTGAAAAAACCAAGAAATAGGTATTTAAGGCCAAACTTGCGTAAATACGCTTAGCACATTAAAAAACGAAATAAAAAAATAAAAGATAAAAAGATCAGGTGTTGAAATCAATATAAAAAATGGCATATCCTGACCAGGAGCACATGTGCTTTACAGAAGGCAGAGCGCCATCTGGTGGAACAGAAATCAACTAAACATTGATTTAGCCTGTTCCCTGATATTTGGCCAACCCAATTTCTTGATAAATCAAGAAAAGCCATCCACGAACGCGTTTCGCGCTTTTTGGCGCTCGTCAGCGTGGAGTAGGCTGAACCATTGAGACCAAAAAAGATTTTTTGATCCCAATGGCTTCCTGAAAAAACCAAGAAATAGGTATTTAAGGCCAAACTTGCGTAAATACGCTTAGCACATTAAAAAACGAAATAAAAAAATAAAAGATAAAAAGATCAGGTGTTGAAATCAATATCCTACTCCACGCTGACGAGCGCCAAAAAGCGCGAAACGCGTTCGTGGATGGCTTTTCTTGATTTATCAAGAAATTGGGTTGGCCAAATATCAGGGAACAGGCTAAATCAATGTTTAGTTGATTTCTGTTCCACCAGATGGCGCTCTGCCTTCTGTAAAGCACATGTGCTCCTGGTCAGGATATGCCATTTTTTATATTGATTTCAACACCTGATCTTTTTATCTTTTATTTTTTTATTTCGTTTTTTAATGTGCTAAGCGTATTTACGCAAGTTTGGCCTTAAATACCTATTTCTTGGTTTTTTCAGGAAGCCATTGGGATCAAAAAATCTTTTTTGGTCTCAATGGTTCAGCCTACTCCACGCTGACGAGCGCCAAAAAGCGCGAAACGCGTTCGTGGATGGCTTTTCTTGATTTATCAAGAAATTGGGTTGGCCAAATATCAGGGAACAGGCTAAATCAATGTTTAGTTGATTTCTGTTCCACCAGATGGCGCTCTGCCTTCTGTAAAGCACATGTGCTCCTGGTCAGGATATGCCATTTTTTATATTGATTTCAACACCTGATCTTTTTATCTTTTATTTTTTTATTTCGTTTTTTAATGTGCTAAGCGTATTTACGCAAGTTTGGCCTTAAATACCTATTTCTTGGTTTTTTCAGGAAGCCATTGGGATCAAAAAATCTTTTTTGGTCTCAATGGTTCAGCCTACTCCACGCTGACGAGCGCCAAAAAGCGCGAAACGCGTTCGTGGATGGCTTTTCTTGATTTATCAAGAAATTGGGTTGGCCAAATATCAGGGAACAGGCTAAATCAATGTTTAGTTGATTTCTGTTCCACCAGATGGCGCTCTGCCTTCTGTAAAGCACATGTGCTCCTGGTCAGGATATGCCATTTTTTATATTGATTTCAACACCTGATCTTTTTATCTTTTATTTTTTTATTTCGTTTTTTAATGTGCTAAGCGTATTTACGCAAGTTTGGCCTTAAATACCTATTTCTTGGTTTTTTCAGGAAGCCATTGGGATCAAAAAATCTTTTTTGGTCTCAATGGTTCAGCCTACTCCACGCTGACGAGCGCCAAAAAGCGCGAAACGCGTTCGTGGATGGCTTTTCTTGATTTATCAAGAAATTGGGTTGGCCAAATATCAGGGAACAGGCTAAATCAATGTTTAGTTGATTTCTGTTCCACCAGATGGCGCTCTGCCTTCTGTAAAGCACATGTGCTCCTGGTCAGGATATGCCATTTTTTATATTGATTTCAACACCTGATCTTTTTATCTTTTATTTTTTTATTTCGTTTTTTAATGTGCTAAGCGTATTTACGCAAGTTTGGCCTTAAATACCTATTTCTTGGTTTTTTCAGGAAGCCATTGGGATCAAAAAATCTTTTTTGGTCTCAATGGTTCAGCCTACTCCACGCTGACGAGCGCCAAAAAGCGCGAAACGCGTTCGTGGATGGCTTTTCTTGATTTATCAAGAAATTGGGTTGGCCAAATATCAGGGAACAGGCTAAATCAATGTTTAGTTGATTTCTGTTCCACCAGATGGCGCTCTGCCTTCTGTAAAGCACATGTGCTCCTGGTCAGGATATGCCATTTTTTATATTGATTTCAACACCTGATCTTTTTATCTTTTATTTTTTTATTTCGTTTTTTAATATATATATATATATATATATACATATGTAAATATTTAAATTATATGTGTACACATATGCACATATATATATTATGCAATTATATATACACATATGCATATATATTATGCAATTATATATATACATATGTATATACAGGGTGATCCAAAAGTCCCGCACAACTTTAAAAATTAATAACTCCGCGAATATTTGCGCTAGATCAATGCGGTAAACACCATTGTGTTCAGGATGCAATGGGATTTTTTATGGCAAATAATGAAAAATTCGAAATTGATTTTAGTTACAACTTTATTCGCTAGATGGCGCTCTACCAGAATCAGCGATTCAGCGGCCAAATTGTTTGATAAATTGAAAAATATAACTGAACGACACGTATTTTTCCTTTTTGAATACCAGGAAAGAACCCTAATAATATCAAATTATAAATTAATAGAACACCATTTCGCCAAAAGTTAGAAGAAATGGTTAACGATTTTTAAATACAATATGAGATATGTAAAATAGGTATATGCAAATTAAAACACGTAGCAAAAAATATCTATATTTTAGATGGGGTTTTATGAAATAGATTGAATGTTTGAAAATAACTACTGATATCAATACACGATTTTTGAAATTTTAATATAGTACCAAAAATTATGATGGCACTACTAATAGGATTTCCTGCTATAAGGAATATATAGTTTCTTGACCAATTGGCGACGCTTGACTATTTAACTGGATATTTGTCATGATCCAAAAATGAAATATAGAGGGGAGTGACAAAATATATTTGTCGTACTTTATTCCAAATATCCTATGAGTTTGTCAAATGTTATCATTGTTTATTATACTGTACATAATTTTGAAAATGTATCCCCTAAAAAAATCATTTTTAAATCGACCTTTTGCGTTGAAAAACGTGGTAGTAAAATCATTTAGTATTATTTTTTGCGCAAAATTTATAAAGTTGGAGGGGGGTACAGAGAATATTCATTATGCTATTTCTTCTAATGAGCGAAAAGCGATAAACTAAACATAAGGGGTAAAATTGTGTATACCAGTGTTATTCGAGAAGTTATAACACTTTGGCCTGCACGATATAATATAAGATGTGGGCAAATTAATTTATTATTATAGATTCATAAAGAATATAGCAAACATTTCAGCGCTATTCTATCAACTTTTGAATAAAAATTGTAGATGGAATTGGACGAAAGAATATCGAATGTTATTTTTAAAATGTAAATCATTATTAATGGACTATGGACTAGGCGTAATTCTGAGTCATAGAAATGATAGAAAGGAAGAATGCCCTATAGCTTTTGCTTCTAGAACATTAACTGAAGCGGAAAAACGTTTCTGCCAACTAGAAAAGAAAGCATTGAGCATAACTTATGGCGTTGAGAAATTCAGACAATACTTACTGGGACGAAAATTTGAATTGGTCACAGACAACCGACCCTTAATTCTTATATTTTCACCTCATAAACCAATTCCCATATGTGCATCATCCAAAATTAAAGATGGTCCTTAAAATTACGGATGTGGAATTTCGAAAAACTAATGATAATTTCAATGTTGACGCATTGTCACGTCTTCCTTTAGAATCGAGTGTCAGGGAGTCTCTTGATGAAGACCAGGCACTTCTTCTCAGGAGGTTGAATGAGGTACCGTTCTCTTTTATGGAGGTGGCATATGAGACGCCCCAAGATAAAAAATACTGTCTATAATATTAAGGAATTTTAGAGAAGGCAACTATGGAAATTCACAAGGGTACCGAGAAAAAACCCACTAGCTCCTCATTATAAGATCAATGAGGAATTAATAGCGTGAAGGAGTGGTATTTCCCCAAAAATTAATATCTTTAATTTTAAATGACTTGCATGAAATACACATGGGGATTGTTAAAATGAAGATGATTGCCAGACGGTATTTTCTGGTGGCCAGGCATGGACAGTAACATCGAGGAGTTACTTAGAGAATGTAGAGTATGCCAAGAATCGGCAAGCATGCCCCCGGCTAACCATCTCGGAATGGACTTGGCCCGAAAAACCGTGGCATCGACTTCATCTTGATTTAGCGGGTCCGTTCATGGGAAGAATGTTTTTGGTTCTCGTGGACGCGTACTCAAAGTGAATAGAAATTTTTATCATCAAAGATATTACCAGCAAAACGATTATAAATCATCTTAGAGAAATTTTTGCCAGATTTGGATTGCCCTAATTTTTGGTTACAGATAACGGAAGACAGTTTGTCTCCGGTGAATTCGAGCAATTTACCAAAATGAATGGTATAAGGCACACTAAGACCAGTCCGTATAATCCTAGTACAAATGGTTTAGCTGAGAGATATGTAAGAGAGTTTAAAAACATTTTGAGAAAGAATAATGGGAAGGATGATTTAGAGACGAATCTATAAAGATTCCTATTTGCTCATAGATCATTCCCCCAAATTGTAATAAAGGAATTTCCACCGCGGAACTGCTAATGAAGAGAAGTTTATGATCAAGATTCTCGAATTTAATACCAAGATGGGAAATCCGCGAGAGGTATTTCATGAGGCCGTAAGAAGGCAGGAGCAGTTTACTACAGTTTGCGAGGTTTATTTCCGCAACTATGCAACTGGACCTAAACGGTAAAAAGGTAGCATTTTGAAATTATTGAGCTACCGTCACTACCTTATAAGTTGCGAGGGCGTCGTGTATAAGAGGCATATCAATCAATTGCGACCTCTGAGAAAGAAACAAGTGGAGACAAGAAATTTGATACTTCCTCGAACATCAGGAGAGAAGCCTGTAGGTGGAAGTCAGAAATAAAGTGAAGAGGAGGTTCCAGAGGTTACATCAGGAAACAAGGAGGAGACTGCTTCTGTGCACGTACCCTCTTGCACTCCTAGACCAGGGCCTGTTGCTGTGCACGTGCCCTCTTGCACTCCTAAACCGCAGCCTGCCGCTGCGCAAGTGCCCGTCCGCAGTCATAGACCTCAGAGAGCAAGGAAACCCCCAGACCGACTGGAGTATTATTAAGGGGGGAGATGTGTTGTGTATGTAAATAGATGAAGATTATTTGCATTCTTTAAAGTCTCATTATGTAAGAATATATGTTTATATAAATTGGACATTTTTTGTTGTCCAAACGAAAAGAATAAGAGCTAAAAAAAGAGTCATGGTCAAGTTTGAGTTGTTGTACATCTAATTACGACACAACCTTAACAACATCCATCCTTACCTCACTGAAGACACAAAGGTTGCCTGTTATGCAGATTATATAGCCATATGGCACAAAAGTAGCAGTATAGAAATATCAGAAAAATACTGAACACATCATTGAGAAGTGGGCAATGAAACTCAAAATGACAAAAAAAAAACAATAAACACAAACCTATAGGTCTCCTTCACTGACAGGAAAAAGGGCATGAATTTAACTCCAAAATAAGCATAAACAACCATATAATTGATAAAATTTGTTCTCAAAATTACCTAGGTGTGATACTTGATGAGGAATTGCGATTTACAGAACACATAATTAGCACCTCAAATAGAGCTACCAGAAACCTAAATATTCTGAGAAGGCTATGTGGAACAAATTGGGGAGCAGAACCCAAAATTCTCAGAACAACATATATCACCTTAATAAGGCCAATAATGGAATATGCAACACCTGTTTGGGCTCCCTCAAGTTCATCACTAAAAAGAAGACTAGACAGTGTTCAAGCAAAAGCGGCCAAATTAATCACTGGTTCTGTTTCAAATACCAACAATTAGAAAATTCAGAGAGAATGTGGTCTAGACCTACTTGAAAGCAGAAGAAAATTAAAAACAATGAAATTCACCAATAGCTTAAAAACTAAAGAAACCGAACACATATCCCATAGAACCTATTTAAACTGGACACAAAAAGAAAGGCTTAAAAGATCTTCAACACTTCAGTACGACAACAATATTAGAAAGAGCATAAATATTAAACATAATGAATTTCAAATTCGAGAATAACCAATATTTCCTACCCCATTGCCATTAAATGTAATCATCAATCTTAACCTGAATGAACCCTGCAATAAAAAAAGAGAACAAAAACATTCTTAAAAAGAAAGGACTTGACACAATTGGTTTATGCGATCAGATAAATTATTTAACAGCATATACAGATGGATCATCAGACCTTACCATAAGTAATGGAGGGGCTGGAATTAACATAATACTGCAAGATGGAACATACATCAAAATCAAAGAAGGAGCAAGAAAGATTTCGTCAAACTTCACTTGTGAACTGACAGCTATCTGGAAAGCTCTTGATGTATGCCTTAACCAACCATCCCTGCATCAAGCAGAAGGAATTATAATATACCGTACAACGACTTCATATCCGATCTAGAAGCAATTCAGAAGGGCAATACTATAATCACACAGAAAATACATTCGTTACTTACTCAACTGATATCATTGGAGAATAACTGCATTCTACGATGGATTCCTGCCCGTGTTGGGAACGGGGGTAATGAAATGGCAGTTGAATTTGCAAAGGAAGCCAGAAAGTTGAACCAAAGTAAAGAACAAATGTCATTATTTGACGCTAATGCTTTTGCAAAATACAAATAAATAAACAAAAAAAATAAGAAAAGATCAAAATGTGAAATAAACTCCGAGAGAAAAATGACAAAACTATAACAAGATTTAGAACAAAACATTATAAAGGATGACAATACATCCAGATGGCACAAGAACCTATAGAACATGCAACAACTGTCCTGGTGTGGAACTAACACCTACCCACATATTCTCATGCCCGCAGCCTTGCAGAAAATTGACATAGGCCCAGAGCAGCTGCTTTATACACCCAAGATAGTGGACAATGCTGCTGCTGCTGTGATAGAGATGCATGGAGACATCTGAGGCTCTTTATTGGACACGACAAAAACAACAACGGCATTCCAGAGTAAAATAAATCATCAGAGATAGATAAATATTTTTCAAATGAATTAAAATAAATATAATCGATACTGAGAGAGAGTTGAATTTAAAAAATTATAAATTTATTATTTTCGAAATATAAATAGCTGAGAGGATTACAGCAAACCGCATCTAAAATATCTTTTTTTATTGCTACATGTCTTAATTTGCATATACCTATTTTACATATCTCAGATTGTATTTAAAAATCGTTAACCATTTCTTCTAACTTTTGGCGAAATGGTGTTTTACTAATTTATCATTTGATATTATTTGGGTTCTTTCCTGGTATTCAAAAAGGAAAAATACGTGTCGTTCAGTTATATTTTTCAATTTATCAAACAATTTGGCCGCTGAATCGCTGATTCTGGTAGAGCGCCATCTAGCGAATAAAGTTGTAACTAAAATCAATTTCGAATTTTTCATTATTTGCCATAAAAAATCCCATTGCATCCTGAACACAATGGTGTTTACCGCATTGATCTAGCGCAAATATTCGCGGAGTTATTAATTTTTAAAGTTGTGCGGGACTTTTGGATCACCCTGTATTTAAATTATATATAAATGTATAATATAGCGAAGGTGAAGAAATCTATATAAGATACAGCAAATACGAATGGGTTTATCTTGGATAAAAATTATTCATTGAAATCTTCCAGTATTTCGACGTGGCTAATCGCCAGAAGAAATCTCTACTAGGAACACTGTCTATCTATAGTACAACACAGACAATGTCTATCCACAGTAAAACACATACAATGTCTATCTATAGTAAAACACAGACAATGTCTATCCACAGTAAAACACAGACAATGTCTATCCACAGTAAAACACAGACAATGTCTATCCACAGTAAAAAACTGACACTGTCGTTTCACAGTAAAACACAGACAATGTCTATCCACAGTAAAAAACTGACACTGTCGTTTCACAGTAAAACACAGACAATGTCTCTCTACAGTAAAACACAGACAATGTCTCTCTACAGTAAAACACAGACACTGTCTATCCACAGTAGAAACAGACAATGTCTATTTACAATAGAAACAGACAATGTATATCCACAGTAGAAACAGACACTGTCTATCCACAGTAAAACACAGAACTTCAGGTTTTTTAAATAGAGACAGAATAAATTGAATAAACTATTTTGGTACACGTTGTATTTCGTACGAAATTTTAATCTATTTTTATAAATTCACTTTGTCGGTTTTTATCTGTAAATATAGTTTTGCAATAGCGATTTTTCTATTGATGCTGTTTTTATTTTCGTTAGATGCTCGGCTTAGCCTGCTTGTCTGTCCTGGATATTGTTATACATGATTGTATATAGCTTCTATAAAAATCTGGAATGTGGTCCTGGTTAACCGCATGGTCAACTAGGTGTGCTAAGAAACTTGGGTTTTTAAAAAGGATTCTCTGTCTTGGTTGATTTGCTTTTCTTAAGTTTTGGCGTATCCCCGATGTAAGAGGCTGTGAAATATTTGCATGGTATCTTGAGATTTATCTTGTTTCATGTCTGAGATTAAATTGTTTGTCCGAGCAGCGAAGGATGTTTCTCAGATTGATAGATCTCTCTCTCTTTTATGTATTTAACCTTATATAATCTTATATGAACGTTATAATAAAGTAGTTTCAATCTCTATCTCTCTCTCTCTCTATCTCTCTCTGGTATCTTTCTTTTATTTCTTATATTTATTTATTTTTTGTTTACCCCTAGTACACGTGGTACAGGCCATAATAATCATGGAGGGTAGAAGTTGGCGACTGCTTTTACTCTAAGTGCACCTCATGTCTACACATATGAAAAGCAGTTCGACCTTGCACTTACAAATGTGCCAGAGCTCCGTTTGGTTACATGCACTCACTGGTAAAGTTGGAAATTTGCAAGAATCGAGGACCATTGGAGCATTTTCTTTTTAATCATAAAAAAGTGCCCAATGCGGGATTCAATCCCGGGTCGTAGCAGTTGAAAACCAACGGTTTAGACCACTCTTCCACCGACCCTCCTTTTATTCTGTACTTTTTGAAGGTTTTTTTCTATTTTTTCGATTCCATAACAGTACGGAATATATATATATATGTCAAAATATAATGGTAGACCATTTTCGTCCCGAAAAAATTCTCATCTATATTTTTCATAGATATGGCCTAGTCACTTTACCGGTTACACATCTTTTGGCAAATTGTGAAGATTTCATTCGATCCTTGTAGATCTCTCTCATAAAATCAAATCCCTCCCTGGACTGATGGGGCCATAGCCCGAAACCATGGTAGGCGCTTCTCAATTTAACAAAGCTGGGTTTGTGGCTTTGTCACCAACCCTAGTCCGCTAGTGTGTGAAGATGGTCAATAGATGACTGCTTGTGTTTTTAGCGTCTATGTGACCTGCGACCATATATTTATGAAAGGTGAGTTCGTTTCTACCGTCAAATCTGGACTAGCAGATCTGTCAGCTGAAAATTTCTTGAAAATATTCTGAAGCCCATTCCTCCCTGGGCAGAAGCTGGCCATAGTATCTCAATACCTTGGTCACCAAGTGGGCGTTCTAAATTTGCTGCGTCACTGACCCGATTCTTCTGATTTGTTGATACAAACGCTGTCCTCAAAGCTTATGTCCATAGTTCTTCTAAAATACCCATTCCAAAAGTCTAGCAACAGTATCACTATAAAAGGAAGATCGAAAATGCAATATAATAGCGGTATGGTATATTGAACTGGCGAAAACGCTTGGATGGTTCACCACTGATGAGCCAAACCCTCCCGTTAATTTTTCCATTGCAGTATGGGCAGTAGAAATTGTTTATTTTTTTAAATAATGATACGCGTCTCTATAATAGTTTCCAATTTTGATATAGATATATTACCCAATCAGGTTATAACTTGATTCGTTAAACTCTTAAAATGACCGTTTTTTTATACTCTGAAATATACGTCACAACCCAGATTCT
Organism: Cordylochernes scorpioides; assembly: GCA_030710605.1. NCBI lineage: Eukaryota > Metazoa > Arthropoda > Arachnida > Pseudoscorpiones > Chernetidae > Cordylochernes > Cordylochernes scorpioides. The sequence continues at coordinate 44,174,989 of CP092867.1, forward strand.
GATTTCTTTTCGAGGATTCAAATGAATTATAAGAATAACTTCAATGTGTCTGATTCTCGACTACAAAAAAATATATAATATTAATACCTCGCTACCATAGGTTCTGGGGATAATGAAATAATTAATATTTTATTTGCAAATCCGAACACATGTGGAATTATACAGATATCTATAATATCTAATATTGCTCCAAAAACGCGTTCTTTTATTTCAATACCTATTGTGTCTTTATATTTTTCAATATTTTCAGAAATCCCTAAAATTGTTTTGTTTTTAATATTTCTATTTAACTTTCTCTGTTTGTGTTGAACATATATACATATCTCATTGATCCATATAGGATCAGAGAATGAAGCCAACTCTTGATTTCGTAGAGAAGAAAATAAAAACGAATTTCTTAAAGAATCAATAGGAAAGAAAAGATAGTCGGCCAAAGTCTCTAAATTACCTGGAGTTGGAAGGGCCAAAGAAACCGCTTGAAATCCAAACAATTCCTCTCCATCGATTTTCCCATCTTCAACCAGAACGCTAATATTCCATTTTAGTTCTTTTTTTTTTCTTCAGTTTTGTGTTATTAAGAAGAAAGAGAGAAGAATTTTCAGGATGGCATAAAGGAAGAAGTTTATTTAAACTTTTATTAAAACAACAGACAACAATAATTGTCAAATTTCATGTACATTCTTGGAATTACTTTGCTTTTTAATTCTATTCTCTTTAACAAATATATGAAGTATTTGAAAAAATATGTGAAATTTCTTCATGTTCAGATCAACTATTTTCCATTCACAATATATTTTTTATTTATATATTTAAAGATAACTTAATTTATGAAGCAAGTTTTATTTTTTACTAAAATAATTTAAGAGCTATTTTTTAATGACAAGGAACGCGCTATCTGTATATGAAAGTTGGAACTATATGGTACTAATTCTATGTTAAATAAAGCAATCTTATATTATCCTTACGCACAAAAGCCTTTATTAGGAACTTACCCCATACAGATTCTCCCAATTGGGTAAGGTAATAATCATTGTGTTATTTACATAGAAATTGAACTGGCTTTACTCTTCGTCTCAAAATCATTCACTTGTTGACTGGTCCTTGCATAATGATGATCTAAAAATGTATAGTAATTTGAAAGCAAAATACATAGGATGAAATGTTGGTACATTTAATTTGTTGATATAGGGCCTTTCTCTCTGCATCAAGGGCTGTACAATTATGCAGCTATTATCCTTACTAGATCAATGTCTATATATGATAGAAATGTCAATAGTTTCCTTAAGTACCTTTACCAAGATTTCGTCTATATGATAGCGGTCTATTTCATTATATTTAGTTGTTGCATAACCTGGTTATTTGGGAAAGCTTGCGCAAGTGCATTAATCAATGCATATATGTATTTGTATATACATAACATATCATTAAAAAAAACAAAAGTTTCTTATTTTTTGGACACCAGTGTATTATTTATATCTTGAAATAATGTAGTTTTCTTTCAATTTGCACTTTTCAATTGCAATATGAGCAAACGTCTTTAACATTGTTATACAAATTGGTTGCTTTCAATATGCTTTTAAAATATTCACTTTATTGTAAGATCTATGTCTGCACCATCTGTGATCAAATATATAATCTATTTGATGCAAATTTTCAGACAATTTCATTGCGCCTATTGAAATGAGAAAATATTGGAAGTTTCTAGCTAGCCCACTATTAGAGAAACATGGTAAAACAAAACAATGAAATGACTGGGAAGGTTTACCGCTGGTGAATTAGGCCCTCTCAATAGTTTTCTCAATACAATAATTTGCTCGAAAAAAAAAGATCCGTACTGAAAAAGATTCAATTGTTGCCTGAACAGGACTCTCTGTATTGGGATTCAAGTTGAATAAATCTCAATTCTCATTTATATACAAGTATTCTACAATCCAACACCAAAGACGTTTTCATAGTTTCAATAAACGCCATTTTATTAAACGCTAAAATTCTAAATCTAAGCGCAAAATATATTATGCAGTTGTTGTAGTTATCTTAAAAGTTTTAAATTCAATCCATAATTTTACATGTTAGAAATCTTACATTATTTCAACACCACTCGTTGAAGTAAACACATTCACTTATCTGAGACATGGAACACTGTTGTTTGTTGGGTGGCTTGTATTTATTGGATGCCACGTGACCCACATGGTCCGTCTGATAAATTTATTCTATCGTCTGCAAGTATTGATGTCCCTTGCCAAATGTCGCAGATAAACGTTGTTGATTTCAACTTTCTTGTCTTGATGACGTTCTCTCATTTATTGTTTATCCAAGGTCGATAGATCCCTGCTTAGTTTGTGCTATAAGTATTGTACAGTGATGGAAACCTTTTGAGAAGGTTTATTTTCAATGTGTGAATTTATTATTCATCTAATTAAAAGATACATATTTCGTCTTTTCTTATAGACTAGTCATAAAATATTTATATCAAGCAATGGTAAGAGAATCACTGAATAAACAGGTAATCAATATAAAGGAATAACACGCTATCTATATACATCAAATGAAAATATTAAGTGGCTAATGTTTATATCACACATAATTCAAACTTCAACTATCCTTACTGCGAATAAAAAATATTGGGAGGGCTTTATTCTTGAGTTATATAATCGCCTAAAGCAAATTCATATAAAGAGCGAGATCATATTGAAAGAAATCTTTCGCTTTATGATCTCGCGCTTTTTATGAAAGGGCTTGATTCATCAACAGATAATCATAGAATTGTTGTGTTAAACATAACAATCAGTGAGTGTAGTCTGCTCATCTACTCTTTTGATATCTATATTCTCAAATTCTCTGCTGAACTGTAGAAATGGTAGGGCAAATAGACGAATCATATTTATAGAAGCAGAGCCGCTTACAGCGATGTGTTAAAGAAGGAACATGGAGACCACACGCCCAGATAGGGGGCAATTGCCTTCAGCACCGTTATGGCCATGTGTGGAGGAAAATGACTGAGGCGGAATTCATCATCATCTTGAAGATATGTCACCTGGAATGATGCCATTAGATACACATCACGGCCACATCTAGTTTGCCTAGCCTCTAACTTAAGCAGCCACAGTTACATTTATTAGGTTAGGGTAAATATTATGGCTTATTTCATTAATGCAAATTTCAAGCATTGATTATTGCATAAAATATTTTCATCCCCTCCTCTACTTTTCGGGTGAGAGAAGCAGCACAAGTAAGGGACTGCCCTTTAGGGGAAGTACGGTAAGGACTTCGTGAGCCCCGAGCCGTTACGGTAACCGTGGAAATGTGTCTGACTAACGGGGAAAGCAATGGCATTCCATGGAGCAACCTTTGTTGGCAGGTATTGTGATCAGGGTGCACGGACCGATCTGATCTGCTCCATGACACCACCAAGTCATACATCATTTTGAAGCACGTATTTTGGCTAAGGCATCTATCCGTGGCATCTCACCCTATCTTTAAGGCCTTCTACACACTATTTTACGTGACAATGCACGACCTCCTGTCGTAAAGCGGTCACGACTTTCCTTTAAACACAGAATAGTCATTTTTTTTGCCTGGCCACCACGTTTTCCGGATCTATCGCCAATTTAAAAACATCTGGTTCATTTTTGTTGATAGGCTGTGTCACTCTTCAACTAGTTTCTTTGATGAACTTTGGCGAAAGGGTGAAACTTGACTTCGATACCTGCAGTAGCTTTAATTTTCAGGAAACCTTTCACAGCATTTATATTGGCATAATCAATTCAATTGATTGAATAAATATGTGTTCTCTATTGTTCTCGTAATTTTTTATTCGGTTATAACATTTCAGACACATTGTATGATATGTCCCAGAAAATGTTTCATTGTTCCAGTTATACTCGAATAGACTCCATATATGTACATTCTAATCAATTTGGAAATATTTGAATCATATAATCTTATCAAAATTATATATATATTTTTTTTTAATTATTTATATAATTCTTATAATAAATATTAATAATTATTAATTATTTTTTATTAATAAAATTTAATATTATTAAACTTTTTGAAATTCGGTAATTTTCTAGACAATTTTAAATCTATTTTGTCTAATATATCAAATTCTTAAAAAAATTCAAGATTTCACATATCGACACAATTCTAAGATTTTTATTTCCAAATACATTTTCACAACTCTGATTGATAATTATAAATAATTGTAGAATAGAGTTAATTCTCTCTTAAAAACGTATAACTATTTGAAATTGAACCGAAAAGGAAATATATATAAATATAAAAGACCAGTTGATTAAATGAAGAAAGATATATCTCCTGAATGTGCGACTCAACGCTTCTGATAGCATACTCCATCTATCGGAACAAATAGCAACTAATGATTGATATTTTTAATTCTAAATAATAATAGCCTGAATCCCTTACTTCTACCACAATTTCCAGTGAAGATACAAATCCGACAGCACCATCATACTAACGTCAGAGAACAGTACAATCAGCTCTAATAATTCCATCACGGTACTCACAAACCAATTAAACATTGAGAGCGCCCCCTTCATCATTAACTCCATAATTAGTTAGCTTGCTGCTCTAATGTGGTAACTAATTGCCCACATGTGATTAACTATTCTGTTAATAATCAGCGTGGGGGCCTTGGAATATCCATAAAATACCTGACGCTATCATAAACTGTCGATGGAGGATATTGATCTATAAAAATAAGATTACATCTCCCGTTAAATATATTGTTGATCAAAATAGATTTACGGGAAATATTAATTTTGATATTTCAACCATAAAATTGGTCTAACAACTTAATCAGCTATCATCTTGGAAAATTCTAAGGATTTCATTGATTCTTTATGGATCATATTAAGTCAAAACCTGCCCTGAACTGAAAAGGGTCATTAACCCAAAACCATGGTATCCAGGTGGACAGTCTCAATTTTGCAAAAGCTGGTGTTGTGACTTTGTCTCCGACCCGAAAGGTTTTCACAAACGGTTGAGATATGTAGCCTAGATTTTTGCGTCTATTTTGGTAAATAAAAAATGACCTCTTTTTTTAGATCATAAACTGTAAACAATATCAATTTTGAATTTAAGAAATTTGAATATTTAATAGTTTCTATTTTTCACTCTCTACAAACGAAAGCAAAGAAACTTCAGTCTATCAGTCTTATATATTCAATATGTTCATTATAATTATCAAAATATTGAATAGTTTCTAAAAACGCTAAAATTATCGTCAAAACGAGTGAATTTTAAAATGTAATTTTTTAAATAAGATATATTTCCCCCGTATATACTTCTCCTCAACACACATACATGTTGGTGGCTGGCAGTATTCCTGTCCTCTCAGTGCTAGCTTTCAATGTTTAGTCGTTTGATGGTATCGTAGGTCTTCTCCTGGGATTTCTCCAAGAATCTCATTCACGGCCTTCCACTTCCAAATCTTTCTCCATACATCCCTCCAACAATACCTTTAGCCACTCTGAGCGTCAGACAAAATGTTCAAAAACATTCTTCTCAATCATTTTCAGTAGATAAGAGCTATTCATTGAATTATTTAATTTATATATATATTAAATATAATCTAAATATAAAAATATTCTATAATTTGAAATATACATATTTAAATTTAATTCATTGATAATTCCACTTGTTTTTCGACCATAATTTTATAATACGCCGACTTTTAATACTTGTTGTAAATATGTAGTTATCTAACCTATTTTTGAAATTCATTAATATAGAATTCATCTCAATAATTCTATATAACTGTGAAAAATGTCTTATTGTAATTTTCTTAAAGTAATTTAAAATAAAAACTACTTGTGTGGATAATAAATAATTATTCTTCTGCTTTTCTTTCAAAAGATGACACGATTGCAAACATTAAGTACTCATATACTCAAAAGAACCAGCAATTAATCTCTATCTCAAAATAATATTTATTATAACATATATATATATCACCCATATTTGAAAGAGTATAATTTATAATTATAATATTTATGATAAAAATGTGTTTCACATATTTGTGTTGAATAAACCTAATTAAAATATATATAATTCAAATAAAGAAGAAAATCATAGTTGCATCTTGGTTATCGGTAGAAGGATGAAATGACGGCAACCTTGTGTGATTACACCAACCGACATTTCAGTGTATCCAAACTATACACTCTATGTTTTCAATTGAACACGTTTTACATAGAAAATGGTATCAGTAGGTCCACATTAACGCATGAAAAATTTGCCATTACAGGGTCTAAACTTGTTATCTTCATCAATACTTGAATTGAAAATAATTTTAAAATCTTCGTCACAAATCCTATTCAAGATCTTCAATGCGATCGGATTGGGATAAGAGCTTATTTCCGACCTGTGTTTCTTATAGATCGTATAGGAAGATCATCTTTGTCTTAATTATATGTACATACCCTTGGTATATTATGATGCATTAGCGCGCCATCTGTTATTAAAATTCGAAACTATTATAGACGCGTATGATTCTTTTTAAAAAATAAACAATTTCTACTACCCTTACTGCAATGGAAAACCATTCATTTTTCCATTGCAGTAAGGATAGTAGAAATTGTTTATTTTTAAAAAGAATTATACGCGTCTATAATAGTTTCGAACTTTTGTAATAAGTTAATAAAAAATTAAAACCATTGATTTGTTATTCATTAGTTTTATTATATTTATATGTAAAAAAATCGAAACTATTTTAAAGGGGTAAGATTCTTTTTGAAATTAAACAATTTCTACTGCCCTTACTGCAATGGAAAAATTAAAGGGAGGGCCTGGCTCATCAGTGGTGAACCCTCCCAGAGGTTTCGCCCTTTAATTGTTTAATTTCAAAAAGAATCTTACGCCTTTAAAATAGTTTCGAATTTTGATAACAGATGGCGCGCAAGTGCATCATATTTATATGTATTGCCTTTATAAATTGTAATTCATTATGAAAATAGATAAATATGGTGTGTGCTATATATTTATATAGAAATTATTATATTTAATGTGGAGTATATGAGTATCTATAAACATATTTCACCCCCATTCGTACTTTTTATAAATAAATCCAAATTTATACGATATGTTACGTCCAAAAATACCTTTTACCTCTTCTCTATAAACTTGATGACCCAACCTAGATGCATTATTCAAACAAAAATGCAAATTTTCACTCATATAAATATAAACATTTGTTTACGTGATGCAACTTTGTGAAACTTTTTTAACTCTTTTATTTTAGGAAAGTTGTAAATATTCCGTCCAGGAGAGTGGGTGGGAGTTTTTGAATATATTTGGTTTTGGGATTATAAATAGAGGAGATTTAGGAAAGAAAAACACTTAAAGGTAATATATTTATTATTTAATCCGTAGGCTCTTTGATTGAATCTTGTACTTCCTAATCTGATATAGATATTTAGATTTCAAAGTCTACAGTTTAGACGTATATATTTCTGAAATAGCAATAGACACGAGGTGATAGGAATGGATGCTAAACCTAAACGCCATCATTTGACCGTCTCCGCAAATTAGCGGACTCAGGTTTGTGACAAAGCCAAGACATCAGCTTTGGAAAACTGAGAAGCGTCCACCTAGAAACCATACTTTCGGGTTAATTGCCCTCTTCAGTCTAGGGCTGACTTTATTTCATGAGATCCACAAGAGATTAAATTAAATCTTCACAATATGTCAAAGTAGTGTTTAGCTGGTAGAGTGGCCTGGCCAAATCTATGGCCAAAATATGAGAGGCGACCTCTATTTTTATAGATCAATTTCTTTTCGGCAAAATTTTCATCGACAATAGAATTATATAATTATATAAAAAAGATTATATAAGATATATAGCGCGAAATGCGTTCGTGGATGGTTTTTCTTGATTTATCAAGAAATTGGGTTGGCCAAATATCACGGAGCAAGCTAAATAAACGTTTAGTTTATTTTTGCTCCACTAGATGGAGCTCTGCCATCTAAAAAGCACATGTGCTCGTGGTCAGGAGATGCCTTCTTTATTTTTAATATCAACACCTGACCCACTTATCTTTTATTTTTTTCTATTGTTTTTTCATAAGATATGATATGTTTGAAAATAAACACATTGCCAAAATTAATTGTTAAAATATTTTATCGATAGATGGCAATTTAATTTAGAAATGTAATTTGCTAACAAAAATTTAATTATACTCCTAAAATATTCTATCACAATGCGTTAGGTTGATGTTCTAACATCTTTATAAATGGAAACCTACAAGATAACCAAGTGTTAAAAAATTGCCTCTGCCTCCTTAAAAAAGGCAGACAACAGGGGACATAAAAAACCTTTCACTTTCTTAAGTCCATGAGTAGTGTATATGATAGTATTTTACAGTATGTACACACCATTTTAGTGGCCTTACTGATTGTCGTTCTCTTTGTCAAAAAGTCTTCAGTCTCTAGTCATTCTGCTATTTCATCGGTCTTCTTATACAATTTGGCAAAGGTTATTAGAGATTCATCTATAGTGCCCTCTCTAAATAATGCCTTCCTCTCTATAGCGCCCGATTTCAAATACGTAGTACGATGCGATTTACAAAAAAAGTGACCTGTCTTTAGCACCCTCTCTCTATAGCACCCTATTTTGGTGAGTCCCAAGTGGGGGCGCTATAAACAGGTTTAACTGTATATATATATATATATATATATTGTGTATATGTACATATATGATTAGAAGATTGGAGTGAAACAGAAATATCTTTTAGGAAATTGATAATTTATATTATGTTGATTGTAAATATTGTAAATAGATTGTAAATAGATATATATTAAGAAAAAGGCATCTACTTATCGTGCAACTGAAAGTTGCTGATGGCTTGCGTTATCTATCGGAATAAATATCAACTATTCTCGTTGATGTTTAATTATTCCAGAATTGGCCAAATACTCATTCTTGATTAATCAAGAAAAGCTAAACACTTAATTAATCAAGAATGAGCATTTGGCCAATTCTGGAATAATTAAAAATCAACGAGAATAGTTGATATTTATTCCGTTAAATGGCGCAAGCCATCAGCAACATTCAGTTGCATGATAAGGAGATGCCTTTTTCTTAATTTATGAACCTTATTCCAGTACAATATCACATTTGTACTATTTTTTCACATTGTTATTTATTTCAATTTAAAGCGGTATGTCTCCCTAGGGACACTAGCTCTGTCATACATGTATGCTTCTACATTTGTCTACATATATATTTATAATAATTTTAGGCCGTAAAAATTAGTCATAAGATATTAACAAAGAGAAAGAGAGAAAAATAAAAAACGTTGTTATCAAATATTTACATCAGAATTGTTCATTTATCATTATTATAAAAAATTAATAAAAAATTATGTAAGAGTTTAAACATTCTAAGGACACATGAAGCTCTTAAATATTAACGAGAACAAAGAACTGTGTACAAAAGAAAGATATTTCAGGCAATACTAGTAAAACACATCATAGTCTAATATGTATTCATGGACAGAATATAAGGAAATTGTACCTTTTAACATGTATTTCGAGATTCAGACAATAACTCTTAAAGATATTTGATACACAGTGACCTTTATTGGAGACACACGAAATGACCAAGTGTGAAAAAAAATTGCCTCTGTCTTCTTCATAAAAAATAAATAAATAAACAGATGACCAGCTACATAAAGACTTTCCACCTTCTTAAGTTTTGTCCATGAGTGTATTATAATATTCCATATAGATATATAAAACACTAACACAGAGTTAGAATTCATTTCAACAGAGTTTTTATTTACTCAATTTTCCAATCGTAGATTTTCTACATTCAAATTTCACTTTATAATTTTATCATCCCCAAATTGCATTGTTTTAAAACGTGCGTTAGTGTTATTTCATTAACCTATGGCCCACTACAGCGCGCTTAAAATTGTAAATCGCCTCATAAGGGACATTATCCATTGTGACCTTGCTTTTAGCAGAAAGGTTGTTTTTCTGGCGATTATTTTCGCCAAATGCTCCCTGTTGTACAAACTTAAAGAGTTGAGATCGTATGGTGTTCGTGTTTGTCCATTTATGTACATATGAGTCCTACCAGAGATATACAAGGAAATAACCTAATACAATATTAGAATGGTATGGTTGATTAAACGGGCGAAACCTCCGAGAGAGTTCATTGATGAGCCAGGTCCCTCTTGACATTTCTTCATCGCAGTAAGGACATTAGAAAGTTTATTTTCAAACAATAAATTTCGTACTAAATGAGTTAGTTTTTTTTTTAATATGAAAAGTTATTGTAAAAATAAAAACTTAGAATTATGCACAAAGATTTACCCTTAATAGAATTGATTGGGTAAAGTGAGATAGAATTGATATTGTAGAATTATATGGATATCTCTCTGAATGACTTAGATTTGTCAACACACAATAGGGATATCAACATCTTCAAATTCAGATGGAAGTGGCGGCCAGTCTACAGGTTCTCTCTTCTTCTTATCTCCTCTATCTCTTTAGTAATTAAGAACACATTTAAGAGAGCTGATCTATATATAATCTAGTAGTTCTAATTCTTCTACTGAACTTTCTATAGGTAAATTTATTTGTGTGAGTGTTAATGGAATTTCATAGAAAAATCTTTGCTAAAAAGGATTTTATTCTTTCATTGCATAAGGATCAGTCGAGAGAGGGAATATATTGAATAGGATTGGAGGGAGAATGGTCATTTACATTGTCTCGGGTTGGTCCCTTTGAAGCGAGCTTGTAGGAGAATGATGCCAGGCATTTTAGGTACATGCTGAGAGAGAAGCAGGAGTTTCTATTCCAAGATGACAGAGGAAGGTGGTTAGGATGAGCAGGTTGTGGGGCTCAGATAGTAGAATACTGGTTTGATTAAATTCTTTTATCAAAGTTTTTTTTCAGTAAAAATGATCAAATTGGTTCCTTTGAAGCTAGATTATATAGAGAAATATTCCTGGTAATGAAGGAACATACTGATATAGGGTTCTTATTCCAATTAGATAATAGAAAAATGATCTAGATGTGGGGATCATATAGTAGAGTAATGTTTCAAGAAAGTCATCTTGATTGAAATGGCTTCATATGATATGTCAGTAGGTTGGAAGTTTTGGAATATCCAGAGGATTTGGTGATTGAATTCCTGGTTTCTAAAATTGATAGGTGAATCTTATTCATAGCGGTTGCGCTGGTTCCAGGTTACCAGTGGGCAAGAGATCTCCATAATGTTCTTGATCATTAGAATATTTCTTGTGTGCAGACTACCCTGTAGTTCGTATGAGGTTGGGTAAAGAGTTTCCAGAAGGTAGGAATCAATCCAAGATCATAATAGAACAAGGAAATAGCTTGTCTTCAAGGGATCCAATATTCGAGAAGTATCACTGAGTAGATTGCCTGGCATCAGATTCAGGGAGGGATCATGGCCATCAGAAAGGAAATGAGGTTGGCTAATAAGGGAGATGAATTTTGAAAAAGAAAATAGCCAATCTTTAAAAAAAAATAGAATTTTGAAACAAAAAAAGCCAATGGGTAAAAAGAATTTTGATAAATACAGCCAATGCTTAAAACCTATAACACCACAAATCTCACCTATTCCCTCTCTGTCTACCACCAACCTCTCACTTTGCCTAGCCCACGCCATGAATATTTACAAATGAACCAGGCGAACCCAATCTCATCTGAGTACCTGAAGTAGCGGCAGGCATAAGGCCAAACTACGGTAACAAGCCGGTCTATTCTGTTAACTGTTGTTAACACTAAACAGATGAGTGGGTACGCCACTACAAAGACAAAACAAAGAAATGCACACCCTAGATATGCTAGGCAAAGTCTGCGAACCATTCTGTGAATAAAACTCATCGCATTCATTAGTCAGCCTCAGTTTCACGCAGTCAACGATAGTCAAATCTAACAATGGTACACTTGCTTGGTTACAATTTCCTAAATCCTTTCTCAATGGAAAAAAATATTCAATAAAATGAAATTTAACATAAATTCACTACATGGTATAGTTATTTTGTCAGACATGTTATAAAACTGTATACAAATGTTGTGTGTCTTGCTAGTGTTATTTCAGATTAAATCTTCACTACCAATATTGTCCAGACAAGGATGAATTACTTCTCTTTACAGACTTCACTTTAAAACATTCCCAGTGTTTATTCATCAAAATAGTATAAAATATCAGAATCTATAAAGACCTGAGTGAATACAAAACTACACTATCTCAAATATTGTTCTAGTGTTAAAGCATCTTCCAGTAAATATTACATATTCTATAGCAGTAGAAGTGACCCTGGTTTTCTAAAAGTATTCAAACAGACTACCTCTGCTAGAATTAGAGAGAGAGAATTTATAGAACCAATTTTAATCAAACCTCAACTAAATTACTCTACCAATCTTATCCTATTTAACAGTTTCCTTAAAGATATTGCTGTTTCATTCCAATCATCTAATCATATATGTACATATGTACAATATATATATATATATATACAGTTAAACCTGCCTATAGCGCCCCCTCTTGGGGCTCAGTAGAATAGGGTGCTATAGAGAGGGGGTGCTATAGACAGGTGACTTTTAATGTAAATCGAATCGTACTACGTATTTGAAATCGGGCGCTATAGAGAGGAAGGCGCTATTTAGAGAGGGCACTATAGACAGGTTTAACACTGCATATATATACTATTTATATATATTTTATATAAATAATATATATATTTTAATCTCTCTCTCGACTCGCGCTGATTCGAACAATAATAAATAATCCGTCGAATTTTGAAAGAAAAGGTATAAGAGCTTTGTGTGCACGCATCCATACAACAGAAAAGAAATAATTGAAGTGACGAAAATAACCATTGGGAAGTAAATTAAGGACAAATGGGTTGTATAATTACTTGTGGAGGTATTTTTAAATATGAATGAGGTTGACCGGTGCCATGGGACAACGTTGTTCGTGCACAACAGGCCAGCATTGACCCAGATGTCATGGTCGCGTGCCGGATTGTCATCTGTCCTTCCTGATTGGATACCTTTTTTTCACTCTTCTAACCCCATTTTTACATATCCCACACCTACGTTACTGCCAGAAGCAAGTATTGAACTGGGAGGTTTCCACTCGCAAGTTTCTGTAATTTGCAATAAAGAAAGAATTACAAAATAAAGTTTCGGGAGGATGATATTCTAGTACCTAAAGAGACAACTCTCGCTTTAATTATACATCAGAACAATGCACTGTGCATCACCCCAGTAAGAGACTTTACTAGTGATGATAAAGAATGAGCGACAGTACCATTTTTATAAAATTAAGACAAAAGATATAGAGGTTGGCTTTTTGTCTGAATTTTCCAAATCAGGTAACTTAAAGATCCTAGGTGGATCACTTCTTTACTCATGGACAAAACTTGACGAAGTGAGTCTTTTATATCGCGCCAATCGTCTTTTTATTTAAGGAGAGAGAGAAAGAAGTTTGTTTTCACACTTGGTTATCTCGTGTGTCTTCGATAAAGATCACTGTATCAAATATATTTCAGAGTTATTGTTTGAATCCCGAATATACATGCTGAAAGGTAGAGCTTCCTTAAGTTTTGTCTATGAGTGTTTGAGTATCTCACCCATGATGTCTAACCTCCTATGCAGCTATAAAGTTCGGCAGTTTGCTCTAGATTACGACAGAGGTTTTTTTCAGTTAACTTGTGTGTTCCATTCTAAATATAATTTATTAGTTTTATAATGACTAGCTTCTTCTAGAATTTATCTTTCTCTCTTTCTCTTACTGAGTGCATTACACACACAACTTTATTAAGACCACCGGTCATATATAGATTCACCACAGGAAAGGCGCATAGATAGAGCTCCTATACTTCAGGCAGCGCAGAACCCAACTATCAAATTTTAATCATCATTCTTTTTTTGTTCATTTCTCCCCTCACCCTGTAAAAAGCTCAACTGAATTTTAACATATAAGATTAAATATTTACTTCAACGTTTTTTATCTCTTAAGTTTCGATGATTCACTGTCACCATTTTCAAGAAGATCCATCCTATATTGTTCAATTCTTGCCCCTTTATGAAAATACTGAGAAATAATAATTAGGTGAAGATATATTAGGCTTCTTTTAATATGTTATAATACCTTGAAAAAGGTGGGCATTCAGTCAAATGAAATATTGGTAAAATAAATGATATTTTGATCTAATTTATGCCTTTTTAATTAAAAAATAATAATAATTAAGTTATATCTTCAGTGCTTTTCCTCTCTACATATGGAACCTTTTGTTGAGTAATTCATTAGTTTTGATAGATAAGAGAGTAATAAGCATCGATTCAGAAATAATTTAAATATATGTACCAAAAGAGGATTATCTCCCTTTAAAATACATTAAAACAATTCCTTCTGTTCAATTCTCCAGTACACAGCGTAGAGGAGGTGATGAATAATGTGGCACCAGTTTTGGCAAACTCACACAAAGACTAACTTGTGTATTATGATATAGAGCTAGGGCCCTTATCAGTACAGGGGCGGCTTTAATTTCATTTTGTCTAAATTATCCCAAACTAGTATTGTGGATCAATTCTCATCACCTCCCCTACGTTTTGTACTGGGCGATAGACAAAATCCATTGTTTTAATGCATTTTCAAAGAGAAAGGTACCACATTTGGTAAAAGAATACCATTCTCCCTCATCTTCATGTTATATAATAATATATTTTTAATTATATAATTTTTATTCTTGTTCTTTTACATATTCATATTTTATATTAGATGGCACTCTGCCATCTAAAAAGCACATGTTCTCGTGGTCAGGAAATGCCTTCTTTATTTTTAATATTTATATTTAAGAGTAACGGTTTTCTACTGAAAAAGGAACAGACTTGAGGAATATTTTGGCGTTTGATTGTTAATGTTTTTTAAGGAAATCCATTTATTATCTTCCTTTAAAATTAATTTGAAGATAATTAGAGGTTTGTTGGTCTTGATTTCTAGAAAAGTTCGATAACATGAAACAAAGGCACATAAGATATTGGGAGATTTTATATCAATGAACGACACACTCTTCGCTCAACAACCTTTTAGGTTTACTTTAAGAAAAATTCCGTTTTGGTTATTTCTTGTAGAAGAACTTTGTAAAAACAATATATGTATATGTTACTTTCGTCTATAAACGAGGTTTTTATTTTAATGAAACCCATAAAAAGAAATAGACACGCAATCCCATCAACAAACCAAACAAATCCGAGGTGACTATGAAATAGTGTTTATCAGATTTATGTCACTATTATCTACAAACACGAGGGGTTGTTGGGTTTATTGAGACCTTTAAATAGACATTATATCATCACAGAAAAACCAAACAAAACCATGGTAACCATCAATAATTGTTTATCAGATTTATGTCATTAGCGTCTACAAACACGATAGATTGTTAAGTTGTTAAAACATCTAAAGAAATAGACGTAATATCATTATAAATATAATTAAATCCGTGATGACCATGAAATGGTGTTTATCAGGTCTATATCACAATCGTCTACAAAAACGAGAGGTTCAGTCAAATTATATTGACAAATATTTTCATTTTAAAAAATCTTATCTCAGGTTTTAGTGGGAAGGATTTTGTTTTCGTTTGATAGTGAACCAATCTCTTCCGCCTTCTCATTGGACGAATGTGGCCATTTCTGTATATATATATAAGGGGGCTATGGTATTGCGAGAAAGGAGTGTGGTGGATTATCGTGTGGAGACGCTTAAAGTGTTCTCTGCGTGCTTTATCCTTGTCTGGCTATCTCCTCGCATACCTGTGTAACTCCGGTCCGATCCCTACCAACGCAACAATAAAGATAAGTACTGTGTGTGTGTTTTTTAAATTTTATTTAACAAATTGTGAGTTATTATTTACCTCTTTTTTTTTGTGTTGTACTCTTGAGTGTACGATTTTTCTGTGTTTAAGTTACTCTTACTGTAGGCCCTAGTTTATTGCTTTTTGTGTGATAACCCGTAATATTTAATTTTTTCAGTTCATTAAGTTATACAGGGTGTACCAGGTAGATTGGGAATTTCAAAAATGGTATTTTAACTGAAATATTTTGCAAGTAAAAATTAAAATATCCGAATGAAATTTGACACAATAGTAGATAAAAGGATATAGTTTTTATTTATTCAATGTAGTTTCCATTATTAGCTACAACAGTCTCGAGGCGAGTGCGGAATGAAGCACAGGCCTTGGCGACGATGACCTTGTCCATTTGGGTCATCACCGTGTGAACTGCTTTCTTGACAGACTGGATGGTGGTATGAGGAGCTTTGTTGACATCTCTCTCAACAACGCCCCATACATAGTAGTCGAGGGGATTGCAATCTGGAGAATTAGGGGGCAAAATATCAGGACCCCAGTGACTAGGGACGTTAAGTGTCAGCCACGATTGTGTCTTTTTTGCCTTATGGGCTGGAGCTGAGTCCTGTTGGAAGACATACTTCCTTCCTGCGGTCACCATGACCTTCCAAGGCTTCACAACGGTCTCCAGAACATTGATGTAGGTGTCAGCGTTCATCCTAAGGCCCTTCTCAAAGAAATGGGGAGGCATGACATCACCTTCACTGCTGATAACGCCAAGGACCATTACGGAGGCAGGAAATTTCGTGTGCATCACGACAGGTATCTCTGAGGGGTCTTTACAGATCCAGCGATCATTCCTGGGATTTACCTTTTGGTCCACGTCAAAGTTCTTTTCAGCAGAGAAGAACCTTAGCATGCCAAAAGAGTCGTGTTTCAGGTTGTTGAGGAGGGCAGCAGCCTTTCCTTTTCTGTTATTCTTCATATTCTCAGTCAGCAACTGACCTTTCCGAAGGGCATAAGACTTGAGACCAAGGTCCTCATGTATAGTTCTGACAATTGTCATAGAGCCAACGTCCATTTTCTTGGCTATGGCCCTCATGCTCTTCCCAGGGTTTCCATCAATCTTCTCCTTGACATTTTTGACAAATTCTTCGCCTCTTACCCTGTCCGATCGACGCGAGTGCTTTTTCCTTGTAGCTATCCCCTCTTTGTTACTGTCGGCCTCATCAAACTGCTTCTTGACACGATAAATAGTGGTTTTGGGCAACTTAAGAAAATCCACTATCTCTTTGGGGCTCCTTCCGGCGCGCAGAGCAACGATGATGGCAGCTCGATTTTCAAATTCTCGGTTACTCTTCATCACTACACTGCGCACACATGTACTGTTGCATTTTACATGAATATGGCTACGTAATGAAAAAAAAAACAAGTTTTTAATCTCAAGTAGTTTTTGTTTTATGGACTGTCAAAGTTAGTCCCAATTTACCTGATACACCCTGTATATTAAAACTCCTAGATAGACACAATATCGTCAGAAAACCAATCAAAGCCGAGATAACCATGAATTCGTCAGATTTATTTTAGTCTACAAACCAAAGGATTGTTGGGTTCATTAAAATTCTAAATATAGACGCAATATCATCAGAAATGCAATCAAAGCCGAGGTAACCATGAAATGGTGATGTTCCATAAGATTTGGACAATAGATTAAATCCAGCCAATTAGCAAGTCTTTAATGAAATAAAGAACAATTGCTAACAAAGATTCACAAATTAATAATTTCTCTTCCGACTCCACGATGACAATAATCCCAATTACTGGAGCGTTAAGTGCCCATTTCATGTTGAATTATAATCAATTAGTTCCGGTTATATAACCTTATTAGTGGGATATCAAAAGAGCTGTTCAAGCGATGATGAAAAAGGAAAAAATCTTAATTATAATTATTTAATTATCTTGCTTTGTCTGGTGGTAGACTGTGGACATTTGTGGTCTGATCATTAGATAGTTAGTGTTCTCCTGCTTCTTTTGTGTCGTTACATTGGGGTAACATTTCACGTTTTTTTGGTGACTTTGTCGTTCTATCGGGGTTAGGTACTCTGTATCCCAGTTTCTTTTGTCTCCAGATTGCGGTTATATTACGCTCTTTTTTTTATATATAGTCGTCACTTCATAATTTCGTGGCGTGATTTCATAATTTCTCAGTGTAAGTATGATAACACTTCAGAGAAACTTGCTTTTAGCAGATTTCTGATTGGGGAGATCCAACTGAGATTATCCATCATTTCAGGGCTAGATATAGGCTTCTCTACGTGCCACCAATAAATCTCCACGGGCGGCGCGGCATATCTGAATAAACTTCCGTTTAGGGTGTTTATTCTTTCTTCATATTGTCTGTAGGCTCTTTATATATTAGCTCCTCCTTAAAAGGCTGATTTTTCTGTGCCTTGGAGTTAACAAACTGGAAGGTTAAGAGAGCTTTGATTTTGATCTCCTCGGAAGGGGCAAGAATCTCGACCACTGATGTTGGCGCATTAATGGTTGAGGAGGGCGCTGATGGTGTCAACAACGAACTGGTTGTCGACGCCATAGCTAATGGCTCAATGGTTGAAATCTCTTGGGTATGGGCATAACAGTTCGCTCCAGGCGAAGACGCGGCAGGGCTGTCAAGGGATTCTGCCTAATGGGTGCAGATAGCTCCGCGGCTGATGTAGAGAAGGTGGAGTTGGAAGGCATGTGTTTGGAGGAGGGAGGCTCCGGCTGTCCTGATGACGTTATTCATTGATCCCCAAGAGGCAAGTGGATCGCCGATGTCCCTGACAACGCCATTTGCTACACCTGACGTCGTAGGTGATGTAGGCAGGCGTCAACAAGCTTTACAAATTGAACCCGCCCCTGTACCGATGAAGGCCATAGCCGAAACAATGGTATAAAATTAGGCTTTTGTCTGAATTTTCCAATGCTGGTATTGTGGCTCAATTCTTATCACCTTTACGTTCTATATTGAAAATATAAACAAAGAATGCATTGTTTTAATACATATTTGATGAGCCAGGACCTTCCAAATATTTTCCATCATAGTAAGGACTATAGAAAGTTGTTTTCATTTTTAAAACAATATATTAGCCTTTATTTAATTATATATGTCATATGAATGCGACTTAGGTCCATATGTATATGTTATCCTTGTCTCTCTTTTCTTTCACAAGATCCATATTAATATCCTTAATGCCTGCAATTTTATGTTGTAATATCGTATTCTAAAAGTCCCCACACCTGAGAACTGCTCGCCAAATTTTAAAATGCTGACTGAAATCTTTCAAGAAAAACAGAAAACAATCTTTGTTTTCTTTTAAACTTAAAGTCACAAAGAAATTGAATGACCCACTTGATAGCTTAGTTAAATCTTTCAGGAAAACTTCCAAGTTTCGTGCCTCTTGGTGAACTGAGTTGTTTCATTTAGTGAAAGACTTCCTGGCAGAAAAAAATGGTAGATTTAATTTCTGCATATTAATGTTAATTCAAGATTGTTAAAGATCTGGATTCTATTATAAATACTCGAACGACGCACTCAAACACAGAAAGAGAGAAATACATTGTAAAAGTGCGAGTGGATA
This sequence comes from Cordylochernes scorpioides, assembly GCA_030710605.1. Classification (NCBI taxonomy): domain Eukaryota; kingdom Metazoa; phylum Arthropoda; class Arachnida; order Pseudoscorpiones; family Chernetidae; genus Cordylochernes; species Cordylochernes scorpioides. The sequence goes on from CP092867.1 coordinate 44,194,460, forward strand.
GAATTATTGTAAAAAAGGCACTTCCATTTAAATAAAGACATGATATCGACTAAATTAAACTCTTCGAATTAAAATATAAAAATATAATGACGATTGAAGAGGAGTGTTTTATACGCACTTTATTCGCAAGCTTTAGGATGCATGCGTCCTCCTACAGGCTTTACAATGATAAAACAGAAAGAAATACGAGATAAGTATTAATAGAATGAGATATTTTTGCATACGAGAAAAATATAGTATTTAGAAAAATTCTCCTATGCAAAAGAATCTCATTCTATTAATACTCATCTCGTATTTCTTTCTGTTTTATCATTGTAAAGCCTGTAGAAGGACGTCAGAAAGCTTGCGAATAAAGTTCGTATAAGACACTCCTCTTGAATCGTCATTATATTTTGCTAAAGACAGTATTTGATGAATTTTTTAAATGCTTCATAATAATAAAATTAGTTGAACTACTTTGAGTATTACTCTCAAATTTCTATCAATAAATAAGCTACTGCATCAGTTTTGATAAAATCGATAATTGTATTATTCTTGTATTATGATTTACAATCCAATTGTATCAATCCAATCAAGTATCAAATATATAAAATACCAAGCGATTGTGACGACAGAGAGGAAGACACCGAGGCTAGACCTTTTATTTCGTGTTAGATAGCTAACATCAATGGCGTCTTTTTAACAGGATCCCCTATTGAGAAGTTCCGCTTTATGCCGCGTCCAAATAATAGCTCAGCAAAATAGAGAGCTCAAGAAAGGTTTGCCTAGACGCTGCCACTCGGGATCCTGAGCAGACGTCCGCGGCGCCCCTTTATGACCAGTTCACTTCTCTCTCTCTCTCTCATGTTCCACGATTGTGATACTTCACTTTGAACGTTATTCTTCGTAGATCGCGAAATGCGTGGTGTCGCTGGAGACCCGCTGGCGATTCTCCACCAAACTCTGCAGCGGTTGCAGAGGCGCCATGTTCTTTGTACATAGTATGATGCATATACGAGGGGTGTCCCATAAGTCCGTGGCCCGACATATAAAGAAAGTGACTAAAAAAATTATTATGATTTATTTTTCAACATAATCCCCATTAAGGTCTATAAACTTTTTTCAGCGATGTTCCAATGCTTTTATGCCCTCCAAAAAGAACGAAGTTTCAAGTGACTCAACAAATGAGGTTACAGCATCAATGACCTCTTCATCTGACCCAAAATGAATGCCAGAAAATGATTTTTTCAAATGAGGAAATAGGTGGAAGTCAGACGGAGCTAGATCTGGTGAATAGGGTGCATGTTGTAAAAGTTCAAAGCCAAAATCATAAATAGCAGCCATGGCTTGCAGCGACCGATGACTCGGAGCATTGTCTTGATGGTAAACAATCTTCCTGGACAACTTTCCTCTTCTCTTTTCTTTAATAGCTTCTCGTAGTTGCTTCACAAGATTTGCATAATAATTGCCCGTGATGGTTTGACCCTTATTCAGAAAGTCTAGAAGAAGTACACTCTCGGAATCCCAAAAGACAGACACCATAACCTTCCCTGCTGATAGAACTGTCTTGGCTTTCTTGGGGGGAGGGGAACCAGAGTGTCTCCATTGCATGGATTGTTGTTTGGACTCTGGTGTAAAGTGATGGGCCCAAGTCTCATCCATGGTAACAAATCTATTTAAAAAGTTCCTCTGGATTAGCTTCAAATAACGCAAGATTATCCGAAGACAACTTTCTCCTCACAGCCTTTTGATCGGGTGTCAAAAGTTTGGGAACCCAACGGGCAGAAAGCTTCCTGAGGCCCAAGTGTTCTCTCATAATCCGATCCACTGTTGTTTTTGGAATACCCAAGGTCTCTTCTATCTGAGGAACTGTCATTTTTCTGTCCAACATAACCAAATCATGTATTTTGTCGATGTTTTCTTGAATAACTGACTCAACCGGTCTTCCTGGTCGATGTTCGTCTTCGGTGCTGATTCTCCCTAATTTAAACGCAGCTACCCATTTTTTTTTATTGTGCTATAGGAAGGAGCATCTTCCCTTAATGTATCCACCATATCCTCATAGATTTCCTTCGGCGACATTCCTTTCTTACAACGATATTTTATTACAGCACGAATCTGGCTTGTGTCCATTTTAGATGATTCCTATTTCTTATCCTCTTTCATAATCTATAACAAAAAAACGTTTAGTTGTAGAAACTTTAAAATGTACATATCTTTATACAAGGCTTTAAGGTATATTTGGTAAAATTTATTAGTTTCTAATATTTCGTTCTCATGGTCGGGCCACGGACTTATGGGACACCCCTCGTATATATATATATAATTATATTTTTTAAAATAGTGCAGACTGTGTACTTTGCATGTATTGACTATATTCAATATTCTAATAGATTTATTTTATAAGAAGAAATAAAGGCTGACGAGGGGGAGATGGTGAGCGACGAGTTTCCTTATTGAAAAGGTAAAAGCTGGGCGAGATTTCAGATAATAAAGTTCTTTAACAGGCTGAATATGAATACATTGTCCGAAAGATCGACAATCTTTTACCTTTTCACTAAAGAAACTCGTCACCGTTAGCTTTAATCTCTTCTTAGGAATGATATCAGGTGATTCCTCCTGTTGTAATTCAGATATATTTTATATAGAAAGACACAACAAACATTAACAACACACAGAGAGTTAAGGTCTTGATTAAGCAGTATAGTTTTACCCTAGAGAGAGAGCAACACGTCTGAATTTTCAGGGCCTATAATTATGAATACCATATAGACAAAATGATACAAAGACCAGGAATTAGGAAGTCGAGACATAATCTTTACTCTCGAGACAATCGCCATGCAAGCAATGAAAGATGTGGAAAGTTGTTCTATTGTTGTCTCTTTTCCTGACCGCTAACTATGGATAACTATCTAAAGGTGTATCTTTGACGCTATGTTTAAAGTAGTCTATGGTAATATTAAAAAATAATAATATCGGCTTTGAAAATATGCTTCAATATATATAAAAAATGGCGTATTTCAAGCATAATTTTATAAATAAGTGGTTTATGTCTTCGATTAAAGGATATTCAAATTTCTACTTCCTATTTGTGACCAACGTTCTTCCTCCATTTTTCTATTAGTAGCATCAATAATACAATCTGTGTATTGGGTCAGGACTTATTTTAGAAGACAATAAGTTATATACGTATTGACAAAAATACAGTACAAATCATATTTTACTTATAACCCGAACGGGCACCATTTGTATTTAAATTTAGAAACTATTTAACGCAATTTCTCCAACTGAGGCAATTTCCTACTGCCCTAACTGATTTATTAAAAAAGAAACAATCGCACCAATTAGTTTCTATTTTTAAATATAGATGGCGCGTTTCTATCCTAAAAATTAATTGCTAATAAAATACTTTTATTTATGTCTTATATTAATTGAAAAGCAGATTTGGAAATATTCTCATTTTTATCAAAGCATATTTTCTTAGGTCTTCTTAAATCCCTTATGGGGGTCGATGGAAGAATGGTCTAAACTGTTGGGTTTCGACCGCTACGACCCGGGATCGAATCCCGCATTGGGCAATTCTTTCTAATTAAAAAAATAAGGTTCTAATGGTCTCCAATTCTTGAAATTGAAATACCCAAACGGGGTTCTGCCATATTTGTAAGTGCAAAGTCGAACTGCTTTTCACATAGGCGGGCATGTGGTGCAATTACAGTAAAAGCAGTCGCCAACTTCTACCCACCATGATTATCACGGCCTGTACCACGTGTACTAGGGACAATAAAAAAATCTCCCTCCAAAAATCATTTTTATAAATAAAAGAAAGATATTGGAAAGGCCTGGATAATCAGTGACTTAACTCTTTGACTACTTTAATCTACCAGACCGCTCTATCATATTGGTATTGTTTTCTTGCCTCTCTCTGGGACTTTTCCCAGAGAGGGGCATAACGATACGCAATATGATAGAGCAGTCTGGTAGATTATAGTAGTCAAAGAGTTAAGTCACTGATTATCCGGGCCTTTCCAATTTTTTTCTTATTCTAATAATCTAAATTTGATATTTGTTCCTTTTTGAAAAAAATATATTATTGTGATAAATAGTTTTAATGTTTAAAAATCATAGTTTTTGTTTTTAATATTATAGAGAAAATTATATTTAAGTATACCCAGTGTCCAAAATTTGAACAATTAGACTGATGCTGCTACAAGTAAGATATAAATCCGAACAACCGATGTCACGTATAACCACTTCCAATAATCTGCCCACATTGTAATGATTATCAAAGGACATACCAGAAAATGACACCATCTTGAAATCAAATGTAAGTTAACAACTGGTGTTGAAATATTAACTTTTAACAAAGAGCCAATATTAAAATCTGTTTTAAAATAGGAAAAGATTCTACTTAAGCTGTCTTGTGTATAAATCTTTATATTTTCTCTCTCCCCTGACTTATAATTTAATAAAATCGATAAAAGGTTAGCCCTAAAGCAAGAGTAATAAAATTAAAAAAGAAACTTAGCCCTGAATAACATTGAATAATATACGTTATACAGGTTATAATCTCTTTAAGATTTTAGAGTGAGTATGCATTTATAGTTTGTATTGTTTGCGTTTTCAACACAGTCTCTTTATTTCAAATCAATCCACTGTGCAAATAGAAAATTGCATATCCTTTATATAATAGCTTTTAATCCTAAAAGCAATAAACACAATAAATAAAGAGAAAAAATAATACAAATTTGATATTGTACTGGGATAAGGTGCATAAATTATGAAAAAGGCATCTCTTTATCATGCAACTGAAATTTGCTGATGGCGCAAACCATTTTTGATTAATCAAGAATGGGTATTTGGCCAATTCTGGAATAATTAGAAATCAACGAGAATAGTTGATATTTATTCCGATAGATGGTGCGATAAGGAGATAGATTCCGATAGATAAGCGCGATTCAGTTACACGATAAGGAGATGCCTTTTCACAATATATAAAGTCTACCTATAGGTTTATTATCAGGTTTTCAAATATATTTTCAATACGAAGTTTATTGGAGTAAAAAGGAGAAAAGAGATGTTTAGGTGACTAGGAAGTCAATCCTTATTTGGAAGAGCCGAGGGTTAGTCAATCTTCCTACATCCAACAATCAATCATGAAGGATCATTTATCAATTTGATGTGCGCCATTTTTTATTATTTGCCATTCCAATAAAATGGTTTACTGAACTTTTCTTTCAGGAAGGCTTATGAATCATCCATCTTAATATCAATATTGGATTCCATTGAGTTGATAGCCAAATTTGGACTGTTCACTTAGCATTGGGTTTGATTATTGTGGAACTATTCTAGTTATTTTTTCATATCTGAAAATGCATTATTTTCTTTTTTAATGTTTTTTGGTAAAAGCTGATATCAGAATGGACTTATTTTCGGAAAAATCAATCGAGGTCAACTTTGAAAGTCAAGAATGATGCTTGACAGGATCAATTTTATATGTCAAAACTCCATTGATTTCCCTGCTGTAAATATATAATTTGCCGAAAAGCTTTGCTCGATGCAATACCTTGAAATTATATGTATGTACCTCTACAGACCTACAGGCTTATGTCCATAGTTCACTAAACACCCCTAAGCTGCCTTCCATAGATAATACAGGGTATATTCCAAACCAATACAATAGTAGAGCGGTCTAGAGATTAATTTGGCGAAACCGCTACGAGGTTTCACTACTGATGAGCCAAGCCCTCTCATTCAATAACTCATATCATTGCAGTAAGGTCTGTAGAGATAATATTTGATGATATTTAAAAGAAACGCATTGCCAGTAAATGTATTTGTGTAAAATATATAATGTATTTGCCTGACATCTGTATATAAGAATAGATTGAACGATTAGGAACTCTTAATAATTGGTTTATACGAATAGAGTTAAAGATACTTCCATCAGTAATTCTTTTTATTATCTCAACGTTTCGACATAATTCTTTTGTCCTCGTTAGGAACAAATAAAAATTAAAGAATTTGGAAATTTTTATATTTGTTTGTTACAAACGAGATAAAAAGAATTTTGTCGAAATGTCGAGATAATAAAAAGATTTATAGGCAGAAGTATCTTTAATTTAAAGAACTATGAATGCCGGTCAGTGGGGCAACTTCTATCTTCATGAAAAGAATAGAAATTATTTAGCGTGTTTTTTTTTATAATGAAACAAGTTCTTATTTACCTTACTGTGATGGAATAATATTGAGAGGGCTTGGCTCATCATTAATGAACCCTCCACCATACCTTCCTAATATTGTATTGGACTGTTGTGATAATATAGCCGACACACTTTAGGGAATTTATTGGTATTTGACGAAATTATTAACATAAGCTTTGAATGGATAATAGGAATATTAATAAAGCTGACTGTTACTTCCTCGCTTTTCAAAGTATAAATAGAACATTTCTGATAAATTACATTTCATGAATAAAATATATTTTTAGATATTTTACGTTTTTTTTTTTTTCTCTCTATATACACTCATGAACAAAATTTATGGAAGTTGTACCTTTCAGCATGTATATCAGGATTCAAACAATAACTCTGAAAGATATTTGATACACAATGACCTTTATTGAAGATACACGAGATAACCAACTATAAACAAAATTGCCTCTGTCTCCTTCAAATAAAAAGAAAAAACGACTATAGAAATAAAAATATGAAATATCCTTAAGTTTTATCCATGAGTGTATTTCCTGAAGAAAAAATTGTGAAGGATTCGAAACACGCTACAGTAACCAAAGTTTAAATTTTCAAATATAGCCTATATATTTACGTATAGAAGAAAATATCACCAGAGCGTTATAAAGGTTATGTTATGATCCATTTTCCATGACATAACCCCTGACTTCTAATCCAAAATATATTTGAATCTCTCCAGTTATCCATGTATGATTAAAGGATACATGCATAGATATTTATCATATATAAGGATGTGCAGATATCTCAAGCATTTCTCTTCCGTTAGCAATCGATAGATAATCCAGTTGGAAAGAAATCAAGTATAAAGTCGAAACGTGCCATTTATTTATAAGAAGCTATTTTTTGCTTAAAATTATTTTATTTTTCCAAATTAACAACTTCCAACTGTCTTATTATAATGGAAAATAAATATATTCTAAATATACTGCGTCGAAAATTTCGAAATGATGCACAGGTTTCTGAGGATGAGTTTTTATTTTCGTTTTATTAACGTATTCTCAAGCTTTTTTAGGGAATTTCCTCCCTTCTTCAAGAGTGTAAAAACGAGTAATAATTATTATCATTATTATTCATTTTTTATACTCCTGTAGAGGGGCGGAAATTTCTAAAAACTTTGGAATGCATTAATAAAAAGAAAAGAAACTCATCTAAAGAAACCTGTGTTCATTGTTTTAATTTATATCCAGAAGATTCTCGCATCTATTGAATAATTGCGTCGAAAATAGTTCATTTTCTATTTTTCCGATTATAATTGATGACAGTTAATCGTCCCAAAGTCAAATAGAAATAGTTTAGATGTTTTTGAGCTGTGGATTTGGAGATGTTCGCTGAGAGGGTATATTTGACTGCAGAGAAAACCCAACAAAGAAAATGTTGAAAAGAGTTAATCTAGGGTTTTGATTATATGCAATAATGCGAATCCCCAAAGATAACTATAGATTTCAGCTGGGATGCATTTCTTCGCATATGTTTCATAGGCATCTATCGCATATATAATTTTATCCCCATTTATATCTTAACACTAATGATTTTCCAGAATTAGTTGCGAGATTTCCCCTACTATGTCCCAAGTGTACCTCTCAGCCTGCCAAAGTCAGCCAACTCTCAGTCAGACAAACCACATCTTTGACTACATTAGCTTATCCTCAGAAGACGCTATCAAGATCTACGGTCTCACACCTTAATATGATTGAGTAATTGAGTAGAGATCAGAAAATAGAAGAATATATCTGTTCTGATCACATTATGATAGAATACCATTCGCTTAAGTAGACAAATTTACCGGGGAAGTTGGAGGACATTGGAGAAAATGACAACCAATTACTAGACACCAATAAGGGAGACAACAAGAAGCTCACTCCAATATCTAAAGAGAATGTAGTAAGATTGCATGGCATGGAGAAGAAATTTTAAACTATATATCTTCAAGTTTCATATAGGATATCAATGATTTTTATAATAATTATTATTAAGGTTATAAATAAGTATGTGTATATTTGCATGGAGATATCGCATATGGGATCAAAACATTTTTAAAATAGAGACTCTGACAAAGAAAGGCGTACAGACTAGCAAACTATAGAATTTTTTCAAATAATAAAAATCTTGTTTTTTTTATCCAATATAATACATTTTATTAATAAGCATATACATACATATATATAGAGAGAGAGACGAAGAGAGTTCATCAGAAGTCATTTCCGACTTTACATAACAGACTAAATCTGATTGGAGAGCTAGAGCGCTGCTTTGAGAAGTCCTTAGTCTACCGAGGAATGGCAATAAATCCCCAAGACACTATCCCCGTATTAGGAATACTATTCTATAGCTAAACATTGTTTATACTAAAATATATATAATTCTAGGATGTGTTCCAAATTCTAATCAAGCTATCACCCTATCGTTCTCGAAGTGCGAGTCCAGAGCTTGAGTCGGAAGCGAGCTCCTCTTTGTCTCAGACGACTCGCCGTTTCTGGGTCAACCGACATCGCTGGGTTTCCACCTCTGGCATTCCACATGTGTTCAGTTGGTTTATGAAGGAAAGAAGGAAGAGTAGATAGATGATGGAGAAGTAAACAAGACAGTGTGGACCTGTTGACCCCAGTGTTGCCGAACAGGTGGCCCGCTAACCTTGGCTCTCCCCTCATTGATCGACCAACCTTGGTGGTGCCAAGGCCTCGACGCATGCGCACGCCTGCAAGGTCGTGTTGGCCCCAAACTCCTCAGGGGTCCTCCCAGATGTGACCAGCATGGCCCCTGCTGCCAGACTCCTCTTTGAACCTCTGGAACCCTTTACACATGGTAAGTCTACCAGAGGCATCCTTCCCTTTACATTCTTCCCGCCTTTTTTAATTCCCTATTCTAAAATATATTTCCTCTTTATTATTTATCTATCCCTTAATTTTATAGATTTTAATTATCTAAAAGAATGAAATATCACTTATTATATCAGTAGCATTCAGGTATTTTTGTTATCTAACTTAATTTGTAATCATTCTAGAATTTGTCGTCTGCTTTTTTACTTTCGGATATTCTTTTGGTTTGAAATTTTTACGCTTTTTTAGGAATTATTCATTTTATTCATTTTTTGCGATGAAAATGATAATTCCAATGCAAATAAAATTTCATTGCAAGAGTTTTTAATATACAAATTTATATTTATTCATTTTTATATAAATTATGAATTATTATTTTGAGGTTAACCGATGTAAACATTCTATTTTGCATTATTAGAAATACTTATTTCCAAATAGACAAATTCATTGTGTGTTGAAAAATTGAAATAAATTGAAACTCAGTATCTTATTTTAAAATTATTTCACGTTTGAATGTTGTGTCTTTGCATATTATATTCAAATATTCTACAATTATATTTTGTGGCTTTATATAATTTACTTTTGCTATGTCTTGCCCTATAAAATTTGGTATTTTTAATAAAACAATTGAAACAAAGACTTTGTAATGGAAGGCGTCATTTTGTCTTTTGTATTCCACCAAACCCTTATATCAATAAATTATTATATTTAGGAATTTAAGACCTTCTTTTGATGTATAATTGAAAATATAATTAAATATCACAAATGAAATCAGTATTTATTTACTAGAGAACTATAATGTTTTTTTAAGTATCGATAAACATTTTTATGAACATTTACAAATTTTATTTGAGGTACATATTTAAATACTCAATATGAAAATATACTATTCTATTTTAAAACAAATCAACCTATTGTTTTATACATTCTCCTATATTTCATATAATATAAAATTTTGTATTTTCATAAAATAGAATATTCATCAAAGAACCCTTTCAATAAATTTTTCACATAGCATTTCCTCGCATACACTGCGTCTATTTCAAATAAAAAATAGGTCATTTTATAAGATATCCATCTATTATTGGTATTTTATAAATTCATTTATACTTCCTATCTCTCTTTTTTAAGAAGAAAAATAACTCACTATATACTATATTTGAGAATATATTCCAAATTCGAGGTCATAATAGTATATCATAATACCTATAGTAAATTATGGCGTCGTATCGTGTTTGGGATGTAATACGTACAGTGGGCCACAACGTTCTATTGAGAATAAAATTATTTATTATATAGTAAATTATATTGAGATGTTATATTTGACTTAAATAAATTATATAATGTATACGCCAGTTATTTCAATATAATATTTATTGTATTAAAACTTCTACAGCAAACAATTAAAATAGAAATTGGGTCGGAATATAGACGCATTATTATTTCTCTTGTATTTTTTCTAACCAATGTATATAAGGTGGGTGTGTGTGTGTGTGAGACTTGTTAGATTGGGCGTAATATATTCATATAAAATACTGCAGTACTAAGTAAAGTCATGTATAAGATATATTCATATTTTCTGTTTCGAATAGGAGTTATAGACAATCCAGGGTGTGGGGAGAGAAGGCAGGATTCCTGCTTATTGAATGTCCAATCTTCCAGAACTACAGAAATCGGGAAGACATTGAATACAAGAATCTTTTTATGTTTATAAATAGTAAGGACTCATATTTTAAATTTTGAAAATTCTGTAAATATATCTATGGTTTTCTTTCTTGGTTAAAAAACCGTAATTGCCAAACTAGGTATATTTATTTATGTTTATTTCATTTGTTGGTTGTAAATTCAAGCATGATTTTAATGTCTTTTCCTTTAATTTATTCTTTAAACTCTACTCAAACCTTGTAATTATTCAATTGTTCATGTAATATAGTATCTAAGTTTAGTGTTGTTTCTTGACGCAAGCATCCCTTGTGGGGATATCGCGTCTGATTTGATAATAAATATAATAAAATATTGAGAAATAGTTAGAAAAATATTCTCCATACATGGATAGATTTATTTTTGATATTTTAATCTATTGGTTCAAATTTCTAATCTCTTTCATCTTTTATAGGAAGAATAGTAGATAAACGTTGTAAATCCTTCAAATTACTATTGAATACACACTTTCCTTGAATCATACAACAGGTATCTGGGGATGAGCTTATTTCCATATCCATAAAACCTGTTTAATTATTTAATTTATATCCAGTGTTGTATAGTTATTATTTAATTTATTAATTAAACATTACTTACCAGATGAAATTATTTTATATCAATTATATATATTTAAAAGGGAATATTTTATTTTATTTTACTATTTATTTATATTCGAATCTCCAATGTTTACGCTTCATGAGTTCTATGATGATGATATGTATTTATCTTCAAACACACAGAATACTACATTCAGAATATTTAATTCAATTGATTTGAAATTTATTTAGTAAGAGATTACAAATTTATCGCTGAATGATATTAATTACTATTTGAACCATTTCCATAAGAAATCGTTATAACTAGCTAAATGGTATTGCTATTAGAACTTTAACAGGAAATGTGGAAATGCTGTTGAAAAGAATCTCATCTTCAGTAACTTGTTAGTATTATTTGATTTATATCCAAGATATTTGAATCAATTGATACTGATTAATTGTATACTATGGACTAAATTACTTAATACGTTTAAACAAATGTTCAAATATTTTAAGTTGTATAAAACTCCGCCTTTGCCGGTCCCAAGCCCGGATGAAAAAGGAGGAGGGGAGCAGTAACAAGCTCGCTAAAAAACTTGGTCTCAGCAGGCCCGGCCTGTAGTACTCTGTAAGGGCTCCTAATCCAGGGATACAGGATGAGCAGCGTTTGTACTCCACGTTAGGAGCGGCTGCACGTGGCGTCTGTTCCTCATGTCAGAGGCGGCCATTTCTTTTGGAGCTAAATCGGCCTGCCACTGAGTAATGCTCCCAGTCTTAATGACAAAGGCAGATGCATTCTACTTCACCCAGTACCCTAATATGATTGAGTGGAGATAAGAAAGAAGAAGAAGTGTAAAAAACGTCCACTTTGTTAGTTCTTCACTAGGATTGACCTTTTAAAGAACTCGTGCCGTAAAACCTGCCAATTACAGATGTTAGAAATAGACCGTTTGCCAATAATATGGATTAAACATTTTTATATCAAATATTCTTAAGTTAATATAAATTTTTTTTAATATAAATATTTAAAAGTTTTTAATACATGATTTAACTGTGAATTTTATAAATAATATTATAACAAAATATGAATATATTTTCCAAAAATATAAATGTATTTTGAGAATTTTGAATTATTTGTCTGTGTGTCAAAAATAGAAGGGTATACAAAATAAGTAAATGCACACATAGTATCAATATAAATAAACATTTCGAAAAAGTATAAATAATTTTAAAATATATATATTATATAATCTAAAATGCAAATATTTTATTTTTTCAAAAACATGTATTTTATTTTCATCATTGACTATTATTTTATTTTTGACCAGAGATATAGAATACTTTGAATATTTGTTGTAAATATGTATAGTTAACCTACCTAATTTTTAATTCACGAATATAGGATTCATTTTATAAATTCTATATTACTGTGAAAAATAATTTTATGTGTAATTTAATTCAAGTAATTCAAAATAAAAATAACTTGATAAGTAAATAATTATATTTCCTTTTTCACGACTGTACCTTCAATTCTCTATCTTTTTCAACAACAAAACAGAATATTCATAACATATATATATATATATATATATTTATATATATATATTTATATATTCTGAATATAGAGCAATCCATAATATATATATTTAAAAAATAAGGCTTATTTTGGATTGTAATAAGATTATTTATTAATCCAATATTTCGATGGACCAATTCATAACAAAAAACCTCATAAAAGATGGACGATTGGTCCATCGATATATCGGATTAATAAATAATCTTATTACAATCCAAAATAAGCCTTATTTTTTAAATATATATATAGAGAGAGAAACCATATTTCAAAAATGTCAAGAAATCTTTCCATTTTTAAATTAGACACCTCTTAAACTCCAATTTCTAATTATTAAAATGGTTTCAATGGGAAATTCTGCTTGGTACTTGGTAGAATTGTCACTTTAACCTTTCTTTACAACGGGGATAAGATAACCTGTTTTAAACTGACTTGCTGAGTATTATTTCATATCGATTTATAACAATATATTCTCCTCATTAATAATAAATATATCATATAGATCTGATATTTTAAATGTATAGTCAAAATGGAAATACATATGTATATATACCCAGTCATTTTATTCAAACACACAAAACGCGATATCCCGGCTAGGGATAATTGCGTCGATTTACATTTTTAAACAGAAACAGTTATAAAATATTATACAAAATATAAATGAATAAATATAAGAGAAAGAATAAGATATATTAGGAACCTTATCCTTCCAGGTTAGAAAGATAATCAAAAATACTTATAAATACTACAAATAAAACTTGCATATTTACAAAAATAGTTAATTCTGTGACAATTCTCTGTGGTATTCTCGAATTCATATACAGATCTACAACATTATTAACTATTTGTTGTCAAGCGCTAAGGAATATATACCCTCATGGACAAAACTTGAGAAAGTAGAAAGTCTTTGAGGTCGCTGGTATTGTTTTTTTTTTTAAGAGACAGAGCCAATTTTGTTCACACCTAGTTATCTCGTGTGTCTTCAATAAAGATCTCTGTGTATCAAATATCTTTCAGAGTTATTGTCTAAATCCCGATATACATGGTAAAAATTAAAACTTCTTTATGCTTTGTTCATGAGTTTATATGAATTGGAATACTTATTTTTAGTAATTTTTATAAAGCTTCTATTCAACTTATGTAAAAGGTGTACAATTAAAATATATCAAAAGTCATTGAAAGAAATATATGAAAGACATAATATATTGTATGAATTGTGATATTTTAATAGAGTTTGTATTTCTATTTCGGAAGATTAATATTATTCTTTAATCATTTAGACATTAAAATACGACCCGGGTTTGATTCCCGCATTGGACACTTTTTTTTATGATTTAAAAAATAAAATGATCTAATGGTCCCCGATTCTTGCAAAGGTCCAACCCCATCAGCGAGTGCAAGTAATCAAAAGCGGGCTCTGGCACATTTGTAAGTGTAAAGTCGAACTGCTTTTCACATGTGTAGACATGTGGTGCACTTACAGTAAAAGTAGTCGCCTACTTCTACCCACCATAATTATCATGGCCTGTACACGTGTACTAGGAATAAGCAAAAAAAAAGACTTTAAAATATTAAAACTTTGAGGGGTTCAAATAATCATTTAAATACTTTTTTTGCATTAAAATTTAGCGATTTTACATCAAGTACAAAGTTTCTTTTTTTCTTCTTATCATAGTTTTTGACGAAGATATCAAATTCTATTATTCAATGATAAAATATTTTAATATTATAAATAAAAGTTAACACAAAGCAATAACGCGCCATCTATACATATAAAATGAAAGGATTTAAAAGCACGAATGTTTCTTTTATACATAATACAAACTTCTACTGCCCTTACTGCGTTGAAAAAATATATTGGGAGGGCTTGGCTCATCAGTGGTGAACCCTCCCAGCGGTTTCGCCAATTTAATCCACCAGTCCGCTTCTCAGAGCGTTTCATTTGAATGTAATTCTACTGTCCTATAAGCTTATGTCCATTGTTTTCTTGAAAACCATTTCTGAGATTCCATCCTTCAGTGCTGCGTATATAAGCAGAATCGTCCAATAAAGTATTAGAGCTCTGAGAAACGGTCTGGTGGATTAAATTGGCGAAACCGCTGGGAAGGTTCACCACTGATGAGCCAAGCCCTCCCAATATATTTTTTCATCGCAGTAAGGGCAGTAGAAATTTGTATTATGTATAAAAGAAACATTCGTGCTTTTAAGTCCTTTCATTTTATATATATAAATAAAAGTGTTTATATTTCTTAAAAGTGTATGTCCAAATATATAAATATAATTTGCATTTTTTTATATCTCTGCTGAGTCTAATCAAATATATGTAATTATATGCCGTAAATATAAAATTCATATAAAAATTAAATATATATATATACGTACTAGACGAATGACCCAGCTTCGCCCGAGAATTCCCTCGAGTGCAATTTCTTTCATACTGAAAGTACAGGGTGATCCAAAAGTCCCGCACAACTTTAAAAATTAATAACTCCCCGAATATTTGCGCTAGAGCAATGCGGTAAACACCATTGTATTCAGGATGCAATGGGATTTTTTATGGCAAATAATGAAAAATTCGAAATTGATTTTAGTTACAATTTTATTCGCCAGATGGCGCTCTACCAGAATCAGAGATTCAGCGGCCAAATTGTTTGATAAATTGAAAAATATAACTGATCGACACGTATTTTCCCTTTTTGAATACCAGGAAAGAACCCTAATAATATCAAATAACAAATTAATAAAACACCACTTCGCCAAAAGTTAGAAGAAATGGTTAACGATTTTCAAATACAATCAGAGATATGTAAAATAGGTATATGCAAATTAAAACATGTAGCAAAAATATGTATATTTTATATGGGGTTTTGTGAAATAGATTGAATGTTTGAAAAACACTGCTGATATCAATACACGAATTTTTGAAATGTTAATATAGTACCAAAAATTATGATGGCACTATTAATAGGATTTCTTGCTTATAAGAAATGTGTAGTTTCTTGACTGATTGGCGACCCTTGACTATTTAACTGGATATTTGTCATGATCCAACAAATGAAATATAGAGGGGAGTGACAAAATATATTTGCGTACTTTATTCCAAATATCCTATGGGCTTGTCAAATGTTATCATTGTTTATTATACTGTACACAATTTTAAAAAATGTGTCCCCTCATATAAAAATAATTTTTAAATCGACCTTTTGCGTTGAAAAACGTGGTAGTAAAATCATTATGTACTTTTTTTTCACAAAATTTCTAAAGTTATTGGTGTACAGAAAATATTCCTTATGCTATTTCTTCTAATGAGCGAAAAGCGAAAACTAAACATAAGGGGGAAAATTGTGTGTACCAGTGTTATTCGAGAAGTTATAACACTCTGGTTTGCACGACATAATATGTGAGCAAATGACGAACAAAATATTACTGTTCACAAAAAATAGAGTCATGATGTGAGGACAGCATTTATTATCCCCATATCCCAACACAAAGAGCTGCAAAATATTGGTAGATAATATAATACATGGTGTTCTACCGCGTTAGGGTAAAGGTTCGAGCTGCAGTGAGAACTATAAATTAATAATTTATATTTTAATAAGTGTCCAAAAATTACATACAATTATAAGAGGCAGGTGGAGTACAGTTTTTACTCCACCAGCGTCTAGAGTATTATATAATGGAAGGAACCGCCGCAGGTTGTAGCGACGCGCGGTAAACAGCCGGCGACATCAGGCGGTGTTCGAAAAGTGCGCGCGCAGCCCCTGGTGCGCGCGCAGGCCGGCTGGCCAGCCGCCGCTTCTCGCAGAATTCCCAGCGTCCCAGGCCAGCGTCGCCCGCTGGCATCCTCTTATCTCATGCCCCCCCTGGAGATTGGGACTTGGGACCGATCCAACGTAGTTGCTATAACGCGGGTTCGGTTCTCGGGTTCGAGGGGATAAGGTCTGCTGATGTTGAGCTGAGTTGGGTGGGGTGGTGTACGGTGGAGGCACGAAAGGTCGTAAGAATCTGCGATTACGGCGAAGAAGGCGTCCGGCGTCGGTCCGGATGAGGTAGCTGCGACCGCGTGGAAGTTGTTCGAGAACCTCAGCAAGGAGGGTCCAATGTTTTGTGAGGTGATCCTGGACAAGGACTATTGCTCCCACTTCCAATTGTGAGAGTGGCTTGGCGTTGCGATTGTATCGCTTGAGGGCTTTCTGCCTTAAGTTCTGGGCTCGTTGATCGCATTCTGAAATCCTTGTTCTCCATTCCTTGGCAAACTGACTACGGTGAAGCGGTAGCTTGGTACGTGTCGGGGCACCAAACACAATCTGCGCTGGACTTCGTCCCTCTGCTTTGGGCGTGTTTCGGAACTTCATCAAACTTTCTAAAAATGTGTCGGACTTGAGATTCCCATTGGTGGTGGTCTTGCTGATTAGGTACTTAATCGCTTTTACGGCCGCTTCGGCAAGTCCATTTGATTGAGGAAAGTGTGGAGATGAGGTGGAGTGCTCGATGTTCCAACGCTTTGTCCAACTCCGAAACTCTTGAGAGGAGAATTGGGGATGGGTGGCGAGAGAGCACGTCGACAACGGTATGTTTCTTTCCCGGACGCCAAACTGCCGTAATGAGGTACGGAGTCAGCTTTTCCTTTAGCCGGAGGAGCCTTGGGTTTTCTATCTCGTCCAGAGTTTTGGAGTTCAGTATGGGAATAAGGGGACGGTGTTCGACTATAAGTTCGAAATGAGATCCCATAAGAAATAACTTGCATTTCTTGGCTGCCCACACGACAGCTAATAACTCAATTTCCGTGGCGCTATACCGGGACTCTGCAGGAGTCACATTGCGGGATCCTACCTGGAGAAGTCTCCATTGACTATCAGGTTGTTGTTGATAAAGGGCATATCCTAGTCCCTGGGTCTGTGCTGCGTCCGTTTCTAGGCGGAGGGGTTGTCCTGGGGAGAACTGTGCTAGGATGCGTGAGCTGCAGAGTTCTCGAATGACTGCGTCAAAAGCTCGCTGGTGGGGGTCCTCCCAAACGAAGGCGGCTTTGGCTGACAAAAGTGATCGGATTGGCGCGGATAGCTCGGTTAGATGATGGGAAAAGGCCTCAAACTGTTGAACAAGGCCGTTAAAGGAACGCACGTCGGTCTTGTTGGTTGGTATCGGGAAATTCTTTAGAGCGGAGTACAAATGTGGAGAAGGTGTGTAACCGGAAGAATTTATACGGAAGCCGCACCAGTCGACTTCTGGCTGAGCGAATACGAACTTCTTCTGGTTGAGGGTGATTCCATGTTCCTGACACCGGAAAATGACCTGTCGAACACGTTGGACGTGTGTTTTGTAGTCTGAATCGAAGATAATGATGTCCTCTACCACTTTTTCTACGTTCTGTATTCCAAATAGGGCTTCGTCTCCACGACGGTTGTGCTCGTCTCCGGCGGAACACAATCCCATCACGTTGCGACAATAGCGGTAACTTCCCCATGGTGTGATGAAGGTGGTTAGTTTTTTACTCTTTTCATCGAGGGGGACTTGCCAATAACCGTGACGGGCATCTAGCGTGCTGAAAAACTGCATGCCTGGTGGGATGCGAGCAACAACCTCGCGGGGTACCCTGACTGGATAGGCGGGTCGTCGGACGTATTTGTTCAGTCCGGTGAGGTCCACGGTTACGCGCGGTTCTGATGAGCCTTTTTTCGGGACGACTACCATAGGATGGCACCAATCGATGGCTTCGCCGACGGGCACCTGTTCGATTATCCCTTTCGCCAACATGGTATCGAGTTGAGTTTTGACGGGGTCTCTCCAGTGAAAGGGAACGTTGTATGCCCGGTAGCGTTTGCAAGGAACGGCATCTTTAACTAGTTCGATAGACATGGGGGGTCCTTGCATGGGTTTTAACACTGTGTCGTCGAACGCTCTAGCATAATGGGTAAGGGTAGACTGCTTATCGATCTCATTGGCTCTCACCGGGGTCGGCGGGAACGTTAGAACTTGTCCGTTGGTTATGGCATTGACGATCATTGAATGGGGCCAGTTATCCGGCAGAAGTCCTAAGGCTTTGCATCCGCTCTTGCTCAAGAGAGGGGCGTTCAGGTGCTTGCAGACTCCAACGGTAGTACTGTATGTTTTCCCGTTGAGATGCAGTGCCGCGACGAACGATCCACAAGGACTTAAGCTGATGCCGTTGGCTCCTACGCAAGGGACGTTCTTCGGGTTGAGTGCTGATCGGGTCTGCTCATCCAGTAACAGGAATTCTGATTCTGGGATTAGATCCAGATCTGACCCCGGGTCCGCCAGCCAACGGATTTGGTGTAACTTATGGTTGATATCGGTCGTAATGGTTATGAGTTCGTTGCGTACTCCAGCTGCAACAACTGTGTTTGAGGGTCCTGGTTGGGACTGATTGTTTCTGGTTGCGGGTGGCGGGATATTAGGTTTGGTTGTGGGTTTCCGTTTCAGTTGTCGGCAAACCCTTCCGTAATGCCCGGTGATGCCGCATTTGTTACACTCTATGTCTTTTGCTGGGCACTGGTCACGGCGGTGTCTTGGGTTCGCCCCACATCCGGAGCAGGGGTCATTAGGATCATAGGGTTTCTGAAATAAACGGTTGGCCTTAGGTGAGGTTTCAGACGAGCTGGCTTGTTGATGCTTGTAGGTTGATGGTGCACGTCTGGTTGCAATGAAGGCTTCGGGGGAGGTGGTTGGGGAGGGTGAAAGAGTCGCGCCCACGGCGGTAGCACTCTCATGTGCGATGCAAATTGAGAGGACTCGGTCCAGGGAGAGGTCGGAATTGTACTGCTCCGCCAGTACTTTTCGTTGGAGGTCTTTATCAAACAGGCCACATATTAACCTGTCACGGATACGGAGTTGCTGTTGATAACCACGCCCGCTGGCATCCTCTTATCTCACATGGCAGCTTATATAACACATGAGGTAACTGCTTTCTCTCTTGTATTAGGTCACAATCCTTGCTCAATGTGGCACCCTTCATTCTCAATCACCGCCTGGAGACGATAAATGACAGAATGGACAGCATTAAATAACATATCTGTTGAAATTGATAAAACGTGCCATCTGATAGAAGCTTTCAGCATGGCCAATGTGGTAGGCCAGCATCGATAAACACACGATTTAATGTACCCCCATAGACAAAAATCGCAAGGCGTCAAGTCTGGTGATCTTGGAGGCTACTGGTATATAAAGTGGCGACTTATCGTACGATTTTCACCGAACGTATCCTTCAGCAATTGTTTGGCACCTCGGGAGATATGAGGAGGTCCTCCATCTTTCATGAATGTTATTTCGCTTAGTGCTTTTGCCCTGCAATATGGGAATACCCTTTTCTCTCAAAGGTTGAACATAACGTTCACCAGTTACAAAAACGGTTTTAAAAGTTCTTCCATTGATTTTTCAAAGAAAAATGGCCCAATAATAAAAGAAGTGAACCCACACAAAACTGTAACTCTAGGCTGGTAAATTGGCATTTCTGTAAAAATCCTAGGGTTTTCTGTTGCCCAAATGCGGCTGTTTTGAATGTTAAATTCTCCGTTTAGAGAAAAGTGAGCATCATCTGTCCACAGAACATTCGACAGCCAGTTTTCATCAATATCAATTTGCCGTAAAACCCATGCAGCGAATTCTTGACGCATCTCATAATCGCCAACTTTCAGCTCGTGAAATATTTGTATTTTGTATGGGTACACACAATAGAGACATTAAGTGAAGCGTCTTCGGATATCACAATCATACTCGGCGAATTTAACGCCAAAAGTTCAATTTGGGGATCACCTGTCCAGGATAACAAAAGTCAGCAGGTTGAGGACATGCTAACCGACCTCGACCTTACACCGTTAAATAACGGAGAGAACACCTACCTATCTAAGTCCACAGGCACAGAATCCGCAATAGACATCACAGCGATAAATTACAACATCGCACCCACAACACAATGGAAAATCCTGAAAGGTGCAATCAGTGACCACAGACCAATTTTAACAACCCTAAACTTCAAAATTGAGAATGTCCATTAGAATAAAAGAACATGGAACTTCAGAAAAGCCGACTTGAAAAAAAATCACAGAAAAGCTTGAAGAACTGTGCAACGAAAAATTGAATTACAGAACGCTTGACAAAAACTTGGAAAAATTCTCTTCGAACATTTCAAAAGCTGCAAAAGCATCGATACCTAGAGGTAGACGTAAAGACCTGTGGATACCTTACTGGAAGGACCATAACATCGAGGCAATGATTTCAGAGAGAGAGACAATATCAATGAACTTCTTAAAAAAATAAACAGAAGAAAATAGAAAGGAACTCATTGAAATTAGTCACAAAATAGAACAAGAAATTTGGATATGCAAACAAGAAAAATGGCAGAATTCTGCGAAAAAATGGATCCAAGAAAGGACAGCCAACACTGGAATATGATTAGAGTGTTGGAGAACAATCAAAACCAACACCAATCCTCCAATACTCTAACCGATATGAATAGGACAGCGAGAACGAGAACAAACAGATGGCTGACATAATTGCTGAATATCTTTCAAGCACTTCCATACTCAACTATACGAATGAAGACAAGACTCTAAAAATAATATAAACCAGTTAGTTAAACAAGCAAGAAACTTCCATCAACAAGATATTTTCTCGAGAGACTTCACACTGAATGAGCTAAACTTATCAATAAAAAAATCCAAGAAGTCACCAAGAGATAATCTAATCTTTGGTCAAATGATTAAACACTTTGAAGACAAAGCTAATGATCAACTCCTACGAATACTGAGCATTTCATGGCAAACTGGTAAACTACCAAAGAATTGGAAGATATCAATTATAGTGCCAATACTGAAGCCAAACAAAGATGCCAAGGAATACAAGAACTATCGGCCAATTTCTCTCACCAGCATACTTTTTAAAATACCAGAACGAATTATCCACTCTAGGCTCATAGTCTGGCTCACTAACAATAATAAAATAAACCTCTACCAAACTGCCTATAGATCCCAACACTGTACGACTGATCAACTGTTCTACTTCTGTCAATCAATAATAGATTCTTTCCAGGAAAAACCGCCAAAGAAGACCACGGCTATATTCCTTGATATGACCTCAGTGTGAAGAAATGTAGGGTAGTCGGTTCACAAAACACTGAAAGCGAGATTCGGTAGAAGAATTCGCTGTGATGATTCTTTGTGGGCTGTTGCAAGGATTTAAATAAGATCACTAAATAGCAGAAAGGAGAGGGTAAAAATCTCCTTCTAACTAACTTTATTTAATACATATTAAGAGGACAGAGGAAAACACGCGACTGGTCGGTAGCAAAACCAAGCCGTGTTCTGATTCTATTTAGGCGGCTCCTTTGTTGCAGGAAGGCGCCGTCGTGTTTACAGTCGACACCTGAGCCGTCTGGGCTGCGTCCGGAGATCCATTATTCCACACTCAGCTTTTGATCGAGTGTGGAGGGAGAAATTACGTGAAAAGCTGCACAACATCGGAGTAAGAGGAAAAACCTTAATCTGGATTGCAGACTTCTTAAGGGGAAGAAGGTTAAAGGTTCGGGTCAATGGAGAATTTTCCAAGGAAGGAAGAACATGGGCTGGTGTAACTCAGGGATCTGTGCTCAGTCCTCTACTCTATCTGCTATATATTAACGACATCCATCCTTACCTCACTGAAGACACAAAGGTTGCCTGTTATGAAGATGATATAGCCATATGGCACACAAGTAGCAGCATAGAAAAATCGTAAAAAATACTGAACACATCAATGAGAGGACTGGAAAAGTGGGCAATGGAACTCCAAATGACCATAAACCCAATAAAACCAAACCTATGCGTCTTCTCCACTCACAGGAAAAAAGGCATAAATATAACCACAAAATAAGCATAAACAAACAAATAATTGATAAAATTAGAAATCCATAATACCTAGGTGTGATACTGCAGTCCTGGATCTTTCAAGTTGGTCTCGAGGACCACGCCATCACCATCTCCTAAGCGGCGAAGTACGCGATCTACGTATTCATCGTAGATCGCAAAATGCGTGGTGTCGCTGGAGACCCACTGGCGATTCTCCACCAAATTCTGCAGCGCTGGCAGAGACGCCATATTTATTGTACATAGTGTATATAATGCATATTATCTTTTTTTAATAGTGCAGACTGTGCATGTATTGACAAGATGTCAACAAAATTATTTTAATTATTATTGATGAGGAATTGGAATTTTCAGAACACATAATTAGCACCTCAAATAGAGCTCAGAAAACTAAAAATTCTGAGAAGGCTATGTGGAACAAATTGGGGGGCAAAACCCAGATTTCTCAGAACAAGATATACCACCTTAATAAGGCCGGTAATGGAATATGCAACACCGGTCTGGGCTCCCTCAAGCTCATCACTAAAAGTAAGACTACACAGTGTTCAAGCAAAAGCGGCCAAAATAATCACTGGTGCTGTTTCATCCACCAACAATGAGAAAATTCAGAGAGAATGTGTTCTAGACCTACTCGCTCGAAAGCAGAAGACAAAATAAAAACAACTTGGATCGGCACTTCGGAAACGAGGAACCAGAGGACGAGATCTCTCTGACCACTTGTGGTTTGGTAGATCCGCCCTTTTCTGAGAATGAGGTGAACTGACGGCTTTCAAGTTCGGGAAAAGGAAATCTCCTGGTCCCGAAGGGATCGATAACACGGTCGTGAAAGCCCTGGTAAGGATGCACCCATCGCCTCTTTCCAGGTTATTCAATAGGTGCCTGGACACTGGTACATTTCCTGAGGCATGGATGGT
Organism: Cordylochernes scorpioides; assembly: GCA_030710605.1. Taxonomy (NCBI): domain Eukaryota; kingdom Metazoa; phylum Arthropoda; class Arachnida; order Pseudoscorpiones; family Chernetidae; genus Cordylochernes; species Cordylochernes scorpioides. Next base: position 44,218,084 of record CP092867.1, read on the forward strand.
TGCCCGAGTAGTGCTTCTCGAAAAGTCTGGTAGAAAGGGTAATTCTCCTAATGATTATCGTCCGCTTTCTTTACTAGTGTGTCTAGGTATGGTCCTGGATAGCCTACTAGCTCAGCGACTGTAGCACTGGCTAGAGAGTAATGAGCTCCTTTCCTCTTTCCAACATGGTTTTAGGGAAGGGAAGTCCACAACCACAGCTCTGAACGAGGTGTTAGAGGGGGTTGAGATGGGCTTAAATAAGGGTGCTTGGGTTCTTTTCGTGGCCCTGGACATTGATGGTGCGTTCAACTCCATGAGCTGGAACAAGCTGATGAGAAATTTGATGGACATGGGTTGTCCTGATAATTTGTGCAGCTTGGTTCGTGACTTCCTGAGGGATAGACGGATTAGGCTCAGTTTTGGTGGGCGAAAGTTGGAAAGAAACTGTGCTAGGGGTTGCCCCCAGGGCTCTTGCTGCGGACCTATTCTGTGGAATATCCTGGTAAACACTGTTTTCCAGGAGGAGCTCCCTGAGGGAGCCAGGCTGGTTCTCTATGCTGACGACCAGTTCCTCATCATTGAGGCTGCTTCGAGAGCGAAGGCTGAGAAGTGTGTTGGAACTTCTCTCCAAATTCTCTCGATCTGGGCCCATGACTCTGGCCTTAAATTCAATGTCTCCAAAACTAAAGCCCTCAGCTTTAAGCCTAGGGACATAAGAACTAAAAGGAAAGGGATCAAATGGGAACACAAGCCGGCTATCCGGATGGAAGGACGGAGGGTAGCGTTGGTCAATAGGATGACCATTCTGGGGGTGGTCATTGATGACAAGATGGGTTGGCAATACCAGGCGGAGGAGATGGTGGCGAGAGGCAGGGAGGCGTTGTGCAGGCCTGTCCTGGTTGGCTCTCAACAGGGGGGAGGGAGAAGGAGGGTATTATTTTTAGGAACCTCTGCCTCTCCTGTGTCGAGCCAATCTTGCTATATGCTTCCGGGGCTTGGTGGCGTTGAAACAGGGATCAGAAGTTGGCGACAACTCTAGAGAGAGTGCAGAGGACAGCGGCACTCAGAATCACAGGGGGATATCGCACTACCAGCAGTGAGGCCTTATTGGTCCTCGCTGGGCCTATTTCCCTGGGATTGAAACTAGAGGAGGAGACCATCAGACAGAAGATCTGGGAGAACAGGGAAGATGCCCTGGGACTTAAAGCCGGGGCCCTGGAATCGAAGAGGGATCCAAGGAAGCCTCCGCAGTGGTTGCCAAAGTGGAATTGGAGTCCTGGAGGGCCGACAGGGATTGGCACGGAGGTTTTCACTGATTGTAGTAAGTCTGGAACCAATACTGGAGCTGGGGTAGTGATATTCACTAATGGAGAGCTGATCTTCCAAGAAAGTTTAACACTCAGAGTGGACGAATTGGTCTTTTCAGCCGAGCTGGTTGCGATCAGGGTAGCCCTCAGAGTGTGTGCCGAGAAGAACTTCAGCCCGGACCGCCTCTATTCAGATTGTGTGTTGGCCCTCGTCGCCATCAATCTGGAGAAAGGGCAACTCGCGCATCAAATAATCCAGGAGCTGGAGATGATGACGCGGGCTCCGGAGCTCCCTTGGTTTAGTAGACACAGCCTCATCGAAGGTAATGAGTTCGCAGACAGGATCGCTAAGGCAGGATGCTTTAGAGGTAGATCACTGAGGACCCCAGTGACCAAGAAAGAAGTTTATAGGAGGATCAGGGGGCACGTACAGGACTTATAGTTGGACAGATGGAGGAACAGTGTGAAGGGGAGAGAGGTATTCAATGGGGTAACAACACCCAAGTACCTCTGTAAGGTAATGTCCCACAAACTGATTAGGGTAGTTCGGGACATGGGCTCTTCCCCAAGTCTCCACAGATTTAAAATTAAGAGAAACCCTGATTGCGTCTATGGAGAAAGTGATATGAATGCACGCCACTACGTCTTGGATTGTCCAAGGGTAGTGGGTGTGCAGGAAGAGAGAAGGAGGGCGAGGGGCGCGATCGAGAGTAAGCTGCTGAGAAATCACAGCAAGCTTCTTGAGAAAGCCCACGACGTGGCAGCTGAGCTTTTCCTCAGCTGTGAGTGAACAGAGTCGACCGGGGGCTGCCTCCCCTCGGTCCCTGCTGGACACAGTAGATAGTTTCCTATTTTGCTGTGATTAAAGGCCACCGGTATAGAAATCCTTCCAGACACGTTGTATGGGAGGTGGTGTTTCCAGGTACAATGTCCAAGCACTAGCTTAGATACCGTTACTTGGCTTATGAGTTGAACAGAATAGCAGCGAAGGGCATGCTTCGCATGCCGGCTTGTGGACCTAAAGGTCTGGGTGGCCATCTGCTTCTAGGGTATACCAACTGTGCTTAGGTGGGATCCTCCAGTTCTTGTTTATTTTTGCTACTGTTTCTATTTCTTTAAAAGTAAGTTTATTTTTCTGTAGCAAGGGTTCTTTTGTGCCATTTTTCGCTAGCGCATCAGCAGCTTCATTGCCTTCAATGCTAACATGTAAGGGTATCCATTGAAGGTGAATTTTTGAGGTATTGAGAGTTTTTGGAGATAACCAATTATGTTCCTGCTTACTTTGTCTCTAAGATCCCCTGTGTGACTTAAGTGTTGTATGGCACTTCTACTATCAGTAAGAATCCATATATCGTGATGTTTAATGTTTCTGATGGATTTTAAGACTTCATAGATGGCTATAAGTTCTGATCTGAAGACTGAGCAAAATTCTGGGTTTCTTCTGTTTATTTTCTCAATGCCATTTGTGGTTTTGACGAGACAGCCACTGCCAGTGTGTCCCAACTCGTCTCTGCTACCATCGGTATAGATAGTTATTGCATTTTTAGGAATTTTATTAATTATTTCTGATGAAAATTGTTTTAAGTATTCTGGATTTTTGTATTGTCTGTTGGTGGGTTCATTTAAAGTGGCATTAAAAATAACATTTTGGTAGTGGTTCGCATGGAGATATTTTTTCAGCTAAATAATATTTTTCCACTTTATATTTTAAAAATCCATTTCTTTTGGCCAGGTGGTGAGGGCCTTCTTTTTTGAGTCTTATATTGGGTTCCCAATTAAGTATGTAATTGAAAGTTCTGTGTTTGTTTTCATAACTCTTGATTTTGTTTATATATTTTGGCAGATTGTAGCTTATTCTATCCTTCAAGGGCATAATGTCTGCCTCGTAAAGTACAATATTATTAGGGCAGGTTTTTCGAAGACCTGTAATATTTCTGGCTGCACTTAGTTGTATCCTTTCCAGTGATTTTAGATTTGTTTCAGATGCTGTACCATAGATTTGATATCCATATTCCAAGATAGGTCTCATTAGAGATGTGTAAGTTAATTTTATTGTTGTTACTTCAGCTCCCCACTCTTCCTGAAATATATTTCAAGATTTTTAGTCGGTCTCTTCATTTTCTAACAACTCCTTCAATATGCTTACTGGTTTTAATTTCTGGATCCAGGGTGTAGCCGAGATATTTAGGATGTTTATTATATTGTAATTGTTGTTCTTTCAGAATAATATTTGGTCTTATTTTGTATAGTTTCTTATCGGTAGTAAAAAGACAGGTTTCAGATTTTTGGGTGGAGAAGAGTCTTGTTCAAATCTCTTTCAGCTTTTTTCCAGTTAGTGTTACTGCTCCATAGAATAATGTCATTAGCGAAAAGTCCAATATTGGTTTTATTTGAAAATTTTTCTTCTATGCCTGCAATAAATAGGGTGAAGAGAGTTGGGGTAAGGATTGATCCTTGTGGTAATCCTAGGTACAATTTGAAGGTTTTAGATAGAGTGCCATTGTATTTGACCCTGATTTATATATTTTAAAGGGAATCATTTATCCAAGTGATAGCTTTTCCATCAATTTTGAAATGTTTCTATAATTTTGTAATTAACTTGTTTTTCCATACCTTATCAAAAGCTTGTGTAAGGTCTAAAAAGCAGCTAAGGTGTGGTTAGTTGTTTTTTTTTTTGTTTTGTGCATCTTTTACCTTTTGTGTGAAAAATAAGAGTTGGTCTATTGTCCCATGTCCTTTCCTAAATCCACATTGTTCTTCTGGTAAGAGATTTCTTGTGTCAGGGTGGTAGGTGAGTCTCGTCTGAGTATAATTTTTTCCATTAATTTGCAGCAAATATTTGTTAGGGAGATAGGTCAGTATTTTTTTGGGTCATCAGCAGATTTGTCAAGTTTTTTAATGGGAATTATTGTTGCATTTTTACAGTCTTGAGGCAATTTTCCAGTTTTCCAGGAGTTATTGAAAATATTAAGAAGTCTTTCTTTGCCAATTTTGCCCAAGTTTGATATCATTCGGCCATGGATTCCATCTGGCCCAGGAGTCTTGTTTAGGTCAGTGTTTTCTAATGCATAAGCTAGCTATGATTTTTTTCATGGAAAATATTATGAGTGCTGGTGACATTTTACAGTCATGAATAATCTTTCGGGCCTTTTTTCAACCTTGATTTTACTACTTATTTGATATGAATTACCTAAAAGATTGGCAGCAATTTTGTCATTAGTTGCTGGTGTACTATCTGTATTCTTAATCATATTTGTGTTTTCAGTTTTTGGCTGGGCTCTGTCAATTTGTTTTGCCAAATTCCAAAGTTTTGTATTTGGGTTTCTTGGGTTCAGGTTTTCACAAGTTTGTTTCCATTTTTTCCTTTTAACATTTACGTATAATCTTTTTATTTTTGCAATCACAATGTTCAGTTCAGTTATACAATTTGTTTGGTTTTGGGTGCACTTTTTTTGTAGTTCATTTCTTTTAGTTATAAGTGTTTGAATATTTTTTGCCTGGTGTGTATAATTTGGAATCCATTTCTTAATATTACCTCTTGGTATTGAAACTTCGGCTGCTTTAATAATGGTGTTTTCGAAAGATATCATATTAGCCTTTTTGAAGTTCCAGAATTTTTCTTAATTGAGCTAGTTTTGGGGTCTTGGTGCTAATTTCTATCAAATTAGGCAAATGATCACTTCCAAAACTTTTTAATATTTGCTATTTGCATTTGTGGAAAATGTCAGGATAGTAAAAACTTATATCAAGGGCTTGTGCAGTATTATAGCTTGTATGAATGATGGGTAGGATTCCCACCATTTAAGCACATGAAGGCATTGTCGTCAAATATGTTTGATAGTATTTTGCCTCTTGGGTTTGGCGTAGGACATCCCCATAGTTGATGTTTGGCATTAAGGTCACCTACAATAATAGTGTTGTCTGTAAGAAATTGAGCCATTGTTCCATCGTCAATAAATGTATTGTTTGGAGGGTGATACATATTGTATATGTTGATGGCTTTGTTTTGACTGAGATAGACTTTGATACCTTGGGCTTCGAGGTCTAATGTATTTGTAATATTAACGGCTATGTCCTCATAGTACAAATTATTGATTAAAAATGCTAGGCCACGCCCTTTAACAGCATATACAGATGGATCTTCAGACCTTACCCTGAGTAATGGAGGGGCCGGAATTAACATAATACTGCAAGATGGAACAAACATCAAAATCAAAGAAGGAGCAGGACAGATTTCGTCAAACTTCACTTGTGAACTGACAGCTATCTGGAAAGCTCTTGATTTATGCCTTAACCAACCATCCCTGCATCAAGCAGAAGGAATTTTAATATACAGCGACTCCATATCCGCTCTAGAAGCAATTCAGAAGGGCAATACTAGAATCACACAGAAAATACACTCGTTACTTACCCAACTGGAATCATTGGAGAATAACTGCATTCTACATTGGATCCCTGCCCGTGTTGAGATCGGGGTAATGAAATGGCAGATGAATTGGCAAAGGAAGCCAGAAAGCTGAGCCAAAATAAAGAACAAATGTCAGTATTTGACGCTGATGCTTTGGCAAAATACAAGATAATTAAACAAAAAATAAGAAAAGATCAAATATGTGAAATAAGCTCTGAGAGAAAACTGACAAAAACTATAACAAGACTTAGAACAAAACATTATAAAGGAATGAAAATACATCCAGATGGCACAAGAACCTATAGAACATGCAACAACTGTCCTGGTGTGGAACTAACACCTACCCACATATTCTCATTCCCGCAGCCTTGCAGAAAATTGACATAGACCCAGAGCAGCAGCTTTATACATCCAAGATAGTGGACATTGCTGCTGCTGCTGTGATAGAAATGCATGGAGACATCTGAGGCTATTTATTGGACACGACAAAAACAACAACGGCATTCCAGAGTAAAATAAATTATCAGAGATAGATACATATTTTTCAAATGAATTAAAATAAACATAATCGATACTGAGTGAGAGTTGAATTAAAAATATTAGAAATTTATTATCTTCGGAAACAAACCGTATCTAAAATATCAATTTTCTTTTTGCTACATGTTTTAATTTGCATTTACCTATTTTACATATCTCTGATTGTATTTGAAAATCGTTAACCAATTCTTCATACTTTTGGCGAAGTGGTGTTTTATTAATTTGTTATTTGATATTATTAGGGTTCTTTCCTGGTATTCAAAAAGGGAAAATACGTGTCGATCAGTTATATTTTTTAATTTATCAAACAATTTGGCCGCTGAATCTCTGATTCTGGTAGAGCGCCATCTGGCGAATAAAATTGTAACTAAAATCAATTTCGAATTTTTCATTATTTGCCATAAAAAATCCCATTGCATCCTGAATACAATGGGGTTTACCGCATTGCTCTAGCGCAAATATTCGGGGAGTTATTAATTTTTAAAGTTGTGCGGGACTTTTGGATCACCCTGTAGATCAATAATAAATAGTAGAAGTGCCATAGAATAGCAATACAGATGTAACACATAAACCACAGACAGAATATGTGTGATGGCAAAAATTGTATCATATTAGTGCTTAGGTATTTGATTTGATTATTCTTCTTCTTTCTTATCTCCACTCAATCATATTAGGGTACTGGGTGAAGTAGAATGTGTCTGCCTTTGTCATTAAGACTGGGAGCACTACTCAGTAGCAGTTCGACTTAGCTCCATTATGAAATGGTCGCCTTTGAATTGAGGAACCGACGCCATGTACAGCTGCTCCTAACATGGAGTACAAACGCTGTGATTTGATTATTTTTTGCAATCCAATTGGTTCAGTAGTTTTAAAGTTTATCGCGAAACAGACATTGACTTTTATATATAAGAAGATAATATGAATTGGTATTAAAATCATTTAAAATATATTCCATTTTCAAAAACCCAAAGTCTTACATAATTTAAGGCGTCATATATTATTAAAATTATAAAACATTTGATAAAAAGGAAAGGTAAACATATCACCTCAACCTTATATTAAAATTTAAGTATTCTATTCAATTAATATGCTTTTCTTTCTGAATGTATACAAAATGAATTTTTAATGGAAATAACAATTTTCAGACAAACGCCTACATACAAAAAATTCAAATTGGTGTTTTTTTTATATATTTACACACCCACATATAAGTTTGTTTTATTAAAATGTTTTATTAGTAATTTTACAATCCAAACAATTATCTCTTACGTTTATTAATCTGTGAATATATAATGGGATGTTGTAAACAAATGTTTCATTGATCTATATTGTCATCTGTTGGAATATTGTCGCTAATTTTTTTTAGAGTGAAATCAAAGTAATTGTTTATTATTAAATATTTTTTTTTCTTAATTAAAAAGGCATATATTGGATCAAAATATCATTTATTTTACCAATATTTCAGTTGGCTGAATGCCAACCTTTATCAAGGTATTATAACATTTTAATGTGTTTAACTTTAAAACCTTAGGCATAAATTAACACAAAGCAATAACGCGCCATCTATACACATAAAATGAAAATAATTAAAAGCACGAAAGTTTCTTTTATACATAATACAATCTTCCACTGCCCTTACTGCGATAAAAAATATATTAAAACCTTACTTTACTTTACTTTAAAATGTTATAATACCTTGATAAAGGTTGGCATTCAGTCAACTGATATATTGGTAAAATGAATGATATTTTGATCCAATATATGCCTTTTTAATTAAAGATTTATTTATGGATTTCTCTATTTTCAAATATATATAAATATTTTAATAGTTCGACGTTATGTAAATTCTGTAACTGTATATTTCTTTCTTCTTCTTTAGATAGAAGGTGAGAAAGACATTATTCACATTTCCGAACCTTAATTTAATAATAAAACCTTCTGAAATAGCTCTGTGTACCTTTATTCATTTAATTGCGTCAATATTATCTTAATAATTTGTGAAATTGATTTCTGAATTATAAATAGGGGAGATATTTTATAGAGTTCAGTTGTTGTTTTCTCTTATAGATGATGTGCAGTAATAATTTAGGGCACATTTAATTGTGATCTCAGTATCTTTTTTTACATAATATAACCATAATATTTTAACATTTCTTCTTCATATAAGATATAATTCATCTTTTCAAAAACAAAAGGAAGTAGTTGGAAATGACGCAGGAAAAATTTCAAATATGAATATTATGTATTTATTCACACAGATTTTAAATATATATTATATAGTTGAGATAATATATCAACATAATATAATATTTACCTATAAAATGTTTTCAAGAGGGTATTTTAATATATTTCCTTTATATTGAATATATAAAAAAAAACATTATTGCAGGTAGGATTTTAAAATATGATAAAAATTCTACTCTCTCTCTCTAACTTTTTAAAAGGATGAAGGTAGTTCATGCGGATACATCTGAAATAAAGAATTAAAATGTTTGTTATATAATGGATAGATCTAATCCTATTTACATTGGATAGTATTTGTTTATGATTGTATTTAAGGGCAGAAAGGCACTAATTGTAATTTAAGCAATCAGTTGTGTGGAATTATTTAATTATTGAAAAGTACAGAGGTGTAAAAATATCTTTCTTAAAATAGCAATAGATGATATAATTTTGGTATGGTCTTGTGCCTTTTGAATAGGATTAAGTATTTAATTAATTATAATCTTGCAATTGTATATAGTACTTGATTTATGTTCAATTAAACCCATTGTTATACTGGGAGAATCCTGTATGGAGGTTGTTGGGAGCTAAGACTTCCCTATTCTACCATCGAGCAGAGTAATCACCAACACCTCTAAGAAATTGACACTTTTAATTTGCTTCCATAATTAAATAATTTACATCATTTCAAATCCAAATATATACATGCAAAGTAGTCCGGTCATCTCTGGTCAAAAATATAAATATATTAATCTATGAAAACAACTTATAAAAATTCTAACAGGGATTGATCCCTAATAAAGGTTTTTGTGTGTTTTGTGTGTGATTATAATCTTGCGAGTTTTGAATATGTTGTGTGTGTCTTGTAATTTTATAGTTTCCGTTCCTATTTGGATAAGGTTTATTACATTATGATCAGGCTATTTACCTTTATGTTTATATGGTCTTAAGCTTATTTATATATAGGGTTTTGTACCTATTGCGATAGGGGCTTGTTATAATTAGGATTGGGTTTTGTACTTGTTTGATTAAAGACATGAACCTTTTTGGATAGGTTCTTGTTACCTTTTTAGAAATATATGCTTTTATGCTTATTTGGATATGGGGCTTGTACTATTTGTATAGAGTATTGTACTTTTATTGGGATAGGATCTTGCATCTATTTGGATAGGGTTTTGTACTTTTGCTTAGATTTTTTCAAACCTTTTTGCACATATAATATTTTACCTAGTTATTTGGATAGGGTTTTATATGTTCATTTAAATATGATCTTGTATTAATTTGGATAGGAATTTGTACTTTTTGTATAGAGTATTGTACTTATTGGGATAGGATCTTGTATTTATTTGGATAGGGTTTCGTACTATTACTTAGATTTTTTCAAACCTTTTTGCACATATAATCTTTTACCTAGCTATTTGGATAGGGTTTTATATGCTTATTTAAATATGATCTTGTATTAATTTGGATAGGGATTTGTACTTTATTATTAGAATCTTATAACACTTTTAGAACATATGATTCTATGCTTATTTGACTAAGGTCTTGTATTTATTTTAATCACGGTTTTGTACTTATTTTATAAGTCCCATGTTCTTATTTGATTAGTGTCTTGTTTTAATTGATTCAATTAAACCTCTTGGATATAATATGGTCCTATCTATATCATATTGTCGTTTTGTTCGAATTGCTGAAAATAATTCTCAAAGGTTTTAGATTTGAGGAGGATAACGAGAAGAATCATGCTCTCCGAAAACTGCCAAACTTTCTCTGAAGAATTATTTATAAACTTGTAAATATGGTCGCAAAATGTATTGATTGTAGAGTACATTTGAAGCCATTTTCTATTTGAAAATATGTAAATACCTTTAATATATTTAAATAAAAAGACAGATATTGAATCAAAATATCATTTTTTTAACCAATATTTGAGCTGGCTGAACGCCAACCTTTATCAAGGTATTATAACATTTTAATGTGTCTCACATTAAAATGTTATAATACCTTGATAAAGGTTGGCGTTCAGATAACTGAAATATTGGTAAAATAAATGACATTTTGATGCAATATCTGTTTTTTATTTAAAGATTTATTTATGGATTGCTCTATTTTCAAAACTTTTAATATATATAGATATATTATAACGTTTTATATATGAAATATTTATTGTAACTGAGATTTTATTTCTAGATTGCTGTAAATATGTCTAACTTGGTATTTGAAATTTAATAATAAAACCTGGCAAGATAGATAGCACTGTGTGCCTCTAATATTTAACAGCGACATTATATGGAAACAGTTTGAATATATGTATGAGGAGAATACCTATGAATAAATTATATGGAGTGATTATACATATCTTGAATATGAATATATATACTTCTATATGTTTAATAATCACCTGGAGCTGTATATTATCAAGGGAAGAACAAAATATTGAAGATAATTTGTCAAGAAAATCTTCAACTCACGATTTTGTTCTTGATAATATTTATTTTATGATCACAATTTTATGACAATATTAATGAACGATTTAAAATACTTCTTCCATTCCAAAATAACCTTACTAGGTGCCGATAAAAAGAAAAACTTATATTATTATAATTACAACAATGAATAATATATGTGAAGGCTATTCACATATTAAAACAAAGTGTCTAATGCGGGATTCTTTCCATGTTCATGGCTGTAGGATATCGAGGGTTTTAACCAATCATTCACCGAATTATTTTTGTATAAAATACACAAATGGTAAATGGGGGGTCTATACACGAAATTTAATATCAAGTTCATTATCTATTTGCAGCTTAGCACAGATTAGATCTATGTAGGGCATCCTGATTCTAATATGGACAGAGAAGAAATTGACCAGGCCGAAAAGACAAAGCCAGGGGAAATTTAGGAATTCAATCTCTTGCAAACCTTTTTTATTCTGTGCTGAATTTGATCTAAATGAACTTAGTAATTAAATCTGCCAAGTAATTGGTCCCATAAATCCGGCACTGTAAAACTAACATGGATCTAATTTCACGAATTTCGGCAATTATATTGTACTTTAGCTGGGTGATAGTTATTATGTTGTTTTTACAATATTTTCTATAATTCCGCTATTCAACTATTTATCTTGGAGGTGATTTTCTTTACTCGTCTGCTATAACCTCTCAGCACGAGAGAGCAATTATTTTAAAAAATAAAATTAATGATTTCTATCTGTCTTTATTTTACTTTATATCAAATTAAAGCGCTATGTTTCTCTAGGGATACTTGCGCTGTCATACTTGTATGCTTTTACATTTGTCTATACATATATATATATATATACTCATTTTAGGCCGTGAATAGGATAGTCACATGATGTTAACAATGAGAAAGAGAGAAAAAAGAAAAAAAATGAGAGAAAAAACTGTGTACAAATGAAAGAAGTGTCTGAAAATATGTACAATATATAAGCATAATATAAATTATCAGTTTCTTAAAAGATATTTGTGTTGCTATATAATTTAAAATATATCTACAAAAGGTATTGAATTTAATATACATTTCTTTACTGGAAATAAAAATACTTGAATCTGTTACTATAAAATTATTTTGGATTTTGTAGTCGTCTTTTTATTGTTAATATTATCATCTCTCTATTTCATCTAAACTTGCTTAATTTTATTCTGAAACAAACTAATTATAAATATGCTTATCATAAGAAAGTTTTGAGCAATTTAAAATGTATAATTTTTGTAGCCCACCCTTTATATATATATCAATAAAAAGGGAGAGATGCCTCTTTAAGTACATTAATATCTTCCGTAACTTTATGTTGTATTATATCTTGAAATTTGGCCCTTGCCACTCCACTCGCTTGAACACCTGTTTGGTAAATTCGACCGATTTTATAACTTCTCTATAGGATATTATGAAATCGAAGCCGTCCCTATACTGATGAGGTCCTTATCCCGAAACCATGGTATACATCTTGGCCTTTGTCTTGTTGACAGAGGTTAACAATATTTACTCTGAAACAAATTTCTTAATTAAGTAGCAAGAATGCTGACTATTAATATATACAGTTATCAGCGTCATAATCAAGCAACAATTCTTAATTCTGTCACCGTTTGCTTTGTGAATGGAATAAATACCCAAATATGGCCATTTCTCATAACCATCGGTGGTTCAGTGGTAGAATGTTCGCCTGCCACTCGGGCGACCCGGGTTCGATTCCCGGCCGATGCATTTTTTTTTTTTTTTACAATTTTTAAAACTCAAATATATATTATACAAGAATGGCATCCACGGCTCCAATTTATAATTGTAACAAATAGTATTTGAATAAAAGCATTTAATCGGGTAAAACCCGGGCGTTGCCCGGGTCATTCGGCTAGTAGAAGCACAAAACAGACAATATTTTAATTGTATTGACCTTGTATATTAAATTGGAAAAACTGCTGGGAGGGTTCACCATCGATAAACTAAGCCCTTTCTCTCCTCCCATTATATATTTTTCAACATTTTGTTAATGGTTGCAGAAATTTGTTTATTAAAATCAAACGAAATTAACGATAATAATGATTACAAATCATCATATATCCATATAAAATCAGGTTTAACTATCAGAAAAAAACAAGATACAGAATGTTTTCGATATTATTATTGGTTTAATGGTTTGTATATTTTGTCAATGAATTTCTACATTACTAATAGTAAAGTTTTTTAATAGGATGATGAACATAATGCCTTTTTCTGAGACATATTTGAAAGGAGAGATGCCTGTCTAGGTACATACATTGACATGTATTTACATTTCTACATTAGAACTACCTTTGTATTCTGATCCATCTTTATATATGTTCAAATATATATGATGGTGACGGAGTATGCTCACTACCTATTTACATAACCTGACTTCAACGTAGGTGTAGTTAGTGGGCTGAGTTAACGAAGCGAATGGTAAAATTAGGTTAACCTCTAGGTAAGGTAATCTAGTTAGGAGCGACCTCCCCGACAGCACAGTATAGCCTGATCACATTGCAAATACTGACTATTCTGTGACCAGATAAATCTGTTGCTTCGTTATATACCTGTCTGTTTTATTTATTTTTATTTTAAGAAAACTAATACTCTTCTATGATACAATCCATTTAAGTCAAATATACACAACGAAATAGAGGGGGGTGGAGGTTAATAAATTAAATTTATTTCAAAATGATATATTTCATTGAAGATTAATGTTTTTATATAAGATGTGCGTGCTGTTGGTCAAATTTTAAAATAAATAAATCACTGACTATAATTAATTTAAACTTAATGTAGTATAAAAACTTAATGGTTCTCTGTAACAATTTAACACAAAGGATGGTCAAAACTAATAAAATAAAATCTTTGAATCAATATATTTTGCTATTAGAGAATAATTTAATATACATTCCGATTTGATATAAATTTCAAATTCCTATAACAAATTTTCTACCTTCGGAAAAGTCAATAGAATTAAATATTTTCAAAAAGAAGTTTGAATATTTTAGTTTTTTTTCTAATTTATTTAATTATCGGAATGAATATTTAAAGTTTAATATTGCATTCGGAATTTAAAACGATTTTGTTTCTAATTTAGAGAGAGAATATTTTAGCAGTAGAATATTTTTTTAAATCTATACTTTTTTTGTAATTCTCAGCGTTATTTCCTTTAAAAAAATTAAATAAAGAGTACCCTATATATTTTTTCTTCTTGACTATCTTCTGCTTAATATATAATTTCCATTTATATTTCAAAACACAAGTATTTTCACGGGTTCTTGAGTCCATGTACGAGTAAATGTAAATGTACGAGTAAATGTATGTTCATATGTTCAATGATGAGGCGCATTCTGAATGTATCATTATCTTTATAAATTGATTTCCTACAAATATATTCCGTAAATAAACTTCAATTGAAAATTATACAGATATACAATTTGTTTCTTTCTGTTGAAAATCTGTTAGCTTTCAGACTTGTTTACAGTATATTAAGACAAAGCACACACATAATATAGATAATAACAACTAAAAAAGCAAACTTTTCTCTTAATTGTTTATGAAGAGATCGTAAATCCAAATTCTAAAAAAATATATTCAAATAGAAAAGATACATTTCAATGTGTATATAGTTTAAAGTTTTTAAAATGCATGCGATCTTTTGAATGAATAAAAATCGTTTGATATTTGTTTAGGCATAAATATTATATATATAATATTCCATATTTTATGTTTACAAAATAAAATATAGAGTTAAAAACAAAGTATTTACTCTAATAGGAGTATAGGAAAACATATTTTTTGTACTTATATCTTCCAAGAAATATTTCCACACTTCTGACGTAAGAGGTAAAGTGAGTAAATATTTTCCCTGCCTCTCTATATTTAGAGAGGAACCTCTCGGTAAATTTATTCTGTGAGATCTTTCTGAAATATCTGGTCACACTGATAAATCGGCAAATATTGACTTTATCAAAAGTTACTTTTTAAATACATATCAATTAGGTAAATACCATTATGTAATATCTAGGAAAAACATCTATTTATGTACCTTTTGATTAGCATTTTGAGAATGTTTCAGATATAAGATTGGTAAAAAATTTTGAAGTCTCATTTAAAATGTTCCAGTGCATTTGGTAAAAGAAAATTTGTATTCTGTACCGAATGGTATTAATCCATCAATAGAGGGAATGTGTTACTAAATTTTATTGTTTACATCTCAAATATTTGAAAATAAAATATTTTCTTTTTAAGGTTGTGAATAACGAAGATAGAAGTTGCCTGGCCAGTATTTATATTTCTTAAATTTGTTTATTTATTTATAATTTCTGAATCATTTTTAAAGCCTCGCTAAATTCTTTATTTTGTCTCACGAGAACAAAAGAATTTTGTCGAAACCTCGAGAAAATAAAACCTTTTTTTTTCTGGCCAAGGTGTCTCTTATTTAAGTCCAAAATATATTTCAGTAATTCTTTCCTCCAGAAGTCTCTATGACAACTTTGATAGATTTTACAGCTGGCGCGTACAGAGCTGGCTTTTATTGATTAATGAAAATACACACATACAGCTTTATTAAGACCAACAATCTTATATAGATTCACCGTAGGAAGGAAGAATAGAAGGAGTTACTATACTCCAAACAGCACAGAACCCAACAACAGCCTCCAGGTCTGATGCATGTCCAGTGGCCACAGAATCCACTGTGCATAGGTTAGCGTATCTCTAAAAAGAGAATGTAGAATGAGCCGCGTTTTAGTCTTTGCTTTCCTCATCGAAATGGACCATGGCATTCAGCGATTCTATCAATCTCGTCCAAACTGCGGCTTTGTAGAATTTATATAAACCAAAGAGAAGACCTTTTATCAAACATCATTGTATATCATCCAGTTATATATTTGTTGACTATCGGATTGAGACAAGGATAAGTCGCCCAAGAATTATTTTCTCTGTTTCTTCAAGCAAAAGCAACCAAATATTATATGCATGATTTTATCTTGTATTCTCTCTCTTTCTCTCTGCTATTATATAAATCACAAGTTAAAGAACAATCAGTCTTCCAGCGCAATATTCGAATATAATTATCCATGTTTAGTCGGCGTGAATAACGACTCTTCACAAAATATATACAGCTATTCGATATTGTTATTGAATTTTCTTCAAATAAATTGTTATATTGGAGCACAGGGAACTTCATTAGACGTCCTTACCACAATAGCCTTTATATATGTACGATTTGTTTGTCAGAATATAAATATATATTTGAATACAGTTAAACCTGTCTATAACGCCCCCTCTTCGGACTCATCAAAATAGGGTGCTATAGAAATGGGGTGCTATAGACAGGTCACTTTTAATGTAAAATATTTACATTTTATTATTTTAAATCGGGCGCTATAGAGAGAAAGGCGCTATTTAGAGGTGGCGCTATAGACAGGTTTAACTATATTTTGAATCGAAATATATTGAAAAAAATAGATATCATCACAAATTTATTTCTGTTTGTTTTTAAGTTCAATGGACAACTTGAGGGTCAGAACAATTTTTCGAAATCGCCCGAAAGATACATATAAAATAGATAAAACCAATTTTATAAATGAAATATTATTTGAAATTCCATCCAAATAAAATCAATATTTAAAAATACACATCATGTGTAAAAATTTAAAGCTATATATTATATAAAAGTTATGTTTAATAGTATATTATTCCATTAATTTTATTTGAAAAATTCCTGTTAAAGAAATGGACACCTCCTGATTGCATATAATATGCTCAGATTACTAATTATAATACTTCTCATATATAAGGTTGGTCCAAAAGTTCGTAAACACTTGCAAAATATTGAAATACCAATATTATTCACCATAATAATACTCGCCGCTATGTATAAAGTCATTTTTTATGTGTATTATTATGTATTCGCCGTAATAATATTATTCGTCATTAATAAGAAAAACAACGTTTTGAGAAAATACTAACTTTTGGGAAAACCTTATACTTTAAGTTCCAATAGATTCATTATAAAATTTAACAAGCATCTATGTACTGCACCTTAGAATGTTTTGATGATCCAACGACAAATTCCATAGGACCAAGTAATCCATCTCTATCCATTCAGTTTCCAGGACAACAATGTATGCAAACTCCCTTTCCCGTGACTTCATTGTTGAAGAGAACTTTCCTAAACTAATACGTGTCTGGTTTATAACTCTCTATTCTCTACTAGTTAGCTTAGTTAGCGGAGAGAGAGTTAATTATTAACTGTTGAGAGATAGTAAGCTAATTACAAGTCGCTCTGATCTTTTTCTCTCTCTCAGATTCATTATAAACTGCCTATATTTGCATTCCAAATATCTGTCAAGCTTTAAACATCTCCAAGTTAGAAGGTGACTCTGTTGACAAGGATAGTTCAAACTTTATCTAATTTAGTTTGAATTTTCCTATTTGTATATGCGTTTTAAAACTTAGGTTGTATATCAATTCGTTTGAATTAAAATATTGTGTGTTATATAGTGAAATATTTCATTGATTTTCTTTAATATTATTCTGTAAATATAAAAAGTAAAATGTTTGTGAATCTGTATAAGAGTAGACAGGTACGAAGAATTTTGTTAAGTTTGAATCTTAATAAAAGACATTATTCCCTTTAAACATCTTGTTTATCATTACAATAAAGTTTGTAATGCAATTAAGTCGCTGTAAGGCCCAAAAATAAATCATTATAAATATTGTTTTTTTAAAGACATTTTACTTTTTAGAATAATATAAACCACACACATTAAATCAATCTAGATATAGGTTACAAAGTTTAATTTTGTCTTAAATACAATCATGGACAAAACTTAAGGAAGTTATACCTTTCAGCATGTATATCGGGGTTCAGACAATAACTCTGAAAGGTAGTTGATACACAGTGACTTTTATTAGAGACAAACAAGATAATCAAGTGTGTGAACAAAATTGACTCTATATCTTAAAAAAAAAACAGACGACTGGCAACAATAAAGACTTTCCACTTGCTTAAGTTCCATCTCTGTGAGTGTAAATTCTTTTTAAAATAATTCTCTGAAATATATCAAATATCCTTTTAAATCAATTCCAAGCCTTTACATGGAAATTTTCTTATATAATTATTTGTAAATCTCTTATTAATACAATTGAATAAATGTATTTTATGAAGCTTATAATATAGAGAAGTATCGTTGAGTTTATTTTTATTAAAACAAAGAAGAAAACTTCCGAAAAAAGTCGTCGCCTTCTACTACGTTATCATAAATATTGAGTTTGTGGAAAATCAACTTGTTACAAATTAAATGTTGGCGCATGCAATCGTACATTGGAGACTGAAATAAAATCTGAAAATATTCACAATTTTAACTCTCAACCATTCAGAATATTAAGATTTTATTAGGTATTAAGTAGGTTTTAAACTGGTAATTTGCAAATGTAATGGTAATGGTAATATGTAATGCAATGTAAATGTATTCTTTCAATTTTTGAGTATTTTTTACGTGTTATCTCTCATCATCTTTATATCAATATTTGGACAATGTTAAACAAAGTAAGAAAATTCAAACAAATGAGAACTAAAAAATTGTATCTATTAATTTCTTCCTTTAATAAAACTGGGTCACCAGCTTTCAAGCCAAAAAGCTTCTCTCTTCACTGCTTCAATACGAAAGACCTTTTGGTTTGAAGCTCCTGTCAGGCACTGAGGCTGATGCAAATACCTCTTTTATAGGTGTAACTTTACATAACGCGATTTATGAAAATAATCCATGATTGTAGGGAGGGCGGGGTTGGATTTTGATTAATTGGTGTTGAAGACTTCATTAACCTTTTTATGAAGTTTAATGTCCTTTGACGTTTTGGCGAACCACTGTCGCTCTTTTTCAAAAGAGTGGAAAGCTTATTTGGGATATACTTCACTAATAAGCTTTTACCTTTATGAAAGGGGATACAGTGAGTCATCGAAACGTCAAAACCACCATAAACTCTCTTAAAAGGTTGAGTTGAAGCCTGACTGACTTTAAACGACTAATTGGCCATTATAGAATGGTCGTCTAGTCCTACAAACGGGCTGTACCAACGATCAAAATGCACTGTGGCAATGAACCAAGCAAGCAGCAAGACAACAGAGCTGCAACACAAGTAAGTATCCCCGGGCCAAGAATGGAGAGAAAGAAAGAGTGTTACTGTAAAAAAAAAAGTAAAAAATTGCCAGTAGAAAAATATATTTCAGGGGGAAAAAGATTTTTTTAAAATAAATAAATGAGTTGAAGCCTTCAACTTGGATTAATAACTAGTATTGTGGATTTCCATTTCTAAAATACTGTCGATGGATGATTTTAAAAGAAAGAATCCTGGAAATAACAATAATAATCCTACTAACATAATAGAATTCAACTTTATTGGCTTAGAGATCCCTTCGTAGGCATTGCATTCGCACTTCGCTATATTCCTGTATTTCCACACGAAAGAAATAAAAAGGAAACAGCAGATTTATACTTCTAGCCGTTTTCTAGATTATTTTATATCAAACGGATATTTTTATTAACGGGAAATGGGCTCAATTTGCTCCCTCTAAGTGAAACGTTCCTCAAGAAGGGATATGTTCTTAATCAATAAAATGTCTTGGTATCAATTCTGATTGGTTAGAGACCAATTTGGTGACCAATGAGAATCTCTCCAATCACCTGGATAGCCAATCATATCTCTCGGCAAGCATTGATTGGCTGGGGTAGGATCAACGTTAATGGAGGGAGCTTATTTTCTATTGAATTTATTGCAGTAAAGCTGAGATATATATATATTGATGATGGGAGGATAAATTGATGGTATTAGAAATATATATTTGGTTTATATTTAATGGCTGTGTACATATTTGTCATCACGTAATATGGTAAACAACTTGTGATGGATTATCAATCACGTGACTACAGAGACTTCGTCTGTAGATTTATGTTGTTCACTCTTTTCTCAGTCAATTTATTGATATTCATATTGTTGCACCAGGTTGCGGCTTGGCAGACTCTTCAGCCTTGATTCTCTCCTGTGCTGGGTCTTGCATCTTACCAGAGCGTGTTTCAACCATCCTACAAATTTATAAAAGGGAATAATGAGATAAGTCTACTTTATGTAGCCACCAGAATAATTTATTTATTTTCTCACATCAAAGAGAGCAGTGAAGTCACACGTGTACCTAAATACAAATGATGACAATCTAAATAATCTGTGTTTTAAATAAATATCATAGAATATTTTATATAAAAATAAATAAATATATAATTTAAATTTCAAATATATTAAAAATAATATAAGAAATACGCCATTAATCATGATGTAACACTTCCCCCTCTCCAGAGGTCGTCACGTCCTCGTGAGTTACCTCATCAATTCTCTCAAAATAGGGTTTGAGTCTTGAGACATGGACAATCAATGGGTCTTGGCCAGGATTATCTTTCGGCTCAATTAAGTAATTTACGTTAGACAGCTTCTTTAATATTCGATATGGGCCAAAATATTTTCTCAATAGTTTTTCGCATTTTCCGATTTTCCTGACTGGTGTCCAAACTGCCACTAAATGTCCTGGTTCATAGATTTTCTCATTGTGTTTTTTGTCATAGTTTCTTTTCATTCTTTCCTGAGTCTTCTCTGTGTTGTTAATGACTACCTGTCTCGTCCTTGCTATTTTATCTAAGTAGTTTTCTATATATTCGTCGTAATCGTCCATGTTACTGTCCGTTGGGATATTCTCGTCGTCTAAGAGGGACATGGGTTCCCTTCCAAACAACAGGAAAAATGGAGAGTAGCCTGTGGTTTCTTGAATCGTGGTATTATACGCGTGGGTGATAAAAGGGAGGATTTCATCCCAGTTCTTTTGGTCTGTGTTCACATACATGCTGATCATATTGATTAAAGTTCTATTTAGCCGTTCCGTTAGTCCGTTAGTCTGGGGGTGGTAGCTCGTTGTGAAGCAGTGTTTCACTTTGCACATTTTCATTACCTCCTTCATCAAATTGCTAGTGAATTGTGAACCTCTATCGCTAATAAGAAATCTTGGGGCCCCGTGACGTAAAATAATATGTTCGATTAAAAATGTAGAGACTCCTTTCACGGTTGCTTCTGATACTGCCTTTGTTTCAGCATACTTGGTATAATAATCAGTCAACACAATTATCCACTTCTTTCTTCTTTTCGTTGATGGCAAGGGGCCAACAAAGTCAATTCCGATTCTTTCAAAAGGGTAGTTAGCTGGGGGAATAGGTTGTAGAAGTCCAGAAGGCAAGTGATTTGAACCTTTCCGACTTTGGCAAAGATGGCACGTCTTTACAAATTCTGAAACATCTTTCAACATGGAAGGCCAATAGTATTTATTCTTCAATCGGTAAGTGGTTCTGGCGACGCCCAGATGGCCATTCAGCATATGGTTGTGGTATTCACTCATGACTTCCTTCCTTCTCTTCTTTGGCACTACCAGCAACCATGCCCTACCTTCAGGATTTGGATTTTTCTTGTAGAGACACCCATTTTCTTCTTTGAAGTTCTGTGTAATTGAACGCTTGTTTCCACTAAGGTTCTCCTTAATATTCTCAATAAAATCATCCTTTTCGTCTATTATTTGATTCATAAATAGTCTTTCATAATCTTCGTCCCATTCGTTTTCAGGTAAGGGTCCTCTAGATAGACCATCAGCGTCCAGATGTTTTTTACCCGATTTATGTATGATTTCGAAATTATATTCCTGAATCTTCAGTGCCCATCGTGCTAATCGGCCGGTCGGATCTTTCAGATTCTTAAGCCAGCATAGTGCGTGATGATCAGTTACGATTTTGAAGTGCCTTCCATATAGGTAGGGTCGTAACTTGGACATTGACCACACAACAGCTAGACATTCTTTTTCGGTAGTCGAATAATTTTGCTCAGGTTTGCTCAGTGTTCGACTTAAATATGAGATAACTTTTTCTTTATCGCCGTACTTTTGGACTAATGTTGCACCCAGGCCGATGTTAGATGCGTCAGTATGAATGTAAGTAATTGCATTCGGGTCAAAGTGCCCTAAGATTGGAGGATTTATCAATGCTACTTTAAGGGTTTGAAATGCTTTTTCTTGATTTTCTGTCCAGGTAAAAGGTACATTCTTTTTTATAAGACTGGTTAATGGATCGGCAATTTTTGAAAAACCTTTGATAAATTTTCTATAATATGAGCACATTCCTAAAAATGATTGAACTTCTTTTATCTTTTTGGGCCGAGGAAAATCTCTAATAGCCTTGATATTATGCTCCGCTGGTTTTATACCATGTTGATTAGTTATATGGCCAAGAATCTCCAGTTCTTCGAAAGCAAATTGGCATTTTTTGTTGTTCAATTTTAAATTAGCCTCGCGAAAACATTTTAAAACAGCTTCTATTCTTTTGAGATGTGTTGAAAAATCCGAGCTATAAATGATTACGTCATCTAGATAACATAAGCAAATTTGCCATCTAAGATTACCAAGCATATTTTCCATGTTCCTCTCAAATGTAGCAGGGGCATTGCATAGACCAAAGGGCATTACGTTGAACTCATATAGGCCATGTGCTGTAGTGAAGGCTGTCTTTTCTTTATCTTTCTCCTCAACCTCTACTTGCCAATATCCTGATTTAAGGTCAATTGCTGAAAAGTATTTGGATCCTTGAAGTCTATCCAATACTTCATCAATTCTGGGAATTGGGTAAACATCCTTCACTGTTACATCATTCAATTTTCTGTAGTCAACGCAAAATCTGTACTTACCATCTCGCTTCTTGACCAAGATTACAGGGAAGGACCATGGACTCGAGGATGGTCTAATTATGCCGTCTCTGAGCATTTCATCAATTTGTTCTTTTATGATTTCTCGCTCTTTCGCGCTCACCCTATACGGCTTGTGTTTGATCGGTTTCGCGCCTTCTGTATCGATCCGATGTTTCGCTAAGTTGGATCTTCCTAATCCCGACGAAAACAAATCCTCGTACCTTTCCAAAACTTGTTTCAATTGCTCCTTTTCCGTATATGCTAAATTTTCGTTTATCTGAAATTGGGGTTCTTCATGCTCTTTTTGTTCACTTTCTTCCATAAGATTCACTTCGGCTGGCTGGCTTCCAAAGCACAATGTTTGGTTTTTTAATATTTTTAATGGTCGAGGGTAAGGGTTTGTTATCCAGATATATGTTTCCTTATTCACAACATTTATTAAGCTTCTCGCTAGTCGAAGTCCATTTGTTTGAAACATTTTATGGTTCTCCTCGATGATGTATTCGCCATCCTCTGCTTCTACAAATGCATTAATCAATTTAATAGAAAGTTCTGGTATAATGGCATCCTTTGCACTTTTTATTTTCTTCTGTTGATATTTGATTACGTCACGATTTTCTGTCAAGTCATATTTGATTATTTCACGCTGACAATCAATTTTTGCGTTAATTTTCTTAAGAAAATCACGTCCAAGTATAAATATTCGCAAATGTGTTCTCATTATCACAAATTGATGTGTAATTGTTTTGTCATCAAATTTTATATTTAAAATAATATTTCCTACGATATCTAATTCTTTGCCATCGGGTCCGGAGCACATTTTATCAGGATTTATTATTTCAAGACCTGTGTTAAGAGCTGTACTAAGGTCGACCACTGAACGATCGGCGCCTGTATCAATCAAAGCTTCGCAGATACCGATTCTATCCACGTTAATGTTCATTTTATATTTGGGGTCTAACTTTTTAATTCCATTTATGGTCGACTTGCTTTGATTGACGGACTCAGGCGCGATGTTTAGTTTAAATCTTCTAATGCAGCATATCTATTCCTTGTAGGGATACTCGAGTACGGGCTATTACTTACGTCAGAGTAGAGCAGAGGTCTCGACTTCTGAGTTCCATTATCCATTCGGATTTCTTCTTCGACCTTGTCTTGTGTAACTATGGGGTCCTCTTCCACAATTCTTACAAACCTGACTCTGCAATACCGCGCTACGTGTCCTGGCTTGTTACACTTGAAACATATTGGTCTCCCGTCTTCTGTCCTATTCCTATTCGAATTTGGATTCTTATTGTATGTTTTACTTGGGTAGACCGGTTTTGGCTCAGGATTGGGAGTGTAAGATCGTCTAGGGGCAGATACCTGGGGCAGAGGCTTGTTCTGGTAATACCTCGGAGTGGGGGCCTGGGGCTTGGAGGTGTTCTGGTAGTACCTCGGAGCGGGGGCCTGGGGCTTGGAGGTGTTCTGATATGGTCTTCTGAACGACGTAGCATTCTTCCATTGCTCTTGATGATGGGGACGAGGAGAGCGTGGTCCATTATAAAGAGCTTTTGATTTTTCTGCACGTTCTTGGTAATTCTTTTCGAACAAATCCAGCTTTTTACAAATTTCTAGAAGTTCATTGGTATTTTTAGGAGGGTTTAGGTGAAGGGCAAAAGAGTATTCTTTCTTTAACCCTCCAATAACCCAGTTTATTTTAGTCTCTTCTTCCATTTGGGGGTCGACCTTGTTGCACAGTACAAGGATATCCTCTGCGAACCTGATTGCAGGTTCATTCCACTGTTGTATCCTGTTTAATCTCATCCTCATTTCTTCTTTGTTGGCGTCTGAGGCAAAATCCTCAATTAGGCGGCTCTTGAAATTTTCCCAGCTGGTGAAACTTACTTTGTGTAGGTTCAGCCAGGTTTTGGCGCTACCAATCATATTCATGGCAGTATAACGGGAGATAATGTAGTCTGCCCAATGGTACAGGAAGCCAATTTCTTCAAGAGATTCAATCCATGGGCGAGGGTCTTCTGTTCCATCATACTTGGGGATGTCGATGTTGGGATTCAGGACAACTGGGTCGGAACTAGCATCTCTACCAATTGTTGCACCAGGTTGCGGCTTGGCAGACTCTTCAGCCTTGATTCTCTCCTGTGCTGGGTCTTGCATCTTACCAGAGCGTGTTTCAACCATCCTACAAATTTATAAAAGGGAATAATGAGATAAGTCTACTTTATGTAGCCACCAGAATAATTTATTTATTTTCTCACATCAAAGAGAGCAGTGAAGTCACAGTGTACCTAAATACAAATGATGATAATCTAAAAATAATCTGTTTTAAATAAATATCATAGAATATAAAAATAAATAAATATATACTTTAAATTTCAAATATATTAAAAATAATATAATAAATACGCCATTAATCATGATGTAACAATATAAATAATGCTGTAAATTTTGTCAAGTGGAAAATTAGGAAATACAAACTTCAGGAAAACTCAGCAATTTATTTAAGGTAAGCAAAAAGTATAAATGATAAAAAAGATAAGCAAAATGAGGGAAGTTTACGGAGTAGAAAATTATAAACATCAAAATTGATAATCTGTTAACAAAATAATAAATACTTTGTTACAGTACTTAATGAAATTAAGCATGAAGATATACACAATTTTTGAATTATAGATTGGAAAAACAAGGTAATAAAACAAATCCAAGTAAATAGTGTGTGATGTATCGGTAACAGCGTTGTTACCATTCATTCAGAACTTTTGTCTGATCATGGTAAAAACGTTGTTACAGAAACGTTACACACTATTTATTTATTTTAGTTTTGGTTTCATTATCCTGTGTCTTTAATGAAATTATATTTAACTGTGAATGTGTGTGCTCTTTTATGTAAATAGTTTTCTCTATTTAATTTTTTAAAATTTTATTTCAACACACAAAACGCGATATTCCCGCTAAGGATAAATGCGTCTAATTAAATTTCTAAACAGAAATAGTTATAAAGAAAAATAGTAAAGTTAATATAGTAAATAGTTATACAAGAAAATAAAATTAATAATGATAATAAAAAGAGAAACAATAAGATATATTAGGAACCTGATCTTTTAAGTTTAAAAATATATTCATAAATATACAGTATTTACAAAAAAGGCTAAATCTGTGATATATCTCTCTAGTATTCACAAATTCATATAGATATGCAATATTATTTACTGTCTGTTGTCTAGCATGATGTAGTAGAATGGGCATTCCAACAGTAGGTGTCTTGAGTCCTGAGTTTCCTTGTCACAGTAACAGCTAGTGTCCTCAACCGCATTAATTGTTGATTTAAAAAAATCCCCTAAAATTTTCGTGGTTCGTTGTTAACTTGCTATTATAAAAGTTAGAATGGAAAAAGGATAGAATTCCATACGGGAAAAAGCTTTGAAATCTTTTGAAAATATAAATGTAAATCAAACTTTGAATTTAAATCAATTGACATTCGACTAGAAACCAATATCTAATAACTATGCAATAATATATAGATTTTATTATTTTGATTTATAAGTCGCGCCCTTGACAGACAAAGAACAATAACTTAAAATTCTAGTCTAGGATGAGAATTCCAAATTTCTACTCTGAGAAATTCTAAATGAATTTAAGCTTAATTAAATAGAGGTACATAGGCCAGATTGGAATTATATTGAGATATTTCATAGGAATATAAAATTTAAAAAGGAAAGATTATCTTTAGAGGGTGGGTATCACTAGAATTTGGGACAAGAACTATAAATACATTTGAAGATATTCCGCAACAATATGCTTTTCACTATTAAATTTAAAAAGTAGTTAAAAGCTAGATATAAATTGAACATAATAGTTAGGAATCTATATAATAATATTTGTGATTATTATTATTATATTACTTTATTTATTTATTTTGAATATAATATTATTTCCAAGAGATCATAGTCTTTGACGAGTTTAATATTTGTTTTTGACTCGCGCTTTAGATGTTGTACTAAATTCGAAAAATCACGTGAGAACGCCCTTGCAACCTTAGAACAATTTTTAACGCTTTGCCAAATGCTTTATTTTTATTTATTTCTCCTGACGAAGACAAAAGATTTTTGTAGAAACGTTGAGAAAATAAAAAACTCTAGCTGGACGAAGTGTCTATTTTTCATATAAATAGAGGTGATATCAAATTTAAAAAAGCTAACTATCCTGTTTTAGTTAAAACCAAATTGAAATATAAGCGTCATCTATAGGCTGTATCAACAAACTAGAGAACTCGGGTCTGTGACACAGCAACAACACCAGCTTTAGCAATTATAGAACGCTCAGTTTAAAACCCTGGTTTAGAGTAAATGGCTCTCGTCAGACTACACAGGGTGGGGTATTTTAATCTCAATAAAATGTACAAAAATCCATGAAATCTTCGGGACTTGCCAAAGAGGTGTTAGCTGTCATAATGGCAGTTTTGAAAATTAGATAGAATGTTTTCCAATAGGATATATTATTTTCTGAAAGTAAATGTCATCTCTCTCGTCAAAACAAACGTAAATATTATAAGCCATTTATGGGTGATTATAAAGATCACTTCAAAATTCCATAAATATTTCTTAATATTCGAAACTATTATAGAGACGCGACAGATTATTTTAAAAATAAAACAATTTCTATTATATATTTATAATTATATGTAATTCTGCTGTCCTCAAAGCTTATGTTCATAGTTCATCTAAAATACCCATTCCAAGAGTCTAGCATTAGTATCACTATAAAAGGAAGTTCCAAAAATGCAATATAACAGCGGTATGGTAGATTAAACTGGCGAAACATCTGGGAGGGTTCACCACTGATAAGCCAGGCCCTCCCATTAATTTTTCCATTGCAGTAAGGGCAGTAGAAATTGTTTTATTTTTAAAAGAATCATACGCGTCTATAATAGTTTCGAATTTTGATATAGACGGTGCGCTAATGCATCATAATATTTCTTATTATATCGTCACCTAAAAATTTAGTAAAAACAAACTTAATGAGATGACAGGGAAATATATGTATATATTTATTTTAAAGGCAAGAACGAATAAAAAATTATAAAATACATGAGAAACAAGGTTTGTATATAATATATAAATTTCAAAATTGATAATCAGTTAATGAAATAATGAATACTTTGCTATACAATATGTTCATAAATCGAGAAAAATTGAACTATATTTCATTAGAATATTCTAAAATCTCTTGGCTACAAAATCATAATTAGAGAGATGTCGTTATAAGCGGGAAATAAATAACGATTATCTAGAACACAGTGATCAATGAGGAAAGAAAATTAGTGAATTGTGAAGTTATATACTGAGGAGTTTTGTTTGTATAATATTTGATGAGTTTTGATGAAGTTCGCAAAAGATAAATGCGTGGATAAATAGACGAAAATATATTGATTAACTTTGAAGTTATTATTATGAAATATATCAATAGACAGAGTAGGTTAACATAAAATAAAAAACATGTTGATCCTTCTTATGTATTCTGATTATCTTTTTGTATATTGTTTTTATAATTCGCTGTGAATATTTGCATAATGTCTTAAACGGGTTTAAGAGGTTTAGTGCGAGGAGATTTCCCCAAGTAATCGCTCTGTGAGGCGGGCGTCGATATGACGTGTTAAGCCCGGAACATTCTTCCAGCGTGACGTCAATCGCTGGGGCAGAGCTCTGCCTTGACCTGGTGGCCCAGCTGATCAATTCTTAGGGATGTCTGCCGGGTTACTGCCGCAGGTGATGCCATGGTGCAGTTCGGGGTCAGAGTCCTCCCTTGACCTGGTAGCCCTTACTGATCAATTCTCGGCGGAGTCTGCCGGGTTACTGGGACGGCCGCAGTTTCCTTACAGGTTATCCGTTTCGTCTTATATCTTTGGTACAAAGTTAGATCAGAGTCTTTCTTTCACCTAGTGGCCTTATCTGATCAATACTTAAGAATCTCTGCCGTGTTATCGAGATAGCCGCACACTGCAGCGGCCTTATAGGTGTTCCGTTCAGTCCTATATCTTTGGTACAATGTCAGATTAGAGTATTTCTTCCACCTAGTGGCCCTATCTGATTAATTCTTTAGAATGTCTGCCGTGTTACTGAGACGTCCGCATACTGCAGCGGCCTTACAGGTGATGCTTTCCGCCATGATGCGGAATTAGTTCGAGTTCAGAGTCCTCCCTTGACCTAGTGGCCCTTACTGATCAATTTGTGGCGGTGTCTGCAATGATTACTGAGCCGGCCGCACTCCGCAGCGGCCTTACAGGTGATACCTTCCGCTATGTTGCAACGTTATTTCGGGGTCATATTATTCTTCCTTGACCTAGTGGCTCTTGCTGATCAGTTATTAGGTATGTCCGCCGGGTTACTGAGACGGTCGCATACCGCAGAGGACCTTACAGATGATACATTATACCGTATCTCCTTAGTGGTCAAAGTTCACCCTTGGTACTGGCTGATCATTTCTCGGCGATATCTGCCGTGTTACTGGGACGTTCGCATACCGCAGAGGCCTTACAGATGATACATTATACCGTATCTCCTTAGTGGTCAAAGTTCACCCTTGGTACTGGCTGATCATTTCTCGCGATATCTGCCGTGTTACTGGGACGTTCGCATACCGCAGAGGCCTTACAGATGATACATTATACCGTATCTCCTTAGTGGTCAAAGTTCACCCTTGGTACTGGCTGATCATTTCTCCGCGATATCTGCCGTGTTACTGGGACGTTCGCATACCGCAGAGGCCTTACAGATGATACATTATACCGTATCTCCTTAGTGGTCAAAGTTCACCCTTGGTACTGGCTGATCATTTCTCCGCGATATCTGCCGTGTTACTGGGACGTTCGCATACCGCAGAGGCCTTACAGATGATACATTATACCGTATCTCCTTAGTGGTCAAAGTTCACCCTTGGTACTGGCTGATCATTTCTCCGCGATATCTGCCGTGTTACTGGGACGTTCGCATACCGCAGAGGCCTTACAGATGATACATTACGCCGTGTCGCCATAGTGTAGCATTCAGAGTTAGAGTTCTTCCATTATCCGGTGGCACTACTGATCAATTCTCAGCATGGCTGGAAGGATTACTGGGATAGTCGCACACTGCAGCGGCCTTACAGATGATACATTACGCCGTGTCGCCATAGTGCAGCGTTGCGAGTTAGAGTTCTCCCATTATCCGGTGACACTACTGATCAATTCTCAGCATGGCTGCAGGGATTACTGGGACAATGGCACACTGCAGCGGCCTTACGGGTGATGCCTTTCAGCATGTCGCGATGGTATAGTTCAGGGTCACAGTTCTTTTATGACCCGGTGGCCCTTGGTGATCAATTCTTAGGGATATCTGCCTGGTTACTTAGACAGCTGCTTACCACAGGGTCCTTACAGCTGATTCATTATCTTCTTGGTACAGTTAGTGGTCAAAGTTCTCCCTTGGCTGATCATTTCTCGGCGATATCTGCCGGGTTACTGGGACTGCCCTACGCCATAGTGAAGGTGCAGCGTGTATCATTGGTGTAGAACCAGTTATTGTCAATCCTGCCTTGATTCTAAAGCACTAGCTGATAAATATTTATTCTCCAAATTCTTCAATTTTCTATCCTCCCAACATTTCACATGTTCCTAAATATTATATTTTTCTTTGAAATAAATTGTTTTTCTACATTTTCATCCTTTGACCTGGGTTAGATTCATCTTGTTTGCAGATTTGGTGGTATGGATTAACTTTGGGTACATTGCAAACGGCCTACTTCAGTATTACCTCCTTTGTTACATAAATATCATCTTCCCGCAACTCTTCTATATGTAATCTACAAAGACAAAGAACGCCTCTACCCTCAAAATTAACGTCAAAACTAGACGCCATCTATTGACTGTCGCCGCAAACTAGCGGCTTCTGGTCGGTGACAAAGCCACGACACCAACTTTGGCAAACTGAGAAGCGTCCACTAATAGACCACGGTTTCGGGCTAATGGCCCTCTTCCGTCCAGGGCGGTATTTATTCCATGAGATCCACACGAGATCTAATAGAATCTTCGCAATCTACCAAAGAGGTGTTTAGATGGCAAAGTGGCTAGGCAAATTCTATGGCTAAAATATAGATGGAAAATTTGGCGGGAGGATATTGACCTACAAAGACAACGGTCGTCTATTCCGTATTGTATAAACACCTTTTTTTATTCGTACGCCTGTAAATAGAGCTTCACAATCAGAATTTTCATTTACATATTTTCTAAACGGAATTTGATACTAAGGCATATAATTTAAAATAAAATCTATAAATGAAAGAGAATATTAAGCACCATAATATCAAATATTTGAAAGGTTATGCCCAAGTTCTCTCTAAAATAAATAAACAAGTGTTCCATTATACTAGATAAAATTTAACATTTTAACTATAAATATATGGAAATTAAAGAGTGTTTCTAACCTATACAGCGATATATAAACATATGCTATCGTTAGAATGTTCTAGAATTAGAAGGGTGGATAAATCTTCTCTTTATTGTGCAACTTAGAATTGCTGATGGTGGGCGCCATCTGCCGGAATATATATCAACTATTCCTTGATTTACATTATGTAGAGAGTGACAAAATGCAAATATATTAAAATGGCATATACACTCATTGAAAAACTTAAGGAAGTGTAAAGTCTTTTATGCCACCGGTCACCTGTTTTTTAAGGGGACATAGGAAATTTTGTTCACACTTGGTTATCTTGTGTGTCTTCAATAAAGATCACTGTGTATCAAATATCTTCCATAGTTATTATCTGAATCCCAATATATATGCTAAAAGGTAGAGATTCTTTAAGTGTTGTCCATGAGTGTAATTCTATGTATACTTTAGCTTCATTTAAGGCCTTCACCACGCTGACGATGATCAAAAGCTAGAAGCACGTGTGTGGTTGGCTCTTTTTTTATTTATCAAGAAAATGTATTCGGCCAATAATATGATATCGTTAAACATCACCAATTAATTTATATTTATTCGGACACAGGTTTAGCACAAGCAATCAGTGACTTTCAGTTGCATCATCAAAAAAATATGTTTTTTCTTCTTAACATAAAAATGTGTAAATATTAATTCAACTTCAGTTATGTAAAGTGTATATTGATTTTGAATCCCTTTCAGAGATATTCTGACGGATATATAAAGGCATACATTTTTATTGAGTAAAAATAAAATTAAAATATACAAACGACGTCCATTTTAAGCTTTTTATTTAATCTTCTGCTTTATAATTATCTTACTTTAAAATCGCTAATATTATTTAAAACCTTTTATTTTTGTTCATTTCATTCAATTCACTTCTTTATGTATGTGATTAGATGAATTTAAAAAACACACACTTCAATTTTTATTAAATATATTTGCTTAATTCGATTTTCATATATAATTCATTCGAGCATAATAATTTTTTATATTTTAGTCAAATCATTTTAAAAAGAATAAATAAATTTCAAATTGCGTTTATTTTAAGTACTATTTTCAAACATATTAATATTCAAAATCTATTTCTACACGGTCCTCTTTTACTGATATTATTAAAATATTAAAGAAGGAAGGCATATAGATCAACATTGGTGAACCTTTTTAGCGGTTTCGCCATTTTAATCTGCAATGAGATTATATTTCTAATTTTAATTATCGGTAGAGAGCGCTAAATTGAAGATAATAGATTTCATCTATGTGTATTTGATGGAATTAAATATTTATCTCGCATTTTCTATTGTTGTTTCTTATCTCCTTGTGTAAAGATTACACGAATTCCATGAGTCAATCTCATGGATTGGGATGTAGGGGTGCAGCTTTCGTTGATCATGGCACCATGTTCCAGGCACACTTTGGTGAAAGTCTGACTTTGGCTGTATTTTTTTTTTTTTTTTTTGCCGTTCCTAACATGGAAGCAGATGCCTTTGCTGACGACTCTAACATGAGTACAGACGCAGCTCCTCTGTATCCCTGGAGAAGAACTCTTGCTGAGGTCCATCAACCGGGTCAGTTGAACTCAGGATTCTCAAAGAGGTCTTTCTCCTCTTCTAACAATGCCACTGTCGGTCCGCGACTGCTTATTCGTCAGAGTTATTCTTCTTGTTTTACAGCTGGCCTTAATATCTGAAGGTCGTTGCCCTATCCGCCATCTGTGGACGCACCATGTAGCAGTCAGATCTGCCGTGCATTTTCTATTGAATACATTAAATTGGTGTTTTAGAGAAACTATATTTGGGCATTTCTTTCTAGGACTGTAGAAATTTCTATCTAAATTAAAGTTCTCAGCTATAGAAGACGATAAAAGTTGTATTGATGATATTTAATTGGTCTCTCTCCATATATCATAAGGAATATTCTGTATATAACATATATGTAAATATGTATCTATATGGGACACCTATATATTCCTTCCATAAAACCTCATGGTATATGTATATATGAAAAAACATTATTATAGAACAATTTTTAACGCCTTGCCAAATGTTTTATTTTTATTTACTTCTTCTGACGAAGACAAAATATTTTTGTCGAAACGTTGAGACAATAAAAACCTCTAACTGGCCGAAGTGTCTATTTTTGATAGAACTATGAATGCTGGCCAGGCAGCCTTTATCTTTACGATAACCTATTGCGTATATCGTAGTGCGAATATATCTTCATATGATATCACGCGCGTTGCTTTGTAAACAAATATTTTTAATAGATCAATACCATCGATATAGTTTAGTGTAGATAAATGATATATGTGTAGAAGACAGATGGGGAGAATGACCCTCTAATCTGTTCCTTCCACTTAATCCCACACCGCTCCTAGCGATTAACTCCCAGTAAACATTTTCTCACATTGCAGAAGATCTTGTCGAAACAGAGTTCTCGTGTAACAAAATAGAAAGTTAAGATAAAATTACGAAAATATACCAATATATAATAAATTAAAGAGTTTTGCAATATATGTGATGATTTAAGACCATGGAATTGTTGTAAATAGTCTAGATATCTACTACCACATGTTCCACCCCATGACTGTATATAACTTCTTATGTACTGCCAATAGAAAGCCTCAACTAACATCAATCTGTACCGCGTAAGAATCTAATAAAGTATAACAACTGTACAGATAGAAGGAATGGAGACTAACAGGAGAAGATTAAGGTTAAAACTAATCAGGCTTAGGTGAGAGTCGAAGTCAAACCTAAGAAGTAGGCCTAGAAGAGAGCCCGACTATTAATAAAGTCACAGTTAACCTTCTGACCCCGGAAACCCTGCTAGCTAAGTTTAAGCCAATATTTCCTGACGTATCTTGTGACCGCGGAAACCATAAAAGTCGAGTAACGCCCCGTATTTCCGGAACAAGACCGGACGTATCTTCCGTCAAAGGCAGTAGCAAAGACCAATCAGCAGACATCACCTAAATAGGTCAACCAATAGAAAAAGGCCATGTGACACCTTTCGACCAATGGGAAAGAAGACAGGTCTTGGTGTTAAATCGAGAAGCAAGAATTGTCAGTATACGCTCGGCTCTCAACAAGGTAACACTTGCTCTAAAGATCTCCCTCTCTCCTCATCCCATTCCTTCTTGACGTCAGACGCTTTTAGTGGAATCTCTGTTTGTTTATTTCACCTTTGGCCCAGCTGTGTCGCCTTCCACCACGACTGCACGGTAGAGTTGACATCGAGGTTCGTCTAGCATCAGGTAACACTGGTCCCAGAGGTCCCAAGATATCACAGACTCCCCCGTCCCGAAGAGTCGACAGGATAGTGGACGCCAAGGTACAAGTAAGCAAATAGACCACTGTCTGTACAGAAAGATGGAACAGGGAAGAGAGGAGGATTCAAAGGAGCCCATGAAGACCGATACCGACTACGAAAGTGGAGAAAACACCACTTTTCCGAAGAAAGAAACCACCCTCGGTAGGACGCAGGAAGTTCCCCCCAGCCACGAGGACGCAACGCCCCCGCCGCCGGTGTCAGATGTCCTAGGGAGGTTGACCAGGACGCGACATCAGCTTTCTGCCGTGACCGGACATCGCGAGAGGTGGAATCGCTACGATGGTTCGTACGAGGCGCAGAGCTACTTCACCAACTACGACGCCCAAGCAGATCTGGCCCAACTACAATACTCTACAAGACTGAGAAAGCCACCAAACCTCCTGCAAGCACCCCTCCGAGTTACCAACACGCAAACGTATGTTACCTGCTCCCCCCGACCATCTCTAAACCACGAGCCCAGCGCAAGCAGTGAACTCTTAACTGTCCCATTGAACCTCCAACCATGGCACAAGACCAGAACTGTCCCGACATACAAGACCGCACAACAGTAGGTTCCTCCTTCTATAATTTTTATTGAACAATTTCTCGTTCGAACTGAACTGTCCAATAATGTAAACCTATTCTACTACTTGATAAGGAGCATCTATCGCTATAATTAGGCAGAATACTTTTAAAATAGTAGAAACCAGTTTGTAAAAGAAAAATACCTGTCCATCCATTTAACTTAACTATTAACGCCATAGCTAACAATATTGTCACCATAGATTATATCTTTTTGATCTTAAAAATAAGTAACATAACGCGGAATCTAAAATTCCATATCATCGATACACCCTTGCCTTTTATCATATTATCCCTTAACTCCATAAAACGATTTCTACTAATTATAAACTGTCCTCAGCTACTCCTGTATCAATATAATGTACCTCTACCAACTACCTTGTACCAATTCACTTCGTGCAAGCAACACGTGTCCCATGGACAGGTTAATACAACTGTCCCATTTACTAAATTTTCCCCCCCTGGAACGGGTTGCTCACACGTGGTAAACTCCAATGTTCTTATTTAATCTCATTATAATGTTCCTAATCCCATTTTCAACGCCCCTATGTCCTTTTCTTTCGTATCTTTAGACAGAAATAACCTAAGTCACAGCCTTCCAAAACTATTCCAACCGTTAAATTCCCACATAATTACACTCCTTCCTTTTACATGCATATTAAATATCGACAAATCACTCTCAACAAAATATACAACACCCTCTCACATAACTTTTTCCAATTGACAACAATTTTTAGTGCGCGACTTCACACCCAAATCTAATTTCGAGCCACACAAGCTTTATTACGTCGCCCTACTAAACACACACGCAAAAAATTATTTTTTTTACATTAAACGTGTCATATCCACTAATAATATAAAAAATTCTCGATATGTTCGTACAACCAGCACCCATGACTTTAGTAAATTTGTTATTCTTAGTGAAACAGGTTAGATTTTGTACAAAACAAAGACTTCACGTGACACCTTTTCATTTACAATTTGTTTCGCTTCGTGTCACAAAGCCACACCACAAAACTCTTTTCAGGCCAAAGACGCCTTCATCACGCCTGTGACACCTTTAATCACACATTGTCCACGTAGATAGTCGCAATTTCATTCAATTCTAACCCGATATCAATGAATAACATTTTTACTAAGTCCGCCAAAAACCATTCGATTTAATATCAACAGATACAATATCCGAATTTTCGAAATACAAACACAAATCGAACAAATGCTTGAACACAGGGTAATTACAACTTCTGTATCTCCCTATATCAATCCCATAACGCTTATCACCAAACGTGACAAATCAAACGCTTTTGTGTTTACAATTATAGAAATAAATTCTCCGAGCGTATTCCGAATTAACATACCCAATGTCACTAATTCATGGTCATCAGAAAACCGCGTTTACAAAAGTGGGAGACAACCACCAAGCAAGCTGCCCCCACAAAGGGCCTCTGACCCAAATAAATATGCCCGCCACCGCCGGAATCACATTAAAAATAGCTTCGCTCCCCTCTCTTCCGCTGCACACGAGCAAACAAACAGCCGACATCTTGTTACGACCCGTCGCCACCCCGATGTCACGCTAATGGATTTTTCGCTACCTATTAAATTAAATATTAGTGCGTGCCAAAGACAACACTTTACCTAAAAATCACACACATCCACACATGTTTAAAAAAAAACAACAAAAACAACCCTTTATCGGTTAGAATAGATCGCCGTGTTTCTCCTGCACACACAGAATAAATGCCGCTTTAGGAAGAATCACGTTTTCACCTAAACGTGGCGCAGGGAACAAAAAATCGACAACATTAGGACTCAGTTAGTTTCACAGTTAGAAACAATGTGACCCACGAGTCACGTCAAACATAAAACAAATTCGATAAGTTAGAAAAACTTAGGCCAACAAGACCAAAGATATCAATCGAGGACAATTTAAAGCTCTCTCCACCCATCCTAAAAAAACAGGAACATTACATTTGGCCTACAACTTTCAATTCTTTCACGATATATAATTTCTATGTATAATCTTACTTACTCTTCTTTCTCGATGAACATTTTTTAAAATTTTTCATTTTAATAATCTTGTATATAATCATTATATAGCTCTTATAATTGTTTTTTTTTTAACGTCAACCAATCAGTTTAGATTATTGTCATTTTATTTTATTTTTCTTTACCAAAACTTATTTACTTTTGCTTTATGACTCTATTCTATAATCAACTTTATATTTTATCTTTCATATCTAATAATCTCAAGTTTATATTTCATGTTTATATCACTAATTTGCCTTTTGTCATTTTATATTTTTTCTCACTTTATAAATTAGATGTTATTTACATTGTTTCATCTTCCGCTACCATGTCAATGCTATCGAGTATATTATTGCTCATTATTAATTTTCATTTAATATTTTCACTTTCTATTACCCCTTATATGCTGCTGTAGTGTGTTAATCTTTGTATTATATCATCACTATTTTTACTTTTTTTTAAAGATTACTTTGCATTTACTTCGCAATTCTATTTTCGATTTTTTAAATCCTTTAACGCTATATGCAAAGCCTTAATTTCGCAATTTCACATCTCAATGATGTATTCTTTTATAATCAAACTAAAAATCATGATTAAAAACAGGGCAATCTTCAATAACCTCTTAAACAACCACTTTAAAGGTTACTTCTTAATAAATACTAACCCTTTTCCGCAGGAACTTTTAACTCCTTCGCAGGCTAGACTTGACCTACTTTGATTTCGTAATTAACAATCTTGACACACCGTCCCCCAGATTTACCTATCTCTACTTCTGGCTTGGATACGTGCAAATTGTATTTTTTTTAATATATTCCAGGGCACTCTCATGCCACACGCTGGCACATCTTTTTTTTTTATTTTACTCTTTTTCTCGCTAAGCCCCTGACGACTCTAATTAAAACTTTGATTTCTGGTCACTGATCTTCGCCCTCATTTATCCTGCATGCGTACGTCTTAACGACTAATTACTAAAACCCATAACAATCCCCCTTATCTTACTTTTCGATTGTGGTACTGTAACTTTATTCGGTCCTTAAATTTACATGTGAAACATGGCCTAGGTTTTCCGCGCCGTGCACATTAAATGGTTTGGGACTTGAGTCAAAGTGACATTGCCGCAACCAAGTAATAACTAACCCCTCAACCCTTTCTAACGCCCATCACGAAGAGATCATGATTTTCCCATCCAATCATTTTTATTTTCACCTATAATCATTATATGTTCTCTATTAAATATTTCATTCATATTTTTATTTTTACTTGTATGTTTAGTATTAGTTGTTTATACTTTATTATCTCTTATGGATATACAGAAATCAACCCCATGTTATATACCAACTCACTTTAATTAATTTTTAAAAAATTACTTCCTTAATAACAGTCTTCCTATTCCGCTCTCTTAAATCCCTCCATATGAACCCTCTCACATCCGGGGCCATCTGTGATGATTTAAGACCATGGAATTGTTGTAAATAGTCTAGATATCTACTACCACATGTTCCACCCCATGACTGTATATAACTTCTTATGTACTGCCAATAGAAAGCCTCAACTAACATCAATCTGTACCGCGTAAGAATCTAATAAAGTATAACAACTGTACAGATAGAAGGAATGGAGACTAACAGGAGAAGATTAAGGTTAAAACTAATCAGGCTTAGGTGAGAGTCGAAGTCAAACCTAAGAAGTAGGCCTAGAAGAGAGCCCGACTATTAATAAAGTCACAGTTAACCTTCTGACCCCGGAAACCCTGCTAGCTAAGTTTAAGCCAATATTTCCTGACAGGACCGGACGTATCTTGTGACCGCGGAAACCATAAAAGTCGAGTAACGCCCCGTATTTCCGGAACAAGACCGGACGTATCTTCCGTCAAAGGCAGTAGCAAAGACCAATCAGCAGACATCACCTAAATAGGTCAACCAATAGAAAAAGGCCATGTGACACCTTTCGACCAATGGGAAAGAAGACAGGTCTTGGTGTTAAATCGAGAAGCAAGAATTGTCAGTATACGCTCGGCTCTCAACAAGGTAACACTTGCTCTAAAGATCTCCCTCTCTCCTCATCCCATTCCTTCTTGACGTCAGACGCTTTTAGTGGAATCTCTGTTTGTTTATTTCACCTTTGGCCCAGCTGTGTCGCCTTCCACCACGACTGCACGGTAGAGTTGACATCGAGGTTCGTCTAGCATCAGGTAACACTGGTCCCAGAGGTCCCAAGATATCACATATATATGTGCAAAAAATAATAGAAAGAAATAAAAAGGTCAGGTGTTGATATTAAAAACAAAAAAAGCATATCCTGATCCCGAGCACATGTGTTTTTAGACGTTCCACTAGATGACGCTCTGCCATCTAAAAATCACATGTGCTCGTGGTCAAGATATGCCTTCTTTGTTTTTAATATACATATATATATATATTTGCATATATATACATATATATGTAATGCCTCGATAAAGGTTGGCGTTCAGCCAGCCGAAATATTGGCAAAATAAATCTTTTATTAAATCCAATATATGCCTTTTATTATCTAATATATATATATATATATATATTTACATACATATATATATATATATGTTTATTCGAATAAACATACATGTATATCTTTTAAAAATATAGAGAATGCGATATAAAAACTATAAAATAGACTAAATTAGAATAAAGTATTTATATATACCTTGAAATATTTTATAAGAATTCATTGTTGGAAAATTGTCGCTTAGGAAAATTAGGCGCTTGAATTTTAAGAAAGGTTTTAATCCAAAATACAAGGGGGGATCAATAAATAAGGTGAATTATCTTATTTCTTAAAAATTAAAAAAATAAAAATAATATAAACCACATAATATTAAAATATAACATCGAGAGACTATTTAAGGTGTTCTGTTCTTTTTTTTCCCACGCGCGGCGCGAGACTTATAAATAAACTAAAATGGAAGCTCCCTTGAAGGATTGCACCACGCTTGAACAACGTGTAGTTATTCGTTTCTTGAATGCAGAAGGTATTCAAACATCTCAAATATGCTAAAGAATGGAAAATATCTATGGTGAGTCTTTTTTGTCTCAAAAAAACATTTATAAATGGGTTAACGAGTTCAAAAATGGACGAATTACATGTACCGATATAGAGCGACCTGGACGTCCAAGTGTTACAACGACGCCAAGCACGATAAATGCGGTTGAAAACTTAATTTTGGAGAATAGAAAAATATCCATTTTTACCATAGCCGACAATGTATGAACGTATGAACAGCGACCTTTATTGTGACCTTCTTGTAAATAAGCTAAAGCCCGGTATAAGAAACAAAAGAAGAGGGAAGCTTAGTAAAGGTGTTCTCTTCCTTCATGATAATGCAAGGCCGCATACATCATGTAAAACTGTATCTACAATCATTAAATTAGGTTTTGAAGTTTTAGAACATCCTGCACATATTCCAGACCTAGCCCCCTCTGAATATTTCTTTTTTGGACTACTTAAGAAGGAGTTAAAGGGAAAGCGATTTGACTCGGATGAAGATGTCCAGAAAGTGGTGCAAGATTTTTTTTCACACGCTTCCTAAGAGTGCCTATAAAGAGGGTATTTACAAGTTGCCAGAACGATGGATACGATGTATAGAAAGCCATGGTGATTATTTTTAATAAATCAAGTCCTAATTTTTAATATCGTTCTTTTTTTAGATATAAATTATAATTCACCTTATTTATTGATCCCACCTTGTAGTAACGATCACTAAAGACATTATTTCAACCAATATATAGCCAACTTGCTGGGAAGTTTCCAGCCAAGTGTTCCCAATTCTATATTTTATATTCTGTTGAATAGTTGCATAAATTTGTCCAGCACAATAACTTTAAATGTTTCCATCCTCGGCACACAGAATCTGTGCTAGGTACAGTGCTTAGTTATGTAGCGAACTGTGCTATATTATATGGCGATATGAACATCCTCCATGGAAACATTTCTAGTATTTGCACATACACATAGTACTTGCGCACATATGCATAATATATTTGCGCACATATACTAAATATTTTAACAAATACATAATATTTATGCATATACACATAGTATTTGCACATAAGCATAGTACTTGCGCACATATATATAGTATTTGCGCCCATATACATAATATTTGTACCTATACCCAATACCTAGGTGCACATATACATAATATTTGCACATACTTCTAGTACTTGCACACATATGCATAGTACTTGCACACATATACATAATACTTGTGTGCATATATACACAGTATTTGAACATATACATAGTATTTGCACATATACATAGTATTTGCGAACATATAAATAATATTTGAACATGTACTTATGTGCACATATAAATAATACTTGTGTGCATATATACACAGTATTTGAACATATACATAGTATTTGCGAACATATAAATAATATTTTAACATATACCTAATGCTTATGCGCACATGTAAATAGGATTTGAACATACTCATGTACTTGTGCCCATATGCATAGTATTTGCACATATACATAGTATTTGCGAACATATAAATAATATTTGAACATGTACCTAATACTTATGTGCACATATAAATAATACTTGTGTGCATATATACACAGTATTTGAATATATACATACTATTTGCACATATACATAGTATTTGCCTATATACATGGTATATGCGCCGCACCCATACATAGTATTTTGCTACTGTTGGAGGCTCTGTAATTTTCGTCTCCATTTACATTCCACCACCACCCCCATATAATATGGCCGCCATTCACTTGTCCCTAGAAGGTTATTATTATATTAGGCCTAAAATATAGGCTTAGTTGATGGAGAACTTCCGGTCACGTCGAGCGGAAGGGGCGTGGCTTGGTGACATACTGCTCGTGGATATACGCAGTCCGACCACTGCAGAAACATTGTCGTCCTGTGATAATCACGTGTGTTCTATTGTCGCCAGAATACATAGTCTGTTGATCAGCAAAACAAAAGAGAAGTCAGAGTAAAATAATACTACACTTGAAGATAATCAAATATAATATTGTAACGTAGAAATCAAGTCTTTGTATATCTGGAGATGTGAAAGTATTTATTGATGACGTCACCACGACTAGTCGACAATTATCAACCAAACTATCTACAGCTAGAGAATATCGAGCAAGCAAGCTAGGTAACTAAATAATGATTTTACGATTAATAAATCTGTTTCCAAATATTTTCATTGAATAATTAAATTAAATAATAAATTATTTCTTCGCCACAATATTTTAAAAGATTATTTATTTATTGGAAGTTTGATTGGAATATTATATGGCTATATCAACCCAATTTTTGCCTTAATTCCCGATAGTGCACATTCTTGCAATAAATTGATAAAGAGAGAGCAATCTCTCGAAATATTTTGTGATTATTTTTTCTTTACAGATCCAGGTACGCCCTTTTATATAACCTTAATTCCCGATGTTACTCACTGTCACTCTTTTCATAGGAATGATCAGAAGAGAGACAGCGAATCTCTGAAAGGTCAGAAACTAAATAAAATATTTTTTGATGCAGTCAATAATTTTCCCAAATAAACATAATATCTGTATTATGATTTTATCGGTAAATAATTGATCTCAAAATAATAATATAGACCATTCTCTTTCTAAAATATAGTCTCAAAAACCCTTGCGTCCTCTATTAACAGTCTCTACAACCCAGTAGACTCAGGTTAATGCCACAACACCAGTTTAAACTAGAGACAAGACTGGGAAGGTTCACCACTGATGTCTGTGTATTGTGTTTAGCCAAGCCTTCCCAATATTTTTATCGTAGAATTCTACAGTAATATACATTTTTCAAGGAGACAAAGGCAATTTATTCTAACTTTGTTATCTCGTTTGTCTTCAATAAAGGTCACTGTAATATCTTTCAGAGTTATTGTCTGAATCCCGATATACATGCAAATAGGTACAACTTCCTTAAGTTTTATCTATGAGTGTATTTATTATTCAGGAGAATATATATATACACAATCTATATATGTAAATATATTATAATACTTAAATTTCAATGAGTATCTTAATTCACATGTACAATCAAGTATGTGGTATATATGATATATTATAAAATCACATTTTAGTTTATTAATATATATATATATTTATACTGAAAATGTTCGTGATTCAAAACTACCAACACTGCTGCCATCTATGAGTAATAGAGTGTATTAAATATTTGAGAAAAACAAAAGTAAAGTCAAAAAACACCAAAAGTGGAAATATACAATACCAATATATTAGTAAGTATTAAAACAACTATTCACCATTCTCAATATATCGGAAAATATATATCTCTATCACTGAATAATAATTTATACCAAGTCAAACTGGCAACGCAGTGAATGCCAATTAAAATTCTCGGAATGTTGATATTTGATGCTTCCGCATAATTGAAGGATCATTAGGGAATTCCGAGTTACTGATTGGTCGAGCCATTAGTCCTTGTTTGGGACGTAATTGGTCAGTGTATTTAGTTATATAAGACCGATAAAATGGTTCTATTTCTGGCCAAGAGATGGCATTGCTTTTCAAAAAAATGAGTATTTCTATAATTGAAATAGGGGTTTACTCTGCAGACTTATTATGTCAAAAGATTTCCTGTGTTGCATTTGAATAATTAAATAGGGAAGTATTTTTCTCCTTTTAGTCAAAGTATACATGGTATAGAGTATGATAATCATGGTAGATAAGGGTTGGGAAATGTTTTATTTGTAAAAAGAATAATCGCGCTAAATTTAGGCGTCATTTCTTGTAACATAGATCGCTCGCTAAAAGTCCGTCAAACAACACTCACACACAATGCCACAAATAGTATTAATGTAACTCTATGTGTGATTTCTCTCTGTAATGTTATTTTATTTTAAAATTATAATTCCCAGATCAGAATACTCTGTAAAAGGTCTATCGCTAGATTTTCGCAGCTTTCCTTATATAAACCAATTGTTGTTGTTTCCCGTTGGCCGGCTCAAATATTTTGTAGATATGTAAATAAGTCTTTTGTTTCCTTCATTCTTCACGCCTTAAGTAAGGTACACTTTATCAATTATGTATTTTATATTCCTTCAGTACAATTGAAGCAAATTATGATTAAATTTTATTTTATTATTTCTACCACGACTGCACAATAACATAAAATACTCATGTATCCAAAATATAATCAGCAACAACAAGTAATAATTCTATATCTCAATAATATTATAAAATCATTGAAATCTTTTATATATATATATATATATATATATTAAAAATAAAGAAGGCATTTCCTGACCACGAGCACATGTGCTCTTTAGATGGCAGAGCGCCATCTAGTGGAGCAAAAATAAACTAAACGTTTATTAAATTTCTCCGTGATATTTGGCCAACCCAATTTCTTGATAAATCAAAAAAAGCCATCCACGAACGCGTTTCGCGCTATTGGCGCTCGTCAGCGTGGAGTAGGCTGTAAACACTGCGACCAAAAATATTTTTGGTCCCAGAGGCTTCCCGAAAAACCAAGAAATGGGTATTTAAGGCCAAATTTACGTAAAGACGCTTAACACATGAAAATACAACAGATAAAAATAAAAGATAAGTGGTTCAGGTGTTAATATTAAATATATATATACAAGTATGTTGTAATGTGAATGGATAAGGAAATGAACACACCAGAGGTTAGTGGCGACACAAGAAGGTTACTTCTCTA
Source organism: Cordylochernes scorpioides (assembly GCA_030710605.1). NCBI lineage: Eukaryota > Metazoa > Arthropoda > Arachnida > Pseudoscorpiones > Chernetidae > Cordylochernes > Cordylochernes scorpioides. The sequence goes on from CP092867.1 coordinate 44,262,912, forward strand.
AAAAAGACGTGCTGAGATGAGTTCAGCAATAAGATTGCCCAGTACGACCGCATCTCTTTATGAACTTTTAATCCCAACTGTCTTCAGAAGTTCCCACTACCGGGACCAAAATTCGGACCTTTCCTGTTCCCTGTTGTCCTGTTGTGAAGTTATGTGGCGCCAGGCTATCACGGCTATCTCTGGGAACGTCAGCCTTTCTTTAACTTTATTTTAGTTCCTGGGAATATGATGCATTAGCGCTCCATCTGTTATATTAAATTTAACCTATTTTTCTACTAATCAATTTTCTACTGCCCTTACTGCAATGATAATATTTTGGGAGGGCCTCAGTAGCATCAGTGATGAATGATCTGATGAACCAGGCCTTCTTAATATTTTATCATTGCAGTAAGAACAGTAAAAAATGGATTTATTTTTAAAATAATAATATGCGTCAAAAATAGCTTATATTTCTTATAGTTCCAAGCAAGTTACAATAATAAGGGATATTTTAACTTATATATAGTATAATTAGTTCTATTATCTAATGATTTAAGTATGGATTGTTCTATTTTCAGAATATATATACACTGCGTGACATTGAAAATGGAACACCAAGAAATAGTGGCCAGAAAGTGATGAAACTCGGCAGACAGAGAGAGACAGGGACGAACAATAAGTGATCTTTATTTCAAAATGATAGTCATAATACAGAGCGAGAACGGCGTCGGCTTAGTAGCAAGTAGGACCACCGCGGACGGCGATGCACGCAGCAACACGTCTAGGTAGAGAGTCAATCAGAGTACGGATGGCGTCCTGAGGGATGGCTCTCCATTCCCTCTCAACCATTCGCCACAGTTCGTCTTCTGAACGCGGCTGTGGCAAGGCATGCAAACGGCGTCCAATGATATCCCAGACGTGCTCGATTGGTGAGGGATCAGGAGAGTACGGTGGCCAGGGAAGCATCTGTACATCTTGCAGAGCTTGTTGGCTAATGCGAGCAGTGTGCGGTCGGGCGTTATCCTGCTGATAAAGGGCATTGGGTACCCCCTGAAGGTAGGGGAGTGTCACCGGTCGCAGCACATCATCAACGTATCGTTGGGCCGTCATAGTGCCCTGAATACGAAGTAAAGGTGACCTGGAATCATACGCGATTGCGCCCCAAACCATGATTCCACGTTGTCGCACGGTGGGGCGTTCCACAATTGCTGCCGGATTGGACCTTTCTCCACGTCGACGCCACACGCGTACACGGCGACTATCACTGGACAAGCAGAAACGCGACTCATCTGAGAACACGACCCTGTGCCATTCCGTCATCCACGTCGATCTAGCCCGGTACAATTCCAAACGTTGGCGCCTATTCGGTGGGGTCAATGGCAGTCTTCTTAGCGGACGGCATGAGTGCAAGCCATTAGCAACCAATCGACGGGAAATGGTTCTGGTCGAGATGGAATGATCTAGGGTGTCTTGCACATGTTGCAGGATGGCGGTACAAGTGGCTTGTGGGGCCGCCACTGCTTGTCGAAGGATACGCCGATCCACACGTGCTGACGTCACTCTGGTTGCACCGACATTCCTATAAATTGCCACATTTCCTTGTTCCAACCATCTTCTCCACAGTCGGTGCACCGTGGACGCACCAAGGTGTGTATCAGCTGCGATTTGATGTATGGACCAACCTGCCCTTTTCAGTCCGATCACCATGCCCCTCGTAAAAGCGCCTGTCTGCTTGAACTGCCTCCGTTTACGATGACCTGGCATTCTCTGTTATTACACGTGTCTTTTGACACAAGAACAAAATTTCTACAATGATTTTCCTTGAAGAAATAACGACACGAATACTGTCCTTTCTGCAAGTTCCTTCCCTTATATCTTACTCCATGTGCGCACGAGAGCTGCGCATTTTACATCATTTGCATAACTCGATTAGGCGCGTCTACCCTGAAATTTGCATAATTTTCTGGCCACTATTTCTTGGTGTTCCATTTTCAATGTCATGCAGTGTATATACTTATGTGTATATATTGTTTTGTATTTGTTATTAAAGTTTAAAACACATTTAAACGTTATGTATTTTATTCAATGAAGATCAAAATTACATAAATATCACAATTAATTATATATCATAACTACATAACATTAAACCATCTCTTTTTTTTAGTTTTGTTTTTGTCACCGGTCCAATATTTTTATTTTCACAGACTAAATTATGAGATTAATTTATAAATGAAAAATATGCAAATAAACAACTATATAAATCATATATGTGTATATAAATTCTCTAAATATATAAAGATATATAAAGATTCCAGAGAAGAGGGCTCCTAAAAGAATATAGGCGTTCATCCTTGAGGAAAAATAGGAAAAAGTTATCAATAAATACTGGAGATAAAAGATAAACTTGTCATCTTCTATATAGATAAATTCTGATATTTTATTCATTTCTCTCTCATAACTTTCTATGATTTCATTTTTTATATTCAAGAATAGAATTCGGGGGTAAACACCAGTTCTTTCACATCAGCTTCAGGAATAACTTCAACTTTTTCTTATATTAATCATTTTTCTGCTTCCATGTGAGGTGTACGAGGAATTAGGCAAAATATATTAGTTTAAAATAATATCGTGATTTTTTAATTCAAAAAAGTAAACAATATAATTAGATATATGAAACAATAAATAATAAATTTATGGATCTACGATTTTTCAAGAGAAATTGAATGACTATTAATATATATAATATTGATATTTTCAAACTAAAATTAAAAAATATACAAATTTATATAATATCAGTGAAATAGATTAATCAATTGAAAAATTCAGAAGAAATCAAAGTATATATAGTTATAGAATAATACCGATATTTATACAAACAAAAGACAATTCTATGAAGAAAAAGAAACTCTTCCTTCAGCGAATTGTCTTTTACTAAATATATATAATTGTCACACAGGTAATTATTTTATATCTATTTATATATTACTTTAACATGGGTTGTTAATTGACATTAGTGTAGATGCAGAGGTTTGATGAGAACTGGACACACATTTGTATTATAATAAATGACTATTATTTATATATGTGTGGCGACCACACTTTGCTTCAGCGAGCGTGAACTACCTTCACTAAACATAGGGGAGTAGTGTGACGGCCTCAGCAACCGCGAGCGGCAACCTGACTACGCATGCGCGGCGTCATCCGGGGCCACTCGCGTGGTAAACAACAAGGCTTGCTTCGAACGGCCGTTACTTTTTTTCTCTTTACATTTCTGGCTTTAAATAAATTATTTTATTTTATGAAAATAATTATAATTTTATCAGCGGCCTTTCCACAAGCCACACCAACACTCACGCAACCATCCCACATATATATAATATATAAATAATAAATATATAATGTAACCTAATGCCTTGACAAAGGTTGGCAAATATTTTTTTTATTGAATCCAATATATGCCTTTTTATTTTATCTAAATAAAATAATAAATAACATATAAATAACAACAGCAGCAGAGAGGTGTTGTTATAGTTATGTACAGCCAAACCTCATTAGTTCAGTCTTCCAAAGATAACAAACAAAAATAATCCAATTATTAATATATATACTCATGTACTATATATACGACATACACTCATGGACAAAACTTAAGGAAGTTATACCTTTTAACATGTATATCGGTATTTAGACAATAACTCTGAAAGATATAACAATGACCTTTATTGAGAACACACACGATATAACCAAGTGTGGACAAATTTGCCTCTATCTCAATAAAAAAGGAGATAAGTGGCGATATCGAAGACTTTCCACTTCCTTAGGTTTTGTCCATGAGTGTACATCGCAAAGATAACAAATAAAACCTCAATTGATCAAACAAATATACACTTCGATTTTCTAAGCTTCCCAATTGGGGAATTGAGGAAATTTTCTGGCCCTACACAGGAGGGGTAATTAATAATAGAACATAATTATCCCTAGTTGTGTGTGTGGTACCTTATCATTTAAGATGGTACACAAGGGATTTACTTTTGGACACATTTTCGAAAAACAAATCATATTGTGAATAGGCTTTAAGTCATATATTTATTCATATCTCGTTATTTCTCCTTGAAATAAATTACGATTTTTCGTTCAAAAGAAACATTTGCGTTAAAACTTGTCAAATGTCGTTTTACCATCATAAGCCGCATTATATTGTATTATATTTATTTATCTATATAAATAAATAACAAAGTACCAGAAAACTACATTCTGACACAATGCGTATTATTTGTTTTTCTTGCTCGTTATTATCAATCATTTTTCATAGCGCAGTTTTCATTCAGTTTATTTCTTGCTGAGTTATATTTGCTCAATTTATTGCCCTGCCCCTTGTGTCGATATTTTATTGAGTTTATATGTTTATATTTTTAATTATCTGTTTTATTTTTATTTTATTTTTTTAGTGAAAGAAAATGGTATTTTTGATTTTGCTTCAATTTCGTTGGTTGAGTTACATTCATGGACAAAACTTGAAAAGGTTGTACCTTTTAGTATGCATTTCGGGATTTAGGAAATAACTATGAAAGATATTTGATACACAGTGATCATTATTGAAATCACCCGAGATAACAAAGTGTGAACAAAATTGCCTCTGTCTTCTTAAAAAATATATACAACCGGTCAAATACTTTCCACTTCCTTAAGTTTTGTCCATGAGTGTATGCAAAGTCTATGCAAATCAACCTAATAATAGTCTAATTAGAATATTTTAATATCTGTATATCAACATGATATTGTATTAATGATTTCCTCTTTCGTAGGTTCTACTAAGTATTGTGAGGAAGAAAATTAAGAAAGACAAACTTCAGGATGACAAGGCAATTTAAAACACACAAGCACCAATTGATATTGATAAAATATAAGAGAAATAATGAGTGAAGTTTAAACAGAGTAAAAATAAAATATAAACACCAAAATTAAAATAATCTGTTAATAAAATAATAAATTCAAAACTATTTTGAACGCGTAAGATTCTTTTTGAAATTAAACAATTTCTACTGCCCTTACTGCAATGGAAAAATTAATGGGAGGGCCTGGCTCATCAGTGGTGAACCCTCTCAGCGGTTTCGCCAGTTTGATAAACCCTATTTAGGCTTTCTCTAAGTGGAATGCCAATTGATCAACCCTATTCAGGCTTTCTCTATGTGGAATGCCAATTGATCAACCCTATTCAGGCTTTCTCTGAGTGGAATGCCAATTGATACCATGTGGAATACCATACCGCTGTTATATTGCATAGTGGAGGGTTCACCACTGCCAGGACCTCCCATTAATTTTTCCATTGCAGTAAGGGCAGTAGAAATTGTTCGATTTCAAAAAGAATCTTACGCGTTTAAAATAGTTTCGAATTTTGATAACAGATGGCGCGCTAGTGCATTATAAAATAATAAATACTTTGCTACAATATAAGAGTAATAATACTGATGGTCTTCTTTCTTATCTCCACTCAATCATATCAAGCTTGTAGAGCTTGAGACTATTACTGATAATTAGAATACTGGTGGTAATAAACAATTGTTAAAAACAATATTTCGCTGGATAACCACTCGCTACTTAAGCATAACCTAAGGATAAAGCCTGATTATTCGTCTAGCTATTATATAATAATACATAGAAAATACTGAAAATTGCTTTGTTTTGATACCTAAACAAAGACAATTCAACTTTTTGCACATGATTACCCACAAATTTACAATGTTCTCTGGTGTAAGATCGGCTCTAATACAATGCACCAGTTAAACACCATCTTTTGGCAATTTCGACTGATTTTATAACTCCATACGTAGGAAGTCAAAAAAACGAAGCCGCCATTTAAAAATGAGAGTAATAACCTGACACCATAGTATGCAGGTTGGTTGGTTGTCTGAATTCTGCCGAATTATAGTATTATGGCAAATGTATTGATCTTAATCCGTCCTAATTACTTAGAGAAGATCAAACAAATGTATTTCATGTAATCATAAAATTCCCAGTATTATATAACCATTAATAGGAAAAAATAATTAAAAGGTCAGGTAGTATATTAAAAAAATTAAGCATATCCTGAACACTAACATAGGTAGTACGGTATTCGTAGTTGACTTTTTTTTATTTGTCAAGAAATTATATTGGCCAAATATCAGGGAGCAAGTATATCAACGTTTAGTTAATTTCTGTTCCCCTAGATGGCGCTCTGCTATCTAGAAACCGCTCATGTTAGTGGTCAGGATATGCCTTATTTGTTTTTAATAATCATTAATATATAGTTATTTATAGGAAGATATCATTTGTAAATTCTGCAAAACTGAAAGCATAGAAGAAATGAGCCACTACATCTCTGAATGCACTATTGTTAACGAGGAACAGAATAATATCTTAAAGAACATTATCCAAGTCTACGTGAACCCAGTTCAGTTAATCAGAATAATGTCCGAGAAAAAATATATAGCGATAGAATTGTTTAACTTTCATAAAGCGTTAGAGAACAAAGTAATCTATAAGAACTAAAATTACAGAACAATTTCTTCCATAGTTAATTTGTATAGTTATGTTGAATACTTTGATTTCCTTTTCATTTTCCCTTCTCTCCTTTGTTTATGTTTTCTTTCCTTTTCTCCATGAAAATGATGTATGGCGAGTCCTTACGGGATGGAAATGTCCTAATAAAGTTGTTTTTGTTGTTGTAGTCATTTATTTAAAAGATATTTTGATCCAATATATGCCTTTTTAATTAAAGATTTATTTATGGATTACTCTATTTTCAAAACAATAGTTATTTATATTTGTAGAGATAGTGAGTTTATAATAGCACTAAATATGGGTTAAAATTTACATTAATAGCTGAATGCTTCTAATGAAATATCGAAATTCTATTTCTGTAGAAGGGAATTGGCTAACCGATATTAACGAGAACCTATTGTTTATGGAACAAGTGATCTGCTAGGCAGCGAGGGTTCCAGTAATGCTGTATAAATACGCGGATAAATATACGACCAATGTATCTGTAAGATTCCCCTGAGCTCCTCCATTGATTTTCCCGCCATTTCTACCAATTTAAAATATCGTCTGATTCCTCCTCAAATTTGTCGTTTGACCATCTTTTTTTTTTTTTTTCGTTTGGGATTTTATTTCCCCATTTTATATTTTCTTCGTGATGTTTACTGGTTTGTTTTCTGCTTCAGTTATTTCAATAAAATTTTAATGGAGACACATTGAAATCTCTATTTATTATTTCTCATTAAATGTATTGTATTGAAGAATTTAACAATTTAAATTTATACATTGATTATTTCTTCCTGAGTATCTTATTAAATATTTATAAAATTATTCCTGTAAACTTCCAAGATATGTTGTAAATAACACCGTCTCTCTATTTCTGATGAAGATCTCTACTAAACTTTAAACTTGACGAAAGAATAAATTTCTGAATTTATTAATAAAATATCATTATTGGTGAGAAAATAAACACTTATTATTTTTTAGAATCATAATATAGCATTTCATAAATTATGAATCTACTTAATTTTATTAAAATGGTAAAATTGCTTTTATTTCATCCTAATTTTGAGATGAGTTAAATGTAGAGTGACTGGTACAATTTATGTTGAAGATAGAAGTTGTCTGGATAATCCATGGTTATTGAAATAACGGACAGCCTGGAAACTCTACTGGACAAAGTATTTGTTAATTCAAGAAAAATGATACAATTTGATTATCAGCGCTGATGTATCTTTTGTTTAGCGCTTCAGAGGTCTACATAATATACATTAATTATAAGGCGATTATACGTGCCATCTGTATACAAGAAATTAAAACACAAATGTTTCTTTTAAATATAAAACAAACTTCTACTGTCCTTGCTGCGATGTCCTTCCAACATTTTCACATCGCAGCAAGGACACCAGAAGTTGGTTTTATATTTAAAAGAAACATTTGTGTTTTAATGTTTTCATTTCTTATAATCTGCATTACTGAGCATCTTTATATTTGGTTTTCGACCACTACGACCCGGGTTCGATTCCCGCATTGGACACTTTTTCTGTTTTAAAAATAAATAAAATAAAATATTTAAAAAATGCTCCAATGGCCCCCATTCTTGCAAAAGTCCAACCCCACCAGCGAGTGCAAGTAACCAAACCGGGCTCTGGCATTTGTAAGTGCAAAGTCGAACTGCTTTTCACATGTGTAGACATGTGGTGCGCTTACAATAAAAAGCAGTCGCTAACTACCCACCATGATTATCATGGCCTGTACCACGTGTACTAGGGATAAGCAAAAAAAAAAAAATATATATATATATATATATATTTGTAGGTTGTTGTAGATATGGTCTCCTTGCTCTCTGGAAATTGTATATTGTATGAATCCTGAAATTCTCTTCTGACATTTCCTTTTTTTTTTCATCTTTATCTTTTAGTCTGAACCATTTTACTGAGCATATTTTCTCTACCAATTACCTAGGAATTTCTATAAACGTTCATCCTTTTACTTATAATTTAAACAATCAATAAGCAACAGTGCAAGAAACTTAACCATGTATTGCTTGTTGATTTTGTTAAAAAAAAATATATTCGATTCCTTTGTACCCAACTGATTATTTCCATTTTTCGCCATCAACACCTTCTGGATTTTATTATATAATATTTTTTAAATATACAACTAAAAATGTAAAACTCTTTAAATATAAATAACATGTTATTTTAAAAGTTAAATAGACGATCTTCTCATTTTTATATTTCCTTTTAACACACCAAACTCTCTGATAGCCTTAAATATTAACTTTAAAATATATACTTATAAATTATTATCAATTTGAAGGATATTTAAATAATTAGAGTGTGATTTTTATCTATATTATTTTTAATGTGAATATAAAATTTATAGATTTATCTTTTAAAGGCAGACGACCGGGGCGTGTACACTATGACGCATGCGCCATTCGATTGTCGAATTCAACCTCCCGGATTCCAACATCAGACGTCTTTTGTTGTCAATTATTTGTTGTGACATTCGAAAAAAAAAATTGTTTCTTTAGATAGCTTGTTACTGTATCTTTTTGTGATAGTTTGTTAACTTTTCTTATATCTCTCTTTTTTTTAAAGATTGATACCTTTAATTATATAAAAACAGACACTCGTATTTATTTTTGTACCCCTTGTTTATTAATAGAGGATTAAATCTCTAAAAACATATTTTTATATAGAGAATGGGATATTATCAAATATTAAAAATATTGAATTAATAATATTGTATTGTTGCACCTTATGATTACGTTTTAAAGGTTTGCTTTGCGTTCAGCTTTTAAGACTTGTTATTTATACTAATAACATATATATGTATAAAATCATAGAGCGCCTCTCCAGCCAAAATTCCCATCTATATTTTGGCCATAGAATTGGCCCAGCCACTTTTCTAGCTAAACACCTCTTCTGCAGTTTGTGAGGATTTCATTTGATCCCTTGTGAATCTCATGGAATAAAGTCCGCCCTAGGCTGACGAGGGCCATTAGGCCGAAACCGTTGTCTCTAGGTGGACGCTTCTCAGTTTACCAAAGCTGGTGTTGTGGCTTTGTCACCGACCTGAGGCCGCTAGTTTGCGCAGACGGTCAATATATGGCGTCTAGTTTTGACGGGAGAGGCGCCCTATGCTTTTATAGATCTATTTCCTCCCGGCAAAATTCCTAAATATATGTATGGCAAAAATGGCACCACTTCCTTTAAATATGTATTTAAATATATTTTTATTCATCACCCCAGTACAAAGGTGGTTATTAATGAACTAAAATACAAGTTGTTCGAAAATTCAGACAAAAGACCACAACCTGTACACGATGGTTTGAGGCTGTGTCCCTAATCAGTACAGGGGAGACTTTGACTTCTTCGATTTCGAAATCGAAACCGCCCCTGTACTGATGAGGACCCCATAACACAACCATGGTATATAGGTTGTCTTTTGTCTGAAATTGCCAAAACTGGCATTGGCTAAAGGAGCGCAGCATATGACTGAAGAAGGCCAGATCATGATAATGAACCGATGACTTGGTCGAAGCGTTGTTATCCTCTCTAGAAAGTGATTTCTTGGACCAAATGATCTTATACTGTCATCGACCAGCTTCTTTTTCCCATGCTGCAGGTTCAACTATCCTGTCGACTATTGCAGGAGTCTTGTTGCAGGACATTTCGCCAATGCTTGAAGAATTTGTATTTGCCAAATCAAAGGGGCAGTGAGTAAGAGTTTTGAGCTTAATTAAAATACAGTAGAACTTGGATAATTCGAACTACTTTAATTCGAAAACCTCTTTAATTCGAATATTTATCTTGGTCCCTAGAATTTCCTATATAAATAATTTAACATCTTTAATTCGAATTTTTGGATAATTCGAATTTTTTTATGGTCCCTTGGGGTTCGAATTATCCAAGTTCGACTGTATTAACAATAAACGTTTTTCATTAGATAGATGTTTTAAAAAAGTTACTGTTCCCCAGAAGGTAATAAGCGTACAGCTGCAGATAACGTACTGCCGATAATGTATCGTCCTCACGTCTGGTGCTTATATGTACAGTTATAGAAACTTCCTAGATGAGAAATGGAGGAGAAACCTATTTACATAGCAGACAGCTCAAATTTCAAATGTACAATTCAAGAGGTATTATTAAGTTTCCAACTAGCAATAATCACGCCTCGGAAGATCCTCATGGGCTACGATATCGCCTCTGCGCAAAGCTATTCACAATTCAGGGGCTAAATAAAATTTTCAAGTACATAAAATGGTTATTTAAATTGAATAATAGATAAAAAAACAACATTTTGAAGATAAAAATACAAAATGTGATATATGTATTAATTTTTATATTTAAACACATGTTCCATTTCCTAAATAAATTATTCATCTAGAAGTTTTTCTTATATTTTAAGACCCTTTCCATCTATATTGTAATTTAATCATTTTTCATATTTATTTTTTTAGTGAAATTTTCACTCGATGATTACAAAAAGATCTATTTCGATATGTATCAGTTTTATTATTTAAAATAAAATTAAAACATATTTTCAACGTATAAAATATTTATTTTCATTAGATAATTTATGCTTGGAAATAGTTCCTGATTTCTAAATCAAATATATTCATATATATTATATAAAGAAATATAATGATACGGTTTTAATATATTATAAAAACAGAAATGGATATTTCATCATATAAAATTCCACAAAATATATCATGAAAAATACATTTTAAAATATTTATATTTTATCAAAAAGCATTTATTTTAAGGGATAATATATATAACAGATATTTTATCAAAAGAATTTCGAAATATATTGACTCAAACCATTTAATATAAAAGATATTTTACCATATCTATAAATATTTTATTGAGGGGTATATTTCATTCTGTTTGACCAATTTAATATATATTTGAGAGAGGGAGAGAGAGAGAGAGAATTATTTAAAATCATCCTTAATTTAAGAGTAAATATTTATGTAATGGAAATATTCATGTATTTAAATAGGAAGTAGTTTTTTTTTTTTTTTTGTCAATACACCGTGTGAAAAGTGTAATGTTCCTTCGATTAAATATATAAATATGTTTTACCAAATTAAGAAACAAATTTTAATTATATATCTTTCTAATGTTATATAAACACTTTTTGAATATATTCATAACAACAACAACAATAATTACAGTGCTGCCAAATCCAAACATTCAAAAATAAATTAATTAAACAGAGTATATTATAATAGTATTATAAGGTATATTACAAAAACAAATGTATCATTCTTTCATCTTATTATTATAACAAATGTTTGCTTCAATTGAAATAATATGTAGAAAATTTTTTAAAGATATTGTATTTTGAAACATTGTTTGAGAATATTAAAATTTTTCTTGATGTTTGAAAAAATAATTATTATAGGCCAAATCGTTCAAATGATCTCACAGTAATTTAATGTCTATGTTTTATATGAAATATATATACTAAAACAAAGCAGGCATATGCTGATCACGAGCACATGTGTTTTTTAGATGGAAGAGCGCCATCTAGTGGAACAAAAATTAACTAAATATTGATTTAACCTGTTCCCTGATATTTGGCCAACCCATTTTCTTGATAAATCAAGAAAAGTCAACCACGAACGCGTAACCGGACCTTTTTTTTTTGGTTACAGTGGTACAGCCTGCTCCATGCTGACGACAACGCATACACATACATAATAGGTTTTCACTATTAAGACAAAATTTTACACATTAAAAACAACATTTTACATTTCAATTACAATATATTTTTCACTTTAATTATAAATTTTTATATTTCAATAACAATATTTTCAATTCAATATGTATTTTCAAATTATGTAATTTAATGTGTTTTAACAAATATATATATACAATAAATTTTGTAATAAGATATATTGAAGAGTTCTATAACGTTTTTCAAATATTCTTTCTTTCACTTTGATAAAAGGAAATCTACTTATATAATTGCCTTATTCTGTCTGTGTGAAGTTCACTGTGTGAAGTTCACGGATAGATTTTGGTCAGAATGGATAAAATAAAAAAAGTGTCAAGGGATGGGAATCGAACCCACGACCTTCCGCTTACCGGGCAGATGCCATGACCACTAGGCCACATGACCACAATTTATAATTGTAACAAATAGTATTTGAATCAAAACATTCAATCGGGTAAAACACGGGCGTTGCCCGGGTCATTCGGCTAGTGGAAAATAAAAGAATTACACTCATGGACAAAACTTAAAAAGGTTTCATATTTTTATGTCGCTGGTGATCTGTTTTTTTTTTTTTTTTAAGGAGACAGAAGCAATTTTGTTCACACTTTGTTATCAGGTGTGTCTTCAATAAAGGTCATTGTAATATATTTTAGAGTTATTGCCTGAATCCTAATATACATACTAAAAGGTACAAATTCCTCAAGTTTTGTCCATGAGTGGATATTTCTCACATTTATTAAATATTCCTTTCCTAACTATTTTTGTATTATTCCTACTACACGTGGTACAGGCCATGATAATCATGGTGGGTAAAAGTTGGCGACTGCTTTTACTGTAAGTACACCACATGTCTATACAAGTAAAAAGCATTTCGACTCTGCGCTTACAAATGTGCCAGAGCCCCGTTTGATTACTTGTACTCGCTGGTGGGGTTGAACTTTTGCAAGAATTGGGGGCCATTGGAGCATTTTTTAATTAGAAAAAAGTGCCTAATGCGGGATTCGTTCCCGGGCCGTAGCGGTCGAAAACCAACGGTTTAGACCACCCTTCCACCGACCCGCTTTAATATATTTTTTTTCCTAACAATAATACAATGAAAAATATTCAAAATACCATTTGAATATTAGAGAAAGCTATCTCATTAATATTTTAAAAATCATTCGAATTTCTCTTTTTTTTTCTGTAATGACCTTTTTCCTAAATATCCAGTTAGAATCGTAAGACAAAGACAAATATTTTGTATATTTAATTTACTTGAAATAAAATTTTATGAATATATTGAAAGGATATTTTTAAAAATAGAAAACTATAATAAAATATAATCAGAAAATATAAAGGTTTTTCTATATTATTCTTACCCGCAACGCGCATTTGAATATTTTGTTTTGTTCTGTGAAAAAGAAGTCAAAAAAATAATATTTAGGCAATTAGTGAAATAATGCAACTCTACTTTTTTCTCTCTAAATTAATAATTATAATTTAAACGTTAATGAGAAAGATATTTTTAAATTAAAGTTTGTATAAGCTGTGCGAGATATTTTTATAAAGTTTTTAGCTTACGTTTAAAAACATTTTAATTAAAATGGGGGCAAAAAGTTTTTAGATTACTTCTCAAGAAATTTTGTGACGTAAAAAACACTTTATCTTCATATGAAGCCTCTGTGTTTTTATAAACACATTTTAATATTAGTAATTTTGAAATTGATAGTATATAGCTTCTTTTTAGTATATTTTTAGTTATTCTAGAAAATTAATAATATAGAATGTTATATATAGAAAAGGGGAAATATTTTATCTTATATATTGACACATAACAAAGAATTTGATAAATAAACAAGGCTTATTTTGGATCAAAATGTTCAATACAACTTCCAATATTTTGATGAAGCAGTTCGCAATTTTTTAAGGAGACGGAGACAATTTTGTTCACACTTAGTTATCTCGTGTGCCTTCAATAAAAGTCACTGTAATATCTTTCAGAGTTATTGTCTGAATCTTTATATATATGCTAAAAGGTACAACTTCCTCAGGTTTTTGTCCATAAATGTGTGATATATATATATTGAAAACAAAGTAGGCATATCCTGACCAAAAGCACATGTGCTTTTCAGAAGGCAGAGCGCCATCTGGTGGAACAGAAATCAACTAAACATTGATTTAGTCTGTTGCCTGATATTTGGCCAACCCAATTTCTTGATAAATCAAGAAAAGCCATTCACGAACGCGCTTCGCGCTGTTGGCGCTGGTCAGCGTGGAGTTGGCTTTATCTTTTATTTTTTATTTTTTTCTATTGTTTTTCATATATATATATTTGTTAAAAATCAAGCATTTGTATATCAAACAAGAAAAGAAGAAGGAATTCCAAGAATCGAATCTGTTGCCTCAATACAAGCACTGTGATGAAAGGATATTGTACTTTGATTGGGTAATTAACTAAAGTATGAATGACTGCTTGAGGTCACGTGATGGGAAAGAACCAATACTCGATCGAATAAAGTGGACAACATATAAATAATATTGATAGGTAAATATTAAAATAGAGAGATATAGTTTCAGAATTATACTTTGTGTTGTGTCGATATTAGAAGTACAGCAACTAACACTTGAGCATGACTTTTTATTTAGCTCTCATTCTTTCGACTAACTGACAACAGAGAGAGAGAGAAATAAGGATAACCCAGGCCCCTGGAGCGCAAGAAACGCCAACTGCCCGGGCTGTCCAGCTAACTAGTAGAAACCAGTTACTCTAGATTATATTTACATAGAGCTAATTGCAGAGCCGAACCAGCTGGTCAGGAAGTTCCATGCCTGCAGAGAATTCGGGAGTCCAGCCAACGAGACTGGGTCGAAGGAGGTCTTCCCAAGCAGCAGGGCTGTCTGCATTCTGAGTCGCATGAAAGCAGGGCATCTGAATAGAAGGTGGTCCACAGTCTGTTGTTCCTCCATACAATGTGGGCAAGATGGGTCTTCCCCAGGACGCCAGAGAACTAACTGAAAACAATTAATGTCCGATTTATATACACATAAAAATTTACATAATGACGCTTTAAAGAATGCAAATTACTATTTACATACACAACACTTTTTTAAATATAGTTTTTCAAGAAATGAAAGCTTGAAATAACGACTGTTTCTTTTAAAAATAATACAAACTATTACTCTTCTTACTGCAATGAAAAATATAGGGACGGCTTGGCTCATCAGTGGTGAACCCTTCTAGCGGTTTCGCCAATATAATCTACCAGACCGCTTTTAAGAGCTCTAATACTGTATTCGACAATTCTACTTATATATGCTACACTGAAATGAGAGGGTGGAATTTTAGAAATAGTATACAAGAAAACTATAAACATAAGCTTTTAGGACAGTAGAATTACATATAAATATTTGCATTGAGCAATGCTCTTCCGCAAACGATAGTTGTTTGCTAAATATATAGTTTTAATGTCTTGATCATTATATATTTTTATTCTCTAAGCCTCTGTAAATGTAATTATATCTTTTCTGCAAAAGTTTTCCTAAAATTATATGTTAAGCGCATTCTAAAATATGTTATTTCATCATATTTCCTTATCTCATAGAGTTTTTATTCTCAAAAATTAGTATAATGTACGATAGAATTTCAATGAATTTTAAATTAAGAACTAAAAGCGCACTTTATATTAAAAATATATCTACATATATACAAAATAATATAAAGAATTCTCTTAAATTTTTACTTTAGTAAAAAATACTGAATTGTCGTATTCAATTTGAATAAAAAAACTCAACTTCATTTAAATTTCAAATTTCTATTTAAATAGATCCTGAAAATGGGGATCGCATCAATGAATTTATTTATCTTTTTAAAATAAATTTCTGGGAAAGATAAAATAATGAGATATTAATTTATTCTGTGTTTCAACTTAGTGTATTTTGATATATTTAAAATATGAATTTACAATTCATCTGATTCTAAACATTTAAATTAAAATAAAACACAAAAAGAACCTTCTATATAAAAATCTTCTATAATATATAAATCTAAATTTTGAATATTTTATATCTTTTGAATCAGTGGGGTGGACATAGAAATGTGAATTCAAACTTCTAGAAAGATAATTTGATTTTACATCACATGGCATTTTTATTTATTCAAAAATGTATAGCTGGATAGAATTATTTTAGAATATAAATTACCTATTTCATATGTATGGGAGAGAGAGAAATATACTTATAAAAATATTAACATCTATTTTATATTGATAGCTATGCATATCTCATATTCCATAAAATTTATTTATACTTATATTACACAATGAGATATTGCATAAATATTACTGGTAATAATTATATATTTATATAGAGTTTTATATAATGTATAACATATATATATACACCAATATCTCGCTTTGCGTCGTTTCGTTTTGCGTTTTTTTCGAAGTTGCGTCGCTGCTTAATTTTTACTGATTTTCACTGTGCGTCGTTAGATTTTCGAAGTTGCGTTGTTTTGGATTCGAGTCTTTAAATTTTTTTTCCTAAAATATGGCAACACCTTTGTTTTTGATTGCGCCTTCACATATTTTCACTTTGCGTCGTTTCAATTTGCCTTTTTTTTTTTTGGAACGTAACCCCGACGCAAAGCGAGGTATGGGTGTATTTAAATGTAATTCTACTGTCCTAAAAGCTTATGCCCATAGTTTGCTAAAATACCGTTTCAATTATTACATCCTTCAGTGTAGCATATAAAAGCAGAATGATCCAATACAATATTAGAGCTCTAAAGAAGCGGTCTGGTAGATTAAATTGGCGAAACCGCTGGGAGGGTTCACCACTGATGAGCCAAGTCCTCCCAATATTTTTCATCGCAGTAAGGACAGTAGGAGTTTGATTTATTAGTGAAAAGAAACATTCGCGTTTATATATAATATATTACTACAAATACGAAGGTTTAAATGAGAGAAAATAATCACAACACACAAATTGTATATCTTTCTCGAGAGAGAGAAAATATAATTATTTAAATTTTCGAAATTATTCTTACCTAATTTCATACATATATATATATTGTAGCAAAGTTTTTAATATTTTATTAACAGAGTAATAATTATGTTGTTTATATATTTTATTACACTGCGTAAACTTCCCTCATTGTTTCTCTTGTATTATATCAAATTAAGTTTAAGCATTAAATAAATTGCTGTGTCATCCTGAAGTTTGTCTTTCCTAATTTTCTACCTCACAATATGTTTGTGTGTGTTTTTGAAAATTAAGAGCAAAAATAGAAAAAGGTCGAGTGATGATATTAAAAATAAAATGGACATATTCTATATAAAATGCTTCTGTGATCGTTCCTTTCTAAAATTCATTGAATTAATTTAAAAAGCATACTGTAGCATTGTTTCGTTAATTTAATACATTTTGAAAGGGAGAGGTGCACCAACTTTCTATATATAATATAACGTTGTGGGAGAGGATGGTATTCATATATTAATGCATATTTAAAGGGAGATGTGCCTCTCTTTTGGTAAACCAGGAATATCACTGAAGTTCCAAATACATAAGCAAACTAGCCATATACCATAATAAAGTGATATGTGATATTAAACTGACAAAGGGAAGGTTCACCACTGATGAGTCAGTCCTTCCTAATATTTTTCTGATTGCAGTAAATACAATAGGTACTATGATGCGCGCCATCTGTTATCAAAATTCTAAACTATTATAGACGCGTATGATACTTTTTTAAAAATTAAACAATTTCTACTACCCTTACTGCAATGAAAAATGCCCTCCATTTATTTTTCCATTGCAGTAAGGACAGTAGAAATTTTCGGCTACATGAACTCAGTAGAATTTAGTTTAAATATATACGGATAAAAGATTACATGAGGAGCTTCTTTTTAGATTTATTGCGAGCTTTCGAACCTTTCCGTTATTCTAAAGGCATGTATAGCATGAATATACTAACCTGTATTACCTTAGTATATTCATGCTATCCATGCCTGTAGAAGAACCGAAAGGTTCGAAAGCTCGCAATAAATCTAAAAAGAAGCTCCTCATGTAATCTTTTATCCGTATATATTTAAACAGTAGAAATTGTTAATTTTTAAAAAGAATTAAACGTGGCTATAATAGTTTTGAATTTTACAATAGGTAATAGTTTAAGATACACGCGCGAATAAAAGTTTATAATTTTAAATCAAAGTCAATTGAGCGGATTTATAAGAAACCTCAATAGTACCGATGTTAACAGAGTTCAACAATGAATGAGCACAGAATGGCTGCCGTAATAGTGAGTATGGAAGGAATAAGACCGTAATATCTGTAATAAGTTAACGACAACTGAATGACAAGTTCCCATAATCCGTTTTTAATTACAGTACATGTGTTGACAGTCCCTTTCATAAGGCTTTCTACGGAATTACGGGGCAGTGTACGGGTGTCGATGTGTATGTACCCTTCAATAGTTATATGTAAATATAACATCCCACTATTGATGAATGCTATTCTCGGTCAATCAACAACTGGAGACCTAATGTTTCCTATTTTTCTCTATAGCCTACAATATTTCACCTTTTTCTTCGCTCGCTATAGTGAAGTATGTATATTAATCAATTTTAAATATTTATATTTATTCATCTATATATGTTCTTATTTTATCATAATCATTCATTGTCTTTCAATTTTGTATTTAACATTGTATATTTTTATATGAAAGGTTAATAAAAAAGTTGCAATCTCTCTCGCGTACTTTATTTAAAATTATTTTAATTACAGATGAGAGATACCAATCCCAACAGTTTTTATGCCACATGTTCAATGGGCAAATATTCCTGTACTTGATTAATTAAATATATCTCTATCCAGCGTATCTTCCTAAGTTCTAATGTATCTATTCTTTATAATACGGGGTACTTTTAATTACTTCTTATGCGAATTAATAATAATTACCACGACTTTTTCTTTTTTCGTAGAGCCAACTCCTACTATGATATTTCAAGCAATTGTGCTCATGATTAGGTGAAAATCTTTAGCAAGCTCAACTTTAATTAATTCTAGCTAGAATCCTCGTCAAAAATCTCACACATCTTAGTCCTTAGTTTACCTTACTGAGATGTGGATTATAGCACGCTCATGTTAGGTGAACATTGTAACGCATGAGGCTGCTCAACTCACGTAATTTTACCTTTCCGCCTAAACACAGAGATACTAAGGCAGTAATTCGTCATTTGAAGGTACGGATTTGAACATTATATACAAGACCCTGAAGTGATGCCTTATAAGTACGGCCTGCTGAAAATACGGACCAAAAGGCCATTATCAACCCTGAACACCATTAGTGAAATTTCCAGATGAGCCCAGTACAACAAGCATGGGTCCAGCAGGCCTGTAACCATCCCATTTACCATTGGTGCACCTGCAGATGCACTAACCGGAGCACGCCACCAGCATCTTCAGTTCTATCTTTGAGAAACCCAAACAGCCTGTACATTCTCAGCGCACCCTACATCTGAGTCTGCTGCAGCCTATGTTTTCATAAGTACAGGACAGCAAACAGCCCTCATATTCCCAATACAATCTAACTCCATTGCAGCGTTCATTTGCATAGATCTATGCCCGCAACAAACCCGATTACCTACAATACAACCTGTAGGAATATGAACCAAGTCGAGCCTCCAGCTAGCGTGTACATCCTCAGTACAATCTGCAGATAGCTCCATTGCAACTTGCATAAGTCCAGGCCCGCAATGCAGTCTGGGCCCGCAGTGCAGTACAGGCCCGCGGTACAGTCCGGGCCTGCAACCATCCTGCACAGCCCCAGTGCAACTCCACCGGCCTGGGAACCCGGAAGCAGGACGTTGACCTGTGACGTACTTCCGCGTGGGCGTCCACCCACGCAAATCGTTAACTGCCACCGTTGCTGTAAATAGCATCTTCGTCATCTGACTTTCTTCTGGGGCACCGTGTTACTCTGCTGTGTTGTCACACTTTTACTGCTCTTGTTTTTTTTACATTTTTGCTATCATCGCAGCTGTTGTTTGTTACACTTTCACTGCTCTTGTTGTTTCTATGTATTCACTGTCGTTGTAGCTGTTGTTGTTACACTTTTACTGCTCTTGTTTCTTTTACATATTTACTGTCATCGCAGCTGTTGTTCTTACACTTTTACTGCTCTTGTTACTTCTATATATTCACTGGCTTTGTAGCTGTTGTTGTTACACTTTTACTGCTCTTGTTTCTTTTACATATTTACTGTCATCGCAGCTGTTGTTCTTACATTTTTACTGCTCTTGTTACTTCTATATATTCACTGGCGTTGTAGCTCTTGCTACACTATAACTTCTCTTGTTGTTTTTGCATATTCACTGTCATTGCATATGTTGTTGTTACACTTTCACTGCTCATTTTGTCTTTCCATATTCTCTGTCATTGCAGTTGCTGTTGTACTTCCTTCTGTTCTGTTTTTACAGTTACTCTAGTCTTTTCACTGCAGTTTTGTTGTTTCATTTTCTGTGTTTTCTCTTCGTTTCTATACGAAAGTTTATGTTTTTGTTTTTTAATGTTGGCATAGTGTTTGTGCTGTTGTGTTGCTATACGTTATGCTATTGCTTAGTTACCATATTTCTGTATTCTGTGTTTTTATTCAAATCTTTATTCATTGTTGCTTTAGTTTCTGAATAATTTTTCTGCAAATGTTGTTGCATACTTGTTCATCTGGTTGTTGCTATATTTCTCTTTTTTAGGTGTCTTTAGTTCTTTTGGTTATTGGTGCGTTTTTATATGCTTCACTTTGCTGGTTTTAAGAATATTTTAACATTTCAAGTATCGACATTCGACATAATTCATAACCACTTTCGTAGGATGTTATAAAATAGACCCTGTACTGATGAGGGTCATAGCCAGAAACCATGATATACAAGTTGGAATTTTGTCTGAATTATCCAAAAGTGGTTCTGTGGCTTATTCTTTATCATCATTAGTAAAGTTTTTTACTGGGGTGATGCTTTGTGCCATCGTTCTGAGGCATAATTAAAGGGAGAGATGCCTCTTCTGGTACACAATACATAGAAAATGTATATAAAAAATATAATAAAAGAACATCTGCTTTTGGACAGGATATGCCTTCTTTATTTTTAATATCAACACCTGACCTTTTTAATTTTTTTCTATTGTTTTTTTCATACATATATGTCATAATTTGTATAATTAATGCCCAAGAGATATAATTTATTTTCGCCATAATTATATTTTAAAATGTAAATACAAAATTAATCCATGTATAAATCTGTACAAAATAAATCTGGCAGCCAGCACGTGGGGGCGAAGGCCACGCCTCCGCCGCTTGCACGCGCGCTCTCGAGTGTCGAACAAGTTCTTTTTTTGACGCATACATGCACAACGGTCGCGCCCTTCCATTCGACCACGACGCATACGACATATATATATATATAACGTCAACTATTGCTGTCACTTGTCTATTAATCAAAATAAAAATTATATGTGAATACAATAGATAACATTGAGGCTGGATATTGCCTGGCTGATATTCAAATTTATATTTGAAAGAACACCTCGATACCTGATAGAAATCTTTATTGTCACGAGGTTTCGATGACTGCTATTCCCCTTTGTCAGGTTTGAAACAAATCAAACAAGCAGAAGGCATAGGATACCTGTTTACTTCACACAGGGGGAATGATATTGAACAAATGGTCGGGTAGGTTTTTCATCTGATCGAGAACTCCTTTCAAATTTGAATATTAGAGTAGAACAGAGAACCTTTCAGAACAAATTAGAAATGTTTTCTCTGCAAATTAACGTTACTGATAGATTGCCCCATCAATTAAAATGTTTTATGGATGGATTGATCAACGCACCTAACAAACTGAAAAATTATAGCCAAATAGAACTTTCAAAAATGATATCTCTGTAAATTGTAAAATTACATTTTCCAATAAGAAAGAAACTTTTGATCTAATGTGAAGATGTGATGTTGATTATGATAATTAACGATAGAATACAAATTACATTTAAGTTTCGGTTGCATGGCTCACTTAGTGGCTAATATAAAGGGACGTTTCTTCTTTCAGTGTTTTTAAGTAGGTCTTTGTTTATAGCGGCGCCATGTTTCTTATATTGTCGATCTCTTCTTTGTATTTCTTCATAGTTTTCTGTCCAATACATCAGCCCATTTCTTCTTTTTTTCTATCGTTTACTTTCCATTCATCATAACCTCCGGAACTTTCTTCATCTCAATCTATTTTTCTTCCTTATATATAATACTAGACGAATGACCCGGGCAACGCCCGGGTTTTACCCGATTAAATGTTTTTATTCAAATACTATTCGTTACAATTATAAATTGGCACCGTGGACGTCACTTTTGTGAAACGTCCCGCTCCAAACTTTACAGTTAGATTAGTTACGATATACACATGTGTAAATCTTAAAATCGAGCGAGCGTCTATAAATATCTCGATTTAGATCAATTATTCTAATTATTAAGCGAACTATTATTAATAAAATTTTGAGAAGATATCGATTTTAAACGTATTTATAACCTTGATAGAGGGCGCTGTTCGTGAGCTAAGTAGAATAATTTGAATATATAGTTTTAATATTTAATTTATATATAATTTAAAATAGCCTATCGTTTTCCTCGTATTTGTTTACCTATATATGGAAATTTTGGTACTGTAAAAAAAAACTTTGCTTCAATAATATTTAAAAAAAAAAGCACCCAGGCTAAGTTTGGAACCAAGGTTGTGGAAATACGAAGCCATACACCTAACCATTAAGCCACGCTTGGCATCATAAATATTCGCATGTAAAGCTATTTCAGGCCTTACATATTTCTAACGACCTTTTTGAAATAGGTTTTTGAAACATGGAAATTATAATACCTCAAATAAATAGAAATATAGTGAACACAAATAAAACATACCAAATATTTCGAATTAGAGCAGTTATTTTAAACGGCGAATTAGATCAGTTATATCTAAAAATGAAAATATATAAATAAATAAAACATACCAAATATTTCAAGAGCAGTTATTTTAAACGTCGAATTAGATCAGTTATATCTAAAAATGAAAATATATAAATAAATAAAACCTACCAAATATTTCAAATTAGAGCAGTTATTATATAAATATTTATATTATATGTGTTATTAAGCGAACTATTATTAATAAAATATTGAGAAGATTTAGATTTTAAACGTATTTATAACCTTTTAGTATTGATAGAGGGCGCTGCTCGTGAGCTAAGTTAAATAATTTGAATATATAGTTTTAATAATTGATTTATATATATTTTTTTAAAATAGCTTATCGTCACTCCCGTTATTTTTTACCTATGTATGGAAATTTTGGTTTGAATTAGTGAACTCCTGCGAATTTGTATACCGGACATACCAACAGACCAACAAACAAACATACAAACATTCATTTATATATATATATTTTTATATAATTTTTATATATATTTTTATATATTTTTTTATATATATAAAACGTACATTTTAAATAAAATAATATTTTTAATAATTTGCTACAATAATATAAAAGAAATGAAAAAAAAAACACCCACCCTGAGCCTCGAACCTAGGTTGCGGGGGTACGAAGCTGTGTACCTAACCTATAGGCTAAGCTTGACGTTACAAATAAGCTCATGCGAGGCTATTTAAGGCCATACGTCTGCCGCGAGGGGGCGCTGATTGTGAGTGAATTTACGTTTTATTGTAATTAAAAATGCAACGAAAGGTTATTTCTAAAGAGTAATTAGCCAGAAACCATCCCGGTAGTATACTAAACATCTTCCCAAAGTTTCATCACGATTGGTTTAAACGTATTTATAACCTTTTAGTATTGATAGAGGGCGCTGCTCGTGAGCTAAGTTGAATAATTTGAATATATAGTTTTAATAATTGATTTATATATTTTTTAAAATAGCCTATCGTCACCCCCGTTATTTTTTACCTATGTATGGAAATTTTGGTTTGAATTAGTGAACTACTGCGAATTTGTATACCGGACATACCAACAGACCAACAAACATACAAACATTCATTTTTATATATATAGATATTTCTCGTATCCAATACTTTGATCTTGTATAGCATGAGTGGATCACATGCCCACGTGATTTAGTTTAAATCAAAAGCCTTGATAAAGAGAGGCGTGTTGCCCCTAGAAATATTGGCTGTTTAATAAATTTAGAGATCCAATATATGCTTTATATTTATATATATATACAAGCGGATGTGCCCGGCTTCGCCCGGGTTTTACCCGAGTGAATGTTTGTCTAACGAACATTTGTTAAAACAATTCTCTATAAACTTATAAAACGTACTCGGCTTCGCCCGGGGTTTTACCCGAGTAAAGGTTTATCTAGTGAACATTTGTTAAAACAATTCTCTAAAAACTTATTTTAAAAAAAAAAGATATATTTTGATAATTTGAAACTCGTAAATTTGAATCTCTCGATAAAGTGAACATTTTTTCCCGGTCCCTGTGTGCCGTGTCATCCTGAATTTTGTCTTTCCTAATTTTCTACATTAGAAAATCATAGTTTTATCTAGTGAACATTTTTTCCTGGTCCCTTGAAAAATACTCGATAAGTTGAATAAAATCAATATTAATTGGTTCCCTCGGTAATTGGAAGTTAAAGGAATAGTATCTTCGCCTTGGAATTGTATCATTATTCTTGTCTCAAATAAATTGCCGTGTCATCCTGAGATAATCTTACTTTTGATAAATAATATTTAAGATAACAAACTTAGTGATAAGAAAACTTGTTATCATCGTCACAATGGGGGCGCTGCTTGCGAGTTAAATCTACAAATCTGCAAATAACTCTAAGGATATTCAAGATATTCATGAAATTATTTTTCAAAAACCTTCCCGGTGATATACCTAATATTATCCCAAAATTTCACGGCGATTGGATGTATGGTTTTTGAATCTATAGAGTACAGACAGACATTCAATTTTATATATATAGATTTACTCTTCATTGTTGGCTTTTTATCTTACATTCATTCTTCATTGTTGGCTTTTTATATTACATTTACTATTCATTGTTGGCTTTTTATCTTACATTCATTCTTCATTGTTGGCTTTTTATATTACATTTACTATTCATTGTTGGCTTTTTATCTTACATTCATTCTTCATTGTTGGCTTTTTATATTACATTTACTATTCATTGTTGGCTTTTTATCTTACATTCACTCTTCATTGTTGGCTTTTTATCTTACATTCATTCTTCATTGTTGGCTTTTTATATTACATTCACTCTTCATTGTTGGCATTTTATCTACATTCATTCTTCATTGTTGGCTTTTTATATTACATTTACTCTTCATTGTTGGCTTTTTATCTTACATTCACTCTTCATTGTTGGCTTTTTATATTATATTTACTCTTCATTGTTGGCTTTTTATCTTACATTTATTCTTCATTGTTGGCTTTTTATATTACATTTACTCTTCATTGTTGGCTTTTTATCTTACATTCATTATTCATTGTTGGCTTTTTATATCATATTTACTCTTCATTGTTGGCTTTTTTTCTTACATTCATTCTTCATTGTTGGCTTTTTATATTATATTCTGACCAAAATCTATCTGTGAACTTCACACAGTGAACTTCACACAGACAGAATAAGGCAATTATATAAGTAGATTTACTCTTCATTGTTGGTATTTTATATTATATTTACTCTTCATTGTTGGCTTTTTATATTACATTTACTATTCATTGTTGGCTTTTTATCTTACATTCATTCTTCATTGTTGGCTTTTTATATTACATTCACTCTTCATTGTTGGCTTTTTATCTTACATTCATTCTTCATTGTTGGCTTTTTATATTACATTTACTCTTCATTGTTGGCTTTTTATCTTACACTAGCGGATGTACCCTGCTTCGCCAGGGTTATATCCGAGTAAAGGTTTGTCTAACGAACATTTGTTAAAACAATTCTCTATAAACTTATTAAAAAATAGATATATTTTGATAATTTGAAACTCGTAAATTTGAATCTCTCGATAAAATGAAAATTTTTTCCCGGTCCCTTGAAAAATACTCGATAAGTTGAATAAAATCAATATTAATTGGTTCCCTCGGTAATTGGAAGTTAAAGGAATAGTATTTTTGCCTTGGAATTGTATCATTATTCTTGTCTCAAATAAATTGCCGTCTCATCCTGAATTTTGTCTTTCCTAATTTTCTAGATTACAAAATCATCATTTTATCTTTTCTCCCAATATATATGTTGTAGATAAATGATAAAACTAACTTTGACTTGTGCGCAATTAATAGGTGGAAAATCTTACTTTTGATAAATAAAGGTTTGTCTAACGAATCTCTCGATTACAATTATTACAATTATTTTATTTCCAAAGCGCTATATCCCGCAAGGGATACTTGCGCCAAACAAGGAGAAAAGTCTATTTACATGAGTTATTTACATTATTCAACAAATAAAAACATTAGAGATCCAGATTTTGTAGAAATTTTAGAATGTATTTACAAAATGAATTGAACTTTAGATATGATTTTTTATTGGAAATCAAATCGTTTAATTCATAAACAACTAGTTCATTCTTCATTCTATAATCTTGAAATGCTGGGCAGTCGATCAGTAGATGTCTTGAGGTTTGTTCCTCCATACCACAAAAGCAACTTGAATCCTCCACTGCCTTTATTCTATTTAAAAAACTTTTGAAATTTCCGTGGTTTGTAACAAATTGAGTATTATAATAATTTGGACGAAAGTATTTAGGGATTTCTTGGGGAAAAAAGCTTAAGAAAGTATTATTTGCTTCGTTTTTCAGAACATTCATTCTTGATTTGAGAAAGGTATCTATAATTCCTGGAATAAATGGGTCATACATTTGTTGATCATCTGTGGATAAGTTTCTCAGATCAGATATCATGATTCTGGATTCGATAAAGTCTGAGATCAGAGGAATGTTGGCCAAACTATGAACACAGCTATATGATGTGGATTTATAGGCTTGTATACACCATGTCAGTATTTGATATTGGGTTGAATTTAATTTTTGTAAACATTTTTTATTTAAATATTTGAACCAAATTTCGGCTCCATATGTAAGTATTGGTCTAAAAATGGATTTATATAAAGTTAGCCTTTTCTGGGTGCTTAGACCCCAAGATTTCCCGCAAATTGAGAAGAGATAATTTTTAAAACGTTTTGTACGATTTACTATTTCTTCTATGTGGTATGTAAAATTTATTTTGTTTCTTCTTCTGTGATTTGCAATTATTATTCCTAAAATTTTGGTCTTCAGAGTCGATAAAGTGAACATTTATTCCTTATCTTTGCCTTGGAATTGTATCATTATTCTTGTCTCAAATAAATTGCCGTGTCATCCTGAATTTTGTCTTTCCTAATTTTCTACATTACAAAATCATCGTATCATCATGATAATATTTAGAGCAGATTGTTGAATTATAACAGATAAATTAGAATATTTATCTTGATTATTTTTAGGCGAAAAGTTATTTCAAAAATTTTATTTGCTAGAAACCTTCCCAGTACTATACTAAATAACTTCCCAAAGTTTCATGGCGTTCCAATGAGTGGTTTGGTCAGGCATAAAAGACAGACAGATACACACACACACACATACATTCATTTTTATATATATAGATTCACTCTTCATTGTTGGCTTTTTATATTATATTTTTAGATTGAGATTATTAGCTAGTATGTAAAAAAATTAACTCTGTTGAAATTTAATTTTGTATTTATATATAAATAAAATTAACTCTGTTGATTTTTTTTGTATTTAATCGATAACAGCGAAGTTACGCATGTTAAAGTTAGGAAAAATATTTTGATGTTAAGCAAAACCTGCTCCATCTCGTTTTACATAAATGTTGAAAATTTGGTCGAAATTGATGCATTGTAACGAAAGTTTTTAGCGAACACCACTTATGAAATTTCCATTTTATTAATATAGATATATATATATATACATTGAGATTCATCTTGAACTTCAGACAAAACTCCATCTTCATTAGCTCCTTGCTTCTATTACAAGCCTAATTTCCCATAGCCCGCAATTCTTGTTTTTATTTTCACTCTTAGGAGAGTTCATATAAAGGAATAAAATTATATAAAATATATTAGAATTATAAAATTTAAAAATATATGGACGTTAATGATAAAATAGATGTTTATTGTAGGATACCTTAAAGAAGGTGTTTTTAATTATTACACAAAGAAAGAAGAAGAAGAAACTTTGTAAAATACGCCTGTAATTGGTTTTCCTGACGAGCATTATTTTTGTAAGGAAACCTAACTCTCAAAAAAATATCTCAACGACGGTATGACAAATTCTTCTTTTCCTTGTGTCATTATTGATTTTAGGATTTAAACTGTTTTTGCTTCTTATTTTAATAATTAAATAAGACTAATTAGCGGAATTGCTAAGTGAAAGATAAAAAAGATTGGAAAGGCGATGGCATCTAGTTAAATATTAAAATAAATTATTTGGAGATATTTACGAATTTCAAAAGTTCTGTTCAACGTAGAGATGAATAAATGATAGTTAAGGTATAATACTTTATGGTATAATTTTTTCATATATATATTATATTTATATATAATTATATATATATATATATATTAAAAATGGCATATCCTGACCAGGAGCACATGTGCTTTACAGAAGGCAGAGCGCCATCTGATGGAACAGAAATCAACTAAACATTGATTTAGCCTGTTCCCTGATATGTGGCCAACCCGATTTCTTGATAAATCAAGAAAAGCCATCCACGAACGCTTTTCTTGATTTATCAAGAAATCGGGTTGGCCAAATATCAGGGAACAGGCTAAATCAATGTTTAGTTGATTTCTGTTCCATCAGATGGCGCTCTGCCTTCTGTAAAGCACATGTGCTCCTGGTCAGGATATGCCATTTTTAATATTGATTTCAACACCTGATCTTTTTATTTTATTTTTTTTCTTTCGTTTTTTAATATATATATACATATATATGTTGTGAATAATTTGTTTGTTGTTAGATAAAGGGTTGATAAGACAAAGGATCTATAAGATAAAGGGTTGAAGGTGCAGTCGTGATAAAAAAAAAAAAGATAATTATTTACTATCAAGTAGCTTTTATTTTCAATTACTTGAGAAAATATTACACATTAGTTATTTTCACAATATATAGAATTTATAAAGTTAATCCTATATTAGTGATTCAAAAAGATAGATATGTTAACAACGCATATTTACAACAAAACTGAAAGTCATTCTAAAAACGATGATAACAAAAGTAGAATTATCAATGAATAAAATGAAACATATATTTTTTCAAAAATAGAAATATTTGAGTTTTTAGATTATATAATATATATATATATATTTATAATTAAAAGAGAGAAATCATAGATTATATATATTACAAAAAAAGATTTCTGTTGATTTTAGAATATTATTGAGATATAAAATTATTACTTACTGATGCTGATATTTTGGATACATGAGTATTTTATGTTATTGTGAAGTCGTGGTAGAAATACAATAGAATCAATTTTAATCAAAATTTGTTTTAATTGTGTTAATGGACATAATTAAGGGTGAAAGTAATGCCTGATTTAAGGCGAGTAGAATAAAGAAAATGGAAGACTTATTTACATATCTACAAAAAGATTAGAGCCGGCCAACGGGAAACAAAGGGTTTATATAGGGAAAGCTGCGACGTCTGGCGTTCGACTTTACAGAGTAGTTTATTCTAGAAATGATAATTTTAAATTAGATAATTTTAATATAACATATATAAGGATGCGTCAAATGGCAATTAACAATTAAAACATATCTATTGACAACTCAGTCAATATTTACAAAATGAGGAAGAGATCACAAAAATGATTAGAGAAAATAAAAAGATAGCGAAAAGCGTGTTCGAACCAGGGACATCAGGTTCTAAAGTTTAAAGCTTTCGCAGCTAGGCTATTTTGCCTTATTATATAATAATTTAAAGAAGAAATAATAAACGACGCGTCAAATGATGTTAGAGAATAAACTAAATGATCGATCAATAGGAAAGTTATCGATTTTAATGTTTCATATGTTCTTCAGAGAGTCTGTGGACTACGGGTGTGAACTATCGATTTTGAATGAACCAGGATTAAATCACACATTTGATACTTCTCTGAATCAAAATTTTCTCCGATGATCCCTGATTCTTACAAAAGTCCAACCCTCAAAAGTGAGGGCAAGTAACCAAACAGTAATTTAGTACATTTCTAAGTGAAAAAGTCAAACTGCTTTCTACGTGTGGTGTATTTACAGTTACTTTTCATAGAATAATAAATAATCTCCCTACATAGCTCCTTCCCTATGGGAGCTGTGACCCACAGCTTGTTGTTGCTATTGACATGGATCTGACGTGTTTCTGTCAAGTATTCCCTAGGAGTCTTGGACGTATGTCCCTAGTAGATTTGCGTCCTTTTTCTTGCGGCGTGAAGAGCAGTTTTTCGTTGTATTGTCAATAGGAACATCCTCATATTGGGGGGAAGTCTTAGCTTTGACACAGCGGTGGAATCCTGGAGCCAGTCTCTGAGAATGTAGATCACAGCACCCATGGCCTCTAGGTCTTCTCTGCGATCATCAGTTTGTCTTCCCTAATCTACCCAGCATCTCCACTAGTTATAACGTAGAAAATTAGGAAAGACACAGAAATTTCAGAATTAAGAATGACACATCAATTTATTTAATGTAAAACCAAATTAAAACTAATAAAGTAGCAGAGAAGCAATAAGAAAACTTTACAGAGTAGAAAAATACAAATATCGAAATTTAAAATCTTTTCATAGAATAATAAATAATCTGCTTCAATATAATAAAAAAAGAAAGTTTTTCAATGTTTTTTCTGTCTCTTTAATATAGGCGAAGATTGTTTTCATGGAAGGGTTTAATGAGGTTTTATAATGGTGTGTAAAATAAGTTTGTATAGTTGTAGAGGATAGTGGAATATTTCCCTTATAGGTTGATTTTTATTTTGGTATCGGGTTAATATTGTAACAGTATATATTATTTTAACCCCAGAATATTAATTCTGATAGTTTATTACTTGGAAAATTTCCCTCCTCATGCCTTCCTTTTATTTTTTATATGCTGCGCTTTCCTTGGCGTTCTGCGCTCCAAGAGAACTTAGGTTATAAATATCTCTCTTGTATGAAATAGAAGGTAGTTGGCGACTTCTATATGCTCCAGGAACCTGGCCTAACTTACTAAAATCTACTACAACTAAATCTACTAAAATCGGCCGGCCGCCGGACCTGCAGTCCTGGATCTTTCCAGTTGGTCTCGAGGACCACGCCATCACCATCTCCTCAGCGGCGAAGTACGCGATCTACGTATTCTTCGTATATCGCGAAATGCGTGGTGTCGCTGGAGACCCACTGGCGATTCTCCACCAAACTCTGCAGAGCTGGCAGAGGCACCATATTCATTGTACATAGTTAATATAATCCATAGTATCTTATTTTTTTAAATAGTGCAGACTGTGCACTTTGCATGTATTGACAAGATGTCAATAAAATTATTTTAATTGTCAATGGCTAACTTACTAAATAAATATTAATAAAAGTTTAAATGAGAAAAAGGGGGGCATTTTCTGATCATGCAACTTAAAGTTGAAATGCTCCTTTTTCTCAATTTATCCACCTGTTCCAAGTACAAATTTACTTTTGTCCTATTTTTCACAGAATTTTAATTGTTTTGATTAAAATAAATTGCTCTGTCATTCTCATGTTGGTCTTTCTTCATTCTTCTATGGGGCTGGAGATTAAACTGTGAGACCACTAGAGATATTATCACGAATGATCCATGTACATTCCATTATGATATTTGCCATTGCAGTAAGATTGGCGAAGCTGATTTTTTCAATTACAAAATGGTGGCGTTTAGATTTTTACAGTGTTCATCAGTTGAGAACGCTGGAAAAAGAACGATAAAAAAAGATTATATTTAAGCATTTCAAAGTTTTCACAGCTATGTCTTTAATAAAGTCTGAAAGTATGTAAATATGGAACTGTATGTAATTACGCCATTTATATTGGTGCGTGAATTACAACCTATATATCCACTATCTTCCATATCCACCCACCGCCTGCAGGGGCCAACCCACGCTGGCATCGCCCGCCCACGCCCTCGCATAGCTCCCAATTAACTGCTAATTAACCACTAATTAGCCACCCAAAAACTGACTAATACAGTACGTCGACTTAACACACATAGACTGGTTCAACTGATGGCTTTTCTGGGATTAACTGCGGCCTGCCTTTGAAGAAAACTAAGTTGAAAGAGATTGATTGAAACTACTTTATTACAACACTATATTAATTAGAGATTAAATAGGTTTAAATTCATAATAAATAAATACAGTTAAACCTGTCTATAGCGCCCCCTCTTGGGACTCACCAAAATAGGGTGCTATAGAGAGGGGGTGCTATAGACAGGTTGCTTAATATCAATGTAAATCGCATCGTACTACGTATTTAAAATCGGGCGCTATAGAGAGAAAGGCGCTATAGAGAGGAAGGCACTATAGAGAGAAAGGCGCTATAGAGAGGAAGGCACTATAGAGAGAAAGGCGCTATTTAGAGGGGGCGCTATAGACAGGTTTAACTGTAAATGAAAATATAAGATTATATATTGCTAAATATATGAATATAAATAGATGTAAATATATAAAATAATTGATAAATATACATATATATAAGATATATACAATGTTTACATTGTTGGCGCCCAACGCGGGTTAAACTTCACCACCGATGGACTGCCAGAGTTCTTTACCACAGAGAGAGAGATATAAAATCATTGGATTCTTTCTATTATCCTCAATAATTATTGTGTCCTCTTCAATAGGTTTCCCATAATAGCCTATAACATGGTTAAAACTGTCTTCCTTCAATATGGGCTCTCACCAGAAACTCTTTTTGGCTTGAAACACTCCTCATTATTCTGGCCTTACATCGCAAAGTCTTTGATATTAGACCACTTCCAGGAAAGACATCGTTCAGCCATGATTTTACGCTATGGTCTCCATTGACGACTTTAATGTAATTTCTATACCGGTATTAACACATTGGACAAAACTTAAGGAGGTTGTACCTTTTAATATGAATATTAGAATTCAGACATTAACTCTCTGAAAGATACTTGATACACGGTGACCTTTATTCAAGACACACGAAATAACAAGTGTTAACAAACATTTCTCTGTCTCCTTAAAAAAACGGACGACTGACGACAAAAAAAAACTTTTCTACTTCCTTAAGTTTCATTCATGAGTGTAGATAACAACTTCTTGTGATTCCACCTTCTATACTGATAGTTACAAGAAGCTATCTCTTGTGGCTAGCCTTTATAATTAGGTAGTAAAATGTTTTGTGTGTGAGAGAGAGAAAGGAAGGCCGTGACTATTATTTCAATATATTTTAAATTATTCCAACTCTTCATTTAGCATCATAAATTTAGTTTTTTTTTTAAGAACTCGTTGCCTCCTCCTCAATAGTTCCTCATTTTGCACTCCGTCACCACAAATCAGCAAAATCTAATAAAATATAAAAACGATAAATATATTCAGGTGTCGCAACTTTATAAGCAAACATTGATTTTTCCTTTTTAAGGCTGATTATTTAAATACAATGTATTTATTATACATATTTGAAAATAATAGATCATTTTTATTGTCATTTTAAATAGTTAAATGCTATCCAACTCTAAAGATAACAAAAATTCTGAAATTTGTATTTTCTACAAATCCTTAAAACGCTGAGTTAATTCAAGGTTTTGGTGAACAAAATAGGGAATTATCAAAAATTTTCTAATATTCCATTAAACCGGTTTTAAACAGCCTCTCAGAAGAATGGGCCAAATTAATTCGGATTAAACATATCAGGTACATGTGCTTGGTGACAATATGTAGAGATAGCCATTTACGACATAGCTCTTCCTATTTACACCATTTCTAATGATAGATAGGAGAGAGAGAGTATAGGTATGCAAATTACGCCCAAGAGTCTGGTAAACATGGCGTGCCGGAGCAGCCATTGGTATTCCACGAGGCATCTGGACCGATGCCACCACTTGGGGGATCGTGGACAGAAAGATTTACGTCAGGAAGACAAACGAGCTGGGGGCAGGAAATACGATTGAATTTCCTATTAGAGAATATATCCAGGATTGTAGTTTACTTAGTAACGTACGTATAGGCATCGTAGAGAATCTTGCTGGTTGGATAATTAGAAATGGGGACTTGGCATTGGAATGTTGGTGAGTCTACATGCCGACAGACATATCGGCCACGGTAATACTGCTGAATAATGTTTAAGGTAGATCTCACTAGACGTATACCACATGTCTACAGATGTAGATAACCACTCGTCTTTGCATTTACAAGTTGGTAGAGCCCTGTTTGTCTAATTGCACGCACTGGTAGAGTTGGAATTTGACAAGAATCAAGAGCAATTCTTACTCTAAGTCTCCTTAAAGGTGAGAAGCCTCTTGTATAGTGTACAAGTTTTGTCCTCAATACTTGCAATAACCCTTCCGAAGAGATAATGTCTTTTCTGCAAACGGGTCTATAACGATAGCAAACATCATTTACCTAAAAAATGTTTGATAGTTATTATTAAATTCTTCATATTATCGTCTTCGGTTTCAATCAGGCGTGTAAATATATAATTGATGTTATATTTCCGAATATCATTTGTTGGTTAGAAGTTGATTCTTTAAAAGGATATCCACATCAACCAATGATTTATTCAACTCCCAATGTTTCAGTGAACTGCTGTCATTTCCTCTGAGTAGAGTAACAGCAGATCACTGACTGAAACGTCGGTAGTTAAATAAACCAGCACGCATCATCCACCATGCACGTATATTTCCAAAATTTAACACACAAAGAATGTAATATATTTTTTCTCTTCCTTTCAATATCATAAATATTCAAAATATTTAAATAATAATTTGTATATAAAAATAGTATTTATCATTAATTTATTAACATGATTCTCCTGTTAAAGGACTGACAAGTCCGAAAGCTTGAAAATAAAAAGTTGAACAAGAAACTTAGCCCTGGAAGCTTTATTTATTTTATAATAAATAAATCATTCGTTGATGTAACTGTATTTTATCTCTGATGTTATATTATTTCTACCATCACATCTGTCAGAATATTATTAGTAAACAAATATATAGGATTCACAAACATAACAAAAGGAAATCCTTTATATTCATAAACAAAAGCCTTTTCATTAGAGGAATTGTGAGGCAGACGAATAGTTAAAAGGAATATGAGTGCGACCTTTCTAAGCCTTTCTAAATTAGGGACAACCAAGAAAGAAACAGGCTTCAGGAATAAAATCCAATTTTTGTTCACAAAAAAAAGCTTCCATTGTTTAACTGCGCTCTCACAAACCTAATTCCACATTCCTGGTTATTTTTGTCGGCGGTTGTTTGGAAAAAAATGGCAGAAGATTATATAGCTCGTACATTTTTTAGTGCAAAAATACTTTTAAAATATTTCTTTCACCTCATTTCAACAAGGGAGAAGGTTGTTTATTTAAAAGTTTTAAAGAAAACATTGCGAGAAATGTTTGAAAGCGTTTGTTTTTCTTTGTTGATCTGTTTTTAGAGAATGGTAAAAATGTTTTTAGTTTTTTTTTAACTTTATCACATGTCATTCACAGGTGGTTGAGTTGTGTTGCTACCCTAGGTGATGTACATTCATAGACAAAACTTAAGGAAATACCCACCCATCACCCATCGTCTTTTTGCTTGTTTGGTTTTTAAGAAACCTTTCTTAAAAACCAAACAAAGAAAACAAAGGCAATTTTGTTTACACTTGGTTATCTCATGTGTCCTCAAAAAAGGTCCTTTTTCAGGACTAGAAAGCCATACTCATTTGGCCAATTGTTCGAAAGAAAGACATGGCATCAATATATATCACTGTGTAGAAAGATTCTGACGAAGATAGATGTACAGCCTAGAGAAATATTGGATTCTGTAATAAATAAAATGTTTTATTTTGTATCCAAAATAAGCCTTTTAATTAAAGACCACTGTGTATCAAGTATTTTTCCGAGATATTATCTGAATCCTGATATACATGGTAAAAGGTACAACTCCCTCAAGTTATCAAAATTAGAAACTATTATAGACGCGTATAATTCTTTTTAAAAATAAATAATTTCTACTGCCCTTACTGCAATGGAAAAATTAATGGGAGGTCCTGGCTCATCAGTGGTGAACCCTCCCAGCGGTTTCGCAATATAACAGCGGTATGGTAGATTAAACTAGGCGAAACCGCTGGGAGGATTCACCACAGCTGAGCCAGGCCCTCCTATTAATTTTTCCATTGCAATAAGGGCAGTAGAAATTGTTTATTTTTAAAAAGAATCATACGCGTCTATAATAGTTTCCAATTTTGATAACAGATGGCGCGCTGATGCATCCCTCAAATTATGTTCATGAGTATATATAACCAAATCCTTTACACATCAACAATAACATATATTATAAATAATTATTTATTATCATGAAATTTTGGTGACTTTCTGCATTTTATCAAGTGTTGTTACGCCTATCTCCTAGTTGATACTTATGTTAACTACATGATTTAAGTACGCCATCTGTATTCGAAGTTATAAACTATTTACGCGCATTGTTCCCTTTTTTAGAAATAAAAACAATTCCTTACGGCCCTTTAGTGTCAGCTATAGAGGCAAAACAATCAAACAAAATATTAGAACGGTATAGTAAATTAAACTGGCGAAACCGCTTGCAGGGTTTCCCTACTGATGAGCCAGGTCCTTCCAATATATCAATATTTTTCATTTCAGTAAGGTCATTATTTTATTTTGAAGAAAAAATGCGCGTAAAGATTTTATAGTGTTGATACTTATATTCATAGAGAATTCTGATATTTTAAATTCTAATACAAAATCGTCAATTAAAGGGCAGTTAAGGTTGTAACAAACTAAATTGATGACACTAGTGGCAAGTCGGGCATCTACGTTGTGTTATCTACCACGCTCTACGTATGTTAACGAACATTTATTGACACAGATAAATACTACACTTTGTTAAGGTAGGCAGAGGATGGTCGAAACGTCAGGACTTACACTGAATCGAAAGTATTACCATCGAGAAAAATCTAGTAGAATATCATGAAACTTAGTAAGAATACATCATGGGAGGTACAACTTCATTTGAATCAGGTTTTCTGTTAACTTTATTTATTTTCTCTTTATATATGTTAAATATTTATCTTATGGTGCACTAGCGTGCCATCTGTTATCAAAATTCAAAACTATTTTAAAGGCGTAAGATTCTTTTTGATATTAAACAATTTATACTACCCTTACTGCAATGGAAAAATTAATGAGAGGGCCTGGCTCATCAGTGGTGAACCCTCTCAGCGGTTTCGCCAGTTAATTTCCTTCTCGACCTACAATTTCTATAATCTACCTATTCAGTTTAAAGGTATTAGTGCTTGTCATTGGGACTTACTACTGCTTCTTAACACCATATGATTACGCATGCGCAATTCGTTTCATTTTTATCGCCGTTGCGAGTGTATAGCAGTCACATAGATACATCCATCTTCTTGGTGAGTCTTTTTAGATAGAAATTTTCATTTTTTAAAAGTTAGATTTCGATTGCGGGTAGAAGTGTAGCATTCGTGTTTATATAAAATATTCTCTGTTACATGTGCTAATATTTCAGTGTGGGTATATAAACATATGATGGAGTAGAAAATATAGAGTTCTATATACATATATAACTCACAATAAAAAAACCGCCATGCGTAGGTGGGTTTAAGAATCCAGAATTCTTCACAAGAATATTGCTTTAGGGAGAATCCATAGAACGACATCTTCAATATTTCCAGGATATTGCTGTTCCCAGATATTCAATTTTATTATTTCCTTTTTGTAATGCTATGAGAGAGTCGATCCATGTGACATTTCATCTGAATTTTGAATATATTTGACATGGAGTTATAGATTTCCTTAGTGGGTTCCTTTTTCTTTTGGTAATTTTTGTCGTATTCTTTAAATATTAGGTTGAAAATAATAATAGTGAATAATTCATATTTATTTATATATTTTCACCTTATACCCATTGTTATCTCGTGTACCCATGATTATCTCGTGTTGTCTTCAATAAAGGTCACTGTAATAGCTTTCATAGTTATTGTCTGAATCTCGATATACATGCTAAATGATAAAACTTCCTTAAGTTTTGTCTATGAGTGTATCATAATTTCAACTCTTTATTGAAATATAGAATGATACATCATATACTCTACATTAAGGGATACCTAAATAAAATACTCTAAAATGATAGAATATCACCTGGGATCAATTCTATATAGAATCTATTTCTTAAATGGTTTGTCATCCTTTCAATATTTTAATAAACATAAATAATAAAAGCACAAGTAGAAGATTTTTGATGCTCTTAAAATTAAAGATATTTCGGTCAGTAAATCTTTTTATTATCTCGACGTTTCAAAAAAAAAAGATTTTGTTCATGATAAAATTGTGAAAAAACTTTTAAAATTACAAAATATTTTCTCACAATGAGTTTCTTTTTTGTTTTAAAATGCTATCTTTCAAGCAATAATCGCTCTTCAACGGGTTTAATAAAATAATCGACTATATCTTAAAAGAAATATTTACAAATAAATAATCGTAATTTTTATTAAACCCGTTGAAGAGCGATTATCGCTTGAAAGCTAGCATTTTAAAATAAAAAATAAACTCATTGTGAGAAAATATTCGTAAAGGTCTAAGAAATGAACCAGTCAATTAGAAACTTGAAAAAATCTTGAAGATAGAGGCTGCCTGGCCAGCATTCATAGTTCTTAAAATTGAAAATACTTCGGCCAGTAAATCTTTTTATCAGCTCGACGTTTCGACAAAAACCTTTTGTCCTCGTCAGGAGCGAACAAAAATTAAAACATTTGGAGCGTTCTTTTTTTTTTTGCGCTTTGCAAATTTTTAAATTTTTGTTCGCTCCTGACGAGGACAAAATATTTTTGTCAAAACGTCGAGATAATAAAAAGATTTACTGGCCGAAGTATTTTCAATTTTAAGAGCTATGAATGCTGGCCAGGCCGCCTCTATCTTCAATATTTTCAAGTTTCTAATTGGCTAGTTCATTTCTTAGACCCTTTTTATTAAAGTAGGAACATTCTAATCTTCATTAAATTGTCTAAATCCCATAAAAACCATCGCGATGTCTCAATATTCAGTAGAACCTCTCATCAACGACTTCCTAAAAACATGGATAATTTTGGTCTTTCCTGGAGTCGGTCTTTCATTTGAGGTTATGACAATGCAAGACATTATGTGAAGTTAGTCGTATATGGTATCGTTGTATTTAAAATGTCGAAGAATATCGCTTTATCTCTATGGATATTTTTCCCCGAGGATATCACGGGATTTTGGAACAGCGACCCTTTAAATTGCTACTTCTGCAATGCTGTCATCCAAGACAATTTGGTCCATTATCTATTCCATTGCCCATTTCTACAGGAAAAGAGACTGTATATTAACGAAATTTCGGGGCTAATTCACTATAATGAACAACATGTATATAAAATATTTACTACTCTCCTGCTGGATAAAACATTTGTTTATAAATATTTAAAATTTTTCAAGGCGATTGATAAAATGAGGGAAGAAGTGCTCAACTCCACAGACAACGGCTGTTTGCTACCCCTCCCCTCTAAATTGCTTTTCCTCCTCACTCATGTACATATATAACCTTTTAGGTGTAATACCCTTGTAAGACAATAGTGTCTTAATAAAGGCTTCTGTTGTTGTTGAATATCGCTTTATCTCTCTCTCTTAATAAACTTCTGTCTAAAAATATATTATTCTCTGGGCCCAATGTGTAGAGGCGTGGTGTAACCAGCCATCATTTCTAACAACTTTTACTCCAACTCAAGATCAACTGTTAGAATGGATTTGTGTAATTGGACTCTTCTGAGCAACTTCTTATTTCATGGTGTCAACAACTGGAGGTCAACAACATTAATTATTTAATTAGGTGCGCAAATTAACATATATTAAATCGAGGAATTTCAGGAATTCAAAGGCAATTACAAACTTTTCACCTTAATTGGGATACAACATGGAATTTTAACATCACGAAATAAAGTTGAATATAACTGTGATTAGAAGCTTAATTCGTTTCTCTATTAAACATTCTTAATCTGTTTACTTCATGAACATCATATGGTAAATCTTCAATATAACTTAGCAGAGATTACAAGTGTTTTGTACCTTCCTCATAAATAGGTTTGGAGATAGTACAACATGCGGCAAATTACAATGTATCGGAAACACAGATAACTTCTATATACCGAGATAAGCTGAGGCTATATATATATTTTTTTCCAGTTGGTCTTGAGGACCACGCCATCACTATCTCCTCAGCGGTGAAGTACGCGATCTACGTATTCTTCGTAGATCGCGAAATACGTGGTGTCGCTGGAGATTCTCCACCAAACTCTGCAGCGCTGGCAGAGGCGCCATATTCATTGTACATAGTGTATAGAATGCATATTATCTTTTTTTAAATAGTACATACTGTGCACTTTGCATGTATTGACAAGATGTCAATAAAATTATTTTAATTGTCTATATATATATGTAACAAGAAGTATGTATCTCTTAATAACGCTATTCCTTAAATCGGGGTATTCATATCTGGCACATAATATTAATATAAAAAAGGCCTACTAGATGTATCTACCGTTATGTAGATAAATCTCAAATATCGTTTAACGTGTCGTTTTGATATAATATTAAGATCCAATATAGATAGGAGAATTAAAATGAGAGAATAATTGATATTAATATTGCCATGTGGAAAATTAGGGAAGAACAACTTCGGGATGACACAGCAATTTATTTGAGGCAAGAACAAACTATGAGTGATAAACAAAAGATAAGCAAAAAGGGAAGTTTACAGAGAATATAAACATATAAAAATGACATTCTGCTAATAAAATAATAAATACTTTGTTATAATATGTTACATTAGCACGCTATATGTTATAAGAAATATGAATTATTTTCGACGCGTATGATTCTTTTTGAATTAAAACAATTTACTACTGCCCTTACTGCAATGATAAAATAGTGGGAGATCCTTGCTCATTAGTGGTGAACCCTTCCATTTGTTTCGCCATTTTAATCTAACATGGTAGTATATTATATATATATACCAATATATACTCGGGTTAATTTTTAAATTTGTACCAATGTGTTAGTTACAAATACGATAAAATTTCTTAGATGGATAAACATCAAGAGGTGAAAGATGATCATGTTTAGTTTCATTGAAAGACCTCCTATTTTTAACAAATTAAATCAGAAAATATTACAATCGAAACTGCTGCTGTGAATTCACTGCTTCTTTCAAGTCAGAGGTTCCAACCCTACCTGGTTTGGTTATGATCTGAAGAGCAACGGTATAACAAGGAATGAATGTCCTTTCTTCAAAATTCTACCTTGTAGAATAGTGTTAGCTCAGTAAACCTTCTGTAGCATGGAAGGCAAGCAAAGATTGCCTCGACATCCTCTTTTCTCTTGTTTGATGGAAGACAGCATTGTCCAGTAGAGAATGGTGATGGTTTACCTGTATTCTCTATTGACTACAGGCTTTATTTTAGCAGAACAAGCTGAATAATATGTTCTTAATATCATGTTGCCACGATTTGACGTGGAATGGCAAGTATTTTCTTGTTATATTCCTGCAGGTGTTACATGTGGGGCAGTTTCAGGGACGCGGGTGGTCGGCATAGCTCTCAGCTTGGGGGTCGTGCTGCTCGGGGTCGTGGCGTACTTCAGCTACAAGTGGCTCCTCGCCAGGTTCCAGCCGGCGGCCGAGGAGTCGCAGTCCGACGCTCCGCCCGAAGAGCCCCCCAACTCCGCTCCACCCCCGACCACGCCCACTCCTAAGCCCTCGCTGACCATCAGCCACTCCCTGCCCGACATCTCGGATGGCACCACCTCCAGCCGCAAGCAAGCTCCGCCTCCCAGGCAAACGACCCTCCCCACTGTGCCGAGCCGTCTACAGACCTTCCAGCGTCAGCTGAGCCACCGTCTGGATCTCTCAGATGTTCCTTTTGAAGGTATCTACCATTCCACGCTAGGTACCTCCCACATGTTTGAAGACACAATACTCTTGTAATCCCATCTAAGATACCTCCCATCCTGGCAATAACACACACACATCTAAGACACCTCCCATTCAATACTATGGACCCCAGGTTTTTAGCAGACTTAGCCCACTATCTTATAAGACCATCTAAGGTACTTCTCATTCAAAACAATGGACCACCCCATATTTAAGATCCCTTACCCATAAAATCGCAAAAACCCATCTAATTATATAAAAAATACTATGGCAGTTGTATTAATATACAAGATTGAATATTTACACACTTCAACCTTTATTTTTCCTTATTTTTCCATGTTTTAAATATCAACATATGATCTTTTTTCTCTGTTATCTTCTTATTTGTATATATATAAATTGTTAAAATTTAGAAAAAAATTATGAGCAAAGCAAATGTAATGTCAGTTTAACAAAGCTAAAACTGAACATTTAAATTATTTTTTGTGATGAAAGAAGCCTTTATTGAACTTTTATAATATAATAATTTTGAATTAAAACCAACGATTTTATGTATAACAAAAACTTTATTATCCAAGATTGACGGCATTTTAAAAATTTGAGTTTATTTTTGTTTTGAAGAAGTTGAATGGAGGACTTCAAAGAGGTTATAAATTCTAGCATGGGGCATACATAAGTGTCTCCTATACCACAAGCTAGATGTTCTAGTGTGGATGTTAGACACTATTTCTCTATATTGACACAGGTTCTCAGTAGTGCTTATACATGTTCTTCTACTTATTACAAATATACATGGTAATGATCATGTTAATCATAGTGGGAAGTAGGGGGTCGGTGGAAGGATGATCTAAACTGTTGGTTTTTGACCGCTATGACCCGGGATCGAATCCGGCATTGGGCACCTTTTTCTAATTAAAAAAAAAAAAAGATTCTCCAATTGCCTCCGATTCTTGCAAAAGTTCAACCCCACCAGCGAATGCAAGTAACCAAACGATTCTCTGCACATTTGTAAGTGCAAAGTCGAACTGTTTTTCACATATCCTCGTATAGACATGTGGTGCACTTACAGTAAAAGTAGTCGCCAACTTCTACTCACCCTGAATATCCCGGCCTGTACCACGTGTACTAGGGGGGATAAAATATTAGTGGGAAGTTAACGACTTCTTTTACTATAGGTTCACCACATATCTTTATATAGGTTGCAGAATTATGGCCTTCGTGTGCTAAAAAATGCGTCTCTCTCCCTTTAAAACACATTTAAACAATGTGCATTAAAACTGGTATTGTGGAACATTCTTTATCACCAGTAGTACGCCTTTTACTTGGATTATTAACCAAATCTACATTTTTAAATGTATTTTTAAAGTGAGAGGGATACCTATTCTTGCACATATATCTATACGTGTAAAAAAACAATTCGAAATTTTCATTTGCAGAGTATTAGAGACCCACGTTGGTTACTTGCACCACTCTATTCTCTTTTCTCACTGGTGAGGATGAACTCGTACAATAACTGACACTTGTACAGGAATTGAGGCATAAAAAAGGTTGTCAAAAATCCAGCTCGTTCCCGGATTGTCGTTTTCAAAGATCGGCCGTATATGTCCCTCTCCTCATGACAAAATTCAATGATATCTTGTAGAAATGTAATCCGACATTCTAAAGTGAAAATCTCGCGTCTTGAACACAAAGTGATCCTTAAAGTGATAAATAGATCAAGGAAGATTGGACGGAAACTCTCCAAATTGAATGATATTACCTCAATGTTACAAATAAGATTTTTTACAATTCCCCTTTAGTTCTTCAATTTGACACATCTTGTCTTTTCTAGTTGATTTATAGAGTGGGCTGTTAAATAAAATGATTCATTCAACTGCCCACCTTGCCAACAAAACCTTTTAGATTGTAACAAATTTGAATACAATTTGTTTATCTTAATACGATTTAAGAAAAGTACGTGGTTAGCTTTTCTATATTAATCAAGAATAGGTATTTGTTCAATTCTGTATTAGTAAAAAAATCAACAAATAGTTGATATTTATTCCTATAGATGTCGCAAGCCATCATCAACTTTCAGTTGCACAATAAAGAGATGCCTTTTTTCTTAATTTATCCACCTTATCCCAGTACAATTTCACATTTGTACTATTTTTCTACATGAATACGATATTTTAATCAATTGTAAGTTTATACGGCTTTTTTCACTAAGGTATTTTGTTATTAAAATAAAAATATATTTCTATATATGAAAAAATAATACAAAAATAATAAAAAATTAAAAGGTCAGGTGTTGATATTAAAAATAAAAAAAGGTGTAGTATTTTAAATAATTACAACTCTCTTTAAAGCAACAAAAGAATTATTTATTGCATTTAGCAAGACAAGAAAACAA
The DNA here is from genome assembly GCA_030710605.1 of Cordylochernes scorpioides. Classification (NCBI taxonomy): domain Eukaryota; kingdom Metazoa; phylum Arthropoda; class Arachnida; order Pseudoscorpiones; family Chernetidae; genus Cordylochernes; species Cordylochernes scorpioides. The sequence continues at coordinate 44,307,739 of CP092867.1, forward strand.
AAGACAAACTCGGAATGCCAAACAAAACTTTTAGGTTAGTTCCTATTCCAAATCTAGCTTTCACACAGAGTATTCAAAAATAAAATACGACAAAAGGCATATCCTGACCAGGAGCACATGTGCTTTACAGATAGCAGAGTGCCATCTGGTGGAACAGAAATCAACTAAACATTGATTTAGCCTGTTCTCTGATATTTGGCCAACCCAATTTCTTGATAAATTAAGAAAAGCCATCCACGAACTCGTTTCGCGTTGTTGGCGCTCGTCAGCGTGGAGTAGACTGTACCACTGCGACCAAAAAGATGTTTGGTTCCAGAGGCTTATTGAGAAACCAAGAAATGGGTATTTAAGGCCAAATTTGCGTAAATACGCTTAACACATGAAAAGATATATAAAAAATAAAAAATAGGTCAGGTGTTGATATTAAAACAAAAAAAAGCATATCCTGATCGCTCACATGCATTTCTGCCATCTAAAATGTTGTTTCATTTTTCTTTGTTTTTAATATTTCAATAAGTTATAGCATGGCCTCCCACGATGTGGTTTGTCATCAAGAGAAGTCTCATCACTTAGAATCTTCTCATCCATCTTCTAAAATTTCTTACAACTATTGTGACTCTATGTGGTATCTCTTCATTTCCAAAATTTCAATAACGGCTCTTTGTTTCTGTCTTGATAATTTTACTTTAAAAAAATGAAAACACTGAAATCAAAAAGCTGAAAACAATATGGATACTTATTAAATAAGGCTTTACATATAACATATTAAAATTTAAATAAAATAGGTCACAAATTATTCGAGTTATGGGCAAACTGGCATTACTTTTAGAACGCCCCTTAATATAATAAAGAAGATAAAACTCTATTCGTTTTAAATTAGATTTCACAAATAGTAAGATACCAACTCTATAAATAATTTTATTCTTAACTTAATTATATATTTTGATTTTAACTTGGAAGGCTGAATTAAAGTGATATAGCAATTATATTTAATTCTATAAATTCCGTATAAAATTTATGGAATTAATAACGATTCATAATTTATTTCAATAAACGAGAGAGACATACTTAATTTATTTTTATTCCAAATCCAATATATTAATCACTTAAATGCGTATATTTTCAAATATGCAAAATTAATATAATTTTCTTTTAATAAATATCAAACGATAAAAAGAAATAGTAGAAAATAAGCCAAAATAAATAATTTAGCCTGACATAAATAAATGAAGATGTTTCACTAATTTATTATTGGTCGTGTTGCGGTATTTATAGATGTCGTTTGGTAAATAATTCGGGACAAAAACGAAGGCTAATTAATTGCAGACGAATATTTCAGTCGTGAAATATGATGGTCATTATTGCTCCAAAGATTTGCTACACGCAGCACGTTTCCGTGATGCTAATTGCGATTTTTATTTGCTAGCTTGTGGAAATATGACCCATGACCAGGATATTATGTTATTTCTATTTAGATATATTTATTTATATATTAATAAACAGTATATGTGTGCGTTGCTTTTTATTTAAGTTGTAACTAAAATTATATTTATAGAACTCTACGTAATGTAGTTTCAATTTCAATTTTTTCGTGATGTGTTATTTATGACCACACATGAATATATAATAAATAAAATATAGCAGCGGAAATTTTCCAAGAATTACTTTTTTATATATTGAAACTTGAATCTGAATTAGTTTGATTTTTCGAATAAAAAAAAACTATATTTTCAATGTAATATTAATTGAAGTTTTCGTTGGTTCTCAATATTTTAATGACAAAAGGTTGAAGATGTAGAAGAGTAGATTATGGCAGAGCGCCATCTAGTGGAACAAAATTAAACTAGACGTTTATTTAACTTGTTCCGTGATATTTGGTCAACCTAATTTATTTATTTTTTTCATATATATATGTCGACTCTTGTAGAAAATCTGTCGTTGTGGAATCCAGTCGACTTAATCTATAGTGTGCGATCCTGTCGACTCTCGCTATACTGTGGTAACCGAGGGTCTCTTGCTGTGGTGTAGTAACCGAGAGGGACAGTCAGGGCGTGGAGAGTTTTCCAGTACCTCTCTGCACCTTGGAAGACCTTTAATAGTTCTCACAGAGTACAGGCAGTCGTGGTCGAGGCAGAGTAGAAGACTTGGGAATGTCCATGCAAAAAAAAAACGAAGAGACACAGTTGTAGTATGAAAGTTCCGTGAACAGATAAAAGTCGAGCTAGGAGCAAGATGGAGATTTGAGAAAAGTTCTTACTGGTCTACATGGTCGATGAGGTGGACCTTGGACACAACCGACGAGGGCTCCCGCCGATGGTGAAGTGACTGTTTATTTCTGGCCCTGTTGGAGGCTTATATATTGTAACATAGTATTTATTAATTTTATTTATGTAACATAGTGACACGTTTCTGAATTTTGTAATTAATTTTGTAATTAATTTTTCATTGATTTTTAATATGTAATCAATAACTGTTATCATCATTAGAAAAAAGAACAAAAAATAAACAAAAGAACAACAACGTGGTAAATTTGCCTCTTTATTAAAAACAAACAAACAAATTAGATAAGGCTTTAAAATAAAACATTTCTTTAAAAGTTAAAGCAAAAATAAAACGTTACATAAAATATTTGGCGCAGCTACGAAAGGATTAAAATATAAATCAAAAAAGGCTTCGACGAAAGAAAAAGTAAGTACAATGGCAGCTAATGTAAACAAATTAGAGAAATTTAGCGGTGATAAAGGTTCAATTCGGCCTGAATCATGGCTTAAACTATATGAATTGGAAACTGGTAAACTAGATGAAGTTGATAGAATCAATAGTCTAATTTATTATTTATCAAAAGATGCTTTAGAATGGTTTGCTGATGAAATATTGAGCAACGCATCCATTAAAAAATGGGATACTGTTAAACTCAAATTAATTCAGCGCTTTGGTTATAAAGTTGAAAGCCCTATAGTTGCAGCATCAAAAAGAAGACTTAAAAAAGAAGAAACCGTGGAAGATTATTTTAGAGATAAAATTAGATTATTAAATCAAACAAGCCTCAATAATGTCGAGAAGCTAAAAATGTTAACGGATGGATTGCCATTAGATTGGAAAAATTATCTCGTAACAGCCCAGCCTAAAGATCCATCACATTGGATGCAGATTGCCATGGAAATTGAACAAAACAATAATCAAATAAGGCAACAACAGAGAAGTAAAACCAAGGTTTTTAATATAACTACACCTACAATCTCAAAAAATTGCCCATATTGGTGTCCTATTTGTAAGAAAAAAGGATTGTATTTTAAACATTGGATAAGTGATTGCAAAGATTATGATCCTAATTATAAAGACAAGCTTAAACACCAAGCAACTAATATCACCACAGATGTTAAACAAACCATAGCTGATTCACTTTGCATAGCCGATTCACTTTGCATAGCAAATACCAATTTTCCTTATAGATTTGTTAATGTTGAAGTTTTACTTAATAATATTCCAGTTTCATCTTTTATTGATACCGGGTCAACTATATCATTAATGAGCTGTTCGCTTTTAAAACAACATAAGTTAAAATTGAATGTAAATGATAGAATTAAAATTAAACAAGTAGATAGTTTTGCATATACTTTAGGATCAGTAGAAGTATTTTTGAAAATCCATTCTAAACTTGTCTGGTGTAAGCTTCATGTGGTGAAAAACCTTAGTTATCCATTGCTTATTGGACTTGATGTAGCAGGAAAAAATTGGATTGATAATTGATACAAAAGACAAAGCTGTGTATTTTAAAGAAAATGAATGTCTTTCCATGTCTGATGAAACTCACCTCCCATCTGAACAACAAAAAGAACTCAAGGTTAAGAAATGCTCCATTGAAAAACAAGAAATAAGATATTTAGGTCATATCATAGAACACAACAAGATTAAACCTGACCCTGAAAAAACAAAGGCAATAAATGAGTTCCCTCAACCTAAAACAGTGAAGCAAGTAAGGCAGTTTTTGGGTTTAGCAGGTTACTACAGGAAATTTATTCCTAAATTTAGTGAAATTGCAGATCCTTTAACAAGCCTCACAAGAAAAAATAAGTTATTCAAATGGACTACTGAAGTTAACAAATCATTTCAGGAACTAAAGTCTCATTTATCCACAGATCCAGTTCTTTCTACATATGATCCTTCATTACCATGTAAGCTTTATACAGATGCATCTAAACTGGGAATTGGTGCTATTTTAGCTCAAATTGGAAATGATAATCAAGAACATGTAATTTCCTATTATTCAAGGAAACTTCTACCACATCAACAGAACTATTCTGCATTTGAGTTGGAATGCTTTGCTGTAGTTCAATCAGTTGAATACTTTGAAGTTTATCTTGAGAACAATACATTTGAAGTCATTACAGATCATTCGGCTTTGGAATGGCTCTTCAACGTAAAGAAACCAAAGGCAAAATATCTCCGATGGATAATTGAATTATCAACCAAGTCAATGAAAATAGTTCACAGATCAGGATCAAAGCAAACGCATGTTGATGCATTGTCAAGATCACCAGTGTCACTTCATATATCAATCCCCACTCTTCGACTACACCAACAAAAAGCGGATCTCAGTTTTGTAAAGAACTCTCATATTCATCGAGATCTTATTATGGTGAAACATAATGGAGTTCTAAAAACAGTTGTTCCAGAATCATTCCAAGAAGAAATTCTCAAAGAATACCACGATAATCATTCTCACCCCTCAATTAACAAGACAGTAAGATTGATAACACCATTTTATTGGTGGCCGAATGCTATTAAATGCATCAAAGACTATGTTCGCTCATGTAAAATATGTCAAATAACTAAATGCAGTCATAAACCATTTATTGGAGAATATGTTGCACCAAACTCTGATCTGAAACCACTGGAATTAATATCAATGGATACTATTGTGCTAGGCTCTGCAGCAAATGAAACCAAGCACAAATACATTCAAGTAATAATTGACCACCTAACAAGATTTGTTTGGGCTTTCCCTACTGTCACCAACACTTCTCAAGCAGTAATTCAATGTTTGGACAAAATCAACAAAACTGTTCCCCAAATCAAATGTATTTTAACCGACAACGGAAAGAATTTTACATCAAAAGAATTTAACAAGTTTTTGAATGATCATCAAGTTCAACACACCTATTCGACGCCATATCATCCACAGAGTAATGGACTGTGTGAAAAGATGAATGACACTATACTCACCAAATTAAGAACAAACCTTCAAGAGAATCCAAGACTAAAATGGTCATCATTACTTTCCAAAATTGTGAAAGATTATAATAGCACACCCCATGATGTCACTGGGTTTTCTCCAAATTTCCTACTTTTTGGTGATTGTGCAATACCAGAATTTTCTGAATCACCCCATTTCACCATAGAAAATGCAAGGAAGAAAGCAATAGAAAATAGCGCAAAGCATAGAGAAAAGTGGAAAGCACGACACGATGCAAAACATCCGCAGTCGTCATTCAAAGTTGGTGATCTGGTCCTTCGTAAAATACCTAGTAATGATCCAAGTATGGTCAAAACATCCCCAAAGTATGAAGGTCCTTTTCAAATAACAAGAATAATATCTAGTGTTACGTGTGAATTATTGAAAGATGATTCCTCCTTGGTTAAAGTTCATGTGTCACAATTGAAACCATTTATTTTGCGAAAATAAATCCTTCAAGCCGAGGGATATGACACGTTTCTGAATTTTGTAATTAATTTTGTAATTAATTTTTCATTGATTTTTAATATGTAATCAATAACTGTTATCATCATTAGAAAAAAGAACAAAAAATAAACAAAAGAACAACAACGTGGTAAATTTGCCTCTTTATTAAAAACAAACAAACAAATTAGATAAGGCTTTAAAATAAAACATTTCTTTAAAAGTTAAAGCAAAAATAAAACGTTACAATAGTATTTATTAATTTTATTATTTTTTATTAACAGAGTGGTCATTTTTATTTTTATATCTTGCGACTCTGTAAATTCCCCTCGTGGCTTATCTTTTGTTTACTTTTCTTAGTTTGTCCTACCCTGAAATAAATTTTGTTTCCTCCTGAAGTTTTTGTCTTCCCTAATTTTCCATGTGGCATTTTGGTGGAGATGCTGGGTAAGTTAGGGAAGACAAACTGAAGATCGCCGAGAAGACCTTGAAGCCATGGGTACTGTGATCTACATTTTCGGAGACTGACTCCAGGATTCCACCGCCGTGCCAAAGCCAAGACTTCCCTCCAAGATGACGATGTTCCTATAGACGATACGACGACAAAGCCGCTCTTCACGCCGCAAGAAAATGGACGCAAAGGAACTAGGGACAAAGTTCCAAGACTTCGATGGAATCCTTGGCAGAAGCACGTCAGATCCATGTCAGTATCTATAATAATTGCTAGCTGTGGGTCACAGCTCCCATAGGGAAGAAGCTATGTAACATAGTATTTATTAATTTTATTTATGTAACATAGTATTTATTAATTTTATTATTTTTTATTAACAGAGTGGTCATTTTTATTTTTATATCTTGCGACTCTGTAAATTCCCCTCGTGGCTTATCTTTTGTTTACTTTTCTTAGTTTGTCCTTCCCTGAAATAAATTTTGTTTCCTCCTGAAGTTTTTGTCTTCCCTAATTTTCCACGTGGCAATATCTTTGCGAAAGAAAGTATTGGGTTTCAGCGGATACAACAAGGGCGTGGATCGGAAGAGATCATTGTACACTAGCAACGCCCTGTAATCTTCTAGGCCTCGTTGCACTTCTATCTCAATCTCTTGCTTTAGCTCAACTCTTAATCTATTACAGTTTTATTTATTTATCCTCAGTTTGTACAAAGTATATTACATATGATGATGTAATGACACATGTCAATCATGCGTATAATTAAAATCTTGTTATATTATATACAATATGAAGTTGTTGGTTTAAATTACCATATATATATATAATTATATATATATATAGTAATGTGAATGGATGTAGAAATGAACACTCCAGAGGTTAGTGGAGACAAGAAGACTATGTCCTCAAAAAAGACGTGCTGACATGACTCCAGCAATGAGACTGTCCTGTAAGGTCGAATCTCCTTTGATCTCTTTCTCTCCCAACTGTGTGTTTTCTAACAACCCCCAATCTCTTTTTTTTTAAACTGGAGGTCAATTAAACGTTGATTTAATTTGTTCCCTGATATTTTCCTATCTATTTTCTTGATAAATCAATAAACTATAACTGAAATAGGTTGGCCAAATATAATGGAATAAGTTAAATCAACGTTTAATTTATTTTTGTTCCACTAGATGGCGCTCTACCATTTATAGTGCTCATGTGAGCCGATGAAATATGATAAATAATATTTGCATTTATATGAAAAAATTATAATAAAATAATAAATATATATATATATGGTGTATCATTTATCATAGAAATATTAAGTTTAAATGAAATAAAGAAATTCATAATGTCAGGTTTTCCGTGATTAGTACTTCCTCTGACAATCTGGCTATTTATAAATTGACGTTAGTTACAATATATTTATAGGTTGTATAGTGTTTTAAAGTCTTACTTTACATATATACATATCTAAAGAGACAAAGGTCGCCTCTCCCGTCAAAATAGACGTCTAAAACCAGACGCCATCTATTGACCGTCGCCGCAACTAGCGGCCTCGGGTCGGTGACAAAGCCACAACACCAGCTTTGGCAAACTGAGAAGCGTCCACCTAGAGACCATGGTTTCGGGCTAATGGCCCTCGTCAGTCTAGGGCGGACTTTATTCCATGAGATCCATCGACCCGAGGCCGCTAGTTGCGGCGACGGTCAATAGATGGCTTCTGGTTTTAGACGTCTATTTTGACGGAAGAGGCGACCCTTGTCTCTTTAGATCAATTTCTTCCCGGCAAAATTTCCATCTACATATACATATCAAGTAGATACTGGAGATGTCGCTAGTTCACATCTTCAGCATTCAGAAATATCGATAGATATCTGTCATGGAAAAGATTAAATGGTTAATAAGATAAGTGATGATTTTTTTGAGAAAATTTTCAACGTAAAAATAAACGGTAGTAGAAATCTGTCCCTTAAGATATAAATGAAAAGGGTAGCCTTAATAATAACGAGAATATTACATATTTTCACTTATGGATGTTGCTATGCATTGTATGCAAATAAGGAATTAAGTGGCAAGAGTCTTTAGACTTATAAGAAGATATATATAAAGTAATGAAAAACAAAAATAAAATGTCTGAATGAATCAAACCCTAGGTTGAAACAAGCACAATATTTTCAAAGTTACAGTAGAACTCCCTGTAAAAGACACCTAGTTGCAGAGCCAAAGTGTCCTTTATAAAGAGATGTCCTTTTACCGGAGAGTTGCTATATAGTAAAAATGGTAATTTTGCAAATGAAAACTGTCCTTTATAAAGAGGCATGATCTAGCGCGAGTGTCCTCTCATGGAGGTTCTACTGTATATACAAATATAATATATTACTTCATTAGATAATTTCATAATCACTAAAACATAACATGAAACTTGACAAAAAGAGGTATGGGAATAATACTTCTTCAGTAACGCTTGCTTCATATATTGAAAAATCCATTGAAAACGGATGTTTTTCAACAAATTATTGCGATCGATACGTTTTTAAAAAAATGATATATTGACAGAATGTTTGAAGGTCAACTTTATTACTTGGATTTCTCTAAAATCAAAACCATATATAAACTGTTTAACAACGTAACGAAGAATTTATAATTTTATATGTGCCCTTCAAATGATTCAAGGAGAGAAAATCCAGTCATTTTAAACAAAGAAAGAAAAAACACCACAAGCAATGAATGGCAAAAATAAAAAGTCAATAATGTCAAAAGGTTTAAGAGACAAGATCTTAGAGCATAAAAAAAAAGAGAATTAAAGATTGTCTGGAGCAGTCCTTATCAGATGGGAGATAACCACGTGGCCGCTCAATTAAGAGAAGATTTTTAGAGAGAGCGGGAGAGTTCCCTATATTGATTCCATCATCGACGTAGAGCTGGAAACTGGTTCCATTATTGTCTATGTATTTCTTTAATTGAGATGTCTATCAGAATAGATTTAAAAGTCAACGCTGCTATGTTGTTCAAAGTTTTATTATAAATGACTTAATAATGAATTAAGAAAAAGGGCTAACAACTCGAAACGCATACGTAGTTAACTTTTCTTGATTAATCAAGAATGAGTATTTGGCCAATTCTGGAATAATTAAAAATCAACGAATAATTGATATTTATTCCGATAGATGAAGCAAGCCATCATCAAATTTCAGTTACACGATAAGGAGATGCCATTTTTCCTCATTTATCCACCTTATCCCGGTACAATTGTGGGTTCGATTCCCATCCCTGGACACTTTTATTTTTCCGTTCATCATTACTCTTCATAATTCACCTTTTCATACCTCATCCAAAAGGGTTAGAAATGGTCAATATTTCACCTTGAAATAAAATTTTGATTTTTCGTTGAAAGGAAACTCATGCGGTGTAACTTCAAGTGTCGTTTTGCTATCACAGGCCGCAGTGTATTATATTATACAATTTCACATTTGTACTATTTTTTGACATTAGTAATGAATGTTTTTTTTTTATAAATAATATTGATCATAGATACTAACTAACACAGCTTGTGTATAAATACAGTAGAACTACCTCCCTGTAAAGGACACATAATTACCGGAGAGTTGCTAAATAGTAAGCATGGTAATTTTGCAAATGAAAACTGTCCTTTGTAGAGAGGTGTCCGCTAGCGGGGTGTCAGCTAAAAGGAGGTTCTACTGTATTTAAAAAAAAACAGTACAAATTGAAATTGTACTGGGATCAGACTGATAAATTAAAAGAAAGGCATCTCCTGATTGTGTATGCAATTAATGGCTTGCGCCATTAGCAACTTTGAGTTGCATAATCAGTCTTTCTCTTAATTTATCATCCTGATTCCAGTACAATTTCACTTTTTTACATATAGTTTGGCGTTGTCACGCCCTTCATTCTTCATAGACCTAACTAGCTTTCAACCCAAATGGCTCTTCTTCATGGCCAAACTACGATAAAACAGTTCTTCATAAATCGACCGAATATACATCAGCCTTATATTGTATCCCAAAACTATTGTTTAGATTCAAGAACAGATGTTTTTTCTCTAGGTTACCACATACTGAGATATGAGGAAAATATTATCAGGAGAGATATCACATTCGCGGTTCTATACCGCGATTATAGGAATTATATCCGCGAAGGATTAGCGTCTGAGAACAAGATAATTCTCTCCAAATTCCTCAACATTGTCATCGAGAATGTTGGGAACAAGAAATCCTGAATTGGCAAGGGCTTGTCTGAACTCAAGGCGGCTTAAAGCTCCTAATAGGATCCAGACGTCCCTTCGGAAAAGGCTCCGTCTAGTGTAAATATTCCTCTTTATTTTTAACCCTAATTGTAAACTCTCATTTTGCTTTGAAATGAACCAGGCGATAAGGAAGATGGGTGCCTTTTATAGTTTAAAGCTATAATGTAATAGTTTCTATGTTATCTCGAGCCTTTTTTTCCATATATATTTATTTAATAGCTTTTTGTCTACTTTGCATCTTTTTCTTTTCACGCTGTTATACAAATTACCTCTGCTATATATATTTGAAAAGCTTTCGCCATTGGTGTCCATCTTGCTATGTGATAGCCGCCTGTAGAAGGGTTTTTACCCGAAAGCTTGTGCTCGTGTTATATAAAAGACACCCATCTTCCTTATCGCCTGGTTCATTTCAAAATTTACTAGGAAGAGTTCCTTGCAATCTCATTTTGCTGTTGACTAGATGTCAATAAACCATTTTTAATTGTCAATTGTCACACTGAGATATATTATTTTCTTCTTTTTAAACATAGAAACAGGTTTAGTATTTTGACGTATACTCTCATTATGACATCCCATAATAGAGTGACGAGCTATAGTTCACCATAATGAGAGAAAAAACGTATTAAAGCCTCACAATAGAAAATGGAGTTCCATTACAACAACTACTTCAAATCATACAAATTCGAGCTGATTTATACTACACATAGTCACCGATATACAATACAAATAGACTCATTTTTTTACAACCAGTCTTAGATACAATGGGATTTCTTTGAAACAATCAGCTAAGACAATATGAAAATAGGTTAAAATACAACATCAATCAATATCCTTACATACATATGGGGTTTTGTGATGAGCTCACGATGAACATAACAATTTGGATTCATTTTTCAACAATCCTACACGCACACACGCAAATATTTTTTAATCGAACATATTAATCAGCCTACATCGACAATAATTAGGTCATCACAAATTGTTTAGTTCACTTTGATCCCTAACTCAATAATAAGATAGGCTTTATTCTACGTATATAATAATTCTACAAGAACACACTTCCCAGGCAATATGGAATACGGCCTCAATACAACGACAACACACGGAAGACGGCCTCAATACAACAACAACCCAAGGAAGACGGCCTCAATATAACACACGGAGAACACGGCCTCAATACAACATAACACGGAAGACGACCTCAATACAATGACAACCCAAGGAAGACGGCCTCAATACAACATAACACGGAAGACGGCCTCAATACAACATAACACGGAAGACGGCCTCAATACAATGACAACCCAAGGAAGACGGCCTCAATACAATGACAACCCAAGGAAGACGGCCTCAATACAACGACATCACACGGAAGACGGCCTCAATACAACGACAACACACGGAGAACACGGCCCCAATACAACGACAACACACGGATAACACGGCTACAATGCAATATCACACGGAAGACGGCTTTAATACAACATCCCATGGAAGACGGCCTCAATACAACATCCCATGGAAGACGGCCTCAATAAAACATCACACAGAAGACGGCCTGAATACAACGACAACACACGGAAGACGGCCTCAATACAACGACAACACACGGAAGACGGCGTCATTACAAAAACGACACACGGAAGACGGCCTCAATACAACGACAACACACGGAGAACACGGCCTCAATACAACGACAACACACGGAGAACACGGCCTCAATACAACGACAACACACGGAGAACACGGCCTCAATACAACATCACACGGAAGACGGCCTCAATACAACGACAACCCAAGGAAGTCGGCCTCAATACCCAGACAACACACGGAACACGGCCTCAATACAACGACAACCCAAGGAAGATGGCCTCAATTCAAAGACAACACACGGAAGACGGCCTCAATACAACGACAACACACGGAGAACACGGCCTCAATACATCGACAACACAAGGAGAACACGGCCTCAATACAACATCACACGAAAGACGGCCTCAATACAACATCACACGGAAGACGGCCTCAATACAACGACAACCCAAGGAAGTCGGCCTCAATATCCAGACAACACACGGAACACGGCCTCAATACAACGACAACCCAAGGAAAATGGCCTCAATTCAAAGACAACACACGGAAGACGGCCTCAATACAACGACAACACACGGAGAACACGGCCTCAATACAACGACAACACACGGAGAACACTGCCTCAATACAACATCACACGAAAGACGGCCTCAATACAACGACAACACACGGAGAAGACTGCTTCAATACAACGAAAACACACGGAAGACGGCCTCAATACAACGACAACACACGGAGAACACGGCCTCAATACAACGACAACACACGGAGAACACTGCCTCAATACAACATCACACGAAAGACGGCCTCAATACAACGACAACACACGGAGAAGACTGCTTCAATACAACGAAAACACACGGAAGACAGCCTCAATGCAACAAGCCCACCCACGCGGAAGTAAGAATCTACCTGTTCAGCCCACGCGAGTATCGACCTGTTTACATAGAATACTATCTTCAACAAAGTATTAAATGACTATATTCCCACATACCCCACAGTACACATAATCACTAAATAACAACAACAAGCCCATAGTAGTTCATGTAGTACACCATCCAATCTATAAAACAACACCAGCCACAGGTTGGCGCACGCCCGCCAGGTGAACGACCTACCAGTCGGTCGATGACATGACAACGTGCGGCTGTACAGTGTGCCAGTTCGCCGGTCCCGGCCCCGCCGTGGGCACCATCCGGCCCGAGTTGTACGGCCCGCCACCGGCCCGTAGGCCCGAGGACGTGGAGGAGGATCCGGCGTCGTGCTGCGGCCGCCTGCGTTTCTCGCTGCGGTACGATCCGGACGTGGAAGGGCTGGTTGTCAGGGTGAGTACTGTAGTTGTACAGTATCAGTATGTAGTATGTTTTAGTGTAGTGTACGTAGTGTATTGGGTTATTGTTAACACATGGGTTTGTGGCTCTATATACATGTCTACACATGTTGAAAGCAGTTCGGTTTGACACATCCGCGTGTCATCTGTGTTTTAAAATGTAATCTATTTAGTGCCAATGTCTATTTTACAAATAAAACAATCTTCTAGGGTTTACCACAGTTACCCATGTCTTCTCAATATGTTTATCATTGCAATAAGATCATTAGAGAAGTGTTGTTTTATGAAACAATCACGCCAAGTTTCTGCAAACATTTCCAAGTTATGTAATTAGCTAATTCTTATATTTCATCATTGATAGAATCTCGGGAAATGTTTCATACAAAATACACGAGATACAAGGATTTATAGAGGATCTAGTGAACTATTACATTTTCTGCTTATTTTTCTATGCAAATATTTCAGGTAGATTTACATATTGTCACGTTTGTGTATTTTGTAATTAATATTTCTTTTTTCACTGATTTTTTAATATAAAATCAAAAGGTCATTATTTTTATCATTATTATATACAATGTATTTTTGAAAAGCAAACGATAAAAACAACAATATAATCTACATCTTCCTTATTATAAAACAACAACAAACTAAGTGGAAAAACATATTTAAAATATTTTAAAACAAAACGTTACAACATAAATTATATTTCTAAGGTATATATGTATATATAATACCGTTAAGATATGTTAGAAATGTATATATTCATTAGTTAATTTGAAACATAAGATGTTTGTTTTCAATATATATTTGATAAATAAATAGTTATATAAAATAGTATATAATATACAAGGTAGGATCAAAAAGTTCCCGATTTTTTTTTAATTATTTATTTATTCATAGTATAGTAATTTGAACATAAATTTTTTCAAAATAGTAGCCTTGGTTATCTACATATTTTTTATGTATATATACAGTTAACCTGTCTATAGCGCCCCCTCTTGGGACTCACCAAAATAGGGTGTTATAGAGAGGGGGTGCTATAGACAGGTCACTTTTAATGTAAATCGCATCATACTATGTATTTAAAATCGGGCGCTATAGAGAGAGAGGCGCTATTTAGAGGAGGCACTATAGACAGGTTTAACTGTATATCAAAATCTATGCTAAGAACATTCGAGTGTTAGTAATTAGCTATAATTATGTTAATTATTAAATTTTTGGGAGGGGTGGGGATTCTGTGTATATAGATAGAAATAATGTTCTAAGTTCAATGTGGTATTAGAACAATAAGAGAGTTGTTCACAGACAGTTCGGCATGTCCCGTGATATGTGGAAGTTTTATGGGCCGATTAACTACTGCTTAATTACTGGGTATAATGATTAGACAATTCTCTAAATCAATTGAAGAGAAGTTTCTCTTTAATTTCAAACTTTTAATGCGATACTAGTCATTCATAAATAAATAGATTGTATCACATATATTATTGTGTAGTATTTTGTAGTATTGTAATCTGATACTTTGTAGTATTCTATATTATTGCATCTCTCCTACCATATTGGATGTGTTATAAAATAAGATAAAGCTTCCAGGGCTAAGTTTCTTGCTCAACTTTTATTTTCAAGCTTTCGGACTTGTCAGTTCTTCAACAGGAGTATCACGTTAATAAATTGATTATAAATACTATTTTGTATATATTGGATATATTTACATGTTGGATGCATATAAACTCATGAACAAAGCTTAAAGAAGTGGAAAGCCTTTCATGTCGCAGGTGGACATTTTTTAAGGAGACAGGTAATTTTGTTCACACTTGGTTATGTTTTGTGTCTTCAATAAAGGTCACTGTGTATCAAATATCATTCATAGTTATTGTCTGAATCCCGATATACAAGCTAAAAAGGTACAACTTCCTTAAGTTTTGTCCATGAGGGTATATGTTTCAGGGGTGGTTCGATGGGGAGGAGTGGTATAAACTGTTAATTTCCCCAGAGCTCCAAACCCGGGATCGAATCCCGCATTGTAGGATTTTTTTTTTCTTAATAATTCTCCAGGGTATATCGCCGCTAATTTAAAACAATTGTTATAGGTAAAAGTATTGTACGCGTGCTCCAAACATTAGTATATTCAGTATGAGACTTTTTTGCCATTTCCGAAAAACTTCGACGTGACCTGAAGATAGCTCTAATGAGTGTCTGACTGGAATATTGCCCCAGTATACTAGGGCAGAGGTCGGCAAACACGCCAGCCACATGCGGCTCTTTGGATGTGAAGCTCTTCATATAGTTCCATACGTAAATATTATTTAAGCCAGTACTCTATATTGTTGGCATGAAAAAAATGTTGTGGCTCTTTAAAAACTTTGAAATTTTGTTAATTGCAATTTTTGACTCTTCCGACTCAAAGGTTTGCCGACCCCCAGTATACTAAGCGATCAAATTGTGGAATGCCAGCGTTGTCGGTCGATCATGTTGACATCCCGCTGGCGCCAATGGAAGATGGTCCTATCACGTGATATCTGTAGTTACCTCTCGAGATGCATTAAGATTTTATCTATTTAACTCTTTCCACAAGAGTGCTCCGTCATCCAAATAAATTTCATTTTTTATATTTTTATTTATAATATGGAAAAATGAAAAAAAATATTCAGATCAATATATAAATATATATTAAAAATAAAAAAGGCATATCCTGACCAGGAGCACATGTGCTTTACAGAAGGTAGAGCGCCATCTGGTGGAACAGAAATCAACTAAACATTGATTTAGCCTGATCCCTGATATTTGGCCAACCCAACTTCTTGATAAATCAAGAAAAGCCATCCACGAACGCGTTTCGCGCTGTTGGCGCTCGTCAGCGTGAAGTAGGCTGTACCACTGCGACCAAAAAGATTTTTATTCCCAGAGGCTTCTTGAAAAAGCCTTTCTTTTTTCTTTCATTTTTTCATGTATAAATATATATATTTCAAATTTATTTTTTTCTGATCTATTCATAGAAAAAAAAACGTCCTGACTATACATTACCATTTGTGTACCTTTACATATTGTATCGCTGCCGCAATCCATATTCTTGTAAAATAATTCACACAGAATTTTAACGCCACTTTTTATACAATTATGAAAAACCTACATTTATTAACAAAACTTAAGGAATTGGATAGTATTTGATATCGCTGCTCGTCGGGTTTTTTTTTTCTTAAAGAGACAGAGGCCATTTCGTTCACACTTGGTTATCCCGCATGTCTCTCAATAAAGGTCACTGTAATACCTTTCGGAGTTATTGTCTGAATCATGTTATACATGATAAAAGGTAAAACTACCATTAAGTTTTGTCTCTATGATTGTATATCAATAATTAAGAATCAGTATTATTATTGTATATATCTTTTATATGCTCCAAATATAAGTAGAACAAAACCAACCAGAGAGGAAAGAGACACGCCGTAGTAAAATATCACAGATACCACAGCAGTGTTTGTGGAGATTCTAGTGCTGCTATGGAGAGCTGTTGTGTAACATGGTTTACTCTGTTTTTAGCCCTTACATCTTTATTTGATATAAATTACATGGAATATTTCTGTATTTACACACTATAAAAGTCATTAATAAAAAGTATTCAGAATAGAAATGAATAATTAATCTTACAAAATCCATTCCAATTGATTCTTTTTTTAAATCCAAACGAAATCCTTTTTTTCTTCAAAGGTTTTTTTTTTTGCTTATCCCTAGTACACGTGGTACAGGCCATGATAATCATGGTGGGTAGAAGAAGGCGACTGCTTTAACTGTAAGTACACCACATGTCTACACATGTGAAAAGCAGTTCGACTTTGCACTTACAAATGTGCCACAACCTCGTTTGGTTAATTGCACTCGCTGGTGGGGTTGGACTTTTGTAAGTATTGGGAGCCAGTGGAGAATTTTTTAATCAGAAAAAAGTGCCCAATGCGGGAATCGAACCCGGGTCGTAGTGGTCGAAAACCAACAGTTTAGACCATCCTTCCACCAACTCCCTCTTCGAAAGTTAATCCAACCAGCTGCAAACTTCGTGTGCTTACATCTCATATTTCTATGTAAATTTGTATTGATCACCAATGTCGAGATGTTTGTACACTGGAAATGTAGGTTCATGATGCATCCTATATGACTTAGTTGTTATAGGATTATAGCAAAGATTCTATCCCATCTCACAAAAACATAAACTGGCAGTTACCAAAATTTATGTGGTTTCGATCACAACAAGGGTTATGACAAATCGTTAAAAGTGTTTTTGTTGCTATGTGTAAACAGATCTATCATGTTGGTGGGTCGTATACATTAGCAGTTATTGAATGGTCGATTTTTGTTCGGAATATTTCAAATTCATCTATGTAGGTTTACCTGTATACCACGTATTAAAAAGTATTATAAATGTTTAGGTGTATGGGATTCATGTGTATTAAAGACACTTTTTGACTTTAATCAATTCAGTTAAAATGTATTTTACAATGCACTAGCGCGCCATCTGTTATCAAATTACAAAACTATTCTAGACGCGTAATATTATTTTTAAAATAAAACAAATTTTATTTTAAAAAGAATATTACGCGTCTAGAATAGTTTTGTAAATTGATAAAATGTATTTGTTAAATTGATCAAAACAAGACACATTTACTTGATAGTTCTTAAAATTAAATATTGAGATGATAAAAAGATTTACTGGCCGAAATATCTTCAATTTTAAGAACTATGAATGCCGGCCAGGCAGCCTCTACCTTTACGACATTTACTTGATATGTTTGGTGGAGAGCGGGTTAATTAGGACCGTTGGATAGACCACAGCACCGGTTATGGATAATTCGAGCCAAAGTCTGTATACCATGGTTCACCAGGATAAATACCTTTCTGGGGACATTCGGCCGATTTCATAACTCTTTCCATAGGATTTTATCAATTCGAAGTCACCCCAGTACCTATTAGGACCATAGTCGGAAACTATGGTATATAGGTTGGCTTATTTGTTCAAATTTCCCTAAACTGGTTTTATGAATTCTTCTATGATCTGAATATGCCCACATATTCACGCTTACGGCAAAATTAATGCAATTTTTAATAGATTCATTAAATGGAGAGGTGGCTTTTTTTTCACCTTATATAGCATTTAATTTATATAAATCAACACGGCACAACACAATATACAAGGTGCGTTCATTAATTTCCAGGACTGCTCTGTATCTTTGAAAAAATAAAACAAATAAAAAAACTAATTCAATATTTTTCAAAATATGCCCCTCCTGCCTCAATACACCCGTTCCATCTTTTTTTCCAATTGTCGAAGCAGGAGATAAAATCACTGAGAGGTTCCTCAAGGTTGCCTTCGATTCAGCTTGTATCATATCAACGTTGTCAAATTTCCGTCCTTTCAAGTTAATTTTCAATTTAGGATGGAGGAAAAAGTCATTGGGGGCTAGGTCGGGGGAATAGGGTGGATGAGGGATCTGTATGGTTGAATGCTTGGCCAAAAACTGCAAAACAACATGGGCTGTGTGCGGCCGCGCATTACCGACGTGAAGTATCCAGTCATTGTTTTGCCATCTTTCAGGTCTTTTAAGGCGCACTGCCTCCCTTAAGCACCTCATTATCCCCAAATAAACAGATAGTCCAGTCACTGAAGATAATTCTTCTGTTAGATTTAATTAACTCCTTTATTTTGAGCTTGTTTTCCTCGCAACGAAATGATCTTGGACGCCCAGTATGCTGATCATCGTTTACCTTTTCCCGACCTTTTTGGAAGCGTGAAAATCATTCAAAAGTTCTTGAACGGGATAAAGCTGCATCGCCAAAAGCTTCTTTAATCAATTCATACGTCTCAGTATCACTTTTTTTTTCAATTTAAAACAAAACTTAATGCAGATTCTCTGCTCTTCGAAAATGGCCATTTTAAAATTAGAAATGCGAACCTTACAAGGAAGTTGTTTTGTTCTATTTTTAGATCGGCGCGTGCGCCACGAGACTCGTGCTTTCAGTCAGGTGTGGTCGAATGTCCAATATTCAACTCTGTAAAAAATATTTTCTCTAGCTTTTTTATTTATTTTATTTTTTAACCAGTCCTGGAAATTAATGAACGCACCTTGTATTTTTAATTGTACTCATAACATATAGAAGACACAATTTGAGTAAGTGTACTGCCTGTGAATTAAGGTGAAGAAATAAAATAACAGATTACTTATTTACATATCTACAAAAAGATTTAAGCTGGCCAAAGGAAAAGAAACAATAACAATGATTTTACATAGAGAAGACCGCGACATCTGGTGGTCGAGAGAGACTTTACAGAGTATAAATAATTTGATATATCTAGTAAATTTAATTTTATATTAAATATTTTATATAACATATATACATATATCGTCTACCTGTATATGTTGTATGTTTTCTGCTCTATTCAAAGAGCGAATAGCTTATGTAAAATCCAAAACGATACGAGCCCAGAAGACCATTGACCCACTACCTGCTTATTTATGTTTACCTGCATGTAATTTAGGTAAATTCAACACGGCACAATAATTTGAAGGCGACATGGAACATGGCGTGACAGTCAGTGATAAAGTCCTAAGTGGAACTTTAAAGTATGGCGCCCACACGTGGGGCCGTTTTATTCTGACCTGGCACCACTCTCTCTACTTTAGCATTCATTCTTTTCTTCCAATTTTCACATACAAGGATGTTTTAAAATAGTAATAATGAATTTGAACTATTTTTGACGCGAATGATTATTTTTTGAAATAAATCAATTTTCTACTATCCTTACTGCAATGATAGAATGATGAGAGGGTTGACCACTGATGAGCCAGGGCCTCCTATTATTTTATCATTGCAGTAAGGGCAGTAGAAAATTAATTTGTCTTCTAAAATTCTCATGTGAGCGGTCAGAGTCGGCTCTTTTATTTTTACATACACATATATAGTGGATATTATAGTGCGATCCTACATCTTACAAGGGCAGCCTGAGGGATTCAACTAATTTACTAGTGGAAGACTCCACAATTGACTCACAGGTCGAAATGCTTACAAGTGAAGTCCAACCGGCAATGCCAAGGGCGGGGAAGATGACTAGGAAAATCCATGTATAGCAACTTTCTTTGCCTCCAATTTGCCCAGATTAATCTATTAGCTTGATTGTCTTTATATAATTTTCTCTGTATATAAATTTTATGTTACCATTAAGTTCTATCATTGTTTTCCCTGCATGTATCCTATATTTTTGCTTGGAGAATCTGTATAAGACTAAAGGGTCTTAATAAAGCTTTTGTTGTTGTTGTTGTTGTGCGATCCAAAGGGTAAATTAGGAACTATAACGTAAAGCATTTTTAATTAATCTAAAATAATTACACTATTTCAATTTTTTTATCCAAAACCTTTTTATTCGAATGAAGATATAGCTATTTTCGATATAAAAATATATTAAATAATAAAAAGGCATATATTGGATTGAATAAAAGATTTATTTATATATTTACTAATGCGAAAATCTTCGTGTATAAAAAAAGTCACTCACATTAAAAAATGAATTTTTAAAATACATTGATTATATAATCTTTATCCTGATGATAGAAGTTGCCTGGACGGCATTCATATTTCTGTGGAAAATAGACACTTCGGCCAGTTGGAGTTTTTTATTTTTCTCAACGTTTATTACATGTAAATAAGTACTTTGTAAAAATTCATTTTAGAAAAAAAATCGTGTTTTGAAAATATAGAACACAGTCCAAATTTAAATCTTTAGATAATGAAAAGGCATATATTTGTATATATATTGAATAAAAATATTTATTTGTCAATATTTTGGTTTTCTGAATGCCAGTTTGTGAGTTTGTTTATACAAAAATCTTTTGTCTTCTCAGGAGAATTTAATTTACTTCTCCTGACGAAGACAAAAGATTTTTGTCGAAACGTCGAGAAAATAAAAAACTCTAACTGGCCGAAGTGTTTATTTTTCATAGTAGTATATATTTTTTGTATTATGGCTTAATAGGCGAAGTGAGTCAATTATATCCTTCCAGAGAAAATGAAACACTTGCATGTTTTAATACATTCTTAGTTAGATGGTGATATAACCTTCACTTTTATTGACCTTTAAAGAAAACTTAGGATCTATCATCAGTCCATCAAAGGAGATAAGGAACAAGAGACAGTCCGTTCTCCTCTTTTACTACCCAAGCGATAAGTCAAACAAACTTAGACAAACACCAATCAACCTGATATGCAAATTTAGCTACTCCCTACATCCCTCTCAAAGAAGTAAAATTCTATTCCACTATAAAATTATAATAAATTAGCATATATTAAGCTGAAAGAGCAATAAATTAAAATGAGAAAATGGAAGCTATGTTGTATAAATTTACATTAAATAACATTATTCCATTGACTGTCTTGTAAGTTTACTTTCTAGTTGCGAAGGTCCGCCTTTAGACATTGGCATTCGTTCTTTATTAAAAGAATTGAAAAGAATTATTAAAATGAATTTATACGTTTATTGCATATAGATAAGTACTTTGTAAAAATTAGTTTTAGAAAAAATCGTGTTTTTAAAATATAGAACACAATCCAAATTTAAATATTTATATTAAAAAATGCATATATTTGTATATGAAGATATATTTGTATATAGAAGTTTGTATTATGTACACTGCGTGACATTGAAAATGGAACACCAAGAAATAGTGGCCAGAAAATTATGCAAATTTCAGGGTAGACGCGCCTAACCGAGTTATGCAAATGATGTAAAATGCGCAGCTCTCGTGCGCACATGGAGTAAGATATAAGGGAAGGAACTTGCAGAAAGGACAGTATTCGTGTCGTTATTTCTTCAAGGAAAATCATTGTAGAAATTTTGTTCTTGTATCAAAAGACACGTGTAATAACAGAGAATGCCAGGTCATCGTAAACGGAGGCAGTTCAAGCAGACAGACGCTTTTACGAGGGGCATGGTGATCGGACTGAAAAGGGCAGGTTGGTCCATACGTCAAATCGCAGCTGATACACACCTTGGTGCGTCCACGGTGCACCGACTGTGGAGAAGATGGTTGGAACAAGGAAATGTGGCAATTTATAGGAATGTCGGTGCAACCAGAGTGACGTCAGCACGTGTGGATCGGCGTATCCTTCGACAAGCAGTGGCGGCCCCACAAGCCACTTGTACCGCCATCCTGCAACATGTGCAAGACACCCTAGATCATTCCATCTCGACCAGAACCATTTCCCGTCGATTGGTTGCTAATGGCTTGCACTCATGCCGTCCGCTAAGAAGACTGCCATTGACCCCACCGAATAGGCGCCAACGTTTGGAATGGTGCCGGGCTAGATCGACGTGGATGACGGAATGGCACAGGGTCGTGTTCTCAGATGAGTCGCGTTTCTGCTTGTCCAGTGATAGTCGCCGTGTACGCGTGTGGCGTCGACGTGGAGAAAGGTCCAATCCGGCAGCAATTGTGGAACGCCCCACCGTGCGACAACGTGGAATCATGGTTTGGGGCGCAATCGCGTATGATTCCAGGTCACCTTTACTTCGTATTCAGGGCACTATGACGGCCCAACGATACGTTGATGATGTGCTGCGACCGGTGACACTCCCCTACCTTCAGGGGGTACCCAATGCCCTTTATCAGCAGGATAACGCCCGACCGCACACTGCTCGCATTAGCCAACAAGCTCTGCAAGATGTACAGATGCTTCCCTGGCCACCGTACTCTCCTGATCTCTCACCAATCGAGCACGTCTGGGACATCATTGGACGCCGTTTGCATGCCTTGCCACAGCCGCGTTCAGAAGACGAACTGTGGCAAATGGTTGAGAGGGAATGGAGAGCCATCCCTCAGGACACCATCCGTACTCTGATTGACTCTCTACCTAGACGTGTTGCTGCGTGCATCGCCGTCCGCGGTGGTCCTACTTGCTACTAAGCCGACGCCGTTCTCGCTCTGTATTATGACTATCATTTTGAAATAAAGATCACTTATTGTTCGTCCCTGTCTCTCTCTGTCTGCCGAGTTTCATCACTTTCTGGCCACTATTTCTTGGTGTTCCATTTTCAATGTCACGCAGTGTATAAAAAGAAACATTCTTCCTTTATAATCCTTTCATTTTATATGTATAGATGGCGCGTTATTGCTTTGTGTTAATTTGTATATGTATTGAATATAAAGATTTATTTGCTAATATTTTGGTTGTCTGAACGCCAGTTTGTGAATTTGTTTATACAAAATGTAATGTCTTGGCAAATATTAGCGTTCAGCCAACCGAAATATTGGCAAAATATATTTGTATTTAATCTAATAAATGCTTTTTTATTTTGTTAAAATTGTGTGTTTATTTAGAAGTTCGATTTCAAGAACTCCTTTCCTTGAGGAAGGTCACACAGTAAGTTATCGAAATGTCTGGAAATAAATATCTCAAGATTCATAATACAATATAATGCAGCTTATGATTGTAGAACGACATTTGAAAATTATCCCGCATGTGTTTCTTTTGAACAGAAAATCCAAATTTATTTTAAGGAGAAAAAAAACAATGGTTGCCTGTAAAGTCGGTTTTACGGGCGAAGATTTTACGTGACAACGGTAGAATATTTATTGATATGAATATAATTAAATTGCACAATAGGAACAAGGAATTGAATGAAAATAAGAATTGCACAAATTTTAACTATAGAAATATATTTTGTTTACTAAAACATTGTACATGTAAACTTAAACTTAACTAATTCCTATTTGAGTGATTTTGTTGAGGATAGGACGATGATAGGAGAAATATGAAATGAAAGGAAGTGTTTCTGCTGTAATGTGTCTTGCGAAAGTCAAGTCGATAGTTGTTCCTTTTAACGTAGTTGACTTAGAAACGTTTGATACGCAATCAAGATTATACGTATTTTTCATGAATTTAAGAAACGAGTTGTCAGGCTTTACGTTTTTGTTAAAATCACCACACAGAAGAATCGGTATACTAGAATCAACTTGCACGAACGGTGGCACGTACTGGCTGTTGTGAATGTACGGACCGAGTCCTTGCCATAGTAACATTCCAATATCCTGCATACTAGCTCCTGGATGAATATATACAGCACCGAGTATAAACTTGAAGCTAGTATTAGCGGCGAAGCAAGTAACTTCAGTCATGCACATGTCACCCTTGGTTTTAATGACACGAGTTACGTCTGTAATCGCAACTTGGAACACTTCCGCCGTAGATGTCGATGATAATTTACGATAGATCGCCACTCCACCAGCCGCGTTGGTATTTGAAAATCAAAACACTTATTCAGATCGAAGGTTCAAATTTTTGCTAAATAAATTTGAAATTAAATAAAATTTGTAATTGTAAATGATGAAGTTGAAAATTAAAACATTTACTTAAATTAGATGTTAAAATTCTTGCTCAACACAGTTTAAATAAAGTTTTCTTATATCTGCCACTTTTTCTTAATATTTGTAATTTTAAAGAATCAATTCGAAAATCAAAACATTTATTCAGATCGAAGGTTCAAATTTTTGCTAAATAAATTTGAAACTATTTAAAATTTGTAAAATAATAATTAATTAATTAATTAATTTTAAACTAATAATTTACTTAACACTATCAACATTTATCAATAGTATGACATAACCTATAAACTCAGTTTCTCAACTTTTGTGTCAATCTAACAATTAATCAATCAATCATAGTTTACGATAATGAAATATCAGTGTACAATTATTTACCTTTATTGTTGTAGTTGTTGTAAATGACGAATCTAAGCACTCCACATTTTCACTACAGACACAGCTGACGATACTTTAACCACACGTGTGAACTTGTATTATGACGCTTTCTTGTTTTTCCAACGCCAAGAACGTTCGAGAAAGACAAAGACAGAGACAAGCATGCGCCGATTCAATGCGCCTAATTCTCTAGCGCTGCGCGCGCAGCACTCTCGTTCGGTGACTCATCGTAACGTTACCGGGCGTTACACTTTTTCATAAGTGACTCCCAGCCGCAACCTAATTTAAGACGTTGTCACGTCAAAAAAAAACAATTATTTCTAACCTTAGGGATGAATAATGAAAAGTAATAATAAACGGAAAAGTAAAGTGTCCAGGGATGGGAATCGAACCCACAGTATTCCGCTTACCGGGCAGATGCCATGTCCACTAGGCTACCCCCATTGATATGTATATAAATATTCCTTTAGAAATAAGCATATTTCTGGAATTATATAGGTGTTCTTAGAATATCTGTATTATCTTTTCTTCATCCACATTTCTACATTCTGATATCGGTAATAAATAAATAATAATATTTAAAACTATAAGCGTAAAAATTTAATTTAAATAAAACAATTTCCTACTTGCTTTTCTACGATGGCAATATTGTATCAAAAAAACAACAACAACAAAAAAGCCTTTATTTAGGGTCACTGACCCTATTCAGGATTCACCAGAGGTATGCATAAGGCAGTATTGTATCAAAGTATTTATTATACTTTATATACAGATTATCAATATTGTTACTCTGTAAACTTCCTTCATTTCTTTTCTAATATTTTATCAAACATAGTTTGTTCTTGCCTTAAATAAATTGCTATGTCATCCTGAAGTTTGTCTTTCCTAATTTTCCACGTGGCACTATTATTAGAAGCCTCTGGTTCGTTAATTGCGAACTTCAGAAAAATTGTCCTATTTTGGGAAAGGAATGTTCGTTCTATTAGTTCAAAATTGTATTTACAGATGGCACGTTATGTTCTGGTATTAAAATAAAGAGAAATACTTTAGCAGTAGGACATTAGTATTATCTTTCAGCAAAAACATGAATTACCTTTTTATTACGAAGCACTTGCATGTATATCCTCTCTAGGTATTGATCCACTACATCAAAGGCACAAATATGAGAGGGTCACATTTATTGAAATTTCCTCTAATTAATGAAGAATTCAATTAAATGAATTTCCGGATAATTTCCCCGATTAATTTATCTCTCGAGTGTGATAAACAAATTTAATTAAAATTTATTTTTAATTTTACATTACGGAAACCTGAAGTTTGACGTTAGATTTTAGCTTAGTTCCTCAGTCTATTTATCTGTCTACAGTAACTTGGAGATAGTTCCTCGGTACATTTATCTGTCTACAGTAACTTGGAGATAGTTCCTCGGTACATTTCCCTGTCTACAGTAACTTGTAGATAATTCCTCGGTACATTTCCCTGTCTACAGTAACTTGGAGATAGTTCCTCGGTACATTTCCCTGCCTACAGTACTTGGAGATAGTTCCTCGGTACATTTCTCTGTCTACGGTAACTTGGAGATAGTTCCTCGGTACATTTCCCTGCCTACAGTACTTGGAGATAGTTCCTCGGTACATTTCCCTGTCTACGGTAACTTGTAGATAGTTCCTCGGTACATTTCCCTGCCTACAGTACTTGGAGATAGTTCCTCGGTACATTTCTCTGTCTACGGTAACTTGGAGATAGTTCCTCGGTACATTTCTCTGTCTACGGTAACTTGGAGATAGTTCCTCGGTACATTTCCCTGCCTACAGTACTTGGAGTAGTTCCTCGGTACATTTCTCTGTCTACGGTAACTTGAAGATAGTTCCTCGGTACATTTCCCTGTCTACGGTAACTTGGAGATAGTTCCTCGGTACATTTCCCTGTCTACAGTAACTTGGAGATAGTTCCTCGGTACATTTCCCTGTCTACAGTAACTTGGAGATAGTTCCTCGGTACATTTCTCTGTCTACGGTAACTTGGAGATAGTTCCTCGGTACATTTCCCTGTCTACAGTAACTTGGAGATAGTTCCTCGGTACATTTCTCTGTCTACGGTAACTTGGAGATAGTTCCTCGGTACATTTCCCTGTCTACAGTACTTGGAGATAGTTCCTCGGTACATTTCCCTGTCTACGGTAACTTGGAGATAGTTCCTCGGTACATTTCCCTGTCTACAGTAACTTGGAGATAGTTCCTCGGTACATTTCTCTGTCTACGGTAACTTGGAGATAGTTCCTCGGTACATTTCCCTGTCTACAGTACTTGGAGATAGTTCCTCGGTACATTTCTCTGTCTACGGTAACTTGGAGATAGTTCCTCGGTACATTTCCCTGTCTACAGTACTTGGAGATAGTTCCTCGGTACATTTCTCTGTCTACGGTAACTTGGAGATAGTTCCTCGGTACATTTCCCTGCCTACAGTACTTGGAGATAGTTCCTCGGTACATTTCCCTGTCTACGGTAACTTGTAGATAGTTCCTCGGTACATTTCCCTGCCTACAGTACTTGGAGATAGTTCCTCGGTACATTTCTCTGTCTACGGTAACTTGGAGATAGTTCCTCGGTACATTTCTCTGTCTACGGTAACTTTGAGATAGTTCCTCGGTACATTTCCCTGCCTACAGTACTTGGAGATAGTTCCTCGGTACATTTCCCTGTCTACAGTAACTTGGAGATAGTTCCTCGGTACATTTCCCTGTCTACAGTAACTTGGAGATAGTTCCTCGGTACATTTCTCTGTCTACGGTAACTTGGAGATAGTTCCTCGGTACATTTCCCTGTCTACAGTACTTGGAGATAGTTCCTCGGTACATTTCCCTGTCTACAGTAACTTGGAGTAGTTCCTCGGTACATTTCTCTGTCTACGGTAACTTGAAGATAGTTCCTCGGTACATTTCCCTGTCTACGGTAACTTGGAGATAGTTCCTCGGTACATTTCCCTGTCTACGGTAACTTGGAGATAGTTCCTCGGTACATTTCCCTGTCTGCAGTAACTTGGAGATAGTTCCTCGGTACATTTCCCTGTCTACAGTAACTTGGAGATAGTTCCTCGGTACATTTCCCTGTCTACAGTAACTTGGAGATAGTTCCTCGGTACATTTCTATGTCTACAGTAACTTGGAGATAGTTCCTCGGTACATTTCCCTGTCTACGGTAACTTGGAGATAGTTCCTCGGTACATTTACCTGTCTACAGTAACTTGGAGATAGTTCCTCGGTACATTTCCCTGTCTACAGTAACTTGGAGATAGTTCCTCGGTACATTTCTTTGTCTACAGTAACTTGGAGATAGTTCCTCGGTACATTTCCCTGTCTACAGTAACTTGGAGATAGTTCCTTGGTACATTTCCCTGTCTACAGTAACTTGTAGATAGTTCCTCGGTACATTTCCCTGTCTACAGTACTTGGAGATAGTTCCTCGGTACATTTCCCTGTCTACGGTAACTTGTAGATAGTTCCTCGGTACATTTCCCTGCCTACAGTACTTGGAGATAGTTCCTCGGTACATTTCCCTGTCTACAGTAACTTGGAGATAGTTCCTCGGTACATTTCCCTGTCTACGGTAACTTGGAGATAGTTCCTCGGTACATTTATCTATCTATAGTAACTTGGAGATAGTTCCTCGGCACATTTCTTTGTCTACAGTAACTTGGAGATAGTTCCTCGGTACATTTCTTTGTCTATAGTCTGCCTACAAAAGTATGTTGACAATGAGAAAACCGCGGGATTTGAGGTACGATTTGCTCGGCCATCCCCCCTATTCTCCTGATTTTTCCACCCTCACAGTCTTCCATCTTCTCCCACACCTCAAGAAATATGTTTCCGGAAAGCGCTTCGCGTCCAATGAAGAATTTGAGATGACTGTAAATGAATATTTAAACATCCTTCCAGACTCTCATTTCCGGGAAGGAATACTGATATCGGATAAACGTTGGACCAAGTGTATTGAAGTCAAGAAAGATTATATAGAAAATAAAATGTTCTTTTAACTTAAAATCAGAGTTTTTCATTGTTAGGGCGAGAAATTTCCACCTTACCTTCGTATTTGGAAATGAAAACTAAAAATTGACACTTTTTATTATATCTTTGAGGCCGAATTCTTCCTTTTCATGTGACAGTTATTGGCCAAAATCTTTCTTTTTTAAATCGTCCAAAAAATTGATATCAAAGAAAAAATATTCTATCGGTCGAAATTTCCACTTTAATAAAATATTTCATCGCTGTTCTTTGTTTTATACTCCGCGATTCCAGGAAAAATTCTAACACACAATTTTACAGAACAATAGATTCTACACCACTTCGGCTCCACATGGGTATAAAATTTGGTTGATTGAAATATTCTATTTAAATTTGCTGAGAGTTTAAAAGGAAAACCACTTCCCTTTTATTAAATAAAAAAAAAGACAAATATGCAATGGCATTTCTTAGAACTAAAAATCAATTTGATCGTTTTTATTAACCCTGATAAAATTTGATTAGACGGGGGGATGGTTTCATGTTACATGGTAACCAATATTTTGATGAGAATACTAATGGAAAATAGAGTTCC
The DNA here is from genome assembly GCA_030710605.1 of Cordylochernes scorpioides. NCBI lineage: Eukaryota > Metazoa > Arthropoda > Arachnida > Pseudoscorpiones > Chernetidae > Cordylochernes > Cordylochernes scorpioides. The sequence continues at coordinate 44,337,366 of CP092867.1, forward strand.
TTGATATAGATTATCATTGGGTCTGAAATGTATTGTCTTAGAATCTCTGTTTTTGTGTGTATTTTAATCTATAATGGCTTTTTATTAAAGTTTTTATTAAAAATAAAGACAATAGAGATGAATATATTTAATTTTAAAAGAAAAATACAAAGCGCGCTATAATTAGTTGTCGTTTACAATACCAGATGTCGCGCAGTACCATCTAATGAAGAAATGTATTTATTGTTCAGGTGGATCCTGAATGAGGCTCATCCAAGCCACATTTGTTGTATTCAACTGGTAGGCCACGTGCGTAGGCTACTGGTAGACCACAAGTGTAGGCTACTGGTAGACCAAAAGTGTAGGCCACTGGAAGGCCACATGTGGCCTGCGTTTATGCGCAGAGCAGCATGGTTAAGCCAATTACGGATTAATAAACACTGGACTATATGAATCTAAAAATCATGTCTGAAGAAATTCATATATGGACATACCAGTGTAGAGCTCAGCCAATCATAGCAGCGTATCCCAGCCAATCAGTGTCTGAGAAACTTACTATGTAATAAATACGTTAGGGCGAAGCAATTTCCGGCAGAGATTGTCTAGTTAAACCCCTTGAGACGAGTTAGGTTAGGTTCGTTAGTGCGGGTCGTCTTGTGGAAGGAAATGACAGCCTGGATGATGGGGACAAGTAACTCACTCTGGGAGTTTTACCTCTGGGTACTTGGGTCATCTTGTGGTCGTCTTGGGTATGCTGGTTTGTGGAGTAATAATGCTGGATGGTCGGATTCCTGGACATAGTGGAACTGAAATATATATGTAGTATATTTTGACATAGATGGATCACAGCCTTCTTCTAATATTTATTATATCCCCATATCTATATATAAAAATATGTATCAAACATGTAATAATGGAAGTGACAATAAAACAAAGAAGGGGTAAAGGTAGACCAAGACGACACTATAGTCCAGACGTGATAAACAACCCAGACTAACAGGTGTTTATGATAATGAGTTCATTCCCCCGTCAGCAGGTGGCCGACACGTGGCCAGACATCATTAATAACCAGCGCTTGACAGGTGGCGTGATTAGGACAGCCAATCAGAACTCGTCAACAAGAGCCAGAGTCGAGTATATAAGCCCCCCAAGATTGGGACAAAGGAAGAGTTGTTTCAGTTGTTTCAGAGCGACGCTGTCATACGGTCAGTCAGACTTCTCACCCCTATCCGCGATGTAGGGCATCCGTGACGCCCATGGTCCGACTACCTTCGTCCGTGGTCTACCTCTACTTCTTGGAGTTTACCATCTAGACCTGCCTCTGTCTCTTGCTGTCCCAGTGCGGGAATCCCATCACGCACCCACTACCACGACTGCCCAGCACATTCCAATTCGGGATTACTACAGAACCCGTTAAAGTCGACAGGATGACTGAGGACAAGCAGAGGATGACGGAGGTCGAAGACGAACACGTCGCGGATGCCCTCACCAACATGCAGCCCCACTGCGAAGACCTAGTAAGCCGCCCAAATGACGCCATTCGGGGACTAGCCGTGCCTCGTGCGGAGGAAGCCATCATCTCCCTTTTCGACGGATGCCATGCAACAAGCAGCCTTCTTCCAAACAGCCATCTCCAGAGATCAACTCCAGCCAGAATCAGCCATTTCAAGGTACTTTAAACTTTGTTTCTGACATTTTCCCCATAAATTTTATTCTTATATTTTCACCTTAAGCATTTTAAAATCAATTATAACCTTTTTTATATCATTTTTATGCAAATTTTAAAACTTTCACACTCTCATTTATCATTTTTATTTTATTTTAATCAAATTATAAATTTTAATTCATCATTTTCAATTTTATTATTAAAAATATTCAATCACGCATTTTTGACAATTTATTAATCTTACATGCCGTTCTTAAATTCACCTAAAATGGCATTATCCAAATATGCAACTTTCAATATTACATAAAAAATCATATTATATTTTAATTACTCGAATCATATTTTCTAAACTTATTTGTGTGTTTTTTTTAATACCTTATTTAGGGCCATATTATTAATAATTAAATTTATTACGCTCTTTATTTTACTTAACCTATTACTATTTCAATTGATAGTTCTCAATATTTAAAAGTTTTAAAAAACTGGTCCTAGATTTGTATTTTTATAAATATCAATTTTAAATTATCTCATCTCAAAATGTGCCTCCCATTTTTCCCACAATTACAAATACAACCATAAATGTAAAATGCGAAAACTAAATAACATACCATAAAATTTCCATACCCCATTGCATTTCATTCCTGCCTGTGTTAAATTGTTAATTCACGAAACTCTACCGAATTTCGTACCCATGCCATAACCTTTTCTCTTAAAAAATTTCGTAAAGTCATTATTTTATAATTTTTCTAAACCTAATCACCGCTAATAATCTCCAATCTAACGTTTGTCTGAACATCTTGACGCAAAACTTACTGAGAAACTAAGGTTATTTCATCTAGAGAATCCCAGAACCTCGTGGACGAAGTTAATTAAGATAGTTGACAACCAACTCAAGGACGCACTGAGCTCCCCCCTAGTTTTTTTTTTTTTCTACTTCTAAAGGGGTGGAATGACCGTTGTACCCACCATTAGCAGCCTGTCAATCATTCAATTATAGGCCTTCCATGCTTCTCTCGTCTCTTGATCATTTTCCATTGGCCTTCTATGCCTTCGTTCTAACCACCCCTCGTCCATCGCAGAGTTCCTGTTTGCCGACTTTTTTTATTTACACCCAGGTCGTCGTCCCAGCATTCTTTATTTCATTCTTTTTTCCTCAAACCCGGGTTCAATCAATCACCGACAGCAGTGCAACTCTTGAGCCACCATCTCTTTTAACCTCTCTCAGAAAAGATTTCTTTCCCATATTCTCCCATTACCTACCTCTCCTTCGATCTTCACGCCTTTTGCCCATCTGATCTAATGCTACTTACAGAGCATCTTGAGATTGCTGAACCTTGAAAACAATACTTCGCTCCTAAGCTCGTATTGCAGGGCAGTACTCCTGAGATGTCATTTGCAGAAACCAATTCAGACCTTCTTCCTTTCTTCCTTTAATCCTCACTACGTCACTACCTATCGCAAACCTTTTGCTTAAGTCAATTTTCTTTTATATTTTATTTTACTTTTATTATCTCTACTTCTCCTCCTTCCTGTATTACATCCCTGAAACTATGTTGTAAATACTCAAGGCACCTTAAGTAACAAAAAGCTGTAAATAGTATACCAACTTTCCCAAATATTTACTTTAGCTATTGTGTGTTCACTTTATATTTATCCTTCCTATGTACTCCTCTTATATATTTTTTGTAGTTTTATAATATTATATCAATGTGTCACCACTACTCCCCTTTATATTTATTTTTATTCTAGTAACTAATTTGTGCCCCAAATTATTTACCATTTAATAGGTTTGCTAACTTTTCTCTCATTTATTGTAAATAGACTTACAGTTTACCTAGTTTTGTGGTGTTGGACTTTGTTTTTTAACTTACAGATGTAGATAAAACATCTCAATATCAATCGATAATATCATTTTGTTCATTAATGCCATCAACTACCAATCAATCCTTTATATAATATTACCTTTAATATGTTTATTTAAATTTTATTTTCTCTTTTCTCATCATGTTTAGACTTAGCATTTTACAACTTCAATTATTTTAGGCACCATTTTAAAAGAACCTACAACTAACAATATTTATACTATTTTTTTAACAGATTAAACATTTATCATTTTATTTTTCTTTGTAGATTTCAAAATGTTATTTTTGACGCTTCCCTTACAACCTCTTAACTCTAACCCATGAACCTTTCCTCCCAACCTTTCCCTCCATCAAGAGTTTATTGTTCGTCAGCCATTTTCTTTTTTTTTTATTGATTAACCTAACTAGAAGACCCTTCCTCGCTGTACATCTCCCAACAGTGAGCTCAGGAGACCCAGTTAGATTTTTTTTTTCTCTCATCGTCCGGCTCATCATTTTTTCATCTTTCAATTTTTTTTTCACCACACAAGCCGGACACAATCAAAATTGACAGCAATAAATCTCTTACACCCACCTCCCCTTTCCCGCATCCTTCAAACCTCCAACTACCTTCCAAGGGATTCCAGTTCGCCGAACATTTTTGTTTTTTTTATTGATTAATCCGACTGGAACAATCCTTCCTCGCTATACCATTCCCGATAATGAGTTCAGGATATCCAGCGCGATCTTTTTATTTTTTTTTCTCATCGCCCGACTCATCATTTCAATTCACCATTTTTTCAAACTTTCATTTTTTTGTCATCATTCAACCGGGCATAATCATTATGGACAACAGGGATCCCTCTTACCCCTCTTACCTCTACCTCCCCCTTTTACATCCATCAATCTTCCCACCTCTTCTCACTATCTGAGCTAATGATGCAGACGGAATATCTTAGGCCTTCTGTTAATGAAAACAATGCCTCACTTAAACAAGTTCGCATTGCATTGCAGGATGCTTGGGATACTACTTTTGCAGAAACATGCTCAGATACCCCCTTTCCCTTTTCAACCTTAGCGTCACATTATAAGTTCAGTCAATAAACTAACTTCATTTTTTTTTCTCCTCTCATCTTTAATGCCATAAGATATTATTTTCCTGGTACGATTCATTTTACCATATTTACCATTTTGTATTATATACTTTCTCTTAATCTTTTATCATTCATTTTGTACGTTTTTATTTTTATAACCTTGATTTTTATTTCATTGATACATCACCATTACAACATCTTTCTCTTTTTATTTGTAGCTTAATAATAATTTAACTAATTTGTATACAAATTATTTCTTTTATTTTTTATAATAGGTTTGTTAGGTTATCATTCATTACATGTCATTCCCCCAACCAAACCTTCATCACCGGGGACACATTCTGTAGTATATTTTGACATAGATGGATCACAGCCTTCTTCTAATATTTATTATATCCCCATATCTATATATAAAAATATGTATCAAACATGTAATAATGGAAGTGACAATAAAACAAAGAAGGGGTAAAGGTAGACCAAGACGACACTATAGTCCAGACGTGATAAACAACCCAGACTAACAGGTGTTTATGATAATGAGTTCATTCCCCCGTCAGCAGGTGGCCGACACGTGGCCAGACATCATTAATAACCAGCGCTTGACAGGTGGCGTGATTAGGACAGCCAATCAGAACTCGTCAACAAGAGCCAGAGTCGAGTATATAAGCCCCCCAAGATTGGGACAAAGGAAGAGTTGTTTCAGTTGTTTCAGAGCGACGCTGTCATACGGTCAGTCAGACTTCTCACCCCTATCCGCGATGTAGGGCATCCGTGACGCCCATGGTCCGACTACCTTCGTCCGTGGTCTACCTCTACTTCTTGGAGTTTACCATCTAGACCTGCCTCTGTCTCTTGCTGTCCCAGTGCGGGAATCCCATCACGCACCCACTACCACGACTGCCCAGCACATTCCAATTCGGGATTACTACATATATACACATATTATCCACACAAATTAGAATTTTTTTTAAATCTATTATTCAGCATATTTCTCTTATTGCCTCTTTATTCTTTCATATTTTAGCCACGTTTTAAAAGTTAAAAGAGAAAACGAAAATATAACGTGGTGAGTTTCTTTTTATTGAAAATACAAGCTTTCAAGCAAAACGCTTTTCTTCAGGTAATCCAAGAAAATGTGCGGAGAGTTATTCTTTCATGTTGGGGATTGTTGAAATGTGTCATGGATAAAAACTAAATTTCAATATTGCCTTTTATGCGAAAATGCTCTTTGCCTATAAAATGGCAAACCATTGGGTATCTTGTAACATCTGTTCCAGAATATAGCAGATTGTAGAATTTTGAAATAGTTCCTGACAATATTCTTTGTTTATAGAAAATGGCAAACCATTGGGTGTCTTGTAACATCTGTTCCAGAATTCGCGAATTGTCGAATTTTGAAATAGTTTCTGATAATAGTCTATGCCTAGAAAATAGTGAACCGCTGTTCATTATGTAACATTTATGTTAGGAAATGCTAGATTTGAGGATTTCGGAATATTTCCTGAATATATTCTTTGTCTAAAGGATAGAGAGTAGTCTCTCCTATTGGGACGTGTTCTTGTTCGTAAATTTTAGATTATTGGAATATTTTCCTATGGGTTCTTATTACCTAAAATACGGGTCACAGTTTACCCGCCCTACGGATCGACGCATCCCATGGGATATATCGTGAAACACAAGTTTATACTTACAGAGTTCTACTGGCCAGGATATAATATTTGTGAAACTAAGTGTTTAATTTATCAAAACTTCTAACACAGTGTATAACCCGGAGTTCTGGAGCAATGTACAGAAGTCTCCATAACTATCCAATGATTTATCTAAATATAAATCGAACTTCTAGATAGACGTGTTTTATCATATTATCAAAGAGTAAACTATAAACCTTTGTGATATATATTAATTATTAAGAGTTGGTGGACGAGTAGGTAACACCCTCGATTCCCGACAGACATGAACGGGATTGAATCCCACGTTAACATTTTGTTTAATATGTGAATAAACTTCACATATTATTCACTGTTGCAAATATCACACACACACACACAAAAGCCTTTATTAAGACACACAGGTCTTACAGAGGATTCTCCTTGGGGTTACAAGACGGGGAAACCTATGAAAGTAGGAAATAAAAAATGGAGAAAGATTATATACATATGGTAAATATATACATATTATAAGAAAGAATAAAAAATAAGAAAGAACAAAAATATTTGGAAATATGGATGGGAGAAGTGGAGAGCGAAAAGAGGAAAGAAAACAGGTACACTGTTGCAAATATCATAAACTAGGTTGCTCTTTTTGAGCGGTACCTAATAAAGTGATTTTGAAACAAGGATAACAATTATTTACTAATTTTTTAACAATTCTATCATTAATTAAATCTCCTATACATATGAATTAAACCCCAGGTTTCTGGAGATGAGTTTATTTTCATTTTATTATCGTTCTCTGAAGCATTCGGGCATCTCTGTTCTTCTACAGGAGAACATAACAAACGAATAAAACGTCGCCTGATGTAATAATTTAGTATCAAGTGGCATTTTATTCGTTTATTTATGTTCTTCTGTAGAAGGGCAGATATTCCCGAAAGCTTCAGACTACCTTAATAAAATCAAAAGAAACTCATCTCCAGAAACCTTTATTTTCCTTAGTTTATAATAAGTAGGAATATTTATCACAACGCTCTTTATTTCTCTATTTAACCCATAATGGACATAATGTTTCTTTTAGCATGATTGTGAAATGTTTCTTATAGCATAAATGTAACAGATTCTCATGATGTTTATTGTGTATGGACAATCTTACGTAACATTCTGTTGACATTGAAAAGTTTTATTTATAAAAAATAACAATGCGTTGCTCTTTTTTATTTCAAATCAGTTTACTTTCAACAGGGTGTCTAAAAAAGGTTATGCAATGATTGATTTTATAGATAACACTTGTTTATAATTAAAAATTGATTTTAAAGTGTGATGGATTCATACTGTAGAGGACTTGGTCCGTTTTTTTTTTTATCAATGTGACTGACTCTACTGAATAGAAAACACTTGTTTATAATTAAAAAGTTATTTAAAAAGTGTTATTGATTCATACAGTATACTGTAGAGGTCCGTTTTACAATCAATGTGGTTAATTCTACTGTATAAAGAACACTTGTTTTGAAGAAAGAATAAAAGTTAAAGGTGACGAGTTTCTTTTATTAATGCTGTAAATTCGGCAAGCTTTCAGACTTTGACGTCCTTCGACAGGCAACTTTCCAAGAAACTAGAAGATAATATATACACCTATCCCCCGATTTACACGGTAGATACGTTCCTGAGAAAAACGTGTAAATCGAGGGATAGGTGTACACAGATATAAAAATAAAATGCATTGACAGGTTAAAATATGTAGTCAGCATATAAGCTCGGGATTCCTCGTGAGATGTGTACACAGCGCATGTGTTCAATCACAGTAGCATTTAGTATAGTGCGATAAAAACAAAAAAAAACTTATTTGGAAAACCGTGTAAAAGCGAAAACGTGTAAAACAAGTACCGTGTAAATCGGGGGATAGGTGTGTATATATATATACAGGTAAATATTTACATAATTATAACTTTTATTAATGAAATAAATGATTATTATACAAAATTATTTTCTTTTTATCTATTTAAACAAATTTGTTCTGAGAAAAGGATGACTATCAGAGAATGCAGGGAAAGGCAAAAAACCATCTGAAACCCCCTCAGATAAAAAAAGGTGTTAGAAACTTGGAGGTTTATTTTTTATTTTTTAATAAATAAAAATTGCTTTTAAGGTGTTATTGATTCATATAGTATACTGTAGAAGTATTGGTCCGTTTTGCAATCAATGTGGTTGACTCTACTGAATGAGCATTTTACTGAACGTGGAATTTTCAAATTTGGATAGTCACAATTGGCCGACCAGACCATGTTATTTAACCCTGTCGACCTTTTTGAAAAAAAGAATTATTCAGGGATAAGTTTCTTGAATATAATACAAGGTTGTTCCAAAAGTTTGTAAACATATTATGATTTATATTTTTCAAGTGTTTACAAACTTTTGGGACAACCTTGTAATTCTGAAATTTGGCCTACCTGTTAATTGGCCACCCTTGATATAGAACATCAGAGATTAAATCATTCTTCTATAATAATTCTGTTATAATCTTACCAAGGTTACCAATATTACCAAGGTTGTTCCAAAAGTTCGTAAACACTTGTAAAATATAAATCATAATATGTTTACGAACTTTGGGACAACCTTGTAATTCTGAAACTTGGCCCACCTGCTGATTGACCACCCTTGATATAGAAAATCAGAGATTAAACCATTCTTCTATAAGAATTCTGCTATAATTTTACCAAGGTTACCAATATTACCAAGGTTGTCCCAAAGGTTCGTAAACACTTGTAAAATATGAATCATAATATGTTTGGGAACTTTTGGGACAACCTTATAGCTCTAGCTTTCGGGGCTTTTACAACCTTCTACAGGAGTATTCTCTTATCTATAACCTATATAACTACAGTTAATAATAATCTTAATTTTAAAAAAAGAGCAATGCGTTTCAATTAAATTAAAATGTTATAATACCTTGATAAAGGTTGGCGTTCAAATATTGGTAAAATAAATGATATTTTGATCCAATATATGCCTTTTTATTTAAGACACACTGTAAAATGTTATAATACCTTGATAAAGGTTGGCGTTCAGCCAAATGAAATATTGGTAAAATAAATGATATTTTGATCCAATATATGCCTTTTTATTTAAATATTTATTTATGGATTGCTCTATTTTTCAAAATAATCTTAATATAAGGCAATACCGCGCCATCTAGTATATAAGGAATCAAACCATTAAACCATGAATGTTTCTTTTTTACACAAATCAAACTTTTCTACTCTCCATATTGCGATGTAAAATATTGGAGGGTTTGGCTTATTAGTGGTGAACCCTCCCCTATATATGCTGAATCGTCCAATACAGTATTAGAGCTCTAAGAAGCGGTCTGGTAGATTAAATTGGAGAAACCGCTGGAAGAGTTCACCATTAATGAGTCAAGCCCTCCTAATATATTTTCATCGCAGTAAGGACAGTAGAAGTTTGTTTCATGTGTAAAAGGGACATTCATGCTTTAAATGGTTTCATTTCTTAAGAATAATCTTTTAGATAAGTCCGAAACCTAGAGATAATAAAATCCCCTTCAATAAACCTATCCCTGGATGATTTTTCTAAATAAGTTTCACTTTATAAAATAATCTTACTGTTGGATTCGATCCCTGGACCCCATCTGTCTAAATTCGGCAGTATATTCCACCAGTCCTCTTACACATAGCTAACGTAAACGAGGCTTCCCAACTGACAATTTGAAGTAGAGGAAGCCTCATGTACAGGCAACTCCCGGACAAAGAAAAACGTCTTGTGTAGGAAATGCTACAGAGCACTGAGGTATATTTTCCCTCCAATTAGCAGAATTTTAATAACAGCTGCTTCAAATTGGGAATAATTATATCTGGCTACAAAGTGGTCTAATTACAAAAACCTCCTGACAATGATTAACGTTCCCAATATATTTTTTCTTTTCATTTTTACGGCAACTTTTTTTTTTTTTCAATTTAGTTCAAGTAGAAATTATAAAAATAGTTTTTTTTCAGAATAGTTTCACTTAAGTTCTATTTTTTATTCGTATAGATTTTTTAAATGATTTCTGATGTTCGAATATACTATACATATATATTCGCAATATAAACCTAATATCTAGTTTTAAATGAAAATAAAGAGATTTACACTCATGGACAGAACTTAAGGAAATTATACCTTTTAGCATGTATATCGAGACAATAACTTTGAAAGATATTTGATATACACAGTGAACTTCATTAAAAATACACTATATAACCAAGTGTGAACAAATTTCCTCTGTCTCCTTCAAAAAAAAAAAACAGACGAATGACGACATCAAAGACTTTCCACTTCCTTATGTTTTGACCATAAGTGTAGTTAACAGCTATTCCGATAGATGGCGTAAGTCATCATCAACCTTCAGTTTCCTGATCAGATGTTTTCCATTGAAGAACACTATTAGTAAATTATGAAAAAAGTTGCGATTAAAAAATATTTGTGTACGGGATTTATTCTTATGTGTGCATTACATAGTTCTTCTATTTTCTTATCTCCACACTGGGTGGAGTAGAATGCGTCTACCTTTATCATTAAAACTGGGAGCACTACTCAGTGGCAGGCTGACTTAGCTCCAATATGAAATGGCCGCCTCTGACATGAGGAACAGACGCCATGTGCAGCCGCTCCTAACATGGAGTACAAACGCTGCTCATCGGAGCCCTTACAGGGTACTATTCAGCCAGCTGAACCCAGGTTTTTTAGTGAGCTTGTTATTGCTCCCCCTCCTCCTTTTCATCCGAGCTTGGGACCGGCAAAGGCGGAGTTTTATTACATAGTGATTTTTAAAATTGAATTTGTCTCAAAACGTACCTATAAACAAAATATATTTTTCTAAATTATTAGCTTAGAAATTTGAGAACAAATATGGACCACAAATTGGAGTCAAGTCTTGTGTCGAACTTTATAATAATTTGTTTTCAAATATACGTTATAGTCACCCAGTGACTACGATACAATCTCCCAGGAATGGGATAGCTCAAATATTCAAAAAGTCCCATCTTCCTGAAAGTAATCTCTCATTAGTGTTTACATCCTTCCCCAAGCCTGGTATTTGTGGCTTACAATATTTCAATAATACAGTAGAACCTCCCTGTAAAGGACGCGTAATTGCAGAGCTAAAATGTCCTTTAGGAAGAGGTGTCCTCTTATCGGAGAGTTGCTAAATAGCAAAAATGGTAATTTTGAAAATGAAAGCTGTCCTTTGTAGAGAGATGTCCTCTTACCTGAAAGTTGCTAAATGGCAAAAATGGTAATTTTGCAAATGAAAGCTGTCCTTTGTAGAGAGGTGTCCTTTTACCGGAGAGTTGCTAAATGGCAAAAATGGTAATTTTTCAAATGAAAGCTATCCTTTATAGAGAGGTGTCCTCTAGCGTGAGCGTCCTCTCATGGAAATTCTACTGTATATACTAGACACACGAAATATCCCGGGTAATGCCTGAATTGCTGTTACTGTTTTTTAATGTATTTTATAAGTAAAAAACGATTTCTTTTCTACGTCTATAAATCATGCCCCCCTAATACCTAGTATAGCTCCAAGTATGGCCCATATCCCGCGGGGCAACAGCAGATCCGTCCTCCCAATTTCACGGCTGTAATCCCAATATATTATTTGTCTGCAGACGCCACATTTGAATATAGATGGCAGAGGCTCATTTCCGGCATCGTCTGCCCTCGTTTATATTCTCCTGGTGGTTCGCTGTCCGTTGATGACCCTCATTTGCATAGCACCATATTCTATAGGGATGGGGAGGAATGATTTAAGTGGGATTTCTAAACAATTGAGGGGAGTGGTCCATTCTGAACTGTAAGGTGGAATAATAAATTCAACTCGAGTTATTGACTATATCAACCTTTTTTCTTCAAAGTTTGTTGTCCTCGACGTATGTTCGGCGACCTACTGTCGTCCTTATCAAAACATGGCATTACTTTACTAATAAGCTTTCCATCTTTTGAAAAGGGCGACAGTATTTCTCTGAAAAACGTCATCAAAGGCATTTTTCTAATGTTGATGGAGTTTACAACTTATATTGATCCAACCTACAATTATGGTGTTCTCTATAATAATTACATTCATGGAGACAAAATTTTAGGAAGTTGTACCTTTTATCATTTATTTCGGGATTCAGACAATAACTCTGAAAGATATTTGATTTAAAAGTGACCTTTATTGAAGACACACGAGATAACCTAGTGTGAACAAAATTGCCTCTTTCTCCACAAAAAAAACAAAGTCCGGCTACATCAAAATATGAAACCACCTTAAGTTTTATCCATAAGTATACGGAACAATAGAGGCGATATTTTCATATAAGATTTATCAGTTATATGTCCAAAACGGCAAATAAAACGCAAGAGTTTCCAGTCCCTAGTCTTAAATACATAATCAATAAGGTATGTAGATATATTATTTAATAAAATATATATCATAAGAAATATTTAAATATGTATAATTATTTAAAACAAAAAAGCATATCCTGACCGCGATCACATGAACATTTAAGATGGCAGAGCGCCATCTAGTGAAAAAAATAAACTAAACGTTTATTTAACTTGTTCCGTGAAACTTGGCTAACCAAATTTCTTGATAAATCAAGACGGCCAGTGACAAATACCAAGTTGGAGACGGCCTGTGACAAATACCAAGTTGGAGACGGCCTGTGACAAATACCAAGTTGGAGACGGCCTGTGACAAACACCAAGTTGGAGACGGCTAGTGACAAAGATTAAGTTGGAGACGGTGGTAACAAACACCAAGTTGGAGACGGTGGTAACAAACACCAAGTTGGAGACGGCCAGTGACAAAGACCAATAGCGGAAAGCTTTGTCCTGAGGGGAAGTGGCAAGTAATTAGAGCAGGTGTACAGTGTTGCCGGTTGCAATTTCCCCACAGAGTATAAAAAGAAAATCGCAGAAAATATTTTCCCGCCTCCATCCGGACTTCCTGGGGATAAAGGAAATGAAACGTGTAAATAAATGGAGCGCAACAAATCCTCTCCTCCTGGAAATAAACTTTTTATTATAAAATTCCATTAAATATAAAGTAACACTTTCTTTATTTCCTCCTCCGAACAAAACACTTAGATGTGTTAGGTAATAAAGGAAAATTAAAAAATAAGCTCCTCTAACAATAGTTATAAATAACTAATCATTGATGTGGTGAAACTTATTTTACTTTAAATTTAACCACTTAGCACCCATTTACTGAGAACGTAGGCATTATCTTGTTTTTTAGGAAATTTCAAACGGTAACAGACTTCTATCTTTTGAAGTTTTTCTTTTTAAAAATCCCAGGTGTTTATTTAAACTTCAAATGTCTCTAAAGTATGATATCAATTGACCAAAATTGCATATAGGTTTGTGTGTGTAATCTTTTCTAATTTATTCATATTTTTATTACCTCTCAGTTATATAACATTCGATCGTAAAGTATATAATGGGTGTTAAACATTGCGAAACAATGCTAATTAATCTATCTTGAATAATTTAATATCTTTAGAAATTGATGGAATTTGAACCTGTTTCAGACGTTCATCTTTCATCCTGATAATTTCGTGCTTCACAACCGGATAAATCAGATGTATTTTCATCGTAAAAAGGACAGTAGAAAAATGTTTCATTCCTGCAAAATTAGTTTCAAGCTCTATATTTTAAAATCAAATTATTAATGTTATTTATTTAATTATTATCCAACAAAGCGCGATTTTGAAGTATCTGTGCCTATTACAGAGGAAACAAAGGGAACAGATAAACAAACTAACTGAAGCTTAGTATTAAGTACAGTAGAACCTCCCTGTAAAGGACACTTAATTTCAGTGCCAAAGTGTCCTTTATGGAAAGGTGTTCTCTTACCGGAGAGTTGCTAAATAGTAAAAATGGTTATTTTGCAAATGAAAACTGTCCTTTGTGGAGAGATGTCCGCTAAAGGGAGGTTCTAGTGTATATGTTGGTATTATCTTTAAAAGACGGAGTGTAATATGTGTACATTTTATAGCAAGATAAACACTTATTAATCAAAATACATATCTTAGAAAACAGGTTTGAATTATTTGTCTCCAAGATATCATTCTAAATAATATATAACGACCTAAAAGTTAACCATTAAATGTCTTGTCATCTTCACTAATAGCTGTAAAAACTAAAATTCTCCGAAATATTCTTCAATTTTGCATAATCAAATAATTTAACGCAAAATAGATCAACTCTATGGCTTCAATTATATAAGGAAATTGTCAAAAATGAATGTTTAAAATAATCAACTAAAACATAGAATAACATCGTTGACAAGATTTTGACATATTTCACCCAAGATACCTTTTAGCAAAAGAAATCTGGACAACGTATCAAAACTTCAAGATAAAGTTTTAAAAGAATATTCTACATAATTAGATTATATAAACAACATTATTCACATTAAATAAAACATGAGTTTCCTTAAAAGTGATGTTTTTAGCTGAAATAAACCTAATTGTATAAGCATTTTATGTTAAATATCTGCTTAATAAGTTCCTAAACAAAGTTTGATAAAAGCTTTTTTAATACAAATTTGTTATCTGCTATTATATAAGAAAAAGCTTATATATATAAGACTTCCATCATTTAATAAATAAAGTTTTTCTTTTCCATATAGGGAGGTGGTGTCATTTTAACTCGCTGTCATCGCTGTGAGAAAAAGAGAGAATAAAAAAACATTTAAATTAGAGGTTATCAATGACATCACCTTTTTATGTCACCGTTGATGTCATTACAAGTTAATTACAGGTAAAAAACAAAGATGCTAATAGCTATGTTTTTTTAATTTGATGGTTAAGAGCCTTGGTTGATACAATGGAAGATGGGGAGGATAGCATAAAGACCTTCTTCAATCGTTCTTTAAAAAACACCAAATATCGGACCTTGCATGAAACAAACTTTTTTATTTAAATCTTAATAAATTAAAATAAATAATGTATTATTTTACTTTGTGCATAAGTCCAACACTATAAGAGAGAGTTTTATATTATAATCTCAAATATTTATTGTTTAAATAATAAATTCTTTTTTACTATTTATGCTCTCTCAATGTGTGTGTTATATATGACTTTAAATTGTATAAGGTTGTTCCAAAAGTTCGTATTTTTCTTATTACTAGGCGAATAATATTATTACGGCGAATACATAATAATACATCATATAAAATTACTTTATACATAATACAAAGACATTATACATAACGGCGAATAATATTGGTATTTCAAATTTTGGCAAGTGTTTACGAACTTTTGGGACAACCTTGTATATATACATCTATATGAGATTTGTGTAGTATTTCGGTGAAGAACGAATCTCTTAAATCTTCTAATTTCCTTTGAATGAATAAATCTCAAGTACACGTGATACAGGCCATGATAATCATTGTAGGTAATAGTTGGTGACTGCTATTTACTGTAAGTGTATCACATGTCTACACATATAGGAAGCAGTTCGAATTTTGCACTTTAAAATGTTCTAGAGCTCCGTTTGGTTACTTGAACTCACTGGTGGGGTTGGATTTTTGTAAGTATTGGGGGCCATTGTAGCAATTTTTAATTCATAAAAAAAAAGTGTCCGATGCGGAATTCAATCCTGGGTCGCGGATGTCGGAAAACGACGGTTTATACCATTCGTTCACCTACCCCATCAGTATGTGTGTAAGTAACCAAACAGGGCTCTGCCACCTTGAAGAATTGAAATTTTCTCTAGACCTGGTTTAAATTCACATTAATAGGTACCGCTCAGCAAGAGCAACCTAGTTCATGATAATTGAAACAATGAATAATGTGATGAATGAGATGGTTATTCACATATTAAAAATATTTTAACGCGGGATTCAATCCCGGTTCATGACTGTCGGGAATCGAGGGTGTTACCCTCTCATCCACCGACTATTTATTTTTTACTAGACGTCTACACAGAGAGTGTACTTACACTAAAAGGTATAAGAAAATATATAAAGCTTCCAAGGCTAAGTTTCTTGTGCAAACCTTTTATTCATCAAGCTTTCAGACTTATCAGCCCTTCAATAGAAGTATCACGTTAACAAATTATTGATAAATACTATTTTAAAATTAATTATTAAAATTCGAAACTATTTAAAAGGCGTAAGATTCTTTTTTTTAATTAAACAATTTCTACTGCCCTTACTGCAATATAAAAATTAAAGGGAGGGCCTGTCTCATCAGTGGTGAACCCTCCCAGCGGTTTCGCCAGTTTAAAAAAAAATTCCATTGCAGTAAGGGCAGTAGAAATTGTTTAATTTAAAAAAGAATCTTACGCCTTTTAAATAGTTTCGAATTTTGATAACAGATGGCGCGCTAGTATATCAAATTAATTATTATTTACGTGTTTTGAATACTTAAAGTATTTATCATTAATTGTGCTACTTCTGTTGAAGAATTGACAAGTCCGAAGGCTTGAAAATAAAAGGTTTGTACAAGAACTTTAGCCCTGGAAGCTTTATTTACTTATACTAAAAGGTATAAGAAATTGAAACTATGTTTGACACTTTCCAAAAAAAAATGATTTTCTATTGCCTTTACTAAAACGATAAAATAATGGGAAGGTCTGTTTTATCGGTTTAGTAAAGGCAATAGAAATTGTTTAATTTTAAAAAGAATCATACGCGTTAAAAATAATTTCAATTTATTAAAACAGATGGCGCGGTAATGCATCATATTGCCACGTGGAGGGAAGACAAAAACTTCAGGAGTAGACAACAATTTATTTAAGGAAAGGACAAACTATGAATGGTAAACAAAAGATAAGCCACGAGGGGAATTTACAGAGTAGCAAAATATCATCATAAAAATAACCACTCTGTTAATAAAAATAAATAAAATTAATAAATATTTGTTACAATATCTATATATATATAAATCAATGTTTGTCTGTTTGTTTGTTTGTTTGTTTGTTTGTTTGTTTGTTTGTATGTCCGGTATACAAATTCGCAGTAGTTCACTAATTCAAACCAAAATTTCCATACATAGGTAAAAAAAATACGGGGAAGACGATAGGCTATTTTAAAATATATATAAATCAATTATTAAAACTATATATTCAAATTATTCTACTTAGCTCACGAACAGCGCCCTCTATCAAAGATTAGATTAAATTATGCTGATGCAAACAAATAGATAATGCTAATAACAAACAATTATAAAAAAAATCTTATCTAAATATATATAACTCGGGTAGATGTGCACACGGGTCAATCCCGGGGCGAAGCCCGGGTCACCCGTCTAGTTAATACTAAAAGATAGCCGCTAACTATCCACCTTTAATATCAAGGATTTCAAAATTGTCTATAAAAGTAGTTTACAATCACCTTGACTATTTAAAATTATTAATATCACTTGTATTTCTATCGCCAAGACTTTATTGATATTTTGAAAGGATAAAAAAAAA
>CP092867.1:44355157-44402163 GCA_030710605.1 Cordylochernes scorpioides
ATGAGGCGTGGTCCTAATAATAAAAACCATTAAAGACCACGCCAAATTAAAGAAAAAACCCAATCCTAATTAAAGACAGATATATTTTTCTTGGTAAATATTTTAATTGTGGTGTTTTATTTATTTATTTATTTTGACAAAGAATTTTTTTATCCTTTTTCAAAATATCAATAAAGTCTTGGCGATAGAAATACAAGTTTCTTCAAATAAAAGACACTCCGGCCAGTAAATCTTTTTATTATCTCGACGTTTCGACAAAAATCTTTTGTCCTCGTCAGGAGCGAACAAAAAGTTAAAACATTTTTTCATTTTTGTTCGTTCCTGACGAGGACAAAAGATTTTTGTCGAAACGTCGAGACAATAAAAAGATTTACTGGCCGGAGTGTCTTTTATTTGAAGAAATATGAATGCCGGCCAGTCAGCCCCTATCTTTACGAGAAATACAAGTGATATTAATAATTATAAATAGTCAAGAGGTGATTGTAAACTACTTTTATAGACAATTTTGAAGTCCTTGATATTAAACGTGGATAGTTAGCGGCTATCTTTTAGTATTAATATACCGCGCCATCTGTTTTAAGAAATTGAAATTATTTGTAATGCGTATGATTCTTTTTAAAATTAAACAATTTCTATTGCCTTTACTAAAACGATAAAACAGACCTTCCTAATATTTTATCATTGCAGTAAGAGCAATAGAAAATCATTTTAGTTTGGAAAGTGTCAAACATTGTTTCAATTTCTTATACCTTTTAGTATAAGAAAATAAAGCTTCCAGGGCTAAATTTATTGTACAAACCTTTTATTTTCAAGCTTTCGGACTTGTCAATTCTTCAACAGGAGTATCACATTAACAATTAATGATAAATACTTTAAGTATTCAAAACACGTAAATAATAATTATTTTAAAAATAGTATTTATCAAAATAATTTGTTAACGTGATACTCCTATTGAAGGGCTGACAAGTCTGAAAGCTTGATGAATAAAAGGTTTGCACAAGAAACTTAGCCTTGGAAGCTTTATATATTTTCTTATACCTTTTAGTGTAAGTACACTTTCTGTGTAGATGTCTAGTAAAAAATAAATAGTCGGTGGATGAGAGGGTAACCCCCTCGATTCCCGACAGTCATGAACCGGGATTGAATCCCGCGTTAATTTTTTTTTAATATGTGAATAACCATCACATATTATTCATTGTTTCAATTATCATGAACTAGGTTGCTCTTGCTGAGCGGTACCTATTAATGTGAATTTAAACCAGGTCTAGAGAAAATTTCAATTCTTCAAGGTGGCAGAGCCCTGTTTGGTTACTTACACACATACTGATGGGGTAGGTGAATGAATGGTATAAACTGTCGGTTTCCGACAGGAGCGACCCAGGATCGAATCCCGTATCGGGAACTTTTTTTATGAATTAAAAATTGCTACAATGGTCCCCAATTCTTACAAAAATCCAACCTTACCAGTGAGTTCAAGTAACCAAACGGAGCTCTAGAACATTTTAAGTTCAAAATTCGAACAGCTTCCTATATGTGTAGACATGTGGTACACTTACAGTAAAAAACAGTCACCAACTATTACCTACAATGATTATCATGGCCTGTATCACGTGTACTTGAGATTTATTCATTCAAAGGAAATTAGAAGATTTAAGAGATTCGTTCTTCACCGAAATACTACACAAATCTCATATAGATGTATATATACAAGGTTGTCCCAAAAGTTCGTAAACACTTGCCAAAATTTGAAATACCAATATTATTCGCCGTTATGTATAATGTCTTTGACAATTTTACAATTAAAACCACTTTATTGACTATAGGTCAATATTTCACTCCGAAGAGTTAAGAGGAAAGTGACTATTTACATTAGTGGGTGGAGCTCACACCGAGGGGACGCCTGGGTCCCGTCAGGAGTTTAGGGCCTTCCTGAAGTTGGCCAATCTTTGGCGAATATGGTTATCGCAGTGCTGGGCGCGCCAGATGACGATGTCAATGAAACCAGCAAAGATGATCTTCTGGCTAGGCGAGAGTTGCGCAATGAGAAGCGCCCTCTCGTTTCTGTGTAGGATTGCACAGACGAGGTCGTACGTGCTGAACCCTGAGTCGAGTATAGGTTTTAATTCAGTGTCTGAATTCAACTCCTCAAATAGGTCCTCCATCAAGTCCACGTGGTCTACATGTTCCTCCTCCATCGGGGTAGGCAGTGGAGGCGGAGGTGTCGCCATGGCCGGTTTAGTCTCTACTCCGTGGGGAACGGGTGGTGTTGGCCCGGCAGGCCGAGGCGCAGGCAGTGGGGGTGTTGGAGGCACTGCCGCCTGTCCTTTTTTCAATTCGGATTTGACCTGGTGTAAGATCTTATATACATTGGTATTGCCTGCGGGCTTCAGGCCAAGGATTTGTTCAATCAGACCGGCAAGAGCATCGGTCTGCGGAGGTGTCAGTAGCCCGCGTTTTCTTTGGGCCTTGGTCCTCGATGAGAGGAGGTCCAAGACCTCCTCCCGCCCGAGACCAAGAGCGTCCGTCCCAGTAAAGGACACGGTGGGGCTTCTCTGGATGAACGCCACGAGGTCATCTCTCATGGATGTCCTGCTCGATGATGTGGAGGAAGCGGAGGACTCCTCGATGGCGGTCATTTCAATGTCCCGAGCGGAGGGCTCCGACTTTGATGATTGAGGGTTCACGGAACCCCCAGGAGCCCGCAAGGACGGAGCTGGTATCACAGGTGGAGGGGCAGGAGACGTGTTCTCCACAGGTAAGGCCAAAGGCGCTGGTGGTGGTGGCCGGAGTGCAGCAGGTGGAAGTAGCGCGGCACGGCTCGCGGGAGGCACGTCGGAGAGCTCCAAGGTTGGACTGGGAGACGCCGAAGGTGGAGGCTGGGCGGATGGCTGCTGAGGCAGGCCAGGCGCAGTCGCTGATGGGACGCTGGTGGGAGAGGTAGGTGTGGCCGGTCCAGGAGCGTTGGTTCGCCCTGCAAGCAGGGGGCAGTTGGCCCGGCGATGTCCCTGGCCTCGGCACCTGGAGCACCTAATCCCGGAGGATAGGTATGCGGGCCAGGCCTCGCCCTTGATTGAGATGTCGAGGCGGGTGGGCAGCCTCTCGATGGTTATTCCCTCGCGGAGGATGATGAACGCCTCTCGGCGGCCGTCGTTGTAGACGTATGGGCCAGCCTTCATCAGCTTGGGGGCGATAGATGTGACCCGCCCAAAAGATGAAAGGGGCGCTGATGACGGCTGCATCCCCCACGAAGAAGGGGAGGTTGCCCACTGTGATTCGCTCCGCCCTCTTGCGGAACGGGAAGGCCCTGTGGAGGGTTCCCTCCACCTCGAGGCCCTCGTTGACGAGGCGCTCGGCCATGCCTTTGTTTGCCAGTCCCACCAGGAAGTGGCCGTTCATCTTGGTCACTTGGAAGACCTCCCTGGTGCTCCCAAACATTCGATCTATGGCCCTCATGTAATGGTAGGGCTCCAGTTCAGGGCTGCGCTCTACGAAGACGCAGTGGTCTTCGGTTGAAGACGCCTGCCGCGCCCTGGCCTCCGCGATATGCGCCCTAGTGGTTCTGACTTCCTCCGCCCGCGGTGCCCATCCCGTGGACGATCGTGGCCGGCGAGTGGCCCCTGCGCCTCTGGTGCCAGAGGAAGGTGCAGCCGCTGCAGGAGAACCCGGCGAAACACGGCGCCTTTTCTTATTCTTGACGACGGTGAAGTCGTCGTCCTCTCCAGGGCCTTGGACCTCGGTGTAGTCCGCCCAGTTTCCCAGGACACGGGCAGCGCCATTGGATGACGTGGCTGCTGCCGAGCCGGTCGTGACGCCACCGCGCGCGGCGGCCAGATTTGCATTCCAATCGCCTGACGGCGGATTTGCATGCATTTGATTTATAGTTTTGCTCTGCAGATCTTGTTTTGCAGGTATTTCTGCACATGGTAGTGCTTGCGCGCCGTGCCTTACAGGCTTCTTCTCGGCTTTCGATGGGCTTTCCGCCCGTATCATACTCGGCGTACCGCCGGGATCCATACACTCGCCAGAGGCGAAATACGCGGAGCTCGCGCGACGCGTGGCCGCACGGTCTTTGTATTATGTATAAAGTAATTGTATTATTATGTATTCGCCGTAATAATATTATTCGCCGTTATGTATAATGTCTTTGTACTATGTATAAAGTAATTGTATTATGTATTATATTACGTATTCGCCGTAATAATATTATTCGCCGTTATGTATAATGCTATTGTATTATTATTATTATTATTTTATTTTTGACGTGACAACGTCTTAAATTAGGTTGCGGCTGGGAGTCACTTATGAAAAAGTGTAACGCCCGGTAACGTTACGATGAGTCATCGAACGAGAGTGCTGCGCGCGCAGCGCTAGAGAATTAGGCGCATTGAATCGGCGCATGCTTGTCTCTGTCTTTGTCTTTCTCGAACGTTCTTGGCGTTGGAAAAACAAGAAAGCGTCATAATACAAGTTCACACGTGTGGTTAAAGTATCGTCAGCTGTGTCTGTAGTGAAAATGTGGAGTGCTTAGATTCGTCATTTACAACAACTACAACAATAAAGGTAAATAATTGTACACTGATATTTCATTATCGTAAACTATGATTGATTGATTAATTGTTAGATTGACACAAAAGTTGAGAAACTGAGTTTATAGGTTATGTCATACTATTGATAAATGTTGATAGTGTTAAGTAAATTATTAGTTTAAAATTAATTAATTAATTAATTATTATTTTACAAATTTTAAATAGTTTCAAATTTGTTTAGCAAAAATTTGAACCTTCGATCTGAATAAATGTTTTGATTTTCGAATTGATTCTTTAAAATTACAAATATTAAGAAAAAGTGGCAGATATAAGAAAACTTTATTTAAACTGTGTTGAGCAAGAATTTTAACATCTAATTTAAGTAAATGTTTTAATTTTCAACTTCATCATTTACAATTACAAATTTTATTTAATTTCAAATTTATTTAGCAAAAATTTGAACCTTCGATCTGAATAAGTGTTTTGATTTTCAAATACCAACGCGGCTGGTGGAGTGGCGATCTATCGTAAATTATCATCGACATCTACGGCGGAAGTGTTCCAAGTTGCGATTACAGACGTAACTCGTGTCATTAAAACCAAGGGTGACATGTGCATGACTGAAGTTACTTGCTTCGCCGCTAATACTAGCTTCAAGTTTATACTCGGTGCTGTATATATTCATCCAGGAGCTAGTATGCAGGATATTGGAATGTTACTATGGCAAGGACTCGGTCCGTACATTCACAACAGCCAGTACGTGCCACCGTTCGTGCAAGTTGATTCTAGTATACCGATTCTTCTGTGTGGTGATTTTAACAAAAACGTAAAGCCTGACAACTCGTTTCTTAAATTCATGAAAAATACGTATAATCTTGATTGCGTATCAAACGTTTCTAAGTCAACTACGTTAAAAGGAACAACTATCGACTTGACTTTCGCAAGACACATTACAGCAGAAACACTTCCTTTCATTTCATATTTCTCCTATCATCGTCCTATCCTCAACAAAATCACTCAAATAGGAATTAGTTAAGTTTAAATTTACATGTACAATGTTTTAGTAAACAAAATATATTTCTATAGTTAAAATTTGTGCAATTCTTATTTTCATTCAATTCCTTGTTCCTATTGTGCAATTTAATTATATTCATATCAATAAATATTCTACCGTTGTCACGTAAAATCTTCGCCCGTAAAACCGACTTTACAGGCAACCATTGTTTTATTTGTATTATGTATTATTATGTATTCGCCGTAATAATATTATTCGCCGTTATGTATAATGCTATTGTATTATGTATTCGCCGTTATGTATAATGTATTTGTATTATGTATATAGTAATTGTATTATTATGTATTCGCCGTAATAATATTATTCGCCTAGTAATAAGAAAAACACTAACTTTTGGAACAACCTTATACAATTTAAAGTCATATATAACACACACATTGAGAGAGCATAAATAGTAAAAAAGAATTTATTATTTAAACAATAAATATTTGAGATTTTTTTAATATAAAACTCTCTCTTATAGTGTTTGATTTATGCACAAAGTAAGATAATAAATTATTTATTTTGATTTATTCAGATTTAAATAAAAAAAGTCTGTTTCATGCAAGGTCCGATACTTGGTGTGTGTTGAAGAATGATTGAAGAAGGTATTTATGCCATCTTCCTCATCTTCCATTGTATCGACCAAGTCTCTTAACCATCAAATTAAAAAAAAAAAAAACATAGCTATTAGCATCTTTGTTTTTTACCTGTAATTAACTTGTAATGACATCAACAGTGACATAAAAAGGTGATGTCATTGATAACCTCTAATTTAAATGTTTTTTATTCTCACTTTTTCTCACAGCGATGACAGCAAGTTAAAATGACACCACCTTCCTATAAGGAAAAGAAGAACTTAATTTATTAAATGATGGAAGTGTTATATATATATATATATTATATATATATATATATATATATATATATATAAGCTTTTTCTTATATAACAGCAGATGACAAATTTGTATTAAAAAAGCTTTTATCAAACTTTGTTTCGGAACTTATTAAGCAGATATTTTACATAAAATGCTTATACAACTAGGTTTATTTCAGCTAAAAACATCACTTTTAAGGAAACTCATGTTTTATTTAACGTGAATAATGTTATTTATATAATCTAATTATGTGTGTAGAATATTCTTTTTAAACTTTATCTTGAAGTTTTGATACGTTGTCCAGATTTCTTTTGTTAAAAGGTATCTTGTGTGAAATATGTCAAAATCATGTCAACAATGTTATGCTATGTTAGTTGGTTATTTTAAACATTTATTTGACAATTTCCTTATATAATTGAAGCCATAAAGTTTCTCTATTTTGCGTTATATTATTTGATTATGTAAAATTGAAGATTTTCGGAGAATTTTAGTTTTTACAGCCATTAGTGAAGATGACAAGACATTTAATGGTTAACTCTTAGGTCGTTATATATTATTAAGAATGATATCTTGGAGACAAATAATTCAAACCTGTTTTCTAATATATGTATTTTGATTAAAAAGTCTTTATCTTTCTATAAAATGTACACATATTACACTCCGTCTTTTAAAGATAATACCAACATATACAGCAGAACCTCCCTGTAGCGGACACCTCTCTACAAAGGACAGTTTTCATTTGCAAAATTACCATTTTTACTATTTAGCAACTCTCCGGTAAGAGGACACCTTTCTCTAAAAGACACTTTGGCTCTGCAATTAGGTGTCCTTTACAGGGAGGTTCTACTGTATATAAATATTTAATACTAAGCTTCAGTTAGTTTGTTTATCTGTTCCCTTTGTTTCCTCTGTAATAGGCGCAGATACACTTCAATATCGCGCTTTGTTGGATAATAAATAAAAAACATTCATAATTTGATTTTGAAATATAGTGCTTGAAACTAATTTTGCAGGAATGAAACATTTTCTACTGTCCTTTTTACGATGAAATGCATCTAATTTATCCGGTTGTGAAGCACGAAATTATCAGGATGAAAGATGAACGTCAAAAATAGGTTCACCTTCCATTAATTTCTACACATGCTTAATTATTCAAGATAGATTAATTAGCATTGTTTCGTAATGTCGAACACCCATTATATATTTTACGATCGAATCTTATATAACTGAGAGGTAATAAAAATATGAATAAATTATAAAAGATTACCCACACAAACCTATATGCAATTTTGGTAAATTGAAATCATACTTATAAAGACATTTGAAAGTTTAAATAAACACCTGGGATTTTTAAAAAGAAGAACTTTGAAGAACTTCAAAAGATAGAAGTCTGTTACCGTTTGAAATTTCCTAAAAAACAATATAATGCCTACGTTCTCAGTAAATGGGTGCTAAGTGGTTAAATTTAAAGTAAAATAAGTTTCACCACATCAATGATTAGTTATTTATAACTATTGTTAGAGGAGCTTATTTTTTAATTTTCCTTTATTACCTAACACATCTAAGTGTTTTGTTCGGAGGAGGAAATAAAGGAAGTGTTACTTTATATTTAATGGAATTTTATAATAAAAAGTTTATTTCCAGGAGGAGAGGATTTGTTGCGCTCCATTTATTTACACGTTTCATTTCCTTTATCCCCAGGAAGTCCGGATGGAGGCGGGAAAATATTTTCTGCGATTTTCTTTTTATACTCTGTGGGGAAATTGCAACCGGCAACACTGTGCACCTGCTCTAATTACTTGCCACTTCCCCTCAGGACAAAGCTTTCCGCTATTGGTATTTCTCACTAGCCGTCTCCAACTTGGTGTTTGTTACCACCGTCTCCAACTTGGTGTTTGTTACCACCGTCTCCAACTTGGTCTTTGTTACCACCGTCTCCAGTTTGGTCTTTGTCACTGGCCGTCTCCAACTTGGTCTTTGTTACCATCGTCTCCAACTTGGTGTTTGTTACCACCGTCTCCAACTTGGTCTTTGTTACCATCGTCTCCAACTTGGTGTTTGTTACCACCGTCTCCAACTTGGTATTTGTCACAGTCTGTCTCCAACTTGGTCTTTGTTACCACCGTCTCCAACTTGATCTTTGTCACTGGCCGTCTCCAACTTGGTATTTGTCACTGGCCGTCTCCAACTTGGTGTTTGTCACTGGCCGTCTCCAACTTGGTATTTGTCACAGTCTGTCTCCAACTTGATCTTTGTCACTGGCCGTCTCCAACTTGGTGTTTGTCACTGGCCGTCTCCAACTTGGTATTTGTCACAGTCTGTCTCCAACTTGGTATTTGTCACAGGCCGTCTCCAACTTGGTGTTTGTCACTGGCCGTCTCCAACTTGGTGTTTGTCACAGGCCCTCTCCAACTTGGTGTTTGTCACAGTCTGTCTCCAACTTGGTCTTTGTTACCACCGTCTCCAACTTGGTGTTTGTCACTGGCCGTCTCCAACTTGGTGTTTGTCACAGGCCCTCTCCAACTTGGTGTTTGTCACAGTCTGTCTCCAACTTGGTCTTTGTTACCACCGTCTCCAACTTGGTGTTTGTCACAGGCCGTCTCCAACTTGGTCTTTGTCACAGGCCGTCTCCAACTTGGTGTTTGTCCCAGTCTGTCTCCAACTTGGTCTTTGTTACCACCGTCTCCAACTTGGTGTTTGTCACTGGCCGTCTCCAACTTGGTATTTGTCACTGGCCGTCTCCAACTTGGTCTTTGTTACCACCGTCTCCAACTTGGTGTTTGTCACTGGCCGTCTCCAACTTGGTATTTGTCACAGTCTGTCTCCAACTTGGTCTTTGTTACCACCGTCTCCAACTTGGTGTTTGTCACTGGCCGTCTCCAACTTGGTGTTTGTCACAGGCCGTCTCCAACTTGGTGTTTGTCACAGGCCGTTTCCAACTTGGTGTTTGTTACCACCGTCTCCAACTTGGTCTTTGTCACAGGCCGTCTTCAACTTGGTCTTTGCCACTGGCCGTCTCCAACTTGGTGTTTGTCACTGGCCGTCTCCAACTTGGTCTTTGTTACCACCGTCTCCCTCTTGGTCTTTGTCACTGGCCGTCTCCAACTTGGTCTTTGTCACTGGCCGTCTCCAACTTGGTCTTTGTCACTGGCCGCCTCCAACTTGGTCTTTGTCACTGGCCGCCTCCAACTTGGTCTTTGTCACTGGCCGTCTCCAACTTGGTCTTTGTCACTGGCCGCCTCCAACTTGGTCTTTGTCACTGGCCGCCTCCAACTTGGTCTTTGTCACTGGCCGCCTCCAACTTGGTCTTTGTCACTGGCCGCCTCCAACTTGGTCTTTGTCACTGGCCGCCTCCAACTTGGTCTTTGTCACTGGCCGCCTCCAACTTGATGTTTGTCACAGGCCGTCTCCAACTTGGTCTTTGTCACAGGCCGTCTCCAACTTGGTGTTTGTCACTGGCCGCCTCCAACTTGATGTTTGTCACAGGCCGTCTCCAAATTGGTATTTGTCACTGGCCGTCTCCAACTTGGTATTTGTCACAGGCCGTCTCCAACTTGGTATTTGTCACTCGCCGTCTTGATATATCAAGAAATTGGGTTAGCCAAGTTTCACGGAACAAGTTAAATAAACGTTTAGTTTATTTTTCACTAGATGGCGTTCTGCCATCTTAAATGTTCATGTGATCGCGGTCAGGATATGCCTTTTTTGTTTCAAATATTTATATATATATTTCTTATGATATATATTTTTTATTAAATAACTTATCTACATACTTTACTGATTATGTATTTAAGACTAGGGACTGGAAACTCTTGGTTTTATATAACGTTTTGGACATATAACTGATAAATCTTATATGAAAATATCTCCTCTATTGTTCCGTATACTTATGGACAAACTTCAGGTAGTTTCATATTTTGATGTCACCGGACTCTGTTTTTTTTTGTAGAGAAAGAGGCAATTTTGTTCACACTTGGTTGTCTCGTGTGTCTTCAATAAAGGTCACTTTTAAATCAAATATCTTTCAGAGTTATTGTCTGAATCCCGAAATAAATGATAAAAGGTACAACTTCCTAAAATTCTGTCTCCATGAATGTAATTATTATAGAGAACACCATAATTGTAGGTTGGATCAATTTAAGTTGTAAACTCCATCAACATTAGAAAAATGCCTTTGATGACGTTTTTCAGAGAAATACTGTCGCCCCTTTCAAAAGATGGAAAGCTTATTAGTAAAGTAATGCCATGTTTTGATAAGGACGACAGTGGGTCGCCGAACATACGTCGAGGACAACAAACTTTGAAGAAAAAAGGTTGATATAGTCTATAACTGGAGTTGAATTTATTATTCCACCTTACAGTTCAGAATGGACCACTCCCCTCAATTGTTTAGAAATCCCACTTAAATCATTCCTCCCCATCCCTATAGAATATGTTGCTATGCAAATGAGGGTCATCAACGGACAGCGAACCACCAGGAGAATATAAACGAGGGCAGACGATGCCGGAAATGAGCCTCTGCCATCTATATTCAAATGTGGCGTCTGCAGACAAATAATATATTGGGATTACAGCCGTGAAATTGGGAGGACGGATCTGCTGTTGCCCCGCGGGATATGGGCCATACTTGGAGCTATACTAGGTATTAGGGGGCATGATTTATAGACGTAGAAAATAAATCGTTTTTTACTCATAAAATACATTAAAAAACAGTAACAGCAATTCAGGCATTACCCGGGATATTTCGTGTGCCTTGTATATACAGTAGAACTTCCATGAGAGGACGCTCACACTAGAGGACACCTTTCTATAAAGGACAGCTTTCATTTGAAAAATTACCATTTTTGCCATTTAGCAACTCTCCGGTAAAAGGACACCTCTCTACAAAAGACAGCTTTCATTTGCAAAATTACCATTTTTGCCATTTAGCAACTTTCCGGTAGGAGGACACATCTCTACAAAGGACAGCTTTCATTTGCAAAATTTACCATTTTTGCTATTTAGCAACTCTCCGATAAGAGGACACCTCTTCCTAAAGGACATTTTAGCTCTGCAATTAGGTATCCTTTACAGGGAGGTAGTTCTACTGTATTATTGAAATATTGTAAGCCACAAATACCAGGCTTGGGGAAGGATGTAAACACTAATGAGAGATTACTTTCAGGAAGATGGGACTTTTTGAATATTTGAGCTATCCCATTCCTGGGAGATTGTATCGTAGTCTAGAGCTACATCAATTGTACAGATTTAATAATAGAACAAAGAGAGAAGAGGGAATAACCACAGCCTGACTGCGCTTACGAGACTCAATAGCCCTTAATACTTGTCTGGTTGGAATTTATTGATTTATTTGAAAAAATTGTCCAATATTCTGAAATAATAATAAAAAAAATCAACGATTAGTTGATATTTATTCTGATAGATGGCGCAATCTATCAAGACATTCAGTTATATGATCAGGAAATACCTTTTTATATTATCAAAAGAACAAAATACTGAGCCGAAGAGTTTCTTATAAAGTTTTTATTCAGCCGAGCTGTCGGGCATTTATGCCTTTCTACAGGAATAAAATAAGTATAAAAATAATCTTATTTTTACTCCTGTAGAAGGACAGAAATTCCTGAAATCTCGGTTAAATAAAACCTTACGATAAACTCTTTGTCTCACGGTTTTGTTCTTTTGGCAATCTACTGCTCCAGGTGGTTATTCAAAATACCTTTTTTTCATAACGTATATTTGAAAACAAATTATTAAAGTTCGACACAAGACTTGACTCCAATTTGTGGTCCATATTTGTTCTCAAATTTCTAAGCTAATAATTTAGAAAAATATATTTTGTTTATAGGCCCGTTTTGAGACAAATTCAATTTTGAAAATCACTATGTAATACAACTCCGCCTTTGCCGGTCCCAAGCCCGGATGAAAAAGGAGGAGGGGGAGCAATAACAAGCTCACTAAAAAACCTGGGTTCAGCTGGCCTGGCTGATAGTACCATGTAAGGGCTCCGATGAGCAGCGTTTGTACTCCATGTTAGGAGCGGCTGCACATCGCGTCTGTTCCTCGTGTCAGAGGCGGCCATTTCATATTGGAGCTAAGTCGGCCTGCCACTGAGTAGTGCTCCCAGTCTTAATGACAAAGACAAACACATTCTACTTCACCCAGTGTGGAGATAAGAAAAAGAAGAAGAACTATGTAATACACACATAAGAATAATTTCCGTACACAACTATTTTTCAATTACAACCTTTTTATTAATTTACTAATAGTGTTCTTCAATGGAAAACATCTGATCAGGAAACTGAAGGTTGCTGATGACTTACGCCATCTATTGGAATAACCGTCAACTACACTTATGGACGAAACTTAAGGAAATGGATAGTCTTTGATGTCGTCATTCGTCTGCTTTTTTTTTGAAGGAGTCAGAGGAAAATTTGTTCACACTTGGTTATCTCGTATATCTTTAATGAAGGTTACTGTGTATCAAATATCTTTCAGAGTTATTGTCTCGATATACATTCTAAAAGGTATAACTTCCTTAAGTTTTTTCCATGAGTGTAAATCCTGATTTTTAATTTAAAACTAGATATTAGGTTTATATTGCGAATATATGTCTCGTATATTCTAACATCAGAAATCATTTTACCAATCTATACGAATAAAAAAAGAACTTAAGTGAAACTATTCTGAAAAAAAACTATTTTTCTAATTTCTACTTGAACTAAATTGAAAAAAAAAGTTGCCGTAAAAATGAAAAGAAAAATATATTGAGAACGTTAATCATTGCCAGGAGGTTTTTATAATTAGACCACTTTGTAGCCAGATATAATTATTCCCAATTTGAAGCAGCTGTTATTAAAATTCTGCTAATTGGAGGGAAAATTTACCTCAGTGCTCGGTTGCATTTCCTACACAAGACGTTTTTCTTTGTCCGGGGAGTTGCCTGTACATGAGGCTTCCTCTACTTCAAATTGTCAGTTGGGAAGCCTCGTTTACGTTAGCTATGTGTAAGAGGATTGGTGGAATATACTGCCGAATTTAGACAGATGGGGTCCAGGGATCGAATCCAACAAGTAAGATAATTTTATAAAGTGAAAAATTATTTGGAAAATCATTCAGGGATAGGTTTATTGAAGGTGATTTGATCATTTCTAGGTTTCGGGCTTTTAAGACCATCTACAAGAATATTCTTAAGAAATGAAACCATTTAAAGCACGAATGTTCCTTTTACACACAAATCAAACTTCTACTGTCCTTACTGCGATGAAAATATATTAGGGGGGCTTGACTCATCAGTGGTGAACCTCTCCAGCGGTTTCACCAATTTAATCTACCAGACCGCTACTTAGAGCTCTAATACTGTATTGAACGATTCTGCTTATATAGGGGAGAGTTCACCACTAATGAGCCAAACCTTCCAATATTTTTTCATCGCAGTAAGGACAGTAGAAAAGTTTGATTTGTGTAAAAAAGAAACATTCGTGCTTTAAATGGTTTCATTTCTTATATATAGATGGCGCGGTATTGCCTTAAGATTATTTTGAAAGATTATTTAAGATTATTTTGAAAATAGAGCAATCCATAAATAAATATTTAAATAAAAATGCATATATTATATCAAAATATCATTTATTTTACCTTTTATTAATATTTCAGTTGGTTGAACGCCAACCTTTTTCAAGGTATTATAACATTTTAATTTTAATTTAATTGAAACGCATTGATCTTTTTAAAAATTAAGATTATTAATAACTGTAGTTATATATATATATATATAGGTTATAAAAAGGAGAATACTTCTATAGAAGGTTGTAAAAGCCTCGAAAGCTAAAGCTATAAGGTTGTCTCAAAAGTTCATAAACATATTATGATTTAAATTTTATTGCCCTCTATCGTTAAAATTTTACACAAATAAATTTTCTGGCAATGCGTTTCTTTTAAATCTCTACAGACCTTACTGCAATGATATGATTTAATGAATACTGATGAGCCAAGCCCTCTCATTCATTAAATCATATCATTGCAGTAAGGTCTGTAGAGATTTAAAAGAAACGCATTGCCAGAAAATTTATTTGTGTAAAATATTATGATTTATATTTTACAAGTGTTTACGAAAATTTGGGACAACCTTTGTAATATTGGTAACCTTGGTACTATTATAACATAATTCTTATAGAAAAATGATTCAATATCTGATTTTCTATATCAAGGGTGGTCAATAAACAGGTGGTACAAATTTCAGAATTACAAGGTTGTCCTAAAAATTCGTAAACACTTGCATAATATAAATCATAATATGTTTACGAACTTTTGGAACAACCTTATATTATATTAAGAAACTTATCCCTGAATAATTCTTTTTCCTAAAAGGTCTAACAGGGTTAAATAACATGGTCTGGTCGGCCAATTGTGACCATCCAAATGGGAAATTTCACGTTCAAGAAAATACTCATTCAGTAGAATCAACCACATTGATTGTAAAAAGGACCGAACCCTTTACAGTATACTGTATGAATCAATAACACATTAAAATCAATTTTTATTTATAAACAAACAAAAAAAAAAAACCTCCAAGTTTCTAACACCTTTTTTGTCTGAGGGGTTTCAGATGGTTTTTTGCCTTTCCCTGCATTCTCTGATAGTCATCCTTTTCTCAGAACAAATTTGTTTAAATAGATAAAAAGAAAATATTTTTGTATAATAATCATTTATTTCACTAATAAAAGTTATAATTAGGTAAATGTTTACCTGTATATATATATACACCTATCCCCCGATTTACACGGTACTTGTTTTACGCGTTTTCACTTTTACATGGTTTTCCAAATAAGTTTTTTTTTTTGTTTTTATCGCACTATACTAAATGCTACTGTGATTGAACACATGCGCTGTGTACACATCTCACGAGGAATCCCGAGCTTATATGCTGACTACATATTTTAACCTGTCAATGCATTTTATTTTTATTTCTGTGTACACCTATCCCCCGATTTACTCATATTTCTCAGGAACGTATCTACCGTGTAAATCGGGGGATAGGTGTATATATTATCTTTTAGTTTCTCGGAAAGTTGCCTGTCGAAGGACGTTAAAGTCCGAAAGCTTGCCGAATTTACAGCTTTAATAAAAGAAACTCGTCACCTTTAATTTTTATTCTTTCTTCAAAACAAGTGTTCTTTATGCAGTAGAGTCAACTACATTGATTGTAAAACGGACCTCTACAGTATACTGTATGAATCAATAACACTTTTTAAATAACTTTTTAATTATAAAAAAGTGTTTTCTATTCGGTAGAGTCAGTCACATTGATAAAAAAAAAAAAAAACGGACCAAGTCCTCTACAGTATGAATCAATAACACTTTAAAATCAATTTTTAATTATAAACAAGTGTTTTCTAAAAATCAATTATTGCATAACTTTTTTTGTACACCCTGTTGAAAGTAAACTGATTTGAAATAAAAAAGAGGAAAGCATTGCTCTTTTTTTAAAATAAAACTTTTCAATGTCAACAGAATGTTACGTAAGATTGTCCATACACAATAAACATCACGGGAATCTGTTACATTTATGCTATAAGAAACATTTCACAATCATGCTAAAAGAAACATTATGTCCATTATGGGTTAAATGAAGAAATAAAGAGCGTTGTTATAAATATTCCTACTTATTTTAAGTTAAGGGAAACAATTAAACAGCACTCCATAGGTTTCTGGAGATGAGTTTATTTCCATTTTATTAACGTAGTCTTAAACTTTCGGGTATCTCTACCCTTCTACAAGAGGGCATAATAAACTAATAAAATGCCACTTGATACTAAATTATTACATCACGTTTTATTCGTTTGTTATGTTCTCCTGTAAAAGGGCAAAGATGCCCGAAAGCTTCAGAGAGCGGTAATAAAATGAAAATAAACTCATCTCCAGAAACCTGGGGTTTAATTCATATGTACAGGAGATTTAATTAATGATAAAATTGTTAAACTTAGTAAATAATTGATATCCTTGTTCCAAAATCACTTTATTAGGTACCGCTCAAAAAGAGCAACCTAGTTTATGATATTTGCAACAGTGTACCTGTTTTCTTTCCTCTTTTCGCTCTCCACTTCTCCCATCCATATTTCCAAATTTTTTTTCTTTCTTATATTTTATTCGTTCTTATAATCTGTATATATTTACCATATGTATATAATCTTTCTCGATTTTTTATTTCCCACTTTCATAGGTTTCCCCGTCTTGTAACCCCAAGGAGAATCCTCTGTAAGACCTGTTTCTCTTAATAAAGGCTTTTGTGTGTGTGTGTGATATTTGCAACAGTGAATAATATGTGAAGGTTATTCACATATTAAACAAAATGTTAACGTGGGATTCGATCCCGGTTCATTACTGTCGGGAATCGAGGGTGTTACCCACTCGTCCATCAAATCTTAATAATTAATATATATCACAAAAGTTTATAGTTTTACTCTTTGATAATATAATAAACACGTCTATCTAGAAGTTCGATTTATATTCAGATAAATCATTGGATAGTTATGGAGATTTCTGTACATTGCTCCAGGACTCCGGGTTATAACGTACACTGTGTTAGTAGGGTCA
Source organism: Cordylochernes scorpioides (assembly GCA_030710605.1). Classification (NCBI taxonomy): domain Eukaryota; kingdom Metazoa; phylum Arthropoda; class Arachnida; order Pseudoscorpiones; family Chernetidae; genus Cordylochernes; species Cordylochernes scorpioides. The sequence continues at coordinate 44,372,209 of CP092867.1, forward strand.
ATAAATCAAACACTTAATTTCTCAAATATTATATCCTGGCTCGTAGAACTCTGTAAGTATAACTTGTGCTTCACGATACATCCCATGGGATGCGTCGATCCGTAGGGCGGGGTAAACTGTGACCCGTATTTTAGGTAATAAGAACACATAGGAAAATATTCCAATAATCTAAAATTTAGGAACAAGAACACGTCCCAATAGGAGAGATTCCTATCTTCTAGACAAAGAATGTATTCAGAAAATATTCCGAAATCCTCAAATCTAGAATTCCTAACATAAATGTTACATAATGAACAGCGGTTTACTATTTTCTAGGCAAAGGCTATTATCAGAAACTATTTCAAAATTTCACAATCGGCCATATTCTGGAACAGATGTTACAAGATACCCAATGGTTCGCCATTTTCTATAGACAAAGAATATTGTCAGGAACTATTTCAAATTCTGCAATCCGCCATATTCTGGAACAGATGTTACAGGATACTCAACGGTTCGCTATTTTTCTATGGACAAAAAATATTGTCGGGAACTATTTAAAAATTCCACAATCCATATAGGTTTCACGGGAAGTATCTATATATATAAAAATGAATGTATGTGTGTCTGTTTGTCCTTTATGCCTGACCAAACCACTCATTGGAACGCCATGAAACTTTGGGAAGTTATTTAGTATAGTGCTGGGAAGGTTTCTAGCAAATAAAATTTTTGAAATAACTTTTCGCTTTAAAATAATCAAAATAAATATTCTAATTTATCTGTTATAATTAAACAATCTGCTCTAAATATTATCATGATGATACGATAATTTTGTAATCTAGAAAATTAGGAAAGACAAAATTCAGGATGACACGGCAATTTATTTGAGACAAGAATAATGATACAATTCCAAGGCAAGATACTATTCCTTTAACTTCCAATTACCGAGGGAACCAATTAATATTTATTTTATTCAACTTATCGAGTATTTTTCAAGGGACCGGGAAAAAATGTTCACTTTATCGAGAGATTCGTTAGACAAACCTTTACTCGGGTAAAACCCGGGCGAAGCCGGGTACGTCCGCTAGTAGTTAATATTTTAAACAACACCGGATTTCAATGACTGAATTGCTGCACAGACTATAGAACATTACAAAGAGAAATTCCCTACATAATCAGGACTGCAATAGACCAGTCTCTGCAAAAGGATCACACAAGAATAATAAATTCAAGACTTTACCCCCACTATAAAAACATCTGCTCACTCCGTTACCGGAACACTATCTGTCCAGCGATTTCCCGCTCCGGGTCAAACGGTGTATTGCCGGACTCAGAATCCTCTCGGTGCTCTTTGCTGATGATCGCCCCAGAATATTTAAAACAGACGGATGGACATGCGAGATTTGCGGACAAGAATGGAGCCGGGGGCTACATCACCATATACTCTCATGTATGGGGCTGAAAGACGAACGAGAAGTGCTCCTCAGTGAAATAGGCCTTGAGGGACTCTCTTTGGAGCTCCTGTTGAATGAGGTGGTGAGAAACAGAGCTGGAGCTTTTGCGTTGTTCAAATTCTGGAAGACGGCTGAAGAGAAGAGGAGGCTATATACATAATCTAATTGATGTAAATAATAATATGCAAATAATCTATGTCAGGATTAAAATGACGAATCCTGTATGGGACTTTGATTCCAGTAAAAGGCTTGTTACTGCTGTTGTATATAGTCACAGTGTAGAAAATACTATACTATACCTACTACATATTTGTTTCTCTCTGTATTCATAGTTATCTTCTCTTCAATTACTCTGTAAACTGGCGAATCCTATATAGGACGAGAGGTCCTCAATAAAGGCTTTTTGTTGTTGTTTGTTGTAAAATTCCACAATCCGCCATATTCTGTAACAGATGCTACAAGATACCCAACGGTTCGCTATTTTCTATGGACAAAGAATATTGTCAAGAACTATTTCAAAATTCTACAATCCGCCATATTCTGGAACAGATGTTACAAGATACCTAATGGTTTGCCATTTTCTATAGACAAAGAATATTGTCAGGGACTATTTAAAAATTCCACAATCCGGCATATTCTGGAACAGATGCTACAAGATACCCAATGGTTTGCCATTTTCTATAGACAAAGAATATTGTCAGGAGCTATTTCAAAATTCTACAATCTGCCATATTCTGGCACAGATGTTACAAGATACCAAATGGTTTGCCATTTTCTATAGACAAAGAATATTGTCCGGGACTATTTGAAAATTCCACAATCCGCCATATTCTGGAACAGATGTTACAAGATACCCAATGGTTTGCCATTTTCTATAGACAAAGAATATATTCAGGGACTATTTTAAAATTCCACAATCCGCTATATTCTGGAACAGATGTTACAGGATAACCAATGGTTTACAATTTCTAGACAAAGAGCATTTTGGCATAACAAATCAATATGACAATTTATTTTTATCCATGACACATTTCAACAATCTATAACATGAAAGAATAAAAAGGCAACAAGAGACATATGCCGAATATACACTTGTATATAATGGATTTATAAAAAGTAATAATTTGTGTGGATAATATGTGTATATATATTTCAGTTCCACTATGTCCAGGGATCCCACAATCCAGCATTATTGCTCCACAAACCAGCATGCCCAAGACGACCACAAGATGACCCAAGTACCTACAAGTAAAACTCCCAGAGTGAGTTACTTGTCCCCATCATCCAGGCTGTCATTTCCTTCCACAAGACGACCCGCACTAACGAACCTAACCTAACTCGTCTCAAGGGGTTTAACTAGACAATCTCTGCCGGAAATTGCTTCGCCCTAACGTATTTATTACATAGTAAGTTTCTCAGACACTGATTGGCTGGGATACCCTGCTATGATTGGCTGAGCTCTACACTGGTATGTTCATATATGAATTTCTTCAGACATGAATTTTAGATTAATATAGTCCAGTATTTATTAATCCGTGTTTGGCTTAACCATGCTGCTCTGCGCATAAAAGCAGGCCCCATGTGGCCTACCAGTGACCTACACTTGTGGTCTACACTTGTGGTCTACCAGTGGCCTACACTTGTGGCCGACCAGTTGAACAAAACAAATGTGGCTTGAATGAACCTGCTTCAGGAACCACTTGAACAATAAATACATTTCTTCATTAGATACTACTGCGCGCAATCTGGAATTCTAAATGACAACTAATTATAGCGCGCTTCGTTTGTTTCTTTTAAAATAAAATAAAATAATCTCTTTTGTCTTTATTTATTTATAAAAAACTTTAAAATAAAAGGCCATTATAGATTAAAATACACACAAAAAACAGAGATGCTAAGACAATACATTTCAGACACAATGATAATCTATATCAAGGAACTCTATTTTCCATTAGTATTCCCATCAAAATATTGGTTTCCATGTAACTTGAAACCATCCCTCCCCCCGTCTAATCAAATTTTATCAGGGTTAATAAAAACGATCAAATTGATTTTTAGTTCTAAGAAATGTCATTGCATATTTGTATTTTTTATTTAATAAAAAGGAAGTGGTTTTCCTTTTAAATTCTCAGCAAATTTAAATAGAATATTTCAATCAACCAAACTATATATCCATGTGGAGCCAAAGTGGTGTAAAAGCTATTGTTCTGTAAAATTGTTAGAATTTTTCCTAGAATCGCGGAGTATAAAACAAAGAATAGCGATGAAATATTTTATTAAAGTGGAAATTTCGACCGATAGAATATTTTTTCTTTGATATCAATTTTTTGGACGATTTAAAAAAAGAAAGATTTTGGCCAATAACTGTCACATGAAAAGGAAGAATTCGGCCTCAAAGATATAATATAAAGTGTCAAATTTTAGTTTTCATTTCCAAATACGAAGGTAAGGCGGAAATTTCTCGCCCTAACAATGAAAAACTCTGATTTTAAGTTAAAAGAACATTTTATTTTCTATATAATCTTCTTGACTTCGATACACTTGGTCCAACGTTTATCCAATATCAGTATTCCTTCCCGGAAATGAGAGTCTGGAAGGATGTTTAAATATTCATTTACAGTCATCTCAAATTCTTCATTGGACGCGAAGCGCTTTCCGGAAACATATTTCTTGAGGTGTGGGAGAAGATGGAAGACTGTGAGGGTGGAAAAATCAGGAGAATAGGGGGGATGGCTGAGCAAATCGTACCTCAAATCCCGCGGTTTTCTCATTGTCAACATACTTTTGTAGGCAGACTATAGACAAAGAAATGTACCGAGGAACTATCTCCAAGTTACTGTAGACAAAGAAATGTGCCGAGGAAATATCTCCAAGTTACTATAGACAGATAAATGTACCGAGGAACTATCTCCAAGTTACCTTAGACAGGGAAATGTACCGAGGAACTATCTCCAAGTTACTGTAGACAGGGAAATGTACCAAGGAACTATTTCCAAGTACTGTAGGCAGGGAAATGTACCGAGGAACTATCTCCAAGTTACTGTAGACAGGGAAATGTACCGAGGAACTATCTCCAAGTTACCGTAGACAGGGAAATGTACCGAGGAACTATCTACAAGTTACTGTAGACAGGGAAATGTACCGAGGAATTATCTCCAAGTTACCGTAGACAGGTAAATGTACCGAGGAACTATCTCCAAGTTACTGTAGACAGGGAAATGTACCGAGAAACTATCTACAAGTTACCGTAGACAGGTAAATGTACCGAGGAACTATCTCCAAGTTACTGTAGACAGGGAAATGTACCGAGGAACTATCTACAAGTTACCGTAGACAGGGAAATGTACCGAGGAACTATCTCCAAGTTACTGTAGACAGGAAAATGTACCGAAGAACTATCTACAAGTTACTGTAGACAGGGAAATGTACCGAGAAACTATCTCCAAGTTACTGTAGACATAGAAATGTACCGAGGAACTATCTCCAAGTTACTGTAGACAGGGAAATGTACCGAGGAACTATCTCCAAGTTACTGTAGACAGGGAAATGTACCGAGGAACTATCTCCAAGTTACCGTAGACAGGGAAATGTACCGAGGAACCGAGGAATCATTGATAGTACAGCACTCCAATTCAACAGGACACACATTCAACTTAAATGAACCTAATGCACATTACAACAATATCAGTAACAAATATCAAAGATTAATAATTGAAGCTATAGTGTCCAAACAATACAATAGTATAAATCGCAGAATTGATTTACCAGAAGCATATAATTCAATAGACTTAAATAAAATAAGATAAAACAAATTCATTCATAGTATAAGATATCACATGTCTAATGGGATTCCTTGCAATTGTGTAAAATATGTAAAATTTGTATATAAAATACAAAATAAGTTTGCTTTAATCAAAAATATATCATAGTACCTCATATAAATTAGAAATAGTTTTTCCAAATCATTATACCTGCATGTAAATTTAAACATTTTAATATTTTTTCTAATTAAGCAGATATGCAAAACAATAGCTACGTGTATATAAATTCTATTTTCAAACTAGTTGGAATATTATTTTATTAATACTTGTGGAAGGGCGTATGTGCCCGAAAGCTCGTAATATTGTCGTTCTAATAAAGATACGCAGCCCTTGATGCTTTATTTTATTCGTTTACTATCTACAAGTTACCGTAGACAGGTAAATGTACCGAGGAATTATCTACAAGTTACTGTAGACAGGAAAATGTACCGAGGAACTATCTCCAAGTTACTGTAGACAGGAAAATGTACCGAGGAACTATCTTCAAGTTACTCTAGACATAGAAATGTACCGAGGAACTATCTCCAAGTTACTGTAGACAGGGAAATGTACCGAGGAACTATCTACAAGTTACTGTAGACAGGGAAATGTACCGAGGAACTATCTCCAAGTTACTGTAGACAGAGAAATAGACTGAGGAACTAAGCTAAAATCTAACGTCAAACTTCAGGTTTCCGTAATGTAAAATTAAAAATAAATTTTAATTAAATTTGTTTATCACACTCGAGAGATAAATTAATCAGGGAAATTATCCGGAAATTCATTTAATTGAATTCTTCATTAATTAGAGGAAATTTCAATAAATGTGACCCTCTCATATTTGTACCTTTGATGTAGTGAATCAATACCTAGAGAGGATTAACATGCAAGTGCTTCGTAATAAAAAGGTAATTCATGTTTTTGCTGAAAGATAATACTTATATCCTACTGCTAAAGTATTTCTCTTTATTTTAATACCAGAACATAACGTGCCATCTGTAAATACAATTTTGAACTAATAGAACGAACATTCCTTTCCCAAAATAGGACAATTTTTCTGAAGTTCGCAATTAACGGACCAGAGGCTTCTAATAATAGTGCCACGTGGAAAATTAGGAAAGACAAACTTCAGGATGACATAGCAATTTATTTAAGGCAAGAAAAAAACTATGTTTGATAAAATACTAGAAAAGAAATGAAGGAAGTTTACAGAGTAACAATATTGATATATAACTGTATATAAAGTATAATATATACTTTGATACAATATTGCCATCGTAGAAAAGCAAGTAGGAAATTGTTTTTATTAAAATTAAATTTTTACGCTTATAGTTTTAAATATTATTATTTATATATTACCGATATCAGAATGTAGAAATGTGGATGAAGAAAAGATAATACAGATATTCTAAGAACACCTATATAATTCCAGAAATATGCTTATTTCTAAAGGAATATTTATATACATATCAATGGGGGTAGCCTAGTGGACATGGCATCTGACCGGTAAGCGGGATACTGTGGGTTCGATTCCCATCCATGGACACTTTATTTTTCCGTTTATTATTACTTTTCATAATTCATTCCCAAGGTTAGAAATAATCGTTATTTCTCCTTAAAATAAATTTGGATTTTCCGTTCAAAAGAAACACATGCGGGATAATTTTCAAATGTCGTTCTACAATCATAAGCTGCATTATATTGTATTATGAATCTTGAGATATTTATTTCCAGACATTTCGATAACTAACTGTGACTTTTCTCAAGGAAAGGAGTTCTTGAAATCGAACTTCTAAATAAACACACTATTTTAACAAAATAAAAAAGCATTTATTGGATTATATACAAATATATTTTGCCAATATTTCGGTTGGCTGAACGCTAATATTTGCCAAGACATTACATTTTGTATAAATAAATTCACAAACTGGCGTTCAGACAACCAAAATATTAGCAAATAAATCTTTTTATTCAATACATATACAAATTAACACAAAGCAATAACGCGCCATCTATACACATAAAATGAAAGGATTTAAAAACACGAATGTTTCTTTTTATACATAATACAAACTTCTATATACAAATATATCTTCATATACAAATATATGCCTTTTTTAATATAAAGATTTAAATTTGGATTGTGTTCTATATTTTCAAAACACGATTTTTTCTAAAACTAATTTTTACAAAGTACTTATCTATATGCAATAAACGTATAAATTCATTTTAATAATTCTTCTTAATTCTTTTAATAAAGAACGAATACCAGTGTCTCAGGGCGGACCTTCGGAACTAGAAAGTAAACTTACAAGACAGTCAATGGAATAATGTTATTTAATGTAAATTTATACAACATAGCTTCCATTTTCTCATTTTAATTTATTGCTCTTACAGCTTAATATATGCTAATTTATTATAATTTTATAGAGAGGAATGGAATTTTACTTCTTTGAGAGGGATGTAGGGAGTAGCTAAATTTGCATATCAGGTTGATTGGTGTTTGTCTAAGTTTGTTTGACTTATCGCTTGGGTAGTAAAAGAGGAGAACGGACTGTCTCTTCTCTTGTTCCTTATCTCCTTTGATGGACTGATGATAGATCCTAAGTTTTCTTTGAAGGTTAATAAAAGAGAAGGTTTTAGTTCACCATCTAACTATGAATGTATTAAAACATGCAAGTTTGTCATTTTCTCTGGAAGGATATAATTGACTCAGTTCGCCTATTAAGCCATAATGCAAAAATATATACTACTATGAAAAATAGACACTTCGGCCAGTTAGAGTTTTTATTTTCTCAACGTTTCGACAAAAATCTTTTGTCTTCGTCAGGAGAAGTAAATTAAATTCTCCTGAGGAAGACAAAATATTTTTGTATAAACAAACTCACAAACTGGCATTCAGAAAACCAAAATATTGACAAATAAATATTTTTATTCAATATATATACAAATATATGCCTTTTCATTATCTGAAGATTTAAATTTGGACTGTGTTCTATATTTTCAAAACACGATTTTTTTCTAAAATGAATTTTTACAAAGTACTTATTTACATGTAATAAACGTTGAGAAAATAAAAAACTCCAACTGGCCGAAGTGTCTATTTTTCACAGAAATATGAATGCCGTCCAGGCAGCATCTATCTTCAGGATAAAGAATATATAATCAATGTATTTAAAAACTCATTTATTAATGCGAGTGAGACTTTTTTTTTACACGAAGATTTCCGCATTAGTACAATATATAAATATATCTTTTATTCAATCCAATATATGCCTTTTTATTATTATTATTATTTATTTAAGTAACCCAGGTTCCTGGAGCGTACAGAAGTCGCCAACTACCCGGGATGTCCTTCTGACCTAAGTCTTCTTGGATTAAGACATAACAGTATTAACAGACATATAGACATCCCCGATATATACAATGCAATATTGCCATAGTGTACCTTAGGTGACCATTGCTAGAGCGTTTTATTTTATTTTATTTTGGATCGTTTTACTATTGCAGTCTTAAATTCAACCGTATCCTTTTGTACAACTATTTTTGATTTTACTTCTTAGCATACTCAGAACACGCAGCTTTCTCTTATTTTTACTTTTTCACCAATTATGTTAATATTTTATAGTTTTCTTGTATATATGATAATTTTCTCAATATGGATATGTATATAAGATGCACTTTTACTCAGATATGTTGTCCTGTAGAAGGGTTGATAACCCGAAAGCTCGCCCATATTAAAATCTTTAAGAAACGCATCCTCGCATGCCTTGAACTCTTATACTTATTTATATACAATGCCAGTGGAAGTCCAATTAATGAGGTGTCGCCAGGCAGATTTCTTTCTTGGGAGATTTTCTAGGGATGCTGAACATATGTTGGTGATGCCTTTTTATTATATAATATATTTATATATAGAAAATAACTATATCTCCATTCGAATAGAAAGGTTTTGGATAAAAAAATTGAAATAGTGTAATTATTTTAGATTAATTAAAAATGCTTCTCGTTATAGTTCCTAATATACCCTTTGGATCGCATTATAATATCCACTATATATGTGTGTGTAAAAATAAAAGAGCCGATTCTGACCGCTCACATGAGAATTTTAGAAGACAAATTAATTTTCTACTGACCTTACTGCAATGATAAAATAATAGGAGGCCCTGGCTCATCTGTGGTGAACCCTCACATCATTCTATCATTGCAGTAAGGATAGTAGAAAATTGATTTATTTAAAAAAAGAATCATTCACGTCAAAAATAGTTCAAATTTATTATTATTATTTTTAAAACATCCGTGTATGTGAAAATTGAAAGAATGAATGCTAAAGTAGAGAGAGTGGTTCCAGGTCAGAATAAAACGACCCCACGTGTGGGCGCCATACTTTAAAGTTCCACTTAGGACTTTATCACTGACTGTCACGCCATGTTCCATGTCGCCTTCAAATTTTTGTGCCGTGTTGAATTTACCTAAATTACATGCAGGTAAACATAAATAAGCAGGTAGTGGGTCAATGGTCTTCTGGGCTCGTGTCGCTTTGGAGTTTCTTTCAATAATTCGATAAAGCAATCCCTTGAATCAATATAAAAAAAGAACATTAAGTCTCCAAGGAAAATTTTCTTTTTAAATATTTTTCATTTACGAATCCCTCAAACTTTTGGGAAAGAAAGCCCTTCTACAGGAGAAAATATTTTAATAAAGAGTTTATTTATTTATTTTGGTATGTGTGTTACAAGCTTTCGGGAAATTTTTACTCTTCAACAATAAAATCCAAAACAAAAGGATCAACGTAGGGCGTAGATCAGACTATATTACCGCTACAAAACACACATGTAACATCCTTAAGTGAACTGTGGATAGATGGAAGGAACACTGACCTTCTATCTATTTCCCATTATATAAGCTACGTTCACTTATAACCTTTCAACTAAAATTTTCAATATGAGGAAAGTAAAACAGACATATATATATATATATATATATTTCTTTTGAAAATAGAGCAATCCATAAATAAATCTCTAATTAAAAAGGCATATATTGTTATAACACCTTGATAAAGGTTGGCGTTCAGCCAACTGAAATATTTGTAAAATAAATGATATTTTGATCCAATATATGCCTTTTTATTTAAATAAATATATATATGTAACAAAAGAGACACCTCTCCATTTAATTATACATCAGAACAATGGCACTATTGCATCACCCTAGTAAAAACTATACTAATGATGATAAAGAATGACCCACATTATCAGTTTTGGCGAATTCGGACAAAAAGCCAACCTGTATACCATGGTTTCGGGGTATATCCCTCATCAGTACAGAGGCAGCTTCAATTTTATAACAACCTACAGAAAAGTTATAAAATCGGTCAAATTTACCAAACAGGTGTTTAAGCTGGTAAAGTAGCAAGGGCAGATTTTCAGGCAAGATTACAACATAAAGTGGGGGAGGATGATATTCAGGTACCAAAAGAGGCACCTCTCCCTTTAAATGTGCATCAGAGAACATATATATACATGTCGCTTTGGATTTTACATAAGCTACTCACTCTTTGAATAGAGAAGAAAACATACAACATATACAAGTATAATATATATATATGTGGAAAAATAGTACAAATGTATACTACATACTGGGATGAGATCAATAAATTAAGAAAAAGGCATCTCCTTATTGTTAAACTGAAAGTTGCTGATGACTTGCTCCATCTATCGAAATAAATATCAACTATTCATTGATTTTTAATTATTTCAGTATATATATATATATATATATATATATATAATTCCCTAATACTAGAAATTATAGGTGAAGTTAAAATATTCCGAACAAAAATCGACCATTCAATAACTGCTAATGTATACGACCCACCCACATGATAGATCTGTTTACACATAGCAACAAAAACACTTTTAACGATTTGTCATAACCCTTGTTGTGATCGAAACCACATAAATTTTGGTAACTGCCACTTTATGTTTTTGTGAGATGGAATAGAATCTTTGTTATAATCCTATAACAACTAAGTCATATAGGATGCATCATGAACCTACATTTCCCGTGTACAAATATCTCGATATTGGTGGTTAAAACAAATTTATATATATATCTGAGATGTAAACACATGAAGTTTGCAGCTGGTTGGATTAACTTTTGAAGAGGGGGTCGGTGAAAGGATGGTCTAAACCGTTGGTTTTCGACCACTACGACCCGGGTTCGATTCCCTGCATTGGGCACTTTTTTTCTGATTTAAAAAAATGCTACAATTGGCTCCCAATACTTACAAAAGTCCAACCCCACCAGCGAGTGCAATTAACCAAACGAGGCTCTGGGCACATTTGTAAGTGTAAAGTCGAACTGCGTTTCACATGTGTAGACTTGTGGTGCGCTTACAGTAAAAGCAGTCGCCTACTTCTACCCTACCATGATTATCATGGCCTGTACCATGTGTACTAGGGATAAGCAAAAAAAAAAAAAACTTTTGAAGAAAAAAGGATTTCGTTTGGATTAAAAAAATAAATTAATTGGAATGAATTTTCTAATATTAAATATTTATTTCTATTCTCTAAATACTTTATTAATGACTTTTCTATAGCGTAGATACAGAAATATTCCATGTGATTTATATCAAATACAGATATAGAGGTCAAAACAGAGTAAACCATGTTACACAACAGCTCTCCATAGCAGCACTAGAATGTTCACAAACACTGCTGTGGTATCTGTGATATATTCCTACGGCGTGTCTCTTTCCTCTCTGGTTGGTTTTGTTCTAATTATATTTGGAGCATATAAAAGATATATGCAATGATAGTACTGATTCTTAATTATTGATATACAACCATAGAGACAAAACTTAATGGTAGTTTTACCTTTTATCATGTATAACATAATTCAGACAATAACTCCGAAAGATATTACAGTGAACTTTATTATTATTATAAGACATGCGAGATAACCAAGTGTGAACAAAATTGCCTCTGTCTCCTAAAAAAACAACAACAACAACAACAACAACAAAAAAAAAAAAACAAACCCGACGATCGGCGATATCAAATACTTTCCACTTCCTTAAGTTTTGTTAATAAGTGTAGGTTTTTCATAATTATATAAAAAAGTGGCGTTAAAATTCTGTGTGAATTGTTTTACAAGAATATGAATTGCGGCAGCGATACAATATGTAAAGGTACACAAATGGTAATGTATATTCAGGGCGTTTTTTTTCTATGAATAGATCAGAAAAAAATAAATTTGAAATATATATATTTATACATGAAAAAATGAAAGAAAAAAGAAAGGCTTTTTCAAGAAGCCTCTGGGACTAAAAATATTTTTGGTCGCAGTGGTACAGCATACTCCACGTTGATGAGCGCAAAAAGCGCGAAACGCGTTCGTGGATGGCTTTTCTTGATTTATCAAGAAATTGGGTTGGCCAAATATCAGGGAACAGGTTAAATCAATGTTTAGTTGATTTCTGTTCCACCAGATGGTGCTCTGCTTTCTGTAAAGCACATGTGCTCCTGGTCGGGATATGCCTTTTTTATTTTTAATATATATTTATATATTTAAATATATAAACACTATGCGGCGCTGAGTTTGTGTATACAAAAATGTAATGCCTCGATAAAGGTTGGCGTTCAGCCAGCCGAAATATTGGCAAAATAAATATTTTATTAAATCCAATATATGCCTTTTATTATCTAATATATTTATATATTGATCTGATTTTTTTCATTTTTCCATATTATAAATAAAAATATAAAAAATGGAATTATATAAAAAATATTCTGAGTGCCTATTCGATATCTGATAATAAATTATGACAAAAGAATTATAAAAGAATATAACACTCATAAGTAAAAAAAAATAAAGAAATGAATTTAAAAAAAAGTTATTTGAGATAGAAATAAGAAAGTTTAATTTAGAGGAGTTATTTGGATGACGGAGCACTCTTGTGAAAAGAGTTAAAATAGATAAAATGTCAATGTATCTGGAGAGGTAACTACAGATATCACGTGATAGGACCATCTTCCATTGGCGCCAACGGGATGTCAACATGATCGACCGACAACGCTGGCATTCCACAATTTGATCGCTTAGTATATTGGGTAGATCCTTGAGTTGGTTGGCCGGGACCACCCGGTGGTTAGGATGTTCGCCACGCTCTTCCACATTCTAAGCAGCCGGAGTATACTGGGGGTTGGCAAACCTTTGAGTCGGAAGAATCAAAAATTACAATTTACAAAATTTAAAAGTTTTTGAAGAACCACAACATTTTTTTTTCTCTTTTTCATTTTTCCATATATAAGGACAAGATAACCAGGGAGGAGATCATAACTGCGATCATATACGACATTGATAGGGAGTTTCTCATCTGGCGACTCTCGCCTGAAAAACAAGATTATTCTCTCCAAATTCCTCAACCCTATCTTTGAACATGTTGGGGACATGAACGGCTGGACTGGCAAGTGCCTGTCTAAATTTAAGGCAGCTTTAGGCTCCTGATAGGATCCAGACGTTCCTTCGGAGAAGGCCTCGTCTGGTGTATATATTTTCTCTATTCTTTTAAACTTTGTAAACTCTCTTTTTGCTGTTGACTAGATGTCAATAAACTATTTTTAATTGTCAATTGTCACAACATTTTTTTTGCCAACAATAAAGAGAACAGGTATAAATAATATTTAAGTATGGAACTATATAAAGAGCTTCACATCTAAAGAGCCGCATGTGGCTGGCGTGTTTGCCGACTTCTGTCCTAGTATACTGGGACAATATTCCAGTCAGACACTCATTGTTAGAGATATCTTCAGGTCACGTCGAAGGTTTTCGGAAACGGCAAAAAAGTCTGATACTGAATCTACTAATGTTTGGAGCACGCGTACAATAATTTTACCTATAATAATATTTTGTTTTAAATTAGCGGCGATATACCCTGGAGAATTATTAAGAAAAAAGTGCCTACATTGCGGGATTCGATTCCGGGTTGGAGCTCTGGGGAAATTAACAGTTTATACCACTCCTCCCCATCGAACCACCCCTGAAACATATACCTCATGGATAAAACTTAAGGAAGTGATACTTTTAGCTGGTATATCGGGATTCAGACAATAACTCTGAAAGATATTTGATACACAGTGACCTTTATTGAAGACACACAACATAACCAAGGGTCTGTCTCCTTAAAAAATGTCCATCTGCGACATGAAAGGCTTTCTACTTCTTTAAGCTTTGTTCATGAGTGTACATGCATCCAACATGTAAATATATCCAATATATACAAAATAGTATTTATAATCAATTTATTAACGTGATACTCCTGTTGAAGAACTGACAAGTCCGAAAGCTTGAAAATAAAAGTTGAGCAAGAAACTTAGCCCTGGAAGCTTTATCTTATTTTATAACACATCCAATATGGTAGGAGAGATGCAATAGTATAGAATACTACAAAGTATCAGATTACAATACTACAAAATACTACACAATAATATATGTGATACAATATATTTATGAATGACTAGTATTGCATTAAAAGTTTGAAATTAAAGAGAAACTTCTCTCCAATTGTATCAGAGAATTGTCTAATCCCACCATTGTACCCAGTAATTAAACAGTAGTTAATCGGCCCATAAAACTTCCACATCTCACGGGACATGTCGAACTGTCTGTGAACAATTCTCTTATTATTCTAATACCACTTTGAACTTAGAACATTATTTCTATCTATATACAAAGAATCCTCAAAACTTTAATAATTAACATTATTATAGCTAATTACTAACACTCGGATGTTCTTAGCATAGATTTTGATATACAGTTAAACCTGTCTATAGTGCCTCCTCTAAATAGCGCCTTCCTCTCTATAGCGCCCGATTTTAAATACGTAGTACGATGCGATTTACATTAAAAGTGACCTGTCTATAGCATCTCTCTAAAGCACCCTATTTTGGTGCGCTATAGACAGGTTTAACTGTATATACACATAAAAAATGTGTAGATAACCAAGGCTCCTATTTTGAAAAATTCGATGTTTAAATTACTATACTATGAATAAATAATTAATTAAAAAAAAACAAATTCGGGAACTTTTTGATACTACCTTGTATAATATATACTATTTAATACATCTATTTATTTATAAAGTATATATTGAAAACAAACATCTTATGTTTTAAATAAACTAACGCATATATACATTTATAAAATATCTTTTAACGGTATTATATATACATATATACCTTAGGAATATAATTTATGTTGTAATGTTTTGTTTTAAAATTTTAAATATGTTTTCCACTGTTTATTAGTTTGTTGTTGTTTTATAATAAGGAAGATACAAATTATATATTGTTGTTTTTATCGTTTGCTTTTCAAAAATACATTGTATATAATAATGATAAAAATAATGACCTTTTGATTTTATATTAAAAAATCAGTGAAAAAAGAAATATTAATTACAAAATACACAAACGTGACAATATGTAAATCTACCTGAAATATTTGCATAGAAAAATAAGCAGAAAATGTAATAGTTCACTAGATCCTCTATAAATCCTTGTATCTCGTGTATTTTGTATGAAACATTTCCCGAGATTCTATCAATGATGAAATATAAGAATTAGCTAATTACATAACTTGGAAATGTTTGCAGAAACTTGGCGTGATTGTTTCATAAAACAACACTTCTCTAATGATCTTATTGCAATGATAAACATATTGAGAAGACATGGGTAACTGTGGTAAACCCTAGAAGATTGTTTTATTTGTAAAATAGACATTGGCACTAAATAGATTACATTTTAAAACACAGATGACACGCGGATGTGTCAAACCGAACTGCTTTCAACATGTGTAGACATGTATATAGAGCCACAAACCCATGTGTTAACAATAACCCAATACACTACGTACACTACACTAAAACATACTACATACTGATACTGTACAACTACAGTACTCACCCTGACAACCAGCCCTTCCACGTCCGGATCGTACCGCAGCGAGAAACGCAGGCGGCCGCAGCACGACGCCGGATCCTCCTCTACGTCCTCGGGCCTACGGGCCGGTGGCGGGCCGTACAACTCGGGCCGGATGGTGCCCACGGCGGGGCCGGGACCGGCGAACTGGCACACTGTACAGCCGCACGTTGTCATGTCATCGACCGACTGGTAGGTCGTTCACCTGGCGGGCGTGCGCCAATCTGTGGCTGGTGTTGTTTTATAGATTGGATGGTGTACTACATGAACTACTATGGGCTTGTTGTTGTTATTTAGTGATTATGTGTACTGTGGGGTATGTGGGAATATAGTCATTTAATACTTTGTTGAAGATAGTATTCTATGTAAACAGGTCGATACTCGCGTGGGCTGAACAGGTAGATTCTTACTTCCGCGTGGGTGGGCTTGTTGCATTGAGGCTGTCTTCCGTGCGTTTTCGTTGTATTGAAGCAGTCTTCTCCGTGTGTTGTCGTTGTATTGAGGCCGTCTTTCGTGTGATGTTGTATTGAGGCAGTGTTCTCCGTGTGTTGTCGTTGTATTGAGGCCGTGTTCTCCGTGTGTTGTCGTTGTATTGAGGCCGTCTTCCGTGTGTTTTCGTTGTATTGAAGCAGTCTTCTCCGTGTGTTGTCGTTGTATTGAGGCCGTCTTTCGTGTGATGTTGTATTGAGGCAGTGTTCTCCGTGTGTTGTCGTTGTATTGAGGCCGTGTTCTCCGTGTGTTGTCGTTGTATTGAGGCCGTCTTCCGTGTGTTGTCTTTGAATTGAGGCCATTTTCCTTGGGTTGTCGTTGTATTGAGGCCGTGTTCCGTGTGTTGTCTGGATATTGAGGCCGACTTCCTTGGGTTGTCGTTGTATTGAGGCCGTCTTCCGTGTGATGTTGTATTGAGGCCGTCTTTCGTGTGATGTTGTATTGAGGCCGTGTTCTCCTTGTGTTGTCGATGTATTGAGGCCGTGTTCTCCGTGTGTTGTCGTTGTATTGAGGCCGTCTTCCGTGTGTTGTCTTTGAATTGAGGCCATCTTCCTTGGGTTGTCGTTGTATTGAGGCCGTGTTCCGTGTGTTGTCTGGGTATTGAGGCCGACTTCCTTGGGTTGTCGTTGTATTGAGGCCGTCTTCCGTGTGATGTTGTATTGAGGCCGTGTTCTCCGTGTGTTGTCGTTGTATTGAGGCCGTGTTCTCCGTGTGTTGTCGTTGTATTGAGGCCGTGTTCTCCGTGTGTTGTCGTTGTATTGAGGCCGTCTTCCGTGTGTCGTTTTTGTAATGACGCCGTCTTCCGTGTGTTGTCGTTGTATTGAGGCCGTCTTCCGTGTGTTGTCGTTGTATTCAGGCCGTCTTCTGTGTGATGTTTTATTGAGGCCGTCTTCCATGGGATGTTGTATTGAGGCCGTCTTCCATGGGATGTTGTATTGAGGCCGTCTTCCGTGTGATATTGCATTGTAGCCGTGTTATCCGTGTGTTGTCGTTGTATTGGGGCCGTGTTCTCCGTGTGTTGTCGTTGTATTGAGGCCGTCTTCCGTGTGATGTCGTTGTATTGAGGCCGTCTTCCTTGGGTTGTCATTGTATTGAGGCCGTCTTCCTTGGGTTGTCATTGTATTGAGGCCGTCTTCCGTGTTATGTTGTATTGAGGCCGTCTTCCGTGTTATGTTGTATTGAGGCCGTCTTCCTTGGGTTGTCATTGTATTGAGGCCGTCTTCCTTGGGTTGTTGTTGTATTGAGGCCGTCTTCCGTGTGTTGTCGTTGTATTGAGGCCGTATTCCATATTGCCTGGGAAGTGTGTTCTTGTAGAATTATTATATACGTAGAATAAAGCCTATCTTATTATTGAGTTAGGGATCAAAGTGAACTAAACAATTTGTGATGACCTAATTATTGTCGATGTAGGCTGATTAATATGTTCGATTAAAAAATATTTGCGTGTGTGCGTGTAGGATTGTTGAAAAATGAATCCAAATTGTTATGTTCATCGTGAGCTCATCACAAAACCCCATATGTATGTAAGGATATTGATTGATGTTGTATTTTAACCTATTTTCATATTGTCTTAGCTGATTGTGTCAAAGAAATCCCATTGTATCTAAGACTGGTTGTAAAAAAATGAGTCTATTTGTATTGTATATCGGTGACTATGTGTAGTATAAATCAGCTCGAATTTGTATGATTTGAAGTAGTTGTTGTAATGGAACTCAATTTTCTATTGTGAGATCTTAATAAGTGCCTTCTCTCCTTATGGTGAACTATAGCTCGTCACTCTATTATGGGATGTCATAATGAGAGTATACGTCAAAATACTAAACCTGTTTCTATGTTTAAAAAGAAGAAAATAATATATCTCAGTGTGACAATTGACAATTAAAAATGGTTTATTGACATCTAGTCAACAGCAAAATGAGATTGCAAGGAACTCTTCCTAGTAAATTTTGAAATGAACCAGGCGATAAGGAAGATGGGTGTCTTTTATATAAAACGAGCACAAGATTTCGGGTAAAAACCCTTCTACAGGCGGCTATCACATAGCAAGATGGACACCAATGGCGAAAGCTTTTCAAATATATATAGCAGAGGTAATTTGTATAACAGCGTGAAAAGAAAAAGATGCAAAGTAGACAAAAAGCTATTAAATATATATATATGGAAAAAAGGCTCGAGATAACATAGAAACTATTACATTATAGCTTTAAGCTATAAAAGACACCCATCTTCCTTATCGCCTGGTTCATTTCAAAGCAAAATGAGAGTTTACAATTAGGGTTAAAAATAAAGAGGAATATTTACACTAGACGGAGCCTTTTCCGAAGGGACGTCTGGATCCTATTAGGAGCTTAAAGCCGCCTTGAGTTCAGACAAGCCCTTGCCAATTCAGGATTTCTTGTTCCCAACATTCTCGATGACAATGTTGAGGAATTTGGAGAGAATTATCTTGTTCTCAGACGCTAATCCTTCGCGGATATAATTCCTATAATCGCGGTATAGAACCGCGAATGTGATATCTCTCCTGATAATATTTTCCTCATATCTCAGTATGTGGTAACCTAGAGAAAAAACATCTGTTCTTGAATCTAAACAATAGTTTTGGGATACAATATAAGGCTGATGTATATTCGGTCGATTTATGAAGAACTGTTTTATCGTAGTTTGGCCATGAAGAAGAGCCATTTGGGTTGAAAGCTAGTTAGGTCTATGAAGAATGAAGGGCGGGACAACGCCAAACTATATGTAAAAAAGTGAAATTGTACTGGAATCAGGATGATAAATTAAGAGAAAGACTGATTATGCAACTCAAAGTTGCTAATGGCGCAAGCCATTAATTGCATACACAATCAGGAGATGCCTTTCTTTTAATTTATCAGTCTGATCCCAGTACAATTTCAATTTGTACTGTTTTTTAAAATACAGTAGAACCTCCTTTTAGCTGACACCCCGCTAGCGGACACCTCTCTACAAAGGACAGTTTTCATTTGCAAAATTACCATGCTTACTATTTAGCAACTCTCCGGTAATTATGTGTCCTTTACAGGGAGGTAGTTCTACTGTATTTATACACAAGCTGTGTTAGTTAGTATCTATGATCAATATTATTTATAAAAAAAAACATTCATTACTAATGTCAAAAAATAGTACAAATGTGAAATTGTATAATATAATACACTGCGGCCTGTGATTGCAAAACGACACTTGAAGTTACACCGCATGAGTTTCCTTTCAACGAAAAATCAAAATTTTATTTCAAGGTGAAATATTGACCAATTCTAGCCCTTTTAGATGAGGTATGAAAAGGTGAATTATGAAGAGTAATGATGAACGGAAAAATAAAAGTGTCCAGGGATGGGAATCGAACCCACAATTGTACCGAGATAAGGTGGATAAATTAAGAAAAATGGCATCTCCTTATTGTGCAACTAAAATTTGATGATGGCTTGCTTCATCTATCGTAATAAATATCAATTATTTGTTGATTTCTAATTATTCCAGAATTGGCCAAATACTCATTCTTGATTAATAATCAAGAAAAGTTAACTACGTATGCGTTTTGGGCTGTTAGCCCCTTTTCTTAATTCAATACTAAGTCATTTATAATAAAACTTTGAACAACATAGCAGCGTTGACTTTAAAATCTATTCTAATAGACATCTCAATTACAAAAAATACATAGACAATAATGGAACCAGTTTCCAGATCTACGTCGATGGAATCAATATAGGGAACTCTCCCGCTCTCTCTAAAAATCTTCTCTTAATTGAGCGGCCACGTGGTTATCTCCCATCTGATAAGGACTGCTCCAGACAATCTTTAATTCTTTTTTTTTTATGCTCTAAGATCTTGTCTCTTAAACCTTTTGACATTATTGACTTTTTATTTTTGCCATTCATTGCTTGTGGGGTTCTTTCTTTGTTTAAAATGACTGGATTTTCTCTCTTTGAATCATTTGAAGGGCACATATCGAATTATAAATTCTTCGTTACGTTGCTAAACAGTTTATATATGTTTGTCTTTTAGAGATATCCAAGTAATAAAGTTGACCGTGAAACATTCTGTCAATATATCATTATTCTAAAAACGTATCGATCGTAATAATTTGTTGAAAAACATCCGTTTTCAATGAATTTTTCAATATATGAAGCCAGCGTTACTGAAGAAGTATTATTCCCATACCTTTTTTGTCGAGTTCCATGTTATGTTTTAGTGATTATGAAATTATATAATGAAGTAATATATTATATTTGTATATACAGTAGAACCTGAATGAGAGGACACTCGCGCTAGAGGATACCTCTTTATAAAGGACAGTTTTCATTTGCAAAATTACCATTTTTACTACATAGCAACTTTCTGGTAAGAGGACATCTCTTCATAAAGGACACTTTGGCTCTGAAACTAGGTGTCTTTTACAGGGAGTTCTACTGTAACTTTGAAAATATTGTGCTTGTTTCAACCTAGGGTTGGATTCATTCATACATTTTATTTTTGTTTTTTCATTACTTTATATATATCTTCTTATAAGCCTAAAGACTCTTGCCACTTAATTCCTTATTTGCATACAATGCATAGCAACATCCATAAGTGAAAATATGTAATATTCTCGTTATTATTAAGGCTACCTATTTCATTTTTGTTTTAAGGGACAGATTTTTACTACCGTTTATTTTTACGTTGAAAAATTTCTTTTAAAAAATTCATCACTTATTTTATTGACCATTTCATCTTTTCCATGACAGATATCTATCGATATTTCTGAATGCTGAAGATGTGAACTAGCGACATCTACAGTATCTACTGGATATGTATATGTAGATATGGAAATTTTGCCGGGAGGAAATTGATCTAATGAGACAAGGGTCGCCTCTCCCGTCAAAATAGACGTCTAAAACCAGACGTCATCTATTAACCGTCGCCGCAACTAGCGGCCTCGGGTCGGTGGATCTCTTGGAATAAAGTCCGCCCTAGACTGACGAGGGCCATTAGCCCGAAACCAAGGTCTCTAGGTGGACGCTTTTCAGTTTGCCAAAGCTGGTGTTGTGGCTTTGTCACCGATCCGAGGCCGCTAGTTTGCGGCGACGGTCAATAGATGGCGTCTGGTTTTAGACGTCTATTTTGACGGGAGAGGCGACCCTTGTCTCTTTAGATATGTATATATGTAAAGTAAGACTTTAAAACACTATACAACCTATAAATATATTGTAACTAACGTCAATTTATAAATAGCCAGATTGGTAGAAAAAATACTTATCAAGAAAAACCTGAGATCATGAATTTATATATTTCATTTAAACATAATATTTCTATGATGAATGATACACCCAATATATATTTTTTATTATTTTATTATATTTTTTTCACATAAATGTAAATATTATTTATCATATTTCAAAGGCTCACATGAGCATTATAAATGGTAGAGCGCCATCTAGTGGAACAAAAATAAACTAAACGTTGATTTAACTTATTACATTATATTTAGCCATCCCATTTTAGTTATAGTTTCTTGATTTATCAAGAAAATAGGTTGGAAAATATCAGGAAACAAGTTAAATCACGTTTAATTGAACTCCAGCTAAAAAAAGAGATTGGGGATTGTTAGAAAACAGTTGGGAGAGAAAGAGATCAAAGGAGATTCGACCCTACAGGACAGTCTCATTGCTGGAGCCATGTCAGCACGTCTTTTTTGAGGACGTAGTCTTCTTGTCTCCACTAACCTCTGTAGTGTTCATTTCTATATCCATTCACATTACTACACACACACACATATATATAGTAATTATATATATATGGTAATTTAAACCAACAACTTCATATCTCTATATATATAAAAATGAATGTATGTGTGTGTCCTTTATGCCTGACCAAACCACTCCTTGGAACGCCATGAAACTTTGGGAAGTTATTTAGTATAGTACTGGGAAGGTTTCTAGCAAATAAAATTTTTGAAATAACTTTTCGCCTAAAAATAATCAAGATAAATATTCTAATTTATCTGTTATAATTCAACAATCTGCTCTAAATATTATCATGATGATACGATGATTTTGTAATTTAGAAAATTAGGAAAGACAAAATTCAGGATGACACGGCAATTTATTTGAGACAAGAATAATTATACAATTCCAAGGCAAGATACTATTCCTTCAACTTCCAATTACCGAGGGAACCAATTAATATTGATTTTATTCAACTTATTGGGTATTTTTTAAGGGACCGGGAAAAAATATCACTTTATTGAGAGATTCGTTAGACAACCCTTACTCGGGTAAAACCCGGGCGAAGCCGGGTACATCCGCTAGTTGTATATAATATAACAAGATTTTTATGTTTATAATAAACACTTCTGTAAATAATTATACCCATGATTGACATGTGCCATTACATCATTATATGTAATGTACTTTGTACAAACTGAGGATAAATAAATAAAACTGTAATAGATTAAGAGTTGAGCTAAAGCAAGAGATTGAGATAGAAGTGCAACGAGGCCTAGAAGATTACAGGGCGTTGCCAGTGTACAATGATCTCTTCCGATCCACGCCCTTGTTGTATCCGCTGAAACCCAATACTTTCTTTCGCAAAGATATATAAGTCTCCAACAGGGCCAGAAATAAACAGTCACTTCACCATCGGCGGGAGCCCTCGTC
Source organism: Cordylochernes scorpioides (assembly GCA_030710605.1). Classification (NCBI taxonomy): domain Eukaryota; kingdom Metazoa; phylum Arthropoda; class Arachnida; order Pseudoscorpiones; family Chernetidae; genus Cordylochernes; species Cordylochernes scorpioides. Next base: position 44,395,560 of record CP092867.1, read on the forward strand.
GGTTGTGTCCAAGGTCCACCTCATCGACCATGTAGACCAGTAAGAACTTTTCTCAAATCTCCATCTTGCTCTCTCTTAGCTCGACTTTTATCTGTTCACGGAACTTTCCTTGTACAACTGTGTCTCTTCGTTTTTTTGTCCATGGACATTCCCAAGTTTTTCACTCTGCCTCGACCACGACTGCCTGTACTCTGTGAGAACTATTAAAGGTCTTCCAAAGTGCAGAGAGGTACTGGAAAACTCTCCACGCCCTGACTGTCCCCCTCGGTTACCACAGTATAGCGAGAGTCGACAGGATCGCACACCATAGATTAAGTTGACTGGATTCCACAACGACAGATTTTCTACAAGAGTCGACAGGATTCGACATATATATATGAAAAAAAAAATTGGGTTGACCAAATATCACGGAACAAGTTAAATAAACGTCTAGTTTAATTTTGTTCCACTAGATGGCGCTAATCCATAATCTGCTCTTCTTTAAATATATCTTCAACCTTTTGTCATTAAAATATTGAGAGAAAACCAACGAAAACTTCAATTAATATTACATTGAAAATATAGTTTTTTTTTATTTGAAAAATCAAACTAATTCAGATTGAAGTTTCAATATATAAAAAAGTATTTCTTGGAAAATTTCCGCTGCTATATTTTATTTATTATATATTCGTGTGTGTGGTCATAAATAACACCTCACGAATAAAATTGAAACTACATTACGTAGAGTTCTATAAATATAATTTAAGTTACAACTCAAATAAAAAGCAACGCACACATATCCTGTTTATTAATATAAATAAATAGATAGAAATAAATAGAAATAACATAATATCCTGGTCATGGGTCATATTTCCACAAGCTAGCAAATAAAAATCGCAATTAGCATCACGGAAACGTGCTGCGTGTAGCAAATCTTTGGAGCAATAATGACCATCATATTTCACGACTGAAATATTCGTCTGCAATTAATTAGCCTTCGTTTTTGTCCCGAATTATTTACCAAACGACATCTATAAATACCGCAACACGACCAATAATAAATTAGTGAAACATCTTCATTTATTTATGTCAGGCTAAATTATTTCTTTTGGCTTATTTTCTACTCTTTCCTTTTTATCGTTTGATATTTATTAAAAGAAAATTATATTAATTTTCCATATTTAAAATTGTACATATGTAAATGATTAATATATTGGATTTGGAATAAATAAATTAAGTATGTCTCTCTCGTTTATTGAAATAAATTGGGAATCGTTATTAATTCCATAAATTTTATACGAAATTTATAGAATTAAATATAATTGCTATATCACTTTAATTCAACCATCCAAGTTACAATCAAAATATATAATTAAGTTAAGAATAAAATTATTTATAGAGTTGGTATCTTACTATTTGTGAAATCTAATTTAAAACGAATAGAGTTTTATCTTCTTTATCATATTAGGGGCGTTCTAAAAGTAATGTCTGTTTGACCACAACTCGAATAATATTTGTGACTTATTTTATTTAAATTTTAATATGTTATAAGTAAAGCCTTATTTAATAAGTATCCATATTGTTTTCAGTTTTTTCATTTTTTAAAGCAAAATTATCAAGACAGAAACAAAGAGCCGTTATTGAATTTTAGGAAATGGAGAGATACCACATGGAGTCACAATAGATGTAAGAAATGTTAGAAGATGGATGAGAAGATTCTAAGTGATGAGATTTCTCTTGATGACAAACCACATCGTGGGAGGCCATGCTATAACTTATAGAAATATTAAAAACAAAGAAGAATGAAACAACATTTTAGATGGCAGAAATGCATGTGAACGATCAGAATATGCCTTTTTTTGTTTTAATATCAACACTTGACCTATTTTTTATTTTTAGTTATTTATTTTTTATATATATTTTTCATGTGTTAAGCGTATTTACGCAAATTTGGCCTTAAATACCCATTTCTTGGTTTCTCAAGAAGCCTCTGGGACTAAACATCTTTTTGGTCGCAGTGGTACAGTCTACTCCACGCTGACGAGCGCCAACAGCGCGAAACGTGTTCGTGGATGGCTTTTCTTGATTTATCAAGAAATTGGGTTGGCCAAATATCAGGCTAAATCAATGTTTAGTTGATTTCTGTTCCACCAGATGGCACTCTGCTATCTATAAAGCACATGTGCTCCTGGTCAGGATAGGCCTTTTGTCGTATTTTATTTTTGAATACTCTGTGTGAAAGCTAGATTTGGAATAGGAACTAACCTAAAAGTTTTGTTTGGCATTCCGAGTTTGTCTTTTGTTTTCTTGTCTTGCTAAATGCAATAAATAATTCTTTTGTTGCTTTAAAGAGAGTTGTAATTATTTAAAATACTACACCTTTTTTATTTTTAATATCAACACCAGACCTTTTAATTATTTATTTTTTTGGTATTATTTTTTCACATATAGAAATATATTTTTATTTTAATAACTTAAAATACTTTAGTGAAAAAAGCCATATAAACTTACAATTGATTAAAATATCGTATTCATGTAGAAAAACAGTACAAATGTGAAATTGTACTGGGATAAGGTGGATAAATTAAGAAAAAAGGGCATCTCCTTATTGTGCAACTGAAAGTTGCTGATGGCTTGCGTCATCTATAGGAATAAATATCAACTATTCTCATTGATTTTTCTACTAATACAGAATTGAACAAATACCCATTCTTGATTAATATATAAAAGCTAACCACGTACCTTTCTTAAATCGTATTAAGATAAAAAATTGTATAGCAAATGTAAACAGAAAATGGACTTTATTTAATTTTAAACCATATTTCATTGGCGTATTAATCATATAAAGTATTTTCTCCTTCTAAGGGCGTACTTGCCCGAAAGCTCGAGATTTTTTAAATAAAATTTTTTTAAAGAAACTTTTCCCTGGAGGCTTATGTTTTTATTTTAATATTAATTCAAGGGATTATTTGATCGAATAAAAAATTGTATTCAAATTTGTTACAATCTAAAACTTTTGTTGGCAATGTGGGCAGTTGAATGAATCATTTGATCTAACAGCCCACTCAATAAATCAACTAGAAGAGACATGATGTGTCAAATTGAAGAAATAAAGGGGAACTGTAAAAATTCTTATTTGTAACATTGAGGTAATATCATTCAATTTGGAGAGTTTCCGTCCAATCTTTCTTGATCTATCCATCACTTTAAGGATCACTTTGTTTTCAAGACGCAAGATTTTCACTTTAGAATGACGGATTACATTTCTACAAGATATCATTGGATTTTTCCATTAGGAGAGGGACATATATTGTCGAATTTTGTAAACCACAAACCGGGAACGACCTGGATTTTTGACAAACTTTTTTCTGCTTCAATTTCTGTACAAGTGTCAGTTATTGTACGAGTTCATCCTCACCAGTGAGAAAAGAGAGCAAAATGGTGCAAGTAACCAACGTGGGTCTCTAATACTCGGCAAATTAAAATTTCGAAATATTTTCTTTTACACGTATAGATATATGTACAAGAATAGGTATCCCTCTCACTTTAAAAAATACATTTAAAATGCATATTTGGTTAATAATCCAGGTAAAAGGCGTACTACTGGTGATAAGAATGTTCCACAATACCAGTTTTAATGCACATTGTTTAAATGAGTTTTAAAGGGAGAGAGACGCATTTTTTGGCACATGAAGGCCATAATTCTGCAACCTTATATAAAGATATGTGGTGAACCTATAGTAAAAGAAGTCGTTAAATTCCCAGTAATTTTTTTATTCCCCCTAGTACACGTGGTACAGGCCGTTATATTCAGGGTGAGTAGAAGTTGGCGACTGCTTTTACTGTAAGTGCACCACATGTCTACACATGTGAAAATCAGTTCGACTTTGCATTTAAAAATGTTCCAGAGCCTCGTTTGGTTACTTGCACTCGCTGGTGGGGTTGTTGGACTTTTGCAAGAATTAGAGGCTAATCCAGAATTTTTTTAAATCAGAAAAAAATGCCCAATGCGGGATTCGATCCCGGGTCATAGCGGTCGAAAACCAACGGTTTAGACCATCCTTCCACCGACCCCCTACTTCCACTATGATTATCATGATCATTACCATGTATATTTGTAATAAGTAACAGAACATGTATAAGCACTACTGAAAACCTGTGACAATATAGAGAAATAGTGTCTAACATCCACACTGGATCATCTAGCTTGTGGTATAGGAGACACTTATGTATGCCCCATGCTAGAATTTATAACCTCTTTGAAGTCCTCCATTCGACTTCTTCAAAACAAGTGTAATCTCCATTTTAAATACCGTCAATCTTGGATAAGAAGGTTTTCGTTTCCCTCCCCCCCCACCCAAATCTCTCTGGTTTTAATTCAAAATTATTATATTCCAAAAGTGCAAAAAAGCTGCGTTTCTATATATTATATATATGTGAAAAATAAGAAAAATAGAGAAAGGGTCAGGTGTTGATATTAAAAACATGGAAATAAAGAAAAAGAAAGGTTAAAGTGTGGATATTTAATCTTATATATTAATACAACTGCCATAATATTTTTCTATAATACAAGTATAATTAGATTTTTATGTAATTATATGGGTTAGATATATCAAATATAGGGGGGGGGGGGGGGTCCATAACTTTGAATGGGAAGTACCTTAGATGGCTTTAAAATATAGTGGGCTGAGTCTGCTAAACATGGGGTCCATAGAATTAGGTACTCGATGTGTCATTGTAGACGTGGTCTTGTGAACATTGAAGAGTAGGGTCATCAAAGAATGGACAGTTGACTAGCATTGGATGAGAGGTTCCGTTATGATGGGATGTTTGGTTAAAGGTTGGGTTTTTGAAACATAGGGGGGGGTCCATAGTATTGAATGGGAGGTGTATTAGATGGTATAGCCAGGATGTGGTGTCTTAAAGCATAAGAGAGGTATCTTAGATGGTGTTACATGAGTGTTGTGTCTCCAGACATGTGGGAGATACCTAGCGTGGAATGGTAGATACCTTCAAAAGGAACATCTGAGAGATCCAGACGGTGGCTCAGCTGACGCTGGAAGGTCTGTAGACGGCTCGGTACAGTGGGGAGGGTCGTTTGCCTGGGAGGCGGAGCTTGCTTGCGGCTGGAGGTGGTGCCATCCGAGATGTCGGGCAGGGAGTGGCTGATGGTCAGCGAGGGCTTAGGAGTGGGCGTGGTCGGGGGTGGAGCGGAGTTGGGGGGCTCTTCGGGCGGAGCGTCGGACTGCGACTCCTCGGCCGCCGGCTGGAACCTGGCGAGGAGCCACTTGTAGCTGAAGTACGCCACGACCCCGAGCAGCACGACCCCCAAGCTGAGAGCTATGCCGACCACCCGCGTCCCTGAAACTGCCCCACATGTCACAACTCCAGGCAGATAACAAGACTTGTCATTCTACGTTAAACCGTGGCAACATGATATTAAGAACATATTCTTCTGCTTGTTCTGCTAAAATAAAGCATGTAGTCAATAGAGAATACAGGTAAACCATCACCATTCTCTACTGGACAATGCTGTCTTCCATCAAACAAGAGAAAAGAGGATGACGAGGCAATCTTTGGTTGCCTTCCATGCTCCTCAAGGTCTACTGAGCTTACACCATTCTACAAGGCAGAATTTTGAAGAAAGGACATTTACTCTTTGTTATACCGTCGGTCTTCAGATCATAACCAAACCAGGTAGCGTTGGAACTTCTGGCTTGAAAGAAGCAGTGAATTCAAATCAGCAGCCTCGAATACATTGTAATATTTTCTGATTCAATATGTTAAAAATAGGAGGTCTTCAATTGAAACGTGAACTAAACATGATGGTCTTTCACTTCTTGATGTTTAACCATCTAATAAATCTTATCGTATTTGTAGCTAACACATTGGTGCAAATTAAAAAATTAACCCTAGTATATATTGGTATATATATATTATACTTAATGGTAGATTAAACTGGCAAACAGCTTGTAAGGTTCACCACTGATGAGCAAGGCTCTCCCATTATTTTTATCATTGCAGTAAGGGCAGTAGAAAATGGTTTTAATTGAAAAAGGAATTATACGCGTCGAAAATAGTTCGTTTTTCTTATAACAGATAGCGGGCTAATGCATCATATTAATATCAATTATTCTCTCATTTTAATTCTCATATCTATATTGGCTCTTAATATTGCCACGTGGAAAATTAGGGAAGACCAACTTCAGGAGGAGACAACAATTTATTTCAGGCAAGGACAAACTATGAGTGATAAACAAAAGATATGTTAAAGAGGGAAGTGTACAGAGTATAGCAAAATATAAACATAATACTCTGATAATAAAACAATAAATACTTTACGATGTACTAGAGCGCCATCTGTTATCAAATTATAAAACTATTTTAGAGGCGTATTATTCTTTTTTTTTAAATAAAACAATTTCTACTGTCCTTACTGCGATGAAAAAAAATTAAAAAAAAAAGAATAATACGCCTCTAAAATAGTTTTATAATTTAATAAATACTTTGTTACAATATTATATAAAATGAAAGTTTTTAAAAGCACGAGTGGTCCTTTTATACATAATACAAACTTCTACTATCCTTACTGCGATGAAAAAATATATTGGGAGGGCTTGGCTCA
>CP092867.1:44402263-44437487 GCA_030710605.1 Cordylochernes scorpioides
GCACACGTGCTTTTCAGAAGGCCGAGCGCCATCTGGTGGAACAGAAATCAACTAAACCTTGATTTAGCCTATCAATAAAAGTCATCTTCGAACGCGTTTCGCGCTCGTCAGCGTGGAGTAGGCTGTAACATTGCGACCAAAAAGATTTTTGGTCCAGTGGTTTCTTGAGAAACCAAGAAATGGGTATTTAAGGCCAAACTTGCGTGAATACGCTTAACACGTGAAAAAATAGAAAAAAATCAGGTGTTGATATTAAAAACAAAGTAGGCATATCCTGACCAGGAGCATATGTGCTTTTCAGAAGGCAGAGCGCCATCTGGTGGTCTTTTTATTTTATTTATTTATTTATTTATTTTTCTATTGATTTTTCTTATATATATATATAAGGTAGACACTAAAACTAAGCACCTTCTATTGAGATTCTCTGCAATCTAGCGGACTAGGATCGGGGACAAAGCCATTAACACCAGCTTTGGCAAATCTATAAGCGTTCACCCGGAGACCATGGTTTCAGGATAATTAACCTCGCCAGTCTAGGGCGGGCTTTATACATATAGTTTTCTCCAATTTAGAAATTTCGGCCTAAAACACTTTTTATTTAAGCTTTGAAAAAGTAAATTTACAAGGGAAAGATTGTTAAAAATAAGAATAAAGGAAATAGCTAATTACTTCGTTTTTGTCAATGTTCTATTTATAATAAAGTTATATTACAGACCTCGTGTATATATAAAGGACGTAATATTCATACGCTATTTTGAATGAAGTTAAGGTTGCATGACTTGTTTTTCTCTCTGGTTTCTTTGAGCGAGATTTTCCTCGGTGCAAGGTTGATCTAAAGCGGATTTTCCTTGGTACATGGTTGATCTAAACGGATTTTCCTCGGTACATGGTTGATTTAGAGCGGGATTTTCCTCGGTACATGGTTAATTTTGAGCGGGATTTTCCTCAGTACAAGGTTGATTTAGAGCGGGATTTTCCTCGGTACATGGTTGATTTAGAGCGGGATGTTCCTCGGTACATGGTTGATTTAGAACCGGATTTTCCTCGGTACATGGTTGATTTAGAGCGGGATTTTCCTCGGTACATGGTTGATTTAGAGCGCGATTTTCCTCGGTACATGGTTGATTTAGAGCGGGATTTTCCTCGGTACATGGTTGATTTAGAGCGCGATTTTCCTCGGTACATGGTTGATTTAGAGCGGGATTTTCCTCGGTACATGGTTGATTTAGAACGGGATTTTCCTCGGTACATGGTTGATTTAGAGCGGGATTTTCCTCGGTACATGGTTGATTTAGAGCGGGATTTTCCTCGGTACAAGGTTGATTTAGAGCAGATTTTCCTCGGTACATGGTTGATTTAGAGCAGGATTTTCCTCGGTACATGGTTGATTTAGAGCGGATTTTCCTCGGTACATGGTTGATTTAGAGCGGGATTTTCCTCGGTACATGGTTGATTTAGAGCGGATTTTTCTCGATACATGGTTGATTTAGAGCGGGATTTTCCTCGGTACATGGTTGATTTAGAGCGGGATTTTTCTCGATACATGGTTGATTTAGAGCGGGATTTTCCTCGGTAAATGGTTGATTTAGAGCGGGATTTTCCTCGATACATGGTTGATTTAGAGCGGGCTTTTCCTCGGTACATGGTTGATTTAGAGCGGGATTTTCCTCGGTACAAGGTTGATTTAAGGCGGAGTTCTTCTCGGTATAAGGTTGATCTAGATCCTCGGTGCTAGATTGCTCTAAAGCTGAAATTTCTTCAGTCTCATCCTGCTGTTGAGTGAAGTGATCCTCGGTGCTAGATTGCTCTGAAGATGAAATTTCTTCAGTCTCATCCTGCTGTTGAGCGAGGTGATCCTCGGTGCTAGATTGCTCTGGAGTTGAAATTTCTTCAGTCTCATCCTGCTGTTGAGTGAGGTGATCCTCGGTGCTAGATTCCTCTGAAGATGAAATTTCTTCAGTCTCATCCTGCTGTTGAGTGAGGTGATCCTCGGTGCTAGATGGCTCTGAAGATGAAATTTCTTCAGTCTCATCCTGCTGTTGAGCGAGGTGATCCTCGGTGCTAGATTGCTCTGAAGATGAAATTTCTTCAGTCTCATCCTGCTGTTGAGTGAGGTGATCCTCGGTGCTAGATTCCTCTGAAGATGAAATTTCTTCAGTCTCATCCTGCTGTTGAGTGAGGTGATCATCGGTGCTAGATTGCTCTGAAGATGAAATTTCTTCAGTCTCATCCTGCTGTTGAGCGAGGTGATCCTCGGTGCTAGATTCCTCTGAAGATGAAATTTCTTCAGTCTCATCCTGCTGTTGAGCGAGGTGATCCTCGGTGCTAGATTCCTCTGAAGATGAAATTTCTTCAGTCTCATCCTGCTGTTGAGCGAGGTGATCCTCGGTGCTAGATTCCTCTGAAGATGAAATTTCCTCGGTGCTAGATTCCTCTGAAGATGAAATTTCTTCAGTCTCATCCTGCTGTTGAGTGAGGTGATCCTCGGTGCTAGATTGCTCTGAAGATGAAATTTCTTCAGTCTCATCCTGCTGTTGAGCGGGGTGATCCTCGGTGCTAGATTCCTCTGAAGATGAAATTTCTTCAGTCTCATCCTGCTGTTGAGTGAGGTGATCATCGGTGCTAGATTGCTCTGAAGATGAATTTCTTCAGTCTCATCCTGCTGTTGAGCGAGGTGTTCCTCGGTGCTAGATTCCTCTGAAGATGAAATTTCCTCGGTGCTAGATTCCTCTGAAGATGAAATTTCTTCAGTCTCATCCTGCTCTTGAGTGAGGTGATCCTCGGTACTAGATTCCTCTGAAGATGAAATTTCTTCAGTCTCATCCTGCTGTTGAGCGAGGTGATCCTCGGTGCTAGATTCCTCTGAAGATGAAATTTCCTCGGTGCTAGATTCCTCTGAAGATGAAATTTCTTCAGTCTCATCCTGCTGTTGAGTGAGGTGATCCTCGGTGCTAGATTCCTCTGAAGATGAAATTTCTTCAGTCTCATCCTGCTGTTGAGCGAGGTGATCCTCGGTGCTAGATTCCTCTGAAGATGAAATTTCTTCAGTCTCATCCTGCTGTTGAGCGAGGTGATCCTCGGTGCTAGATTCCTCTGAAGATGAAATTTCTTCAGTCTCATCCTGCTGTTGAGCGAGGTGATCCTCGGTGCTAGATTCCTCTGAAGATGAAATTTCCTCGGTGCTAGATTCCTCTGAAGATGAAATTTCTTCAGTCTCATCCTGCTGTTGAGCGAGGTGATCCTCGGTGCTAGATTCCTCTGAAGATGAAATTTCCTCGGTGCTAGATTCCTCTGAAGATGAAATTTCTTCAGTCTCATCCTGCTGTTGATTGAGGTGATCCTCGGTGCTAGATTGCTCTGAAGATGAAATTTCTTCAGTCTCATCCTGCTGTTGATTGAGGTGATCCTCGGTGTTAGATTGCTCTGAAGATGAAATTTCTTCAGTCTCATCCTGCTGTTGAGCGAGGTGATCATCGGTGCTAGATTCCTCTGAAGATGAAATTTCTTCAGTCTCATCCTGCTGTTGAGTGAGGTGATCATCGGTGCTAGATTGCTCTGAAGATGAAATTTCTTCAGTCTCATCCTGCTGTTGAGCGAGGTGATCCTCGGTGCTAGATTCCTCTGAAGATGAAATTTCTTCAGTCTCATCCTGCTGTTGAGCGAGGTGATCCTCGGTGCTAGATTCCTCTGAAGATGAAATTTCCTCGGTGCTAGATTCCTCTGAAGATGAAATTTCTTCAGTCTCATCCTGCTGTTGAGTGAGGTGATCCTCGGTGCTAGATTGCTCTGAAGATGAAATTTCTTCAGTCTCATCCTGCTGTTGAGCGGGGTGATCCTCGGTGCTAGATTCCTCTGAAGATGAAATTTCTTCAGTCTCATCCTGCTGTTGAGTGAGGTGATCATCGGTGCTAGATTGCTCTGAAGATGAAATTTCTTCAGTCTCATCCTGCTGTTGAGCGAGGTGTTCCTCGGTGCTAGATTCCTCTGAAGATGAAATTTCCTCGGTGCTAGATTCCTCTGAAGATGAAATTTCTTCAGTCTCATCCTGCTCTTGAGTGAGGTGATCCTCGGTACTAGATTCCTCTGAAGATGAAATTTCTTCAGTCTCATCCTGCTGTTGAGCGAGGTGATCCTCGGTGCTAGATTCCTCTGAAGATGAAATTTCCTCGGTGCTAGATTCCTCTGAAGATGAAATTTCTTCAGTCTCATCCTGCTGTTGAGTGAGGTGATCCTCGGTGCTAGATTCCTCTGAAGATGAAATTTCTTCAGTCTCATCCTGCTGTTGAGCGAGGTGATCCTCGGTGCTAGATTCCTCTGAAGATGAAATTTCTTCAGTCTCATCCTGCTGTTGAGCGAGGGTGATCCTCGGTGCTAGATTCCTCTGAAGATGAAATTTCTTCAGTCTCATCCTGCTGTTGAGCGAGGTGATCCTCGGTGCTAGATTCCTCTGAAGATGAAATTTCCTCGGTGCTAGATTCCTCTGAAGATGAAATTTCTTCAGTCTCATCCTGCTGTTGAGCGAGGTGATCCTCGGTGCTAGATTCCTCTGAAGATGAAATTTCCTCGGTGCTAGATTCCTCTGAAGATGAAATTTCTTCAGTCTCATCCTGCTGTTGATTGAGGTGATCCTCGGTGCTAGATTGCTCTGAAGATGAAATTTCTTCAGTCTCATCCTGCTGTTGATTGAGGTGATCCTCGGTGTTAGATTGCTCTGAAGATGAAATTTCTTCAGTCTCATCCTGCTGTTGAGCGAGGTGATCATCGGTGCTAGATTCCTCTGAAGATGAAATTTCCTCGGTGCTAGATTCCTCTGAAGATGAAATTTCTTCAGTCTCATCCTGCTGTTGAGCGAGGTGATCCTCGGTGCTAGATTCCTCTGAAGATGAAATTTCCTCGGTGCTAGATTTCTCTGAAGATGAAATTTCTTCAGTCTCATCCTGCTGTTGAGCGAGGTGATCCTCGGTGCTAGATTCCTCTGAAGATGAAATTTCCTCGGTGCTAGATTCCTCTGAAGATGAAATTTCCTCGGTGCTAGATTCCTCTGAAGATGAAATTTCTTCAGCCTCATCCTGCTGTTGATTGAGGTGATCCTCGGTGCTAGATTGCTCTGAAGATGAAATTTCTTCAGTCTCATCCTGCTGTTGATTGAGGTGATCCTCGGTGTTAGATTGCTCTGAAGATGAAATTTCTTCAGTCTCATCCTGCTGTTGAGCGAGGTGATCCTCGGTGCTAGATTCCTCTGAAGATGAAATTTCCTCGGTGCTAGATTCCTCTGAAGATGAAATTTCTTCAGTCTCATCCTGCTGTTGAGCGAGGTGATCCTCGGTGCTAGATTCCTCTGAAGATGAAATTTCCTCGGTGCTAGATTCCTCTGAAGATGAAATTTCTTCAGTCTCATCCTGCTGTTGAGCGAGGTGATCCTCGGTGCTAGATTCCTCTGAAGATGAAATTTCCTCGGTGCTAGATTCCTCTGAAGATGAAATTTCTTCAGTCTTATCCTGCTGTTGATTGAGGTGATCCTCGGTGCTAGATTGCTCTGAAGATGAAATTTCTTCAGTCTCATCCTGCTGTTGATTGAGGTGATCCTCGGTGTTAGATTGCTCTGAAGATGAAATTTCTTCAGTCCCATCCTGCTGTTGAGCGAGGTGATCCTCGGTGCTAGATTCCTCTGAAGATGAAATTTCTTCAGTCTCATCCTGCTGTTGAGCGAGGTGATCCTCGGTGCTAGATTCCTCTGAAGATGAAATTTCTTCAGTCTCATCCTGCTGTTGAGCGAGGTGATCCTCGGTGCTAGATTCCTCTGAAGATGAAATTTCTTCAGTCTCATCCTGCTGTTGAGCGAGGTGATCCTCGGTGCTAGATTCCTCTGAAGATGAAATTTCCTCGGTGCTAGATTCCTCTGAAGATGAAATTTCTTCAGTCTCATCCTGCTGTTGAGCGAGGTGATCCTCGGTGCTAGATTCCTCTGAAGATGAAATTTCCTCGGTGCTAGATTCCTCTGAAGATGAAATTTCCTTAGTCTCATCCTGCTGTTGATTGAGGTGATCCTCGGTGTTAGATTGCTCTGAAGATGAAATTTCTTCAGTCTCATCCTGCTGTTGAGCGAGGTGATCCTCGGTGCTAGATTCCTCTGAAGATGAAATTTCTTCAGTCTCATCCTGCTGTTGAGCGAGGTGATCCTCGGTGCTAGATTCCTCTGAAGATGAAATTTCCTCGGTGCTAGATTCCTCTGAAGATGAAATTTCTTCAGTCTCATCCTGCTGTTGATTGAGGTGATCCTCGGTGCTAGATTGCTCTGAAGCTGAAATTTCTTCAGTCTCATCCTGCTGTTGATTGAGGTGATCCTCGGTCCATTCCTGCTCTAGATATCGAATCAGCATCATCGGCCACAGGTATCGTATTTCTTGAAATGGCTCAAATGTCAGTTCGTAGTCGTTCTCCCACATCATCAACACCCGGCACTGTTCAATGTCTACATTCCACTCAACTGCCACCACAGCCTTGGGGGTCCTGGTCTTCATTTTCTTCCTTGCAGGCGGCATTCCGCAGGTTAACCTGGCTCAATATGATCTGGGGGATCCTAGACCACTGTTCAAAATGTTATAAGACTTCTTTGTCAAACTTGGAGAAGAGATATTTATATCCCAGGTTCCTGGAACGCAGAACGCCAACTACCCGAAAAAATCTTGGAAGTGCTTTATAAGCGGTTATAAAATCTCAAATTAAAATAATAATCTGTCGAGAATTTGCAAATTTTTGCCCGAAGAAAGATAAAGGTTCAAGAGAACAAGAAATATGCAAAATAGTATTGGGAATTGATATTTATTATTCGATTATTTTGATAGAAATTGATATTTATTCGAAAATACTTAATTGCGTTTCGTAAAAATTGCTATGTCCCATATTTAACATTTTTGAAAAATATAGTTTTAGAATACTTTCAAAGATATTTTTAATATTCAAGATGTATGTATGGTAATGTAGTGTTTAATATTTTTTGTATAAAATCATATGTTGTATATTACCTATTATATAGTTTTTTTTATTTTGTTGCATATATGTTAATATATAAATGGATAACTCTCACAAAATAAATCACTTTATAGCTAAAGATGTTACCTGACTCCTTATAATTTATATTGCGGCATTTACTTTTATATATGTAAATATTTCCTCCTATATCTCGTTTCTTTTATTTTTGTTTTATGCAAAGCAGGCTGTTTTGCATATTTGTTGTTTGTACTGAGCTATTTATTCGATCGTCTCGGCTGAGTGGATCGAGACTCTTTTACTAAGAATAAAACTTACTTAATTTTAACATCGACTTCTTTAATTTATTTTCTACGCGACAATATTATCTCCAGAAAACACCGTTTTGAAAGTTAAGCATTTATTGAAAAATATTCTGTGCGCAAAAACTACTACATTAAGAATACATTTTGTATTTTTAGTGAGAATTTATAAACTTGATTAAAAAAATAATTTGACCATAACAACATAATAGTAAATGGCGGGAAACTGCAAAATTGTTTATTATAACTTGGCCAAGAACATACAGATGTTTTGATCGAGACAATGAATTTTGCCAATCTAATTGCTGGGGACAGAAATGTTCGCTCCATTTTCATTTTATTCTTTCTTACCGTTACTGGATGAAACTGTGATACTTCCCTTTTTATATTTAATACTGGCCGTCTATTTATTTTAAGGATGATCTCACTATTTATTGGTGGAAATCTGCCCCTGTGAAACAAACCAATTGAAAAAACGCTATAAGTAGGATTAGGATGTCTTATAAGCGGGGCGGGTCAATTGCATTTTAAAATAAAGAAACACATTTTTTTTCAAATTATTATTTTTTGTCCTATAAGAAGCATCAATCCTCTAGCAGTACCTAAGGAATTTAGAGCCTCCTTTTTAGTTCACAAACCTCATAAGTCGTTCATCTTCTGCCTCGGGATGCCTGAGAGTCATCTCCAACTATCCAATCGTCAGGTTTTTGAAAATTATTTCCGACTTCGGTAGGAAGCCAGTTTGGTTTTCTAGTATTTTATATATTGTAGTCAATTATAGTTAATGATCTTGGATATCGAAAATTCTGCTCAAAATAAGTGCCAAAACTTCTAACACGAGAAATGATGCGAGATTTATTTAGACCTAATGGATACTTTTTCTGGAGATACTTCTGCTGAAGATGCGGTAAAATATGATGAGACTTAGATTTATCATTATGAAAATTCTTCAAAGCGCCAATTAATGCAATGGACCCGTAAAGAAAAAAAAAAACCAAGAATCCCTTTTCAAGGACAAAATCATGATCTCTTTCTTTTGGGACCAAGAAAGGCTGATGTTCGTGGACAGAATTTGTAAGAAATTCTTCTATCAATAAGGAATGGTATTGTAAATCATTAGAAACGTTTAATAGAGCAATTAAAGCAAAAATAATCAACTTAAAAAGCACCCAAATCAAATTTCACCAGGATAGTGCAAGACCTCACACGGCACACCTGACTTTGGCGAAGATTACAGGGTATGGGTGAACTTTGATGGCTCATCCTGCGTATAGACCTGACTTGGAACCCTCAGATCTCTACTTGTTTGGAAGATTAAAGAGTTTTTACGTGGTAAAACATTTGAAAGTTACACAATTTTATCCAGGTTGTTAGATATAGAATCGAAGTGTTTTTGCAAGTTGGCAACAACGGTGGATAAAATGTATACTGAAGAAAGGTGGAATATTGAATGATTCTAATATATAGAGGACTGCACTAGATAATTCTTATATATAGAGTTTCAATTTTCTAGATTTGTCAACAAACTATTTTTCGTTAATATTTTATAACATGATGAAAGCCATCTAGCGCGGAAAAATAAAGAAACTATATTTTGGTATTTTCACTTTAAGTTAGCCTATACACGTTTTGACAAATCAAGACAAATCATCCCGAACGCGTTTTGGGCTGTTGGCCCTCATTATCGTGGTGCAGGTTGCCTGTTTAGTTCAAAAAATTACTTTATTAGGTACCGCTCAACAAGAGCAACCTAGTTTATGATATTGCAACAATGAATAATATTTCTATGAAAAATAGACACTTCGGCCAGTTAGAGTTTTTTTTTTATTTTGACGTGACAACGTCTTAAATTAGGTTGCGGCTGGGAGTCACTTATGAAAAAGTGTAACGCCCGGTAACGTTACGATGAGTCATCGAACGAGAGTGCTGCGCGCGCAGCGCTAGAGAATTAGGCGCATTGAATCGGCGCATGCTTGTCTCTGTCTTTGTCTTTCTCGAACGTTCTTGGCGTTGGAAAAACAAGAAAGCGTCATAATACAAGTTCACACGTGTGGTTAAAGTATCGTCAGCTGTGTCTGTAGTGAAAATGTGGAGTGCTTAGATTCGTCATTTACAACAACTACAACAATAAAGGTAAATAATTGTACACTGATATTTCATTATCGTAAACAACGTATTGGAATTGATTGATTAATTGTTAGATTGACACAAAAGTTGAGAAACTGAGTTTATAGGTTATGTCATACTATTGATAAATGTTGATAGTGTTAAGTAAATTATTAGTTTAAAATTAATTAATTAATTAATTATTATTTTACAAATTTTAAATAGTTTCAAATTTATTTAGCAAAAATTTGAACCTTCGATCTGAATAAATGTTTTGATTTTCGAATTGATTCTTTAAAATTACAAATATTAAGAAAAAGTGGCAGATATAAGAAAACTTTATTTAAACTGTGTTGAGCAAGAATTTTAACATCTAATTTAAGTAAATGTTTTAATTTTCAACTTCATCATTTACAATTACAAATTTTATTTAATTTCAAATTTATTTAGCAAAAATTTGAACCTTCGATCTGAATAAGTGTTTTGATTTTCAAATACCAACGCGGCTGGTGGAGTGGCGATCTATCGTAAATTATCATCGACATCTACGGCGGAAGTGTTCCAAGTTGCGATTACAGACGTAACTCGTGTCATTAAAACCAAGGGTGACATGTGCATGACTGAAGTTACTTGCTTCGCCGCTAATACTAGCTTCAAGTTTATACTCGGTGCTGTATATATTCATCCAGGAGCTAGTATGCAGGATATTGGAATGTTACTATGGCAAGGACTCGGTCCGTACATTCACAACAGCCAGTACGTGCCACCGTTCGTGCAAGTTGATTCTAGTATACCGATTCTTCTGTGTGGTGATTTTAACAAAAACGTAAAGCCTGACAACTCGTTTCTTAAATTCATGAAAAATACGTATAATCTTGATTGCGTATCAAACGTTTCTAAGTCAACTACGTTAAAAGGAACAACTATCGACTTGACTTTCGCAAGACACATTACAGCAGAAACACTTCCTTTCATTTCATATTTCTCCTATCATCGTCCTATCCTCAACAAAATCACTCAAATAGGAATTAGTTAAGTTGAAGTTTACATGTACAATGTTTTAGTAAACAAAATATATTTCTATAGTTAAAATTTGTGCAATTCTTATTTTCATTCAATTCCTTGTTCCTATTGTGCAATTTAATTATATTCATATCAATAAATATTCTACCGTTGTCACGTAAAATCTTCGCCCGTAAAACCGACTTTACAGGCAACCATTGTTTTGTTATAAAACATAACCACGTATTTAAAATACGAACTATTTTAAAGTTAATATTTCTCTTTTTTTTAATAATATATTTTTATTACTTTTACTGCAATGGATATTTATATTTTTTGGAAAGGATCTTTCACATCATCAGTGGTAAACCCTCCTAGCGTTTTCACCAGATTAATCTACCATGCTTTTGTACTGCTTATATATTCGTCAAATTCGGAGAATTCTTGGTAATTGTTTTTCTCAACGTTTCGACAAAAATCTTTTGTCTTCGTTAGGAAAGTAAATAAAAATAAAGCATTTGGCAAGGCGTTAAAAATTGTTCTTTAATTTTTATTTACTTCTCCTGACGAAGACAAAAGCTTTTTGTCGAAACGTTGAGAAAAATAAAAAACTCTAACTGGCCGAAGTGTCTATTTTTCATAGAAATATGAATGCCGGCCAGGCAACCTCTATCTTCAGGATAATGAATAATATGTGAAGGTTATTTACATATTAAATAAAATGTTAACGCGGGATTCGATCCCGGTTCATGACTGTCGGGAATCGAGGGTGTTACCCACTCGTCCACCGACTTCTATGGGGAATCCTCAGCGCATCATTGTGTCTTATTAAAAGGGTATTTAAGGTCAAATTGCTTAAGCAAGCTATAGCATGTTCTAAAAGCAGAGTAGAAGAGATCAGGGGCTATAGTTTATAATATAATGATAGAGAGAGAGAGTAAATCTATATTCTCTGCCAAAGATGGCAGAAAACCATCAGCAACATTCAGTTGCAAGATTATATTATTATATCACCCGGATCTTTCTTCTCTCTCCACTTATAATGTAGATATTACGAAAGAATTGTTGATTTTTTTATTGCAAGAAAATAATTTAAGAAAAAGCATTTTTTTGTGAATAAGGTTTATTAGCACCACATCCACGTTACACATTTGTGCAGAGATAAAGCTAACAAGGAAATGCAACTAGAAACAGATCAGTTTGATTTATAGAAACATGGGAAAATATAGTGATATATAGGCAAAGACAAAGCAAAACATATCAATCTTTCGCATCCAAAAATTTATATATAGTTTTATATTTGGCAACAAAATATTTAATTGATTGAAATTTGTCGATTTACAAAGGTTTTTTAAAGCGGTATTACATACAAACTATATATATATAATACATAAGATTCGCATTTATTCACATAAAATTTATTATCAATTGTGATAGGGTAAGGCAATTTTGAGCAAAATTTAAAAATATATAATATATATAATTATACATCAATTTATTTTAAATCAAATATTTTATTTAATATATTTAAAAGTATGACTTAAGCTGGTATATATTCAAAATATGTATTCATTTTATTTATTTATTTAAAACGTGTATATACGATTTTTTAAAAATTATTTTCTTCCAGAGATATATATAAAACCAAATTAAAATTTTAAAAGGTAATTTAAAAATGTAAAATGATTTTAACATTATTTTTAATTTTGCATTTATGATTATTAAAATATGCATTTTTAAGCTCTTATACCGACAATTAATTTAGCTTTTGATGTTATGTGGAATAAGATATTATATAGAAATTTAAAAATTATATGAAATATATAAAACTTATTTTTTAAAATAAATTTAAGTATTTATTCTTTAAATTTGGCAGTTATATTACTGTAACTAAAAGATTATTAGTTTGGTTTTATTTAATTTAAAAATATTATTAAAATACGAAAAAATGCTCTTATTAAATAATAATAATAATAAATATTTTCAAATATATATTCGAAATTAATAATATTTAGAAACTTTAGAATTTCGAAATATTTTATATATTCAAAGTTGAAAAATGCCTATTATTAAAAAAAAAAAAAAAACGAACAATAAACTTAGTTACCAAATATGTTTTAATATTCGGGCATATTTAGAGAGATTTTAAATTAAGCCTATAGTCTCTCACATTAAAGCTTATAGTAAATTAAATTTAGAAAATTAGTTATTTAATTTGAAAGACATACATATAACGTTTCTTTCTCACTTAAAGTTTGCTTCGTCTGCTTTTCAAATAGCCTATGCTAGCTCCCCCTGGCTTCGATTCTCTCTAAAATAAAAATGCATAACATTTTAAAAATTTTGACATTTTTATGACACCTTTATGTTTCATCGCTTTTTCAAATATCTTATCTTTTACCTCCTGAACAAAAATATAAAATGAATAATTTATTTATCTTATTATTTGCAGAATTTCGCTTTCAGAAACAACTATATTTGGATCCCTTTTCTGTATTTTCTCTCTAAAAATATCACTTTCTTTTTTCCATTCTAAATATGAATTCTATTCTTAAAATATTCCTATATCTCTCAAACTTCCTTTCTTAGATTTTTAAAAAAGAAATAAATTATTTTATTTTTATTTTCCTATTTTAGCTTATTTAATGTGAAATTTTTAATTTAGTTTTTAGTTTTATATACTTCCAAAATAAATTTAATAAATAACCTATTAAAATAAAGATTATATTTACATTTTTACATGTGTAATTTCTATTTTATATGGTCTTTTTTATTTTAAATATATTTATAATTAAAACAAATTATTCTTTTCATTTGGTAAACTATATAGAGTAGTATGAAGGGGTTATAGAAATATTCCTAGAACATAATGGCATAGTGTGCTAAATATTTATATTGCAACATATAATCTTATACTAAACATATTTACATTTATATTTGACACAAAGAGGTTTAGTTTATTATCTAAAGTTGATAACTTCTTAGCATCTAATTTCTAGGTTTTACATTTTTCACAAACATATCTTTATTATTTTCTTCTCACAACCTTTTTTTGGAAAGTATATATCAATTGTAAAAATATATTGAAGTGTTGCCAAAATAGCTCATATTCCTATTTTTAGAAAAAATCAATAAAATAAAAAATGATTTAATAATGATTTTTATTAATTTTAAAATTATATATATTTTTAATGCAATGTCTTGCGCTATGCCTAGTATATTTTAAATATAACTTTTAATTATTTATATTTATTTTTAAAACCTTAATTAAAACTGTTTATATATGATACATAAAATGTGTAAAAAGTTTCCAATTCAAATTTAGAACTAGCTTTTAATTTGTGTTTAAAACTTTTCTGAAAGAGTTAAAGAATTATTTGCGCGCATATCGAATTTTTAAATAGAAATGCAGGCAGATCAGATTTAGGGTTATCTTGTATAAATGTTTTTATATGATTTTTCTACTGAAACCTTAAAAATTTTATATATAAATTTGGCAGCTTTTGGATTAGCTAGAAAAAACGATTAAAGGGAGCCAAATATTTGATATCACAGATTAGAGAAAAAATTGAAATAGAATTTGGTATATAAATATATACATATAATTTGGCCTTACTATTTTAGGTTTAATTTTGAAATATAACGAAATATTAAATATATTTTATATAATAATGCAAACATGTTTAATTATTATATTTAGAAACATCAATATTATAAGGTATAATATATGAATTTCACACCAATAATATCTCATATAAAATTCAAGAGTATCGAAGACATTGACTATATAGAAAAATGATTAAATGACTTTTAATGAGATAAAAGTGATGGAATTATTATATATGGGAGAGAATTAGATAATACATAATATATATATGATTTAAATAGTACCGATTAGCATACATTTTTTCAATATTATAACATACCGTTAGACTATTATTTGCTTAATTTTTAAACATTGAAAATATCTATAATTTTTGTTATCATGATAAACGTTATAAAGTGTGAAGACAAAAATGAAGGCAAAATTTAATTTTTAAGTAATATAAATTTGAAAATATATAATATATTTGTAAAGCATACAAAAATAAAAATTCTTCACTATTTTACAATTATGGTTTACTTTTAATAAAAAAATGAGAAATGAGAAAAATTCTTCATTAAAATGGATATATTCAGCGTTTCAAAATATAGATAGATTAGAATTATTTCTGTACTGTATAAACGTTATGCTTAAATTATATATATATATGTAAAATATATAAAAATGCATAGCACAAAAATATATGCCTCTTATCTTTAATCATTGATATTTTTTACACATTTGTATCAAACACTTATAAATTATAAATTATATTTTTATTTCGTATTGTACTAAAAAGTATGCTCTCTTTGTGAGTTATCAGTTCTATTTAAAAATATTTTTGAGAGAGAGAGAGAAAATGTGTGTAAAGATTTGATGTTTTAAAGATAAAAAAATATGACGGCATATTTAAAAAAATGATGCAAAAACATATTATATAATTAAATAAAGAAGGCGTTCCTGGATCTGAAAAGCAAAAATAATTTAAAAAGATATTTCAAGGGATTGATCTCCCTTTTATTCATATAATAAAATTGTTGATTTATCATAAGCGAATTTAAATAATTTGTATGAAAATAAGATATTTCGCATATATCATATATAAAAACATTTTTACCTAAATGTGCTTATGCAAAAAAAAAAAAGAAAATACAAATAATAATTTTTATCCTTTTAAAACTCTGAACTAAATATTTGTATCCAATAACTTTTAAAAATATATTCTTACAGGATCCCACAAATATATATACTATATGTATGTTGTATCTTATCTCAGAGAATTAAATATTGTTGGCAAAAACTTAACGTTATGATTTCAAAAAAAGATATATTATTTTTCCAAAATATAAAAATACATTATTCAAATATATAAAACATAAATTTTGCAAAATATATAAATAAATTTATGAAATATTCAAATTAATATTATATTTGTTTTATAGCCACATTCAACCAAAACTATATTGTGTAATATTTTAATACCTTGTTGCCTTGCTATTTTAGCAAAAGACCGATTTTTTAATAGTTCAATATTTTCTGTTTTTTTTTTTTAAATAGTAATTATATTACACTAGGCCAAATGTAAGAAATAATAGTTGTTCAACTTATCGACAATGTATCCAGCAAGCAATTTTCCTTTTTTCATAGATATGAAGCGATATTTGGTCCAGAGATATTATAAAGACAAACTAATTAAATATTATAATGAGACAATTTTTTATTTATTTTAAGCCCACATCTATTGGAAAAATTTTCCTAAAATAAACGCATTTAAACAAATATACGAATCAATTATATTATATGACAAAATTCCTTATAAAAATAAGTTATTTTAAATTTATTAATAATACCCCAATAAAACCACTTAATATTATTCGAAGCTTTATTTTCATACACTGGTAAGCTTGTTTTACTTAATATTGCAAACATTATTAATTTATATTTGGTAACTTATTTATATTTGTGGGAAATCCTGTAAATAAAATAAATATAATGAATTTGTATTTTATATGCGTGAGAGAGATAAACAATTTTATACTTATATTAACTCGATATTAAAAAATAGGTACATTTTGTAATTAGCCGAATATGCAATATTTGAGCATATTCATACTGTTTCTCAAAGCTTATGTCCATAATATACCTAAAACAGTTACCAAGAATTCCCCAAAGCAGTACAAAAACATGGTAGATTAATCTGGTGAAAACGCTAGGAGGGTTTACCACTGATTCATTGCAGTAAAAGTAATAAAAAAAATATTATTAAAAAGAGAAATATTAATTTTAAAATAGTTCGTATTTTAAATACGTGGTTATGTTTTACAACAACAAAAAAGAAG
This sequence comes from Cordylochernes scorpioides, assembly GCA_030710605.1. Classification (NCBI taxonomy): domain Eukaryota; kingdom Metazoa; phylum Arthropoda; class Arachnida; order Pseudoscorpiones; family Chernetidae; genus Cordylochernes; species Cordylochernes scorpioides. Next base: position 44,418,586 of record CP092867.1, read on the forward strand.
AAAACCTATGATATTTTAGTGTAGTAGTTTAATAAATAATTATTAAAATATATCGGTGATAAAATTATTTATATTATTATAGAACTTATTAGTTCTTTAATAGCGAACTTTTCTCTCTCATACAAAAAATCCCCAAATCTTTTATTTCGAAAATTTGTATTTATGTATAAACAAGCCCCAAATTTAGAATTCAAACAAAATTAAAGGAAAATCTTTATGTATATATTTAATATCAAAATTTTAAACAAATGCGGTTCCACCTAATATATCCATTTTATTTTAAAATATTTCAATATATATCTTTATTTTAATATTTAATAAATATATTTGCTTAAATTAGTATATAATTTAATAATATAAAATTTCGGTATATACTATAAATTAATTATTACTTCGCATATATTATAGGGGTTGAATATTTTATTATAAAAACAAATTTTAAATGATATTTTTGTTAAAGGATGAATGAAAAATTTTAAAATTCGAATGTATATATATATTCCACATTTGATTATATTGAATATTTTAAATTGCTATTTTTATATTGAGAATAGTGTACCTTGAGTAAATAATATCAATATATTTCAATATTCATATCATGCCATATAATAAGAGTATTATATATATATACCACATATATACTAATATATAACAATTTAACGTGTATTTTACATTATTGTGTAGTATAATATATAGGTCATTATATATATATATACATCTCGCATAATAGAAATTTACAAATAAAATTATGGTACAAAATATAAAAATAAAATTTCACATTATAAAAACAATAATTTACAAAAGATGCAATGAAATGTTACAAAACATATTTTACATTGATGGGAACATAAATATGTATACGTTTATAAATAGAAATTAATAACAAATTTTTAAAATAAACATTAAAATTGTATAAACTAGATTGTGTAAGAAAAATAAAAACGATCACAGAACAACAATAATAAAAATATCCGACGACGAATAAACTCAATATGAAAGCTCTAATGATGTTATGCTTTCATTTTCTCACAAAGAGAAAGTTTGACTAAATATTGAGTTGGACTATAGTCAAGAAACATGGTAGAAAATCCGGTTTGACACATGTGCATGTGAGAGAGTGTGACAGATGTGCTGGGATGGGACAAACAGCTTTCTCGTGCGACGCGGGACGACAGAAATACTGTAGATGGACGTTACAAGGTGGGATTCCCATCATCTCATGTTGAGGCAGCGGACTGGGGAGGTCTTGCGGTCCAGCGCGGGGGGCAAGGAGTCAACCAGAGAGTACCACTGGGCCACAGGCTTGCGAGGGTTCTCCAGCATTTCCAGCCAATGGTCGCGGCCAGGACCAACGCAAGAGTTGCCGATAGCGCAGCATCCCATCACCTCGTTGGCCCCCACCCTGCAAACCAACAGCATATTGGGAAAATATCTATGATTAGCTGGTAGTATGACAAAGAGAGTGTTCTATTGACATCGATTCTGCACTCCGAGACCCCCTTCTGTAAACATACTCCATAAATATAAAATAAAAGGATTCAAAAGCGCGAATGTTTCTTTTATACAAATACAAACTTCAAATAGAGGCAAAATAAAACAAAATTCTAGAAATTTATAATACATACTTTGAAAGATAACGTTAATTTGGTATTTCGCAGTTTTATTTAGTTTAATGGTTAGCCAATCCTAACAGAAAGTCCTATAATTTATTTGTATTAGGACCATGTAACACGCAGACCTGGCGAGCGTTGTATCTAAACAAGTGCCTATTAAGTGTAAATGACATGTATGGTACACCAGCCACTCACAGAATTGTGCAGGAACAAGTGTTGAATGCCTAATTACACCTCTGCAGCACAGGCACAAGCGGTTATAGAGAATGGCTTACTGAAGCAAGCACAGAATACCTGATGAGTGTCGATCACATGCACGCACAGATTCGGCAAGAGTTGACTTAAAGATGTCAATGTTCACTGTCTGGTGAGATCAAATCACACCTCTGTGGTGGACGCGGATTTGACAAGTGACATCTCACCGAAACAAACATGGAATATCCGTTGAGTGTCAACTCACATGTCGTAGTCGATGACCTTCACGGCCAGGTCCACGTCCTCGATGTTCTCAGCCGGGACGTCGTACACCAGAGCCTCGTTGTAGACCGGGTGGAGCGTGGACTTCTTCACAGACGTCTTCTTCTTCTTGATGCGCTTGCTGTGGCAGATGAGGGACACCTTCACGTAGGGGTCTGTCACACCACAGGCCGCTTGGTTAATTTCCACAAGGTTATCTGGTCAGCGCACGTGTCTGTCGTATAGAGAGGAGAGTAATCTTGTACTACACAAGTACTTTGTGTGTTGATTTATGAATACAAATTTCAGCGGGTAGTTAGCATTCTTAGGTCTGTGGTGGAACGTACATGTTCCATCAGAACGACTGGTTAGAGCTGACCAATGTATTCCACGTGTCAGTTCAACGTACACAAGCGCCTAACCTTTTAGACAGATACTTAGAGGATAAGGCTGCTATAACTCATTCAACGCAAACTGGGAATAGCTTTGAAAAATATTTCAAACGAAGTCGATCACATATGTGGAATACACAATCACAGGACAAATAAATGTGTGGATACCGTGACTCTAAATGCTCCAGGGATGTCCTTGAGGCCAACATACAAATTTCACAATGACGTAAATATGAACAGAGACAATACAAGAAAAGAAAAGAGGAATGGTACCAGCGGATACGGTTTTTTCCCATGGATTTGAAGTCAAGAAAACCAACCATGCACACTGACCTAAATAGCAGCAGATACGGCGCAGGAACAGAGCAGAACAAGGCCATGATATACAACCATTTAAAAGTAATTAATACTCACTTTCATAAAAAATGGTTATCTTATTAACAAAATTATAAGTCTTACCGTAATCTTGTTAATGAAATAATTATTGAGGACCGGATTATTCAACGATATTTATTTTTAAAATAGAGGACGAATTTCTATAATTAATGAACTGATAATAAGAAAGAATTGGGAAGGCTTGGCTCACATCAATGGATAATCAAATAACTGAAAGTAATTATTAATTCCCTTTTTTAAAAAATAAAAATAAACAATTTAACTACGCAACATACACCCATGCACACAAATATCATCAGATAAAGTGCAGGAACAGAACAGAGTAGAGTTGTCAGAGGATTCAGTGATCCCCAAAGCCTTGATGTTAACGTATAAACTTGAACACTGACACAAATACCAATAGAGACAGTACAAAACAAAAGAGTAGGCTACCAGAGGATTCAATGATGTCCATGGCCTTGAAGCCAATATCCAAACTTGAACATTGACGTAAGACCAACAGATACAATGCAGAGCGCAAAAGTACCAGAGGATCGAGTGATGTACATGGCCTTGAATTCAACAAAGAAGCATTGACGTACCAGAGGATCCAGTGATGTCCATGGCCTTGAGGGAGCGTGCCTTGACTACGGTGACGGTGAGACGGCCCGCAGTCGGGAGGTAGCAGAGACTCAGAAGAAGCTCGCCCAGGTCCTTCTTCTCCTGCACAACATTTCACGGTCTTTCACTCTATGGCGACACATGGTGTGTTTTAGGACACAGTACTTCTCATCAAAATTTAAACTAAAAGTTTTAATGCATCTCACTATATATCTAAATAAACGCATTATTAAAGTAGAGACAATATTTTTCAGTCACAAAAACTCTGACCGACGTCTATTGACCGCTTCAGTGATCTCACCAACCTGGGTCAGTGAAAATACCACAGTAACTGCCCTGGAAAATTATAATTTCTCACCTGAAGACAGTTAATAGATGGATCATAACCTTTGCGCCTATTTTAACGAAAGAAGTGTATTTCCCCCTTTTAAAGGTTTTTCTTTCCAGAGAAATTTACGTCACCAAACATATTTAGTTTATAATCTTGAAGAAGATCCAACATATAATTGTTTAAACATTTTCATGTTCACAAGTCTTATACATTTTAAAAGAACTTCAAAACACTAACAAATATATGTAGAATCGCAATTTTTACCGGTTTTTAAATAAAGAAGCTGCAAGGAATATAAAAAAATGAAACCAAAAATGGTTCAAGGAAATTTATGATAAAATAAGGTCGGTGTAGGAAGAGAGGTGTTATGGAAGCGACCTAGGGAAAGAGATTGAAGGAGATGTCAGGAGAGGAGATATAAGGAAGGGATGAAGAGATTCTGTAGGGGACGGAGACAGGCATGGAGAAATACAAAGAAGATCCCGGAAATAGCGAGAGATGGCAGAGATATTATACATTCCAAGATAAGAAGCTTATCTGAGGGAAAAGCTTATCAATGCTATGAGACGCTGTAGGGCAGCTTAGCCTTAATTCCTTCCTAACAAAGAGAGAAATCTACCGGTTTATACGCCGTAGATGGTCCGTCTATCTGTTGTATATATCAGCTAGCTATATACCTTTATATATATCTCTATTATTACCAGAGGAATAGCCACAAAATTCTTTAATCCTATTAGAATGCTTGTTTAGAAAATTACAAATCCTTTTTACATATACGTTTCCTCTATTCTAGTTACATAACATGGAAATGTGTGTCTTTGTGATCTTGACATTGTGATGCTAAATCGAGTAAAGTCGATATATCATAAATAGGTGTATCCATGCAATAGATGTGAATCTCCTGTATATGAATTAAATAAAGCAACAGGTTTCTGGAGATTTGAGTTTATTTTTATTGCAATCTCAAACTTTGGGGCATTACCGCCCTTCTACAGGAGTACAAAAATGAACAATGATGAGACGCCGAAAATGACGAAAATAGGTTTATGTCAGTTTTAAAACAATTATTTCATCAGGAATCAGTCACAAAATATATGTAATTTCGAACTATCTGAAGAAAAGAGTAATATAGGTCTTAGCCAGAAAGTATTTGAAACACTACATAGTGTTCTGGTTAGTTTCTCGGAACTTTTGTTAATTGGTCACCTGTCAAACGTTACATGTACTAACACATCGATGCTGCTCTTAGCGATTCCAAGTTTATAATTTATTAGGTGGCTTTTTGAATTGACAAGTTTGATAAGGTTGCTTAATTAAAATATAACTTTTTTAAACCAAAGGTAGTCGAATTAACATATATTGGGTATTAAAATAAGAACAGTAAGCCTCCAGGGAAAGATACGCCAATAAAATAAGATTTAATGTTAAAAAAATAATAAAAAATAAAATAAAATTAAAAACATATTTTAAAAAGAATCTTTTCCCTGGAAGCTTACTGTTTTTATTTTAATATTGACTCAAGGGATTATTTTATCGAATATATTAGGTATATTAAAATATTGATAATTTCGAATATTACCCATTTAGCATAGTACAGTAAAACCTGTTTTAGGCGAAAACATACGCTATCCAACCATTTCGCTTAGGTCTCTTGAGTAGTTGCTTAAATTAGATTTTACTTCATAGACACAAGACAACCAGTATTTAGATAGAAGAAATACAGGTCGAAAAGAAGAGCTTCTTTATATCAAAGCTCTTTTCCCCGACCTAGTTTATTCTTCTAGAGCGAGAATAGGAATATTATCTTTGTCTTAGTATTTTGATTGTAAAAGAATTCTGAGGTTTAATAGAAAACAGTATTTCTCTTTAAATCTTAATTTTTCACAAAGCGAATGTTCTCTAAGTTAACCACGTGTCAAAAAAGAGATACTAACCCTAGTTCTTCTAAAATATTCATTACAGAATAATCAGAAGATATTTTTCTACATTGCCTTCTTTCTATCTTATACGAACTTATATAAAATACCTAGAACAGACGAGATTGAAACTTCTTTATTATATTGTTCATATATGGTTATATATAAGGTTAAAGATATTCTTAACACCTCTGAAGATGTTATAAAGTAAATCAATAAGAATAAAAACACGGAGAGAGAGAGAGATTAATAGAAATATCAATAGGTTTTTACTAAAAGAAAATATGATAGTGGAACAAAATCGATATAATACGAATAAGAATCTATGGAAAAGCGCAAGATATATGTAAAATATAAATCAATTCTCTATATTGTATAAGGAAGCCGTTCCCCATATTTTATTCGGTGATAAATATTCCAGGCGCAAGGATATTATTATGATCATCATTATCATCCTTCATCGCCATGGCAACCAAGATAACAGAGTAATTAATAGCGAGGAGACATTTGTCAGGGGTGCCGAGTATTTTATAACCAAATAGGCGAGCGCGTCTGGTCGGAAATGAGCAGGCGCCATTATTAATCTTACCTAACTGGACACGTCTGTTGCAATTTTATGGCCAACTTTTATGGATGGCTCCGAGTCAAAACACAATTAAATGTTTATTCGTAGAGTAATTGACTCACTGAATAGCTTTGTCTAATGATACCCACCGCATCTATTATCGAAACACGTCCGCCATTTTGAAATTATTCTGCTGTTGAAGGTTAGTTTTAAAAATTTAATTTGTAAAAGAAAGTCTGAGGGTATTTACTTTCTAACTTATGGAAATTTGTGTTGAATAAAATTCCTATTTACATACTTTCTGACAAGTAGTAATAAAATTTGGCATTTACGACCATATTTAAATTGGCAAGAACGTTTTCTAAAGAGAATTCACGTAATAATATTTTTTATTATTATGGACACTAAATGGGGAACCTATATATGCAACTTTTTTACGTAACTTTATCTTTTGTAAAGTTTATTGCGCAAATTATTTTTAAAGTTTTAAATTGGAAGTTTTTGCTATATAACAGAGGATGCATTTTTGCCTAATCATGTCTATTGTTTGCTTTCCTATTACAATCACACTTTGTTTTTTACAATTTTTTTTCAGATATCACTATAATTATGTATATCAATGACTTACATGGATTAAAAATGAACTGAACAGATTTTAAATAAAATATAAATTGGAAACATTTTAAGGGAATATAAAGTATACGTTTGAATATTAATTTTCACCTTTTTTCTTTATAACGTCTTACACACAATATAAATAAAAATAACAAAGGAAGAAGAGATAAAACTTTTAAACAGAGGGAAAAAAATAATCAGGGTTGTCCATATATTGATTCACGGAATCCCACATTGGACACTTTTTCTTCTGAAGGAAAAAAAAAAACTCTTCAATGACCCTTGATTCTTGCAAAAGACCAGCCTCACCAATGAATGCAAGTAACCAATCGGGGCTCTCTGATACATTTGTAAGTGCAAAAGTCGAACTGCTCTCTACAAGTGCAGTAGTTGTGGTGCACTTACAGTAAAAGCAGTCGTTAACTCAGTGATTCTCAACCTTTTTTTTGTTGCGGCACTATTTTAAAGATTTGAAAATTTGGCGGCACAATTTTAGAATTTCGCGGCACACTTTTGCTAACTTGAATGCAAGAAAATTCAAATTATGTATCAATATTTCTATGCAAAATATAAGTAATATACATCTCTAACATTCAATTGCTAATTTCGTTATTTTAAAAAGTAAAAAAATGAAAAAGAAAAAAAGAAAAACCAATACAAACGTGAACATAATCATATGACTAAAATTCGGCGGCACATTTTTAGAATTTCGCGGCACACAAAATTACCGCGGCACAGTGGTTGAGAATCACTGCGTTAACTACTGCCGACATAATTAACATGGCCTGAAACTGCTTGTACTGGGGATAATTAAAATGATCGATGATACATCAAACGATACTCGTATGAAAACAACATTACGTAACCATACTAATATTATCTTACTTTGTTGTTGCCTCACATGCTTAGAGGGGAAGATTTAGCTTAAAATGCATTTTAATTGAGCGAAATAAAGTAACCTTCAGAACTACCCTAGTATCAGTGGTTGAGGTACAGGTTGCATTACGCTGACAAGCAGTTCGACACGCCTGGGTTGATAGCTTTTCTTAAGTTAGAGTGAAACAATTTTGGCCAACAACATGAAGTTTTGATATTTATTCCGAAATATGGCACAAAACCATTATTTATGGAAAAAAAAAGAAAAAAGTGGGTCAGGTGTTGATATCTATATATATAAAAATGAATGTTTGTATGTTTGTCTGTTGGTCTGTATGTCCGGTATACAAATTCGCAGTAGTTCACTAATTCAAACCAAAATTTCCATACATAGGTAAAAAAAAAAAACGAGGATGACGATAGGCTATTTTAAAAAATATATAAATCAATTATTAAAACTATATATTCAAATTATTCTAAATAGCTCACGAGCAGCGCCCTCTAGAACGCGGTGGATCTGATGGCGGGGCGCGCCCATTGGCCGCCTGCGAGCACGTGGCTTCCCTGTGCGCGCGCATGCGCCGGGAAGCCACTTGCTCGCCGGCAGACGACGGGAGCAGTCACTTGCTCACCGGGAGTCAACGGGCGCAGACATTTACTCGCTGGCAGCCAACGGGCACATGTTTAATGTGTTTGAATAATACATTTAATCATGTAAACCCGGGCGTTGCCCGGGTCATTCGTCTAGTTAAAAATAAAAAAAAGGCATATCCTGATCAGGAGCACATGTGCTTTTCAGAAGGCAGAGCGCCATCTGGTGGAACAGAAATCAATGTTTAGGATATGCCTTTTTTATTTTTAATACCATTATTTATATAATCAGGAGATGCTTTCCTCACCAATAAAACTGAGGTTTTCTTTCTTATATCATCATCATCATATACCTTTTTCACAAATGTGTGTGTCAAGAAAGAGATCACAATTTTGTATGGAATTTCTTTTGGTTTAAATCGAGAAGTTCTCTGATATGAGAAGCAGTATGAAGATTCATAAAACGAGAGAAACTACTATACGAATAACTGAAAAATTAAGACTATATAAAGTAAATTTAGCATTATATTGTGTCTTAAAAACTAGACTTATGATTATAGAGAACATCCCGGTTACTGGAGCGCAGAACCCCATCTCCCAGAGCTGTCCATCAGCGGGTAGAACGCTTATTGGAAAGAGCACTCAAGAGAGGTTATCTATATTTACATTATCAAATATAAATCTGAGAATTTAGACAACACACATTTTTTCATGCACGAAAAAACAAAAACAAAAAAAAAAAAAAAACACAAGAATAAAGTTCTTCAAATACACCATAAATTAGAATTTTGTGTATTTTATGATATGATATTAAAACAATTTTTTAAACTATTAAAGATAAAATAAATAAATTTGACCACATGCCCAAGATATTTTCGTTAAACTAAAAAAATTATTCTCGTTATTACACTCCAGGGTTATAAATATCCTCGTTAATATTACTCAAGTTTCATCCATATTCCAACATTCTAATTTCAACTTGAAAGGAGGATAAAAGTTTGGAATTAAAATTTTCTAAGATGTGTGAAAGGAGAGAAATTCGAGCTATAGCTTACTCGACATTAAATGAGCAAGTCTAAAATATTCTAGAATCGATTACTATTATAAAAATATTATTTAAAAAGGGCAATTTTGCATAAATTTACCTCGGGCAATTTATTAAAAAATTGGCAGGGGAAATTTGATGCCAGATATTTAAAAAGTTTCTCAATTTATATAAAAACTGTTTATCGACACATAGTAAAACAGTTTTATTATCAGGAAAATATTAATCATATGTATATATAATTCATATTTATTTATTATCTTGTGAAATATATTTCATACTTAATATATTTAACCTTTTTTTGTTACAATATTGTGACGAAGAAATATTTTATTATTTAATTTAATATTATTCAATGAAAATATATTCAACAGATTAAAAAAATATATATTAATCTGTATTTGTGAAAACATATTTAAAATATTTCTTTGCTTGCTTGCTTAAGATTCTCTAGCTGTAAATAGTTGGGCTGACCGGTTAATAATTGTCGACTTGTCGCCGTGACGTCATCAATAAATACTTTTACATCTTAGGAAATTTCAAGGCTTAATTTCTACGCTACAACTGGTGGAGAGACTGGACCGATACCCATTAAGAAATAAAAGAAAAATTGATTCTGTTGAACCAGAAAAAACTTCTATGAATGTAAAGAAGGAAGGTACTCAGGTAAGCAACTACGTTGTTCAACATCTGCCAAGGAACCCTTCCATTTTCTCCGGGGAGGATGGTGAAGATCTCCAAAAATGGTTAAAAGGGTATGCACGTGTGGCAAGGTACAACCATTGGGACGAAACCCTTTGTCTTACTAAAGTTTATTTTTATCTGTCTGGAACTGCTCTCAAATGGTTTGAGAACAACGAAGAAAGCATACAGACTTGGAAGGAATTCACATCTCAATTAGAGAATGTGTTCGGAAAAAAAGAAAATTCAAAATTGCAAGCGGAGAAGAAACTTAAAACACGGGCACAATTAAAAGGTGAAAGTACCGAATGTTACATCCAGGATGTCCTGTGCTTGTGCAAAGAGGTTGATCCTCAAATGAGCGAGGAAGATAAAATCTCCCACCTCATGAAGGGGATAGCTGAGGAGCTTTATCAAGCACTCCTACCGAGGGATGTACAGAGCACCGAGCAATTCATTACAGAATGTCGCCGTGTCGAAGCGCTCCGTTGTAGGCGAGTTACCCCAACCAGGTACGAGCGCCTACCAAATGTAGCCTCTCTCTGTGACCAGGATGACGGAGAAGATCTGTCATCTATGATTAGGAAAATTGTTCGTGAGGAGGTACAGCGGGCATTAGGCTCTCCTCGGGAGGAACCAAAAAATGCTACAATCGAAGAAATTGTAAAGGAGGAGATTGGAAGAACCCTGGCGCCAATCTCAAAGTCTAGGAGAAGTCCCCCTCATAAGGAAAGACCCCGACAGTTTTTAAATACTAGATATGAGGCCGAAACGATAAGACCGCACCCTGAACCTCGATACCCAAAACAAGGAGGAAGACGCGACACCAATGATTGGCGTACAACTGAGGGAAGGCCAATCTGTTTCTACTGCGGACGCCCAGGTCACGTCGTCCGCTATTGCCGTGACAGGAAGAGACACAATGAGAAAAGGAGAAATGTTTATTTCCAAAGAAAGCAAGACGCAATGGTATCCTACAACTCTCGAGCTGAATCTCAGGACCCCAATGACGAATCATCGAGGAAAACTTTCACTCGCTACCGAAGCCCTACTTCATATCGCGGTCGAAACAGACAACATTTCTCACCTGCTAGAAGATCTAGCTGGACGCCCCCGCCATTAAAACTAGATGATAGACCACATTGGAGGTGAGGCTGCAAAGTTATAAAATCCCCCCTTACCGACCACAGTAGAAATGAGAAAAAGCTACCTTGACGTAAACATAGACCTACCAAGTCCTCATGAAGAAGATATCTCAACTGAAAGAAGACATCCACCGCAGTCACCTGAAAATATCCCTGGCCATGGTACTAGTTCTTAAGACTGACGACGTAAGTTTCCTGCTGAGCATCGGGTCGATGCTCTCTATAGGAGGAGGCTATGTGACGAAGAAATATTTTATTATTTAATTTAATATTATTCAATGAAAATATATTCAACAGATTAAAAAAATATATATTAATCTGTATTTGTGAAAACATATTTAAAATATTTCTTTGCTTGCTTGCTTGAGATTCTCTAGCTGTAAATAGTTGGGCTGACCGGTTAATAATTGTCGACTTGTCGCCGTGACGTCATCAATAAATACTTTTACATCTTAGGAAATTTCAAGGCTTAATTTCTACGCTACAATATATTATTTAAAAACACTCTAATTTAATATTAAATTGTATAAAAATTTCAATTTTAAAAATACAAAAAAAAAAGAAGAAATTGCTAGAATATTAAAGCTATATCTTGAAAATTAACGTATATTATATATATTTAGAGGTAATATTAATTTGATTTAACACGTAATTATTAATGTCATAAAAGATAATATTAATATATAATAAACTATTTAATATTCCAGTGTTAAGAAAAGATAATAAATAAAAAACACGATTATCCAATTTTTATATATTTAAAAAGCAATTCATAAATAAATATATTATTTATACAATGGATTAAGTAACTGTACGCATATTTATTCGGCCAATTATCGCATCTCAATTTCTTAGACGAGAAAGACTTCATTTTTCTTCTGTCGAACAATTAGTGTAACATGTCTGACATATCGGCTGCCATCCATTCCTGGGTATTGCGACACTTTTGTTCCCGCCATTTTTACCCAGGTCGCCGCTCTCGTCTGCCATCCATTTTACGAATTTATGAAGCTCATAGAACAGTGTCAAGAAGTCAAGATTTATTACAGGAACCATTAGGAATTTCACAAAACTACTTTCTTTTATCTTTAGTCTCCTAAAGGAGAAATATATAGGAGTATTAAGGTGAAATATTTTATTTTTTTCTGCATCATATAATTCTTATATTTAATACCTCTCTATATACATTTTAATATCAGTTGATTTAAATCTCCTGGATATTAATTAAATAATGCAAAACGTTTCTGGATATGAGTTTCTTTTATTTTTATTAACCTACAGGAAGGTACATAAAAACGAATAAACGCTTTTAAGATGCTAACTATATAGTTAGAATTTTAATGGCGTAGCCTGTAGAAGGGCAGAAATGCACGAAAGCTCGAGATTGCGTTGATAAAAATAAAAGAAATTAATCTCCAGAAACCTGTTGTATTATTTAATAAATACCTTTTAATAAACAATCAATATTGTGGCGAAGAAGTAATTTATTATTTAATTTTATTCAATGAAATTATACAACAGATTATAAAAATATATATTAATCTGTATTTGTAAAATAATCTTTAAAATATTTCTTTGCTTGTTTGCTTAAGAAAACTGCCCTCCTGTAAGGTTCGGGGGGCCACTCCAGCATTACAACTCGCCATGTGTAAATAATCTGGACAAGGTGACTCGCGAGCTGTGCTCGAATGTAACACCTGCAAATTGAGATGAAATAAATAAATAAAATTGCTTAAGATTCCCTAGCTGTAGATAGTTTTGTTGATTTGTTAATAGTTGTCGACAGGTCGTGGTGACGTCATCAATAAATACTTTCACACCTTCAGATATACAAAGACTTGATTTCTACGCTACAATATTATGAAACACTAATTATGGCACAAAAATAAGTAGTATTAAGAGAGAGAGAGACTTCTCTTTGATTTATATTATTGATGAATACTAATTAGACATTAATATATTAATTAGTAAACATGTGCCTCTAATTAACGCCTAATTACTATATTAATAACAAAGAACGATTGTGTAAATACTTTAAATTCTTTTGCCTTTTAAATGACTTATTTAACTTATAAATGGCACTTTGACTGTGTTTTGAAATATTAATACATTATAAGCTTTATTTGCATTCTTCTGAAAGACAACATTGTACAAATGTTGGTTAAATTAAGAGTAAAGGGTATATTTAAAAGCTGTTATGAAATCTTCAAGCCTATAGATCACTAAAAGATATATAGTATTTATGATAATACATTTGTATTTTATGATAAAACACATATATAGGAGTGTTTTTTTATTGAGAGAGTGCCACTTTTAAAGTCGGCTCTCTTCTAATTTGTGAGCTTTTAAAATATTTAGACTCAAAGAAAGTATACTTTTTGCAATTTAAGCATTTTTGGTGAAATATTCTGCTTTATTCATTTTTGAGCTTCTTTAACTCTAAGTGACAGGTGTCATGAGGTGACGTGCTCAAAACGTACTTCCTATAGTCATTCACGATGAGTCTAAATGACTTGACCTGTGATATAAGGTGTGGTGCCTTCAATTTCTCTCAATATAAATTTACAAGATCTATCTGGACAACGGCCACCATCTACAAGATCTATCTGGGCAAGGTCACCATCTACAAGACCTATCTGGACAACGGCCACCATCTACAAGATCTATCTGGGCAACGGCCACCATGTACAAGATCTATCTGGGCAACTGCCACCATCTACAAGATCTATCTGGACAACGGCCACCATCTACAAGATCTATCTGGGCAACGGCCACCATCTACAAGATCTATCTGGGCAACGGCCACCATGTACAAGATCTATCTGGGCAACTGCCACCATCTACAAGACCTATCTGGACAACGGCCACCATCTACAAGATCTATCTGGGCAACGGCCACCATGTACAAGATCTATCTGGGCAACTGCCACCATCTACAAGATCTATCTGGACAACGGCCACCATCTACAAGATCTATCTGGGCAACGGCCACCATGTACAAGACCTATCTGGACAACGGCCACCATCTACAAGTTCTATCTGGGCAACGCCACCATCTACAAGATCTATCTGGACAACGCCCACCATCTACAAGATCTATCTGGGCAACGGCCACCATCTACAAGATCTATCTGGACAACGGCAACCATCTACAAGATCTATCTGGACAACGGCCACCATGTACAAGATCTATCTGGGCAACTGCCACCGTCTACAAGGTCTATCTGGGCAACTGCCACCATGTACAAGACCTATCTGGGCAACGGCCACCATCTACAAGATCTATCTGGGCAACGGCCACCATGTACAAGATCTATCTGGGCAACTGCTACCACGTACAAGATCTATCTGGGCAACTGCCACGTACCTGGGTGACTCCCACGATGTCCATGACGTACTCGACATCCCGCGAGACGTCGCAGAGGTCGCCCAGCCCGCGCACGATGACGTGGCCGATGAGGTCGTGGCGGGAGAAGCGGTCGAAGTCGTACACCGAGAACTGGAGCGTGCGGGACGTGAGCTGGTCCTGGGTCAGCCCGAAGACAAAGGTCTCGTTGAAGACCGGGTTGAGGTTCTTACGGTGAACCTGGGAGCACATTCCGCTGAATCACCTTGTTTTCAATTCAGTGGGTACATATGCTAAATCAACTTCTAACGTACAGTATCTGCTACAATCTTCCTTGGTACAAGTACTGATATTTATCTGAGAAGGTAACAGTCAAATATCGACAGGTACAGTCGATTATCTATTTTTAAACATCTCAAACCACGGAACCAAAATTTCCGGTCTTAAAATTCGATTTGGCCATCAATTAGGTAGCTCTTTGTCAACACGTCCTCAGGTGACATCTGCGGTCGACCGTATAGCGAAGTCTCACTGTATTCCCTGTATAAACATAGGACCCAACCACGTGTGTGTTTTGGACTGTTGTCCTTCATCAGTGTGGTTGTATCTCACCTAGGTGATCTAGATGCTTTTAATGAATAAGTAGAAATCTATATAATCAATGCAAGTAGATTTACATTTTAAAAAGAAAATAATACATAAGTGATAAGCAAGAAGTAAATTGGCTACTGTGCTCATGCACTTTTAGCCTTGTATACCCGTTCTTTGAGATTCTTTATTTGATTCTGAGAATCCAGATAAAATGTATCCTGAGGAAGGTGGCAGTGAATAAATCAAGAGGCTGAATTTTAGCTGATGTACACTCATGGACAAAACTTAAGGAAGTTGTACTTTTTAGCATGTATATTGGGATTCATACAATAACTCTGAAAGATATTTGATACACATTGGCCTTTATAGAAGACATACGAGAAAACCAAGTGTCTCGGTCTCCTTAAAAATAAAACAGACGTCAGGCGATATAAAAAACTTTCAGCTTCCTTCAGTTTGTCCATTGTGTGTATATATAATTCTCCAGATAAGTACATTAGAAAGTAAGGCTAAACCATAAGCAGAACGTTTCCTTACTGTTTTTGTTTAACATATAAGAACTATCGAGTGTACGGGAAGTCTTCATTGGACAGTGTTTTGAGACAATATGTATAATTGAATATTGACATGGGAAATTTAAATTGAATTGAGATTTTGATTTATATATTCACTCATGGACTAAAATTAGGAAGTGGAAAGTCTTTAATGTCGCTGATTGTCTGTTTTTTTAAAGGAGACAGGCAATTTTGTTCACACTTAGTTATCTTGCGTGTCTTCAATAAAGTGACTGTGTATCAAATATATTTCAGAGTTATTGTCTGAATCCCGATAGACATGGTATAATGTACAACTTCCTTAAGTTTCCCCCCCCCCCTTCCCCATGAGTGTATTTTGAACATCTTTATAAAAAAATACAATTTTCAGAGTCAAAGTATCCTTTAGAGAGAGAGAGAGAGATGTCTTATTACCGTAGAGTTGATAATTAGTAGAAAATGATAATTTTGGCAATGAAAACTGTCCTTTGTAGAGAGGTGCCCTCTAGCGGTATTGCCTTCTCATGGAGGTTCTACTGTATATCTGATTGTTATTGTGTGTGTATAAGATAATTAAGTTCAATAGAAAATAAAATAATAAAAAGATAAAAAAGAGAGAGATAAATTATATAATGTATTCTGTTTGTTGTATTTTCCACACGTGTGTTCTATCATACATTTTATTTTTAATTAACACGACAAACACACAAAAGGGGAAAATAGAAAATACATTTTATGAAAAGAGAAAGAAATTCTCGAGAAAAAAATATTTTTATCAATATGTGGAATGGAGAGAGTTTCAAGGTTAGATAACCTCTCAAACTTTCTGAAGGCGAATTCAATAAAAAGGACTTTGCACTTGTGAATACTTTCTATCACGTCTTCCTCGCTCGCTTCTGTGGCTCCGTAAATTGGTATTCCGGGAAACCTCTTCTTGGAAACATTCTCTCTGGGTCTTTTTGATTTAAAACGTCTTTCTAACCAAGTTCTTTTTATGGTGCGGGAAATCCTCTAATATTATCTAACGTCACAGTATGAATACGAATGATGATGATAGCTATATAATGATGATGATATTTATTTAGGTAGAACTTCGCTCGCTATCGTTCTAGAATGGTTCGTATAAAGAACAGGCATATCGGGTCATAACGGGCAGAAAAAGGCATATACTGAGCCTTCACATGGGCATTTGAGATGGCGCAATCAAATGAAACAAAAATTAACTAAACGTTAACTTAACTTACTCGGTGATATTTGGCCAACCCATTTTCTTGTTATATATATATATAAAGTCAACCACGTACGTGTTTCGGATTGTTGGCCCTCGTCAGCGTGGTGCAGATTGTACCTCTACGACCAGAATTTGATCTTTGAGGCTTCCTTAGAAATCAAGAATTACTCATGTGAGCGGTCAGGCTAAGTCTTTTTGTTTTTAATACCAACACCTGACCTTATATATATAATTAGGAAAATTCAGAATGCCCACTTAGAGATCATGGTTTCGGGCTAATGGCCTTCTTCAGTACAGGGCTGGCTTTGATTTCGCGATATCCACAAGGAATTAATAAAATATTGTAAACCTAATAACGTGATGTCTATATATAAGACTGGTAAAGTGGATAGATCCTTCCAGTGGTTTGATCAGTGTTTATATAAATTTAGTGTTCAGATAGCGATCAACATTCTATAAACCCACTCACACATACATATGCTTTAACAAAGATAGAGTGAAGCCTGTCCTAAACTCAAACATGTTGTAAGAGGTCCATCGTTCCCTGGTACATGTACCCGTGTCTGTACTATCCAGCCAGTGTTCCTTGGTAACTGCTGAGAACAGGTTTTATGGCTTCATATCCTTGTAGGAATGGTAGACTAACTGACAGGGAAGACGACTTACTCGGGTTTGGAACTTCTTTTTCCTGTCAGGAAGGAGGTAGATCTTGACGTAGGGGTCGGAGCCACCGGTGAAGTCTTTGGCGGGGAGGTCATGGGCTTGGATGGTCTGCCACAGAACATATGTTACATAGTGGCGGTGTTCCAGCCAGGGTACAGAACAGGGGTGAATGTTAAACAGGCTTTATGTCTAATGATGTCCTAGACAGGATACAGAACAGATGAGTGTTACCTAGACTCATAGCCTATAGAATAGTATTTTTAATAACATTTTGAAAGTAATAAATGAAAAAAAAAAATAGGGAAAGCACAATAGAAATTTTCATCATATAGAGAAGTGAAGTATATTACTAATGTCATCATATATATATTATATAATATATATATTTTTATTATTATTACCATTCTAGGTCCATACTAGTTAGTATAGAGGCCTAGTTATCTGACGGTTCTCGGCCGAGTTTGCCCAAGCCACCCCGAGTGGGGCCTGACCACTCCAATGGTACAGTTCTATCCACATTGGCATCAATTTACATAGTGCTATTTCTTTTTGTAGATGATAGGTGTACATTTTCCTATCAGATTGTGGAAACTATTCCCGGTATACGAGGAACTGCCGGAAGAAGAGGTTGTTTTACTACTATCCGAAATCCAAACTTAGAAGTATTTCTTTGGACTATCCGCACTCTTAAGTAAAGTTGGCTATTAAAACCTCTAGGGATTTCTTATCGCAGCTTTGTTAAAACTATTAATTGCGTATTATGATTATATATAACGTCTCTCTTTTCCAATATGTCAACTTTGAGGCATCAGCGACATCTTCTAAGACAAACTGTAGGCACTTGAGGAATAAATAATCAAAACTATTAGAGATTTGCATCATTCTGTGGTTAAGAAATCCTTCTCTTTGTTCCACGAATGGAGAGAGGGACGTTTGGATTATTCAGCCTGAAGATCTACTGATGAATATTAACAACAGCCCAACTTTCCTAATCTCTAAATCTTCTACGTAATCCGCTATTGGACGGCTGGGGGATTAATGGCTGGTTGAACGACCAGCTTTCCTGATTCCACAAGTTCCCATGCCTCAATGTCCTTAATAACGACCAACGCCTCAATTACGACCAGTAAACACTAAAATATTTCTTAAAAGTTACATAGTATTTTATAAATGGTTTTAAATAGAAGCCTGTCATTAGCACCATTAAAACAAGTAAATGAAAAAAGAGGTCAACCAATGATGAACAATTGTGACTTATATATAGCGAGAAGAATTTCAAATAATTAATTATTGAGGACCTCACCTCATTAACGATC
>CP092867.1:44440085-44480310 GCA_030710605.1 Cordylochernes scorpioides
ATAGTTTGTCCTTGCCTGAAATAAATTGTTGTCTCATCCCGAAGTTGGTCTTCCCTAATTTTCCATGTGGCAATATCAAGTAAATGGGTTGGCCAAATATCACGGAGCAAGCTAAATAAACGTTTAGTTTATTTTTGCTCCACTAGATGGCGCTCTGCCATCTGAAATGTTCATGGAGTGGTCAAGATATGCCTTTTTTTATTATATATACTGTACATACAGAATATACGTATATAGAAGAATAATTGTTCTTTACGAACCAATCTATAACGATAGCGAGCGAAGTTCTACCTTAATAAATATCATCATCATTATATTATATAGCTATCATCATCCGTATTCATACTGTGACGTCAGATAATATTAGAGGATTTCCCGCACCATAAAAATAACTTGGTTAGAAAGACGTTTCAAATCAAAAAGACCCAGAGAGAATGTTTCCAAGAAGAGGTTTCCCGGAATACCAATTTACGGAGCCACAGAAGCGAGCGAGGAAGACGTGATAGAAAGTATTCACAAGTGCAAAGTCCTTTTTATTGAATTCGCCTTCAGAAAGTTTGAGAGGTTATCTAACCTTGAAACTCTCTCCATTCCACATATTGATAAAAATATTTTTTTTCTCGAGAATTTCTTTCTCTTTTCATAAAATGTATTTTCGATTTTCCCCTTTTGTGTGTTTGTCATGTTAATTAAAAATAAAATGTATGATAGAACACACACGTGGAAAATACAACAAACAGAATACATTATATAATTTATCTCTCTCTTTTTTATCTTTTTATTATTTTATTTTCTATTGAACTTAATTATCTTATACACACACAATAACAATCAGATATACAGTAGAACCTCCATGAGAAGGCAATACCGCTAGAGGGCACCTCTCTACAAAGGACAGTTTTCATTGCCAAAATTATCATTTTCTACTAATTATCAACTCTACGGTAATAAGACATCTCTCTCTCTCTCTCTCTCTCTCTCTCTCTCTCTCTCTCTCTAAAGGATACTTTGACTCTGAAAATTGTCTTTTTTTACAGAGATGTTCAAAATACACTCATGGGGAAGGGGGGGGGGGGGAACTTAAGGAAGTTGTATATTATAGCATGTCTATCGGGATTCAGACAATAACTCTGAAAGATATTTGTTACACAGTGACCTTTATGGAAGACACACGAGATAACCAAGTGTGAACAAAATTGCTTGTCTCCTTAAAAAACAGACAACCAGCGACATAAAAGACTACACACTTCCTAATTTTTGTCCATGAGTACAAATATTGGTCAAAATCTCAATTCAATTTAAATTCCCCATGTCAATATTTAATTATACATATTGTCTCAAAACACTGTCCAATGAAGACATATATACGCTCGATAGTTCTTATATGTTAAACAAAAACAGTAAAGAAACGTTCTGCATATGGTTTAGCCTTACTTTCTAACATACTTATCTGGAGAAATATATATACACACAATGGACAAACTTAAGGAAGTTGAAAGTTTTTGATATCGCCTGTCGTCTGTTTTATTTTTAAGGAGACAGAGACACTTGGTTATCTCGTATGTCTTCTATAAAAGTCACTGTAATATCTTTCAGAGTTATTGTATGAATCCCAATATACATGGTAAAAAGTACAACTTCCTTAAGTTTTGTCCATGAATGTACATCAGCTAGCATTCAGCCTCTTGATTTATTCACTGCCACCTTCCTCAGGATACATTTTATCTGGATTCTGAGAATCAAATAAAGAATCTCAAAGAAGGGATATACAAGGCTAAAGGTGCATGAGCACGTTAGCCAATTTATTTCTTGCTTATCACTTATGTTTTTTTTTTTAATGTAAATCTACTTGCATTGATTGTGGTTAAATATAGCTTTCTACCTATACATTAAAAGCATCTAGATCACCTAGGTGAGATACAACCACACTGATGAAGGACAACAGTCCAAAACACACACGTGGTTGGATCTTATATTTATACAGGGAATACAGTAAGACTTCGCTATAGTGAGCCATACGGTCGACCGCAGATGTCACCTGAGGACGTGTTGACAAAGAGCTACCTAATTGATGGCCAAATCGGATTTAAGACCGGAAATTTTGGTTCCGTGTTTAGAGAGGTTCAAAAATAGAGAATCGACTGAACCTGTCGATATTTGACTGTTACCTTCTCAGGTAAATGTCAGTACTTGTACCAAGGAAGATTGTAACATATGTACCCACTGAATTTAAAACGAGGTGATTCAGCGGAATGTGCTCCCAGGTTCACCGCAAGAACCTCAACCCGGTCTTCAACGAGACCTTTGTCTTCGGGCTGACCCAGGACCAGCTCACGTCCCGCACGCTCCAGTTCTCGGTGTACGACTTCGACCGCTTCTCCCGCCACGACCTCATCGGCCACGTCATCGTGCGCGGGCTGGGCGACCTCTGCGACGTCTCGCGGGATGTCGAGTACGTCATGGACATCGTGGGAGTCACCCAGGTACGTGGCCGTTGCTCAAATAGATCTTGTACGTGTTGTGTGTTGCCCAGATAGATCTTGTACGTGTTGTGTGTTGCCCAGATAGGTCTTGTAGATGGTGTGGGTTGCCCATATAGACCTTGTAGATGGTGGCCTTTGCCCAGATACATCTTGTAGATGGTGGGCGTTGTCCAGATAGGTCTTGTAGATGGTGTGGGTTGCCCATATAGACCTTGTAGATGGTGGCCGTTGCCCAGATAGATCTTGTACATGGTGGGCGTTGCCCAGATAGATCTTGTAGATGGTGAGGGTTGCCCATATAGACCTTGTAGATGATGGCCGTTGCCCAGATAGATCTTGTACATAGTGGCAGTTGCCCAGATAGACCTTGTAGACGGTGGCAGTTGCCCAGATAGATCTTGTACATGGTGGCCGTTGTCCAGATAGATCTTGTAGATGGTTGCCGTTGTCCAGATAGATCTTGTAGATGGTGGCCGTTGCCCAGATAGATCTTGTAGATGGTGGCCGTTGTCCAGATAGATCTTGTAGATGGTGGCAGTTGCCCAGATAGATCTTGTACATGGTGGCCGTTGCCCAGATAGATCTTGTAGATGGTGGCCGTTGTCCAGATAGGTCTTGTAGATGGTGGCAGTTGCCCAGATAGATCTTGTACATGGTGGCCGTTGCCCAGATAGATCTTGTAGATGGTGGCCGTTGCCCAGATAGATCTTGTAGATGGTGGCCGTTGTCCAGATAGATCTTGTAGATGGTGGCAGTTGCCCAGATAGATCTTGTACATGGTGGCCGTTGCCCAGATAGATCTTGTAGATGGTGGCCGTTGTCCAGATAGGTCTTGTAGATGGTGACCTTGCCCAGATAGATCTTGTAGATGGTGGCCGTTGTCCAGATAGATCTTGTAAATTTATATTGAGAGAAATTGAAGGCACCACACCTTATATCACAGGTCAAGTCATTTAGACTCATCGTGAATGACTATAGGAAGTACGTTTTGAGCACGTCACCTCATGACACCTGTCACTTAGAGTTAAAGAAGCTCAAAAATGAATAAAGCAGAATATTTCACCAAAAATGCTTAAATTGCAAAAAGTATACTTTCTTTGAGTCTAAATATTTTAAAAGCTCACAAATTAGAAGAGAGCCGACTTTAAAAGTGGCACTCTCTCAATAAAAAAACACTCCTATATATGTGTTTTATCATAAAATACAAATGTATTATCATAAATACTATATATCTTTTAGTGATCTATAGGCTTGAAGATTTCATAACAGCTTTTAAATATACCCTTTACTCTTAATTTAACCAACATTTGTACAATGTTGTCTTTCAGAAGAATGCAAATAAAGCTTATAATGTATTAATATTTCAAAACACAGTCAAAGTGCCATTTATAAGTTAAATAAGTCATTTAAAAGGCAAAAGAATTTAAAGTATTTACACAATCGTTCTTTGTTATTAATATAGTAATTAGGCGTTAATTAGAGGCACATGTTTACTAATTAATATATTAATGTCTAATTAGTATTCATCAATAATATAAATCAAAGAGAAGTCTCTCTCTCTCTTAATACTACTTATTTTTGTGCCATAATTAGTGTTTCATAATATTGTAGCGTAGAAATCAAGTCTTTGTATATCTGAAGGTGTGAAAGTATTTATTGATGACGTCACCACGACCTGTCGACAACTATTAACAAATCAACAAAACTATCTACAGCTAGGGAATCTTAAGCAATTTTATTTATTTATTTCATCTCAATTTGCAGGTGTTACATTCGAGCACAGCTCGCGAGTCACCTTGTCCAGATTATTTACACATGGCGAGTTGTAATGCTGGAGTGGCCCCCCGAACCTTACAGGAGGGCAGTTTTCTTAAGCAAGCAAGCAAAGAAATATTTTAAAGATTATTTTACAAATACAGATTAATATATATTTTTATAATCTGTTGTATAATTTCATTGAATAAAATTAAATAATAAATTACTTCTTCGCCACAATATTGATTGTTTATTAAAAGGTATTTATTAAATAATACAACAGGTTTCTGGAGATTAATTTCTTTTATTTTTATCAACGCAATCTCGAGCTTTCGTGCATTTCTGCCCTTCTACAGGCTACGCCATTAAAATTCTAACTATATAGTTAGCATTTTAAAAGCGTTTATTCGTTTTTATGTACCTTCCTGTAGGTTAATAAAAATAAAAGAAACTCATATCCAGAAACGTTTTGCATTATTTAATTAATATCCAGGAGATTTAAATCAACTGATATTAAAATGTATATAGAGAGGTATTAAATATAAGAATTATATGATGCAGAAAAAAATAAAATATTTCACCTTAATACTCCTATATATTTCTCCTTTAGGAGACTAAAGATAAAAGAAAGTAGTTTTGTGAAATTCCTAATGGTTCCTGTAATAAATCTTGACTTCTTGACACTGTTCTATGAGCTTCATAAATTCGTAAAATGGATGGCAGACGAGAGCGGCGACCTGGGTAAAAATGGCGGGAACAAAAGTGTCGCAATACCCAGGAATGGATGGCAGCCGATATGTCAGACATGTTACACTAATTGTTCGACAGAAGAAAAATGAAGTCTTTCTCGTCTAAGAAATTGAGATGCGATAATTGGCCGAATAAATATGCGTACAGTTACTTAATCCATTGTATAAATAATATATTTATTTATGAATTGCTTTTTAAATATATAAAAATTGGATAATCGTGTTTTTTATTTATTATCTTTTCTTAACACTGGAATATTAAATAGTTTATTATATATTAATATTATCTTTTATGACATTAATAATTACGTGTTAAATCAAATTAATATTACCTCTAAATATATATAATATACGTTAATTTTCAAGATATAGCTTTAATATTCTAGCAATTTCTTCTTTTTTTTGTATCTTTAAAATTGAAATTTTTATACAATTTAATATTAAATTAGAGTGTTTTTAAATAATATATTGTAACAAAAAAAGGTTAAATATATTAAGTATGAAATATATTTCACAAGATAATAAATAAATATGAATTATATATACATATGATTAATATTTTCCTGATAATAAAACTGTTTTACTATGTGTCGATAAACAGTTTTTATATAAATTGAGAAACTTTTTAAATATCTGGCATCAAATTTCCCCTGCCAATTTTTTAATAAATTGCCCGAGGTAAATTTATGCAAAATTGCCCTTTTTAAATAATATTTTTATAATAGTAATCGATTCTAGAATATTTTAGACTTGCTCATTTAATGTCGAGTAAGCTATTTCGAATTTCTCTCCTTTCACACATCTTAGAAAATTTTAATTCCAAACTTTTATCCTCCTTTCAAGTTGAAATTAGAATGTTGGAATATGGATGAAACTTGAGTAATATTAACGAGGATATTTATAACCCTGGAGTGTAATAACGAGAATAATTTTTTTAGTTTAACGAAAATATCTTGGGCATGTGGTCAAATTTATTTATTTTATCTTTAATAGTTTAAAAATTGTTTTAATATCATATCATAAAATACACAGAATTCTAATTTATGGTGTATTTGAAGAACTTTATTCTTGTGTTTTTTTTTTTTTTGTTTTTTTTTTTTTTGTTTTTTCGTGCATGAAAAAATGTGTGAAAAAATAGTACAAATGTAACATTGTACTGGGATAAGGTGCATAAGGTGCCTTTTTCCTGAAAAAATGTGTGTTGTCTAAATTCTCAGATTTATATTTGATAATGTAAATATAGATAACCTCTCTTGAGTGCTCTTTCCAATAAGCGTTCTACCCGGTGATGGACAGCTCTGGGAGATGGGGTTCTGCACTCCAGTAACCGGGATGTTCTCTATAATCATAAGTCTAGTTTTTAAGACACAATATAATGCTAAATTTACTTTATATAGTCTTAATTTTTCAGTTATTCGTATAGTAGTTTCTCTCGTTTTATGAATCTTCATACTGCTTCTCATATCAGAGAACTTCTCGATTTAAACCAAAAGAAATTCCATACAAAATTGTGATCTCTTTCTTGACACACACATTTGTGAAAAAGGTATATGATGATGATGATATAAGAAAGAAAACCTCAGTTTTATTGGTGAGGAAAGCATCTCCTGATTATATAAATAATGGTATTAAAAATAAAAAAGGCATATCCTAAACATTGATTTCTTTTCCACCAGATGGCGCTCTGCCTTCTGAAAAGCACATGTGCTCCTGATCAGGATATGCCTTTTTTTATTTTTAACTAGACGAATGACCCGGGCAACGCCCGGGTTTACATGATTAAATGTATTATTCAAACACATTAAACATGTGCCCGTTGGCTGCCAGCGAGTAAATGTCTGCGCCCGTTGACTCCCGGTGAGCAAGTGACTGCTCCCGTCGTCTGCCGGCGAGCAAGTGGCTTCCCGGCGCATGCGCGCGCACAGGGAAGCCACGTGCTCGCAGGCGGCCAATGGGCGCGCCCCGCCATCAGATCCACCGCGTTCTAGAGGGCGCTGCTCGTGAGCTATTTAGAATAATTTGAATATATAGTTTTAATAATTGATTTATATATTTTTTAAAATAGCCTATCGTCATCCTCGTTTTTTTTTTTTTTACCTATGTATGGAAATTTTGGTTTGAATTAGTGAACTACTGCGAATTTGTATACCGGACATACAGACCAACAGACAAACATACAAACATTCATTTTTATATATATAGATATCAACACCTGACCCACTTTTTTCTCTTTTTTCCATAAATAATGGTTTGTGCCATATTTCGGAATAAATATCAAAACTTCATGTTGTTGGCCAAAATTGTTTCACTCTAACTTAAGAAAAGCTATCAACCCAGGCGTGTCGAACTGCTTGTCAGCGTAATGCAACCTGTACCTCAACCACTGATACTAGGGTAGTTCTGAAGGTTACTTTATTTCGCTCAATTAAAATGTATTTTAAGCTAAATCTTCCCCTCTAAGCATGTGAGGCAACAACAAAGTAAGATAATATTAGTATGGTTACGTAATGTTGTTTTCATACGAGTATCGTTTGATGTATCATCGATCATTTTAATTATCCCCAGTACAAGCAGTTTCAGGCCATGTTAATTATGTCGGCAGTAGTTAACGCAGTGATTCTCAACCACTGTGCCGCGGTAATTTTGTGTGCCGCGAAATTCTAAAAATGTGCCGCCGAATTTTAGTCATATGATTATGTTCACGTTTGTATTGGTTTTTCTTTTTTCTTTTTCATTTTTTTACTTTTTAAAATAACGAAATTAGCAAATTGAATGTTAGAGATGTATATTACTTATATTTTGCATAGAAATATTGATACATAATTTGAATTTTCTTGCATTCAAGTTAGCAAAAGTGTGCCGCGAAATTCTAAAATTGTGCCGCCAAATTTTCAAATCTTTAAAATAGTGCCGCAACAAAAAAAAGGTTGAGAATCACTGAGTTAACGACTGCTTTTACTGTAAGTGCACCACAACTACTGCACTTGTAGAGAGCAGTTCGACTTTTGCACTTACAAATGTATCAAAGAGCCCCGATTGGTTACTTGCATTCACTGGTGATGCTGGTCTTTTTCAAGAATCAAGGGTCATTGAAGAGTTGTTTTTTTTTTTTCAGAAGAAGAAAAAGTGCCCCATGCGGGATTCCGTGAATCAATATATGGACAACCCTGATCCTTTTTTTTTCACTCTTTCAAAGCTTTATCTTTTCTTCCTTTGTTATTTCTATTTATATTATATTTAAGACGTTATAAAGAAAAAAAAAAGTAAAAATTAATATTCAAATGTATACTTTATATATTTCCCTTAAAATGTTTCCAATTTATCTTTTATTTAAAATCTCGTCAGTTCCTTTTTAATCCATGTAAGTCATTGATATACATAATTATAGTGATATCTGAAAAAAAATGTTAAAAAAAACAAAGTGTGATTGTAATAGGAAAGCAAACAATAGACATGATTCGGCAAAAATATCTCCATTGTTATAGCAAAAACTTCCAATTTAAAACTTTAAAATAATTTGCGCAATAAACTTTACAAAAGATAAAGTTACGTAAAAAAGTTGCATATATAGGTTCCCCATTTAGTGTCCATAATAATAAAAAATATTATTACGTGAATTCTCTTTTGAAAACGTTCTTGCGAATTTAAATATGGTCGTAAATGCCAAATTTTATTACTACTTGTCAGAAAGTATGTAAATAGGAATTTTATTCAACACAAATTTCCATAAGTTAGAAAGTAAATACCCTCAGACTTTCTTTTACAAATTAAATTTTTAAAACTAACCTTCAACAGCAGAATAATTTCAAAATGGCGGACGTGTTTCGATAATAGATGCGGTGGGTATCATTAGACAAAGCTATTCAGTGAGTCAATTACTCTACGAAATAAACATTTAATTGTGTTTTGACTCGGAGCCATCCATAAAAGTTGGCCATAAAATTGCAACAGACGTGTCCAGTTAGGTAAGATTAATAATGGCGCCTGCTCATTTCCGACCAGACGCGCTCGCCTATTTGGTTATAAAATACTCGGCACCCCTGACAAATGTCTCCTCGCTATTAATTACTCTGTTATCTTGGTTGCCATGGCGATGAAGGATGATAATGATGATCATAATAATATCCTTGCGCCTGGAATATTTATCACCGAATAAAATATGGGGAACGGCTTCCTTATACAATATAGAGAATTGATTTATATTTTACATATATCTTACGCTTTTTCATAGATTCTTATTCGTATTATATCGATTTTGTTCCACTATCATATTTTCTATTAGTAAAAACATATTGATATTTCTATTAATCTCTCTCTCCGTGTTTTTATTCTTAATAATTTACTTTAAAACATCTTCAGAGGTGTTAAGAATATCTTTAACCTTATAAATAACCATATTCGAACAATATAATAAAGAAGTATCAAACTCAATCTCTCTCGTCTGTTCTAGGTATTTTATTTAAGTTTGCATAAGATAGAAAGAAGGCAATGTTGAAAATTATCTTCTGATTATTCTATAATGATTTTTTAGAAGAACTAGGGTTAGTATCTCTTTTTTGACACGTGGTTAACTTAGAGAACATTCGCTTTGTGAAAAATTAAGATTTAAAGAGAAATACTGTTTTCTATTAAACCTCAGAATTATTTTACAATCAAAATACTAAGACAAAGATAACATACCTATTCTCGCTCTAGAAGAATAAACTAGGTCGGGGAGAAGAGATCCTTTATATAGAAGCTTTTCTTGATCTGTATTTCTTCTTCTATCTATATACTGGTTGTCTATGAAGTAAAATCTAATTTAAACAACTACTCAAGAGACCTAAGCGAAATGGCTGGACAGAGTATGTTCTCGTCTAAAACAGGTTTTACTGTTCTATTCTAAATGGATAATATTCGAAATATCAATATTTTATATACCCAATATATTGTTGCGTTGTTGGTTGACAAAGAATAACTTCCGTGGGTACAAAGGATCTTTAGGACTTTATTTAAGCCTAATCGATAAAGATAATTACAGAAGAGCGCAAAAATAAAACAGCAGTTACAAACTCACCAACTGCAGCACGGTGAGGGAAAGCAGGAGCAGAACAGGAGACAGAAGTTCGTAGAACCTTCTAGAATTTTCCAGGAAGTACACCGGCGTCGGCGGTAAGCAGCAGTCCGACCTCTTGAGACAGCAGCTTGCTTGGAGTACACCACGTAGCTTCGTTCTTCGACTTCCCTTGCATGAGTTCCTCATCCCTATATATACCGGAGTAGATCTTTCCAGAACGGTCATGGTTGGTTAGCCAATCACAAAGCCGCTAGGCTTGAGCATTGCGCAATCGCTACTGATTGGCCAATCCGTTGTTCTCCGGTTTTTCTACATTTTTCTAGAACGTTCTAAAACATTCTCTTCTGGAATGCGCCATTTTTCTTTTTACGTAACAATATGTTAATTCGACTACCTTTGGTTTAAAAAAGTTATATTTTAATTAAGCATCCGTATCAAACCTGTCAATTCAAAAAGCCACCTAATAAATTATAAACTTGGAATCGCTAAGAGCAGCATCGATGTGTTAGTACATGTAACGTTTGACAGGTGACCAATTAACAGAAGTTCCGAGAAACTAACCAGAACTACGTGGTTTCAAATACTTTCTGGCTAAGACCTATATTACTCTTTTCTTCACATGGTTCAAAATTACAGATATTTTGAGGCTGATTCCTGCTTCAAAACTTTAACATACATCTATTTTCGTCATTTCATCATTGTTCATTTTTGTACTCCTGTAGAAGGGCGGTAATTTCCCGAAAGTTTGAGATTGCAATAAAAATAAAATAAACTCAAATCTCCAGAAACATGTTGCCTTATTTAATTCATATACAGGAGATTCACATCTATTGCATGGATACACCTATTTAGGATATATCGACTTTACTCGATTTAGCATCACAATGTCAATATCACAAAGACACACATTTCCATGTTATGTAACTAGAATAGAGGAAACGTATATGTAAAAAGGATTTGTAATTTTCTAAACAAGCATTCTAATAGGATTAAAGGATTTTGTGGCTATTCCTCTGGTAATAATAGAGATATGTATGGCTAGCTGATATCTATAACAGATAGACGGACCATCTACGGCGTATAAACCGGTAGATTTCTCTCTTTGTTAGGAAGGAATTAAGGCTAAGCTGCCCTACAGCGTCTCATAGCATTGATAAGCTTTTCCCTCAGATAAGCTTCTTATCTTGGAATGTATAATATCTCTGCCATCTTTCGCTATTTCCGGGACCTTCTTCGTATTTCTCCATGCCTGTCTCCGTCCCCTACAGAATCTCTTCATCCCTTCCTTATATTTCCTCTCCTAACATCTCCTTCAATCTCTTTCCCTAGGTCGCTTCCATAACACCTCTCTTCCTACAGCGACCTTCTTTTATCATAAATTCCCTTGAACCATTTTTGGTTTCTTTTTTATATTCCTTGCGGCTTCTTTATTCCAAAACCAGTAAAAATTGCAATCCTACATACAATTGTTAGTGTTCTGAAGTTGTTTTAAAATGTAGGACCTTTTTGTGAACATGAAGATATTTAAACAATTATATGTTGGATCTTCTTCAAGATTAAAACTATATATGTTTGGTGACGTAAATTTCTCTGGAAAGAAAAAAACCTTAAAAGGGGGAAATACACTTCTTTCGTTAAAATAGGCGCAATAATATAGGCGCAATGAGTTGTCTGAACAAACTCGCTACGACTTACAAGCTGAACTGAATGTTTATTCAATCTAGCAATCTTCTTATATACAAGATAGAGATAAAAAGGAAATAATTTACATAAGTTTAAAACAATTGACAAATGGAATAATTTTGCATAGCCAACAATAGGTAACAATTATAACACTTAACAAAGGTTATTTACATATCACAACATGTTTCCCCTCTGGTACAACAATTAAAGAATGTCACGAATCTAGACAACCATCAACAATCAGATCAGGCAAATCAAAAGGCGGTTGACATGCCTCCCCTCTGTTTAAAAACCAAATCTTTGTGGTTTTCTTAACTCTCTTCCAAACCTTGAAAACCGGGGCCTTCCGGATGGTTCTGGTGCAATCCCAGCGGATGTAGTCGCGCCTTCCCTCTGGTCAATATTGGTCTCTTCACTTGACCGCTGTATCGGGGCTGTGGATGACTCGCCCATCGTTGGACTGTAGCACTGCGGATGTTGAGCTTCTGGGGAGGCGGTAATTGGTTCTGAAGACAACTGGCTTTTCTCGTAGCCTCCATCCCTTGGCCTAATAAATTGTTGATTTCTTATCAACCTATTTCCCGATGGTGTCACAACTTCAAAGCTCTGAGGAGAATCAGCCTGCGCTGAAATCTTCACCGGTGTCCATGTCTCCCTTGGATGTATTTGACACCATGCATCCTCTCCTACATTGACCTTGGGATAGCTTTTACTATTTCTGTCATACTGCTCTTTCATTGAGCTCTGTCTTTTTCTTTTGGCATTCTCTATACTTCTCCAATTAGTTTGATAGGGTCTATATAGCGGTGTAATTCTGGGGATCTGACATCGAAGGCTCCTCGATAAACATAACTGTGCGGGTGACGGTAGGTCATTTTTTGGTGTATTTCTATATGCCAGAATAGCCAGATATGGGTCGGACCCTTCATCTCTACATTTGATTAGTTGATTTTTTATTGTTTGAATGTTTCTCTCGGCCAGACCATTAGATCTATGAAGGTGTGGACTTGAAAATAGCTGTTTTATACCCCATCTTATACAGAAGTCAGTCATAATCTCTGAGCGAAACGGTGGTCCATTGTCGGACATCATGGTTTCCGGAATCCCGAATCGTGCAAATGTTTCTCTCAATTTATTTTTTACATTAATCGCCGTAGGTGGGTCCAATGTAAATACCTCCGGGTAGCCACTATATCTGTCGACCACTAACAAATGGGGCTTTTTCTGAATATAAAATATGTCCAATGATACTGTCTGCCATGGATAATCTGGAACTGGGAAAGGTTTTAACGGCTGCCGTATTTTTGATTTCTGATGTTTTTGACAAATTTCACAATTTTTTACTTTTTCAGCAATGTCGATGGACATTCTCGGCCAAAATAAAGATTCTCGCGCCAAACCCTGAATTGCAGATATCCCTTGGTGCGATTGGTGCAACAAATTAAGCATAGCATTCCTTTGTGTCTTCGGAATCACTATGGCCGATCCTATACATAATAGATCATTCCATAAGTACAAACGGTGTCTGAAATCGAAAAATATTTTGGCATCTTCATCGACGTCTTTTTTGCATATAGGCCATCCCTCAATCACATAATCGATTACTTTAACCAAAGCAGGATCCTCTCGGGTATCTTTCTGCATCGCTACCAGTTTTTCGTCCGAGATATTAACACGTACCATCTTGACCATTCTTTTGTCTTCAAGAAAAGGCGTTGGTAGTTCGTCCATGGGGTGAGTATCCCTGGATAGGGTATCAGCCACAATCAAGTATTTTCCTGGTTTGTACTGCAATTTGAAGTCAAATGCTATAAGCTTCATTACTAATCTTTGTAGACGCGGTGATATATCACTCAGCGGTTTTTTGACTAGAGGCAATAAGGGCTGGTGATCCGTCTGAACAACGAAAGTGTGTCCTGACAATAGATATTCGAACTTTTTGCATCCATAATAAACACTCAATAACTCCTTCTCAATCTGAGAGTACTGTTTCTGCGAGTCGCTAAATGACGCGGATGCGAATGCTAGAGGTCGATCTTCCTGTAGCAGAGCAGCTCCCATTGCATCTTTGCTGGCATCACACTGCAAAATCAGCATCTTGCTTTTGTCAAAATGTGCCAACGAAGGAGCATTCCTCACGCATTCCTTAATATGATCGAATTCCCCATCCTGTTTAGGCCCCCAATGCCAGACAACATTCTTTCTTAAGATTCCTCTTATATTGGATGTGGACGCAGCTAAGTTTGGAATGAATTTTCCTAAGTAATTATAAAGACCCATGATTCTTTGCAGCGACTTTTTATCCTCTGGCCTTTTAAAGGTAATTAATTTATCAATCTTATTTGGCTCTGGATCAATTCCATTTTGTGATATCACATGGCCCAAGAAACGAACTTTCGTTAGACATATTTGAGCCTTTGTTAAATCAAATTTGATATTTTTTTCTTTTGCTTTTTCTAGAATTCCCTTTAATTTTTTATTGTGCTCTTGAATGGTATCCGCATATATCAGCAAATCGTCTACATATGTAATATTTTGAAAGCTATCCCTAAAGATATTCGTCATTTTCTCAACAAAAATTTGTGCCGATATTTTCAAACCAAATGGCAATCGGTTATATCTGAATTTGCCAAATGGCGTGGTCATCACCAACAGATCTCTGCATTCCTTTGCAACCGGGATATGCCAATAGGCTGATTTCACGTCTAACACGGTATAATACTTAGCTTTGGGTATCTCGTGCAATAGTTCAGCTGGAGCCGGAGTCTGGAAATGTCTTCCCACAAGAGCCTCATTTAATTTCCGAGGATCCAGGCATATTCTGATTTGACCAGATTTTTTTTTTACAACGACCATAGGATGAGACCACTCTGTTTCATGATATATTTTTGTTACGATTCCTTGCTTCACCATCTTTTCCAATTCAGACTGAACTTCGGCTCCGAGGCTTGTTGGGATGCGCCTGGGAGGGACTTGCACAGGAGAATATTCAGGCTTTGTGTAAATCTTACATTCCGAGTTGATTAATCCTACTCCTTGAAATACTTCGTGGTATTGTTCGAGGATTTTTTGAGTTTCAGAACACAATTTCATTTCATCCGTGTTTATATGATTGATTCGCCTCAAGATTTCAAGCTTCTCGCAAGTATCGCCCGTGATAAGTGTCTGCGCTTCTACATCGGCTACGATAAATTCAAACATTCCTTTCTTTTCACCATATTGGCATAGCACATTGCATTTGCCGACGATAGGCAATTCTGTATTTCCATATGCGAACGCCTTTAATGACGTGGGTCTGATTTCTGGTCTTGATGGCCATTGGTTTATTACTTTATGAGGAAGCACATTTATCTGTGCGCCAGTGTCCAAATGTACCGTGGTCTTCTTGCCATTAATTATTATTACCGCGGACCACTTGTCCGACCGAACAGTCTTTACAGCAACCTCATTAAGATTTATCTCGTCACAGGATTCTTCAGCTTCACTTTCCGCTAAGAGATTTCTTATACGTTTTGTTCGGCAAACTACTGAGAAATGATTGGTTTTTCCGCATGCATTACATTTCTTCCCATATGCTGGACACTTTCCATACTTGTGTCGTTGTCCACACCACTTACATGGTTCTATTATTCTTTCTCTTCTCGGGTTTATACCGCTTGGTCCTGCTTCTGCATTTTCCATTCGAATTGTATCTTTCACCCAATTACGTTTTTCAATTTTTTCAATCATTTTTTGCTCATTCAACGATGCTACTTGTGAACATGTTGACTCGGAGATCACAGCTATCGAAATTGCCCTTGGTAGTGTCAACTGTGGATCTTCTAACAATTTTCTTTTCACTTCTCGGTCAAGTATTCCCATTATAAGGCGATCCCTTATGAGAGATTCTGTTAAATTCTCGAATTCACATTCTTGTGCCAGATGCTTTAATTCTGTGACGAATTCCATGATTCCCTGCTTTTCCTTTTGTACACAGGTAAAAAATGCATTTCTCCTTTGAATCGTATTTTTGAAGGGCTTAAAATGGTTCGTAAGCATATCAAGCATTTCCTTTACATTTGGGTAGGTATCATTTTCACTTATGTGAAATGTTTTGTACATCATCACTGTTTTTTCAAGATTGCTCGCTGACGCACCAGCGGCATGCTTTCTAAATTTACCGCTATTGCAAAAATTTCAAACGACTCTCTCCAGGTTTCCCATTTTTTCTCGTTGCTGTACGGGACAAATTCCGCCGGCGGCTTGATTCCTTCCATTCTACTCAATGTTGAATTAATCTGTTTTAATTCGATACTTTTGTCGGCTGCGCCATGTTGTAATGTGTATGAGTTGTCTGAACAAACTCGCTACGACTTACAAGCTGAACTGAATGTTTATTCAATCTAGCAATCTTCTTATATACAAGATAGAGATAAAAAGGAAATAATTTACATAAGTTTAAAACAATTGACAAATGGAATAATTTTGCATAGCCAACAATAGGTAACAATTATAACACTTAACAAAGGTTATTTACATATCACAACAGTTATGATCCATCTATTGACTGTCTTCAGGTGAGAAATTCTAATTTTCCAGGGCAGTTACTGTGGTATTTTCACTGACCCAGGTTGGTGAGATCACTGAAGCGGTCAATAGACGTCGGTCAGAGTTTTTGTGACTGAAAAATATTGTCTCTACTTTAATAATGCGTTTATTTAGATATATAGTGAGATGCATTAAAACTTTTAGTTTAAATTTTGATGAGAAGTACTGTGTCCTAAAACACACCATGTGTCGCCATAGAGTGAAAGACCGTGAAATGTTGTGCAGGAGAAGAAGGACCTGGGCGAGCTTCTTCTGAGTCTCTGCTACCTCCCGACTGCGGGCCGTCTCACCGTCACCGTAGTCAAGGCACGCTCCCTCAAGGCCATGGACATCACTGGATCCTCTGGTACGTCAATGTTTCTTTGTTGAATTCAAGGCCATGTACATCACTCGATCCTCTGGTACTTTTGCGCTCTGCATTGTATCTGTTGGTCTTACGTCAATGTTCAAGTTTGGATATTGGCTTCAAGGCCATGGACATCATTGAATCCTCTGGTAGCCTACTCTTTTGTTTTGTACTGTCTCTATTGGTATTTGTGTCAGTGTTCAAGTTTATACGTTAACATCAAGGCTTTGGGGATCACTGAATCCTCTGACAACTCTACTCTGTTCTGTTCCTGCACTTTATCTGATGATATTTGTGTGCATGGGTGTATGTTTTGCGTAGTTAAATTGTTTATTTTTATTTTTTAAAAAAGGGAATTAATAATTACTTTCAGTTATTTGATTATCCATTGATGTGAGCCAAGCCTTCCCAATTCTTTCTTATTATCAGTTCATTAAATATAGAAATTCGTCCTCTATTTTAAAAATAAATATCGTTGAATAATCCGGTCCTCAATAATTATTTCATTAACAAGATTACGGTAAGACTTATAATTTTGTTAATAAGATAACCATTTTTTATGAAAGTGAGTATTAATTACTTTTAAATGGTTGTATATCATGGCCTTGTTCTGCTCTGTTCCTGCGCCGTATCTGCTGCTATTTAGGTCAGTGTGCATGGTTGGTTTTCTTGACTTCAAATCCATGGGAAAAAACCGTATCCGCTGGTACCATTCCTCTTTTCTTTTCTTGTATTGTCTCTGTTCATATTTACGTCATTGTGAAATTTGTATGTTGGCCTCAAGGACATCCCTGGAGCATTTAGAGTCACGGTATCCACACATTTATTTGTCCTGTGATTGTGTATTTCACATATGTGATCGACTTCGTTTGAAATATTTTTCAAAGCTATTCCCAGTTTGCGTTGAATGAGTTATAGCAGCCTTATCCTCTAAGTATCTGTCTAAAAGGTTAGGCGCTTGTGTACGTTGAACTGACACGTGGAATACATTGGTCAGCTCTAACCAGTCGTTCTGATGGAACATGTACGTTCCACCACAGACCTAAGAATGCTAACTACCCGCTGAAATTTGTATTCATAAATCAACACACAAAGTACTTGTGTGCAGTTCTACTTAAAGTACTTGTGTAGTACAAGATTACTCTCCTCTCTATACGACAGACACGTGCGCTGACCAGATAACCTTGTGGAAATTAACCAAGCGGCCTGTGGTGTGACAGACCCCTACGTGAAGGTGTCCCTCATCTGCCACAGCAAGCGCATCAAGAAGAAGAAGACGTCTGTGAAGAAGTCCACGCTCCACCCGGTCTACAACGAGGCTCTGGTGTACGACGTCCCGGCTGAGAACATCGAGGACGTGGACCTGGCCGTGAAGGTCATCGACTACGACATGTGAGTTGACACTCAACGGATATTCCATGTTTGTTTCGGTAAGATGTCGCTTGTTAAATCCGCGTCCACCACAGAGGTGTGATTTGATCTCACCAGACAGTGAACATTGACATCTTTAAGTCAACTCTTGCCGAATCTGTGCGTGCATGTGATCGACACTCATCAGGTATTCTGTGCTTGCTTCAGTAAGCCATTCTCTATAACCGCTTGTGCCTGTGCTGCAGAGGTGTAATTAGGCATTCAACACTTGTTCCTGCACAATTCTGTGAGTGGCTGGTGTACCATACATGTCATTTACACTTAATAGGCACTTGTTTAGATACAACGCTCGCCAGGTCTGCGTGTTACATGGTCCTAATACAAATAAATTATAGGACTTTCTGTTAGGATTGGCTAACCATTAAACTAAATAAAACTGCGAAATACCAAATTAACGTTATCTTTCAAAGTATGTATTATAAATTTCTAGAATTTTGTTTTATTTTGCCTCTATTTGAAGTTTGTATTTGTATAAAAGAAACATTCGCGCTTTTGAATCCTTTTATTTTATATTTATGGAGTATGTTTACAGAAGGGGGTCTCGGAGTGCAGAATCGATGTCAATAGAACACTCTCTTTGTCATACTACCAGCTAATCATAGATAGTTTCCCAATATGCTGTTGGTTTGCAGGGTGGGGGCCAACGAGGTGATGGGATGCTGCGCTATCGGCAACTCTTGCGTTGGTCCTGGCCGCGACCATTGGCTGGAAATGCTGGAGAACCCTCGCAAGCCTGTGGCCCAGTGGTACTCTCTGGTTGACTCCTTGCCCCCCGCGCTGGACCGCAAGACCTCCCCAGTCCGCTGCCTCAACATGAGATGATGGGAATCCCACCTTGTAACGTCCATCTACAGTATTTCTGTCGTCCCGCGTCGCACGAGAAAGCTGTTTGTCCCATCCCAGCACATCTGTCACACTCTCTCACATGCACATGTGTCAAACCGGATTTTCTACCATGTTTCTTGACTATAGTCCAACTCAATATTTAGTCAAACTTTCTCTTTGTGAGAAAATGAAAGCATAACATCATTAGAGCTTTCATATTGAGTTTATTCGTCGTCGGATATTTTTATTATTGTTGTTCTGTGATCGTTTTTATTTTTCTTACACAATCTAGTTTATACAATTTTAATGTTTATTTTAAAAATTTGTTATTAATTTCTATTTATAAACGTATACATATTTATGTTCCCATCAATGTAAAATATGTTTTGTAACATTTCATTGCATCTTTTGTAAATTATTGTTTTTATAATGTGAAATTTTATTTTTATATTTTGTACCATAATTTTATTTGTAAATTTCTATTATGCGAGATGTATATATATATATAATGACCTATATATTATACTACACAATAATGTAAAATACACGTTAAATTGTTATATATTAGTATATATGTGGTATATATATATAATACTCTTATTATATGGCATGATATGAATATTGAAATATATTGATATTATTTACTCAAGGTACACTATTCTCAATATAAAAATAGCAATTTAAAATATTCAATATAATCAAGTGTGGAATATATATATACATTCGAATTTTAAAATTTTTCATTCATCCTTTAACAAAAATATCATTTAAAATTTGTTTTTATAATAAAATATTCAACCCCTATAATATATGCGAAGTAATAATTAATTTATAGTATATACCGAAATTTTATATTATTAAATTATATACTAATTTAAGCAAATATATTTATTAAATATTAAAATAAAGATATATATTGAAATATTTTAAAATAAAATGGATATATTAGGTGGAACCGCATTTGTTTAAAATTTTGATATTAAATATATACATAAAGATTTTCCTTTAATTTTGTTTGAATTCTAAATTTGGGGCTTGTTTATACATAAATACAAATTTTCGAAATAAAAGATTTGGGGATTTTTTGTATGAGAGAGAAAAGTTCGCTATTAAAGAACTAATAAGTTCTATAATAATATAAATAATTTTATCACCGATATATTTTAATAATTATTTATTAAACTACTACACTAAAATATCATAGGTTTTCTTCTTTTTTGTTGTTGTAAAACATAACCACGTATTTAAAATACGAACTATTTTAAAATTAATATTTCTCTTTTTAATAATATTTTTTTTATTACTTTTACTGCAATGAATCAGTGGTAAACCCTCCTAGCGTTTTCACCAGATTAATCTACCATGTTTTTGTACTGCTTTGGGGAATTCTTGGTAACTGTTTTAGGTATATTATGGACATAAGCTTTGAGAAACAGTATGAATATGCTCAAATATTGCATATTCGGCTAATTACAAAATGTACCTATTTTTTAATATCGAGTTAATATAAGTATAAAATTGTTTATCTCTCTCACGCATATAAAATACAAATTCATTATATTTATTTTATTTACAGGATTTCCCACAAATATAAATAAGTTACCAAATATAAATTAATAATGTTTGCAATATTAAGTAAAACAAGCTTACCAGTGTATGAAAATAAAGCTTCTAATAATATTAAGTGGTTTTATTGGGGTATTATTAATAAATTTAAAATAACTTATTTTTATAAGGAATTTTGTCATATAATATAATTGATTCGTATATTTGTTTAAATGCGTTTATTTTAGGAAAATTTTTCCAATAGATGTGGGCTTAAAAATAAATAAAAAATTGTCTCATTATAATATTTAATTAGTTTGTCTTTATAATATCTCTGGACCAAATATCGCTTCATATCTATGAAAAAAGGAAAATTGCTTGCTGGATACATTGTCGATAAGTTGAACAACTATTATTTCTTACATTTGGCCTAGTGTAATATAATTACTATTTTAAAAAAAAAAACAGAAAATATTGAACTATTAAAAAATCGGTCTTTTGCTAAAATAGCAAGGCAACAAGGTATTAAAATATTACACAATATAGTTTTGGTTGAATCTGGTTATAAAACAAATATATTATTAATTTGAATATTTCATAAATTTATTTATATATTTTGCAAAAATTATGTTTTATATATTTGAATAATGTATTTTTATATTTTGGAAAAATAATATATCTTTTTTTGAAATCATAACGTTAAGTTTTTGCCAACAATATTTAATTCTCTGAGGTAAGACACAACATACATATAGTATATATATTTGTGGGATCCTGTAAGAATATATTTTTAAAAGTTATTGGATACAAATATTTAGTTCAGAGTTTTAAAAGGATAAAAATTATTATTTGTATTTTCTTTTTTTTTTTTTTTTGCATAAGCACATTTAGGTAAAAATGTTTTTATATATGATATATGCGAAATATCTTATTTCATACAAATTATTTAAATTCGCTTATGATAAATCAACAATTTTATTATATGAATAAAAGGGAGATCAATCCCTTGAAATATCTTTTTAAATTATTTTTGCTTTTCAGATCCAGGAACGCCTTCTTTATTTAATTATATAATATGTTTTTGCATCATTTTTTTAAATATGCCGTCATATTTTTTTATCTTTAAAACATCAAATCTTTACACACATTTTCTCTCTCTCTCAAAAATATTTTTAAATAGAACTGATAACTCACAAAGAGAGCATACTTTTTAGTACAATACGAAATAAAAATATAATTTATAATTTATAAGTGTTTGATACAAATGTGTAAAAAATATCAATGATTAAAGATAAGAGGCATATATTTTTGTGCTATGCATTTTTATATATTTTACATATATATATATAATTTAAGCATAACGTTTATACAGTACAGAAATAATTCTAATCTATCTATATTTTGAAACGCTGAATATATCCATTTTAATGAAGAATTTTTCTCATTTCTCATTTTTTTATTAAAAGTAAACCATAATTGTAAAATAGTGAAGAATTTTTATTTTTGTATGCTTTACAAATATATTATATATTTTCAAATTTATATTACTTAAAAATTAAATTTTGCCTTCATTTTTGTCTTCACACTTTATAACGTTTATCATGATAACAAAAATTATAGATATTTTCAATGTTTAAAAATTAAGCAAATAATAGTCTAACGGTATGTTATAATATTGAAAAAAATGTATGCTAATCGGTACTATTTAAATCATATATATATTATGTATTATCTAATTCTCTCCCATATATAATAATTCCATCACTTTTATCTCATTAAAAGTCATTTAATCATTTTTCTATATAGTCAATGTCTTCGATACTCTTGAATTTTATATGAGATATTATTGGTGTGAAATTCATATATTATACCTTATAATATTGATGTTTCTAAATATAATAATTAAACATGTTTGCATTATTATATAAAATATATTTAATATTTCGTTATATTTCAAAATTAAACCTAAAATAGTAAGGCCAAATTATATGTATATATTTATATACCAAATTCTATTTCAATTTTTTCTCTAATCTGTGATATCAAATATTTGGCTCCCTTTAATCGTTTTTTCTAGCTAATCCAAAAGCTGCCAAATTTATATATAAAATTTTTAAGGTTTCAGTAGAAAAATCATATAAAAACATTTATACAAGATAACCCTAAATCTGATCTGCCTGCATTTCTATTTAAAAATTCGATATGCGCGCAAATAATTCTTTAACTCTTTCAGAAAAGTTTTAAACACAAATTAAAAGCTAGTTCTAAATTTGAATTGGAAACTTTTTACACATTTTATGTATCATATATAAACAGTTTTAATTAAGGTTTTAAAAATAAATATAAATAATTAAAAGTTATATTTAAAATATACTAGGCATAGCGCAAGACATTGCATTAAAAATATATATAATTTTAAAATTAATAAAAATCATTATTAAATCATTTTTTATTTTATTGATTTTTTCTAAAAATAGGAATATGAGCTATTTTGGCAACACTTCAATATATTTTTACAATTGATATATACTTTCCAAAAAAAGGTTGTGAGAAGAAAATAATAAAGATATGTTTGTGAAAAATGTAAAACCTAGAAATTAGATGCTAAGAAGTTATCAACTTTAGATAATAAACTAAACCTCTTTGTGTCAAATATAAATGTAAATATGTTTAGTATAAGATTATATGTTGCAATATAAATATTTAGCACACTATGCCATTATGTTCTAGGAATATTTCTATAACCCCTTCATACTACTCTATATAGTTTACCAAATGAAAAGAATAATTTGTTTTAATTATAAATATATTTAAAATAAAAAAGAACATATAAAATAGAAATTACACATGTAAAAATGTAAATATAATCTTTATTTTAATAGGTTATTTATTAAATTTATTTTGGAAGTATATAAAACTAAAAACTAAATTAAAAATTTCACATTAAATAAGCTAAAATAGGAAAATAAAAATAAAATAATTTATTTCTTTTTTAAAAATCTAAGAAAGGAAGTTTGAGAGATATAGGAATATTTTAAGAATAGAATTCATATTTAGAATGGAAAAAAGAAAGTGATATTTTTAGAGAGAAAATACAGAAAAGGGATCCAAATATAGTTGTTTCTGAAAGCGAAATTCTGCAAATAATAAGATAAATAAATTATTCATTTTATATTTTTGTTCAGGAGGTAAAAGATAAGATATTTGAAAAAGCGATGAAACATAAAGGTGTCATAAAAATGTCAAAATTTTAAAAATGTTATGCATTTTTATTTTAGAGAGAATCGAAGCCAGGGGGAGCTA
This sequence comes from Cordylochernes scorpioides, assembly GCA_030710605.1. Taxonomy (NCBI): domain Eukaryota; kingdom Metazoa; phylum Arthropoda; class Arachnida; order Pseudoscorpiones; family Chernetidae; genus Cordylochernes; species Cordylochernes scorpioides. The sequence goes on from CP092867.1 coordinate 44,463,849, forward strand.
GCATAGACTATTTGAAAAGCAGACGAAGCAAACTTTAAGTGAGAAAGAAACGTTATATGTATGTGTCTTTCAAATTAAATAACTAATTTTCTAAATTTAATTTACTATAGGCTTTAATGTGAGAGACTATAGGCTTAATTTAAAATCTCTCTAAATATGCCCGAATATTAAAACATATTTGGTAACTAAGTTTATTGTACATTTTTTTTTTATAATAGGCATTTTTCAACTTAGAATATATAAAATATTTCGAAATTCTAAAGTTTCTAAATATTATTAATTTCGAATATATATTTGAAGATATTATTATTTAATAAGAGAGCATTTTTTCGTATTTTAATAATATTTTTAAAATTAAATAAAACCAAACTAATAATCTTTTAGTTACAGTAATAACTGCCAAATTTAAAGAATAAATACTAAAATTTATTTTAAAAAATAAGTTTTATATATTTCATATAATTTTTAATTTTCTATATAATATCTTATTCCACATAACATCAAAAAGCTAAATTAATTGTCGGTATAAGAGCTTAAAAATGCATATTTTAATAATCATAAATGCAAAATTAAAAATAATGTTAAAATCATTTTACATTTTTAAATTACCTTTTAAAATTTTAATTTGGTTTTATATATATATCTCTGGAAGAAAATAATTTTTAAAAAATCGTATATACACGTTTTAAATAAATAAATAAAATGAATACATATTTTTAATATATACCAGCTTAAGTCATACTTTTAAATATATTAAATAAAATATTTGATTTAAAATAAATTGACGTATAATTATATATTGTATTATATATTTTTTTAAATTTTGCTCAAAATTGCCTTACCCTATCACAATTGATAATAAATTTTATGTGAATAAATGCGAATCTTATGTATTATATATATATATAGTTTGTATGTAATACCGCTTTAAAAAAACCTTTGTAAATCGACAAATTTCAATCAATTAAATATTTTGTTGCCAAATATAAAACTATATATAAATTTGGATGCGAAAGATTGATATGTTTTGCTTTGTCTTTGCCTATATATCACTATATTTTCCCATGTTTCTATAAATCAAACTGATCTGTTTCTAGTTGCATTTCCTTGTTAGCTTTATCTCTGCACAAATGTGTAACGTGGATGTGGTGCTAATAAACCTTATTCACAAAAAATGCTTTTTCTTAAATTATTTTCTTGCAATAAAAAAATCAACAATTCTTTCGTAATATCTACATTATAAGTGAAGAGAGAAGAAAGATCCGGGTGATATAGAATAATATAATCTTGCAACTGAATGTTGCTGATGGTTTTCTGCCATCTTTGGCAGAGAATATAGATTTACTCTCTCTCTCTCTCTCTCTATCATTATATTATAAACTATAGCCCCTGATCTCTTCTACTCTGCTTTTAGAACATGCTATAGCTTGCTTAAGCAATTTGACCTTAAATACCCTTTTAATAAGACACAATGATGCGCTGAGGATTCCCCATAGAAGTCGGTGGACGAGTGGGTAACACCCTCGATTCCCGACAGTCATGAACCGGGATCGAATCCCGCGTTAACATTTTATTTAATATGTAAATAACCTTCACATATTATTCATCATCCTTAAGATAGAGGTTGCCTGGCCGGCATTCATATTTCTATGAAAAATAGACACTTCGGCCAGTTAGAGAGTTTTTTATTTTTCTCAACGTTTCGACAAAAAGCTTTTGTCTTCGTCAGGAGAAGTAAATAAAAATTAAAGAACAATTTTTAACGCCTTGCCAAATGCTTTATTTTTATTTACTTTTCCTAACGAAGACAAAAGATTTTTGTCGAAACGTTGAGAAAAATAAAAAAAAAAACTCTAACTGGCCGAAGTGTCTATTTTTCATAGAAATATTATTCATTGTTGCAATATCATAAACTAGGTTGCTCTTGTTGAGCGGTACCTAATAAAGTAATTTTTGGAACTAAGCAGGCAACTTGCACCACGATAATGAGAGCCAACAGCCCAAAACGCGTTCGTGGTTGATTTTTCTTGATTTGTCAAAACGTGTATAAGCTAACTTAAAGTGAAAATACCAAAAGATAGTTTATTTATCTTTCCGCGCTAGATGGCTTTCATCATGTTATAAAATATTAACGAAAAATAGTTTGTTGACAAGCTAGAAAATTGAAACTCTGTATATAATAATTCTCTAGCGCAGTCCTCTATAAATTAGAATCATTCAATATATCCACCTTCCTTCAGTATACATTTTATCCACCGTTGTTGCCAACTTGCAAAAACACTTCGATAAATTCTCTGGATCTAACAGCCTGGATAAAATTGTGTAACTTTCAAATGTGTTTTCTCACGTAAAACTCTTTAATCTTCCAAACAAGTAGAGATCTGAGGGTTCCAAGTCAGGGCTGTACGCAGGATGAGCCATCAAAGTTCACCCACACCCTGCAATTTTAGCCAAAGTCAGGTGTGATGTGTGAGGTCTTGCACTATCCTGGTGAAATTTGATTTGGGTGCTTTTTAAGTTGATTATTTTTGCTTTAATTGCTCTATTAAACGTTTCTAATGATTTACAATAGCATTCCTTATTGATAGAAGAATGTCTTACTAATTCTGTCCACGAATATCAGCCCTTCTTGGTCCCAAAAGAAAGAGACCATGATTTTGTCCTTGAAAAGAGAGTCTTGTTTTTTTTTCTTTACGGGTCCATTGCATTTATTGGCGCTTTAGAGTATTGTCATAATAATAAATCTAAGTCTCATCAGATTTTACCGCATCTTCAACAGAAGTATCTCCAGAAAAAGTATCCATTAGGTCTAAATAAATCTCGCATCATTTCTCGTGTTAGAAGTTTTGGCACTTATTTTGAGCAGAATTTTCGATATCCAAGATAATTAACTACAATTGACTACAATATAGAAAGTACTAGAAAACCAAACTGGCTTCCTACCGAAGTCGGAAATAATTTTCAAAAACCTGACGATTGGATAGTTGGAGATGACTCTCAGGCATCCCGAGGCAGAAGATGAACGACCTATGAGGTTTGTGAACTAAAAAAGAGGCTCTAAATTCCTTAGGTACTGCTAGAGGATTGATGCTTCTTATAGGACAAAAAAATAATTTTAAAAAATGTGTTTCTTTATTTTAAAATGCAAGTGACCCGCCCCGCTTATAAGACATCCTAATCCTACTTATAGCGTTTTTTCAATTGGTTTGTTTCACAGGGGCAGATTTCCACCAATAAATAGTGAGATCATCCTTAAAATAAATAGACGGCCAGTATTAAATATAAAAAGGGAAGTATCACAGTTTCATCCAGTAACGGTAAGAAAGAATAAAATGAAAATGGAGCGAACATTTCTGTCACCAGCAATTAGATTGGCAAAATTTATTGTCTCGATCAAAACATCTGTATGTTCTTGGCCAAGTTATAATAAACAATTTTGCAGTTTCCCGCCATTTACTATTATGTTGTTATGGTCAAATTATTTTTTTAATTAAGTTTATAAATTCTCACTAAAAATACAAAATGTATTCTTAATGTAGTAGTTTTTGCGCACAGAATATTTTTCAATAAATGCTTAACTTTCAAAACGGTGTTTTCTGGAGATAATATTGTCGCGTAGAAAATAAATTAAAGAAGTCGATGTTAAAATTAAGTAAGTTTTATTCTTAGTAAAAGAGTCTCGATCCACTCAGCCGAGACGATCGAATAAATAGCTCAGTACAAACAACAAATATGCAAAACAGCCTGCTTTGCATAAAACAAAAATAAAAGAAACGAGATATAGGAGGAAATATTTACATATATAAAAGTAAATGCCGCAATATAAATTATAAGGAGTCAGGTAACATCTTTAGCTATAAAGTGATTTATTTTGTGAGAGTTATCCATTTATACATTAACATATATGCAACAAAATAAAAAAAACTATATAATAGGTAATATACAACATATGATTTTATACAAAAAAATATTAAACACTACATTACCATACATGCATCTTGAACATTAAAAATATCTTTGAAAGTATTCTAAAACTATATTTTTCAAAAATGTTAAATATGGGACATAGCAATTTTTTACGAAACGCAATTAAGTATTTTCGAATAAATATCAATTTCTATCAAAATAATCGAATAATAAATATCAATTCCCAATACTATTTTGCATATTTCTTGTTCTCTTGAACCTTTATCTTTCTTCGGGCAAAAATTTGCAAATTCTCGACAGATTATTATTTTAATTTGAGATTTTATAACCGCTTATAAAGCACTTCCAAGATTTTTTCGGGTAGTTGGCGTTCTGCGTTCCAGGAACCTGGGATATAAATATCTCTTCTCCAAGTTTGACAAAGAAGTCTTATAACATTTTGAACAGTGGTCTAGGATCCCCCAGATCATATTGAGCCAGGTTAACCTGCGGAATGCCGCCTGCAAGGAAGAAAATGAAGACCAGGACCCCCAAGGCTGTGGTGGCAGTTGAGTGGAATGTAGACATTGAACAGTGCCGGGTGTTGATGATGTGGGAGAACGACTACGAACTGACATTTGAGCCATTTCAAGAAATACGATACCTGTGGCCGATGATGCTGATTCGATATCTAGAGCAGGAATGGACCGAGGATCACCTCAATCAACAGCAGGATGAGACTGAAGAAATTTCAGCTTCAGAGCAATCTAGCACCGAGGATCACCTCAATCAACAGCAGGATGAGACTGAAGAAATTTCATCTTCAGAGGAATCTAGCACCGAGGAAATTTCATCTTCAGAGGAATCTAGCACCGAGGATCACCTCGCTCAACAGCAGGATGAGACTGAAGAAATTTCATCTTCAGAGGAATCTAGCACCGAGGATCACCTCGCTCAACAGCAGGATGAGACTGAAGAAATTTCATCTTCAGAGCAATCTAACACCGAGGATCACCTCAATCAACAGCAGGATGAGACTAAGGAAATTTCATCTTCAGAGGAATCTAGCACCGAGGAAATTTCATCTTCAGAGGAATCTAGCACCGAGGATCACCTCGCTCAACAGCAGGATGAGACTGAAGAAATTTCATCTTCAGAGGAATCTAGCACCGAGGAAATTTCATCTTCAGAGGAATCTAGCACCGAGGATCACCTCGCTCAACAGCAGGATGAGACTGAAGAAATTTCATCTTCAGAGGAATCTAGCACCGAGGATCACCTCGCTCAACAGCAGGATGAGACTGAAGAAATTTCATCTTCAGAGCAATCTAACACCGAGGATCACCTCAATCAACAGCAGGATGAGACTAAGGAAATTTCATCTTCAGAGGAATCTAGCACCGAGGAAATTTCATCTTCAGAGGAATCTAGCACCGAGGATCACCTCGCTCAACAGCAGGATGAGACTGAAGAAATTTCATCTTCAGAGGAATCTAGCACCGAGGAAATTTCATCTTCAGAGGAATCTAGCACCGAGGATCACCTCGCTCAACAGCAGGATGAGACTGAAGAAATTTCATCTTCAGAGGAATCTAGCACCGAGGATCACCTCGCTCAACAGCAGGATGAGACTGAAGAAATTTCATCTTCAGAGGAATCTAGCACCGAGGATCACCTCGCTCAACAGCAGGATGAGACTGAAGAAATTTCATCTTCAGAGGAATCTAGCACCGAGGATCACCTCAATCAACAGCAGGATGAGACTGAAGAAATTTCATCTTCAGAGGAATCTAGCACCGAGGAAATTTCATCTTCAGAGGAATCTAGCACCGAGGATCACCTCGCTCAACAGCAGGATGAGACTGAAGAAATTTCATCTTCAGAGGAATCTAGCACCGAGGAAATTTCATCTTCAGAGGAATCTAGCACCGAGGATCACCTCGCTCAACAGCAGGATGAGACTGAAGAAATTTCATCTTCAGAGGAATCTAGCACCGAGGATCACCTCGCTCAACAGCAGGATGAGACTGAAGAAATTTCATCTTCAGAGCAATCTAACACCGAGGATCACCTCAATCAACAGCAGGATGAGACTAAGGAAATTTCATCTTCAGAGGAATCTAGCACCGAGGAAATTTCATCTTCAGAGGAATCTAGCACCGAGGATCACCTCGCTCAACAGCAGGATGAGACTGAAGAAATTTCATCTTCAGAGGAATCTAGCACCGAGGAAATTTCATCTTCAGAGGAATCTAGCACCGAGGATCACCTCGCTCAACAGCAGGATGAGACTGAAGAAATTTCATCTTCAGAGGAATCTAGCACCGAGGATCACCTCGCTCAACAGCAGGATGAGACTGAAGAAATTTCATCTTCAGAGGAATCTAGCACCGAGGATCACCTCGCTCAACAGCAGGATGAGACTGAAGAAATTTCATCTTCAGAGGAATCTAGCACCGAGGATCACCTCAATCAACAGCAGGATGAGACTGAAGAAATTTCATCTTCAGAGGAATCTAGCACCGAGGAAATTTCATCTTCAGAGGAAACTAGCACCGAGGATCACCTCGCTCAACAGCAGGATGAGACTGAAGAAATTTCATCTTCAGAGGAATCTAGCACCGAGGAAATTTCATCTTCAGAGGAATCTAGCACCGAGGATCACCTCGCTCAACAGCAGGATGAGACTGAAGAAATTTCATCTTCAGAGGAATCTAGCACCGAGGATCACCTCGCTCAACATCAGGATGAGACTGAAGAAATTTCATCTTCAGAGGAATCTAGCACCGAGGAAATTTCATCTTCAGAGGAATCTAGCACCGAGGATCACCTCGCTCAACAGCAGGATGAGACTGAAGAAATTTCATCTTCAGAACAATCTAACACCGAGGATCACCTCAATCAACAGCAGGATGAGACTGAAGAAATTTCATCTTCAGAGCAATCTAGCACCGAGGATCACCTCAATCAACAGCAGGATGAGACTGAAGAAATTTCATCTTCAGAGGAATCTAGCACCGAGGAAATTTCATCTTCAGAGGAATCTAGCACCGAGGATCACCTCGCTCAACAGCAGGATGAGACTGAAGAAATTTCATCTTCAGAGGAATCTAGCACCGAGGAAATTTCATCTTCAGAGGAATCTAGCACCGATGATCACCTCGCTCAACAGCAGGATGAGACTGAAGAAATTTCATCTTCAGAGCAATCTAACACCGAGGATCACCTCAATCAACAGCAGGATGAGACTGAAGAAATTTCATCTTCAGAGCAATCTAGCACCGAGGATCACCTCAATCAACAGCAGGATGAGACTGAAGAAATTTCATCTTCAGAGGAATCTAGCACCGAGGAAATTTCATCTTCAGAGGAATCTAGCACCGAGGATCACCTCGCTCAACAGCAGGATGAAACTGAAGAAATTTCATCTTCAGAGGAATCTAGCACCGAGGAAATTTCATCTTCAGAGGAATCTAGCACCGAGGATCACCTCGCTCAACAGCAGGATGAGACTGAAGAAATTTCATCTTCAGAGGAATCTAGCACCGAGGATCACCTCGCTCAACAGCAGGATGAGACTGAAGAAATTTCATCTTCAGAGGAATCTAGCACCGAGGATCACCTCGCTCAACAGCAGGATGAGACTGAAGAAATTTCATCTTCAGAGCAATCTAGCACCGAGGAAATTTCATCTTCAGAGGAATCTAGCAGCGAGGATCACCTCGCTCAACAGCAGGATGAGACTGAAGAAATTTCATCTTCAGAGCAATCTAGCACCGATGATCACCTCATTCAACAGCAGGATGAGACTGAAGAAATTTCATCTTCAGAGGAATCTAGCACCGAGGATCACCCCGCTCAACAGCAGGATGAGACTGAAGAAATTTCATCTTCAGAGCAATCTAGCACCGAGGATCACCTCACTCAACAGCAGGATGAGACTGAAGAAATTTCATCTTCAGAGGAATCTAGCACCGAGGAAATTTCATCTTCAGAGGAATCTAGCACCGAGGATCACCTCGCTCAACAGCAGGATGAGACTGAAGAAATTTCATCTTCAGAGGAATCTAGCACCGAGGATCACCTCGCTCAACAGCAGGATGAGACTGAAGAAATTTCATCTTCAGAGGAATCTAGCACCGAGGATCACCTCGCTCAACAGCAGGATGAGACTGAAGAAATTTCATCTTCAGAGCAATCTAGCACCGATGATCACCTCACTCAACAGCAGGATGAGACTGAAGAAATTTCATCTTCAGAGGAATCTAGCACCGAGGAAATTTCATCTTCAGAGGAATCTAGCACCGAGGATCACCTCGCTCAACAGCAGGATGAGACTGAAGAAATTTCATCTTCAGAGCAATCTAGCACCGATGATCACCTCACTCAACAGCAGGATGAGACTGAAGAAATTTCATCTTCAGAGCAATCTAGCACCGAGGATCACCTCACTCAACAGCAGGATGAGACTGAAGAAATTTCATCTTCAGAGGAATCTAGCACCGAGGAAATTTTATCTTCAGAGGAATCTAGCACCGAGGATCACCTCACTCAACAGCAGGATGAGACTGAAGAAATTTCATCTTCAGAGGAATCTAGCACCGAGGATCACCTCACTCAACAGCAGGATGAGACTGAAGAAATTTCAACTCCAGAGCAATCTAGCACCGAGGATCACCTCGCTCAACAGCAGGATGAGACTGAAGAAATTTCATCTTCAGAGCAATCTAGCACCGAGGATCACCTCACTCAACAGCAGGATGAGACTGAAGAAATTTCATCTTCAGAGCAATCTAGCACCGAGGATCTAGATCAACCTTATACCGAGAAGAACTCCGCCTTAAATCAACCTTGTACCGAGGAAAATCCCGCTCTAAATCAACCATGTACCGAGGAAAATCCCGCTCTAAATCAACCATGTATCGAGGAAAATCCCGCTCTAAATCAACCATTTACCGAGGAAAATCCCGCTCTAAATCAACCATGTTACGAGAAAAATCCCGCTCTAAATCAACCATGTACCGAGGAAAATCCCGCTCTAAATCAACCATGTATCGAGAAAAATCCCGCTCTAAATCAACCATGTACCGAGGAAAATCCCGCTCTAAATCAACCATGTACCGAGGAAAATCCTGCTCTAAATCAACCATGTACCGAGGAAAATCCTGCTCTAAATCAACCTTGTACCGAGGAAAATCCCGCTCTAAATCAACCATGTACCGAGGAAAATCCCGCTCTAAATCAACCATGTACCGAGGAAAATCCCGTTCTAAATCAACCATGTACCGAGGAAAATCCCGCTCTAAATCAACCATGTACCGAGGAAAATCGCGCTCTAAATCAACCATGTACCGAGGAAAATCCCGCTCTAAATCAACCATGTACCGAGGAAAATCGCGCCCTAAATCAACCATGTACCGAGGAAAATCCCGCTCTAAATCAACCATGTACCGAGGAAAATCCGGTTCTAAATCAACCATGTACTGAGGAACATCCCGCTCTAAATCAACCATGTACCGAGGAAAATCCCGCTCTAAATCAACCTTGTACTGAGGAAAATCCCGCTCTAAATCAACCATGTACCGAGGAAAATCGCGCTCTAAATCAACCATGTACCGAGGAAAATCCCGCTCTAAATCAACCATGTACCGAGGAAAATCCCGCTCTAAATCAACCATGTACCGAGGAAAATCCGGTTCTAAATCAACCTTGTACTGAGGAAAATCCCGCTCAAAATTAACCATGTACCGAGGAAAATCCCGCTCTAAATCAACCATGTACCGAGGAAAATCCGTTTTAGATCAACCATGTACCAAGGAAAATCCGCTTTAGATCAACCTTGCACCGAGGAAAATCTCGCTCAAAGAAACCAGAGAGAAAAACAAGTCATGCAACCTTAACTTCATTCAAAATAGCGTATGAATATTACGTCCTTTATATATACACGAGGTCTGTAATATAACTTTATTTATAAATAGAACATTGACAAAAACGAAGTAATTAGCTATTTCCTTTATTCTTATTTTTAACAATCTTTCCCTTGTAAATTTACTTTTTCAAAGCTTAAATAAAAAGTGTTTTAGGCCGAAATTTCTAAATTGGAGAAAACTATATGTATAAAGCCCGCCCTAGACTGGCGAGGTTAATTATCCTGAAACCATGGTCTCCGGGTGAACGCTTATAGATTTGCCAAAGCTGGTGTTAATGGCTTTGTCCCCGATCCTAGTCCGCTAGATTGCAGAGAATCTCAATAGAAGGTGCTTAGTTTTAGTGTCTACCTTATATATATATATAACAAAAATCAATAGAAAAATAAATAAATAAATAAATAAAATAAAAAGACCACCAGATGGCGCTCTGCCTTCTGAAAAGCACATATGCTCCTGGTCAGGATATGCCTACTTTGTTTTTAATATCAACACCTGATTTTTTTCTATTTTTTCACGTGTTAAGCGTATTCACGCAAGTTTGACCTTAAATACCCATTTCTTGGTTTCTCAAGAAACCACTGGACCAAAAATATTTTTGGTCGCAATGTTACAGCCTACTCCACGCTGACGAGCGCGAAACGCGTTCGAAGATGACTGTTGCAGATCCACTGTCTTTTTTTGTATGTATGTGTTTTGTATTCATTTTATTTGAAGATATATAGAGGGAGGCCTTCAAATGTAAGAAAGCCGTGTAAGAAGACGCCCTCCTCCCCCCCGCGGCGGCGGCGATGTCACCGCCCATGATGCAACTTCCGCCCTCTCGCCCCCCCCACCTTCTCTTTGTTCTTAACTTGTTGTTGTGGTCGGCGCGTGCTCGCGTCTTGAACTCCCAAAACTCTATCTCTCTCTTTTGAAGTAATACTTTTCCTGTAATTTTTATATCAATTATAAATAAATTTCCCTTCTTCACAGCAATCATTGAGTTGCTATAGTTTTAATTGTTTTATGTTGGTTACACCGTCCAGTGATACGAATTTCATTGTTCAAAGCTCGACATTTTTTGGCGTCCGCGACAGGACGGTACAACAGCATATTTTGTAACTCAAAATGAATCGTCTCAAGAAAGGAAGAAGGCCTGTTCGTGGCCAAATCACAAAGCTCATCAACAGTGTTGAAACAGCCCTGAAGAAGCCAGTAGAAGAACTGGACAAGACAGACTTGAGGGTCTCAGCACTACAGCTTGAAGATTTATGTCGAGATCTTCATGAATGGGATGAGAAAGTAACCGAGGCCATGTTGGATGAAGAAGTGACTGAAGATGAACAGGACAAAGAATATGATGAACGTCTGAAGTACGACAGACTAATCAAAAGGATGAGAGAAGAGTTAGAGAAAGTACTGAATCCGAAGAAAGGTGTGTCGCCCCAGCCTGATGAAACATCTTCGGAAACGAGCAACAGTACAACCCGGAGAAGAGTTCTGCTTCCCAAGAGAAAACTCCCAGAGTTTGGAGGTGATGTACGTGAATGGATAACCTTCTGGTCAAGGTTTGAAGACATCCACAACGACGAGGATCTCTCAGACTCAGATAAGTACCAATATCTTGTAGACTGCATGTTGGAAAATTCTGAAGCTCAGCAACTAGTTCTAAGTTATCCTGTCTCAGGAAAGAATTACGCATCAGTTATCAAAGATCTTAAAGAAAGATTTGGGCGAGATAACATGCTAATAAAGGTCTATGTTCGAGATCTATTGTGGTTGGTCATCCGAAGTGCACAAGAGAGAAAGGTCAACTTTAAAGATCTTGTGACAAAGTTGAACTCTCAAATTAGGCATTTAAGTATGCTTGGTGTAACTACGGACAAGTGTGCCGATATATTGTATCCGGTAGTTGAATCATGTCTACCGGAGGATGTCCTCATCTCATGGCAGCGCAGCAGTGAACCAGAAGACCTAGAAAGCTTGATGAAATTTCTTCGTCGTGAGGTCAATCAGACTAAGGATAGAGAAATGGCCTACAATAAGCATTCAGATTCCTTAGCTCAGCCTACACCAGGGAAGATAGAGACGAAGAAAAGAAGTTTCAATTCAAGGCGTGAAATTGCTACAACCTCTGGATTTATGCATTCCGACATCTCACCAACACTGCGTGAGAAATTTAAATGCATTTTCTGTGACAATGGTCATCCAAGTCAAGACTGTCGAAAAGGAATGAAAATGGGCATGGACCAGAAAAATGAGAAAATCAAGAGCTACAAGAGATGTTTTAAATGTCTGCTTCCAGGCCACAGAAGCAGGCAATGTAAAAAGAAAGTGCGCTGTGATTTCTGCAAAAGGGATGGGCATTATGCCATCATGTGTAGAGGTGTACATCATGCTGAAACTGAAATAAAGAGTCCACAACGACCACAGAATTCAACGCCAACTCCAGGTTCGAGTGATGTAGCTACGGTGAACGAGATGTCCAACTGTGTAAGCACCAAAGCATGCCTTGAGACATTATTAGTGAAAGTTTGGGGTCCTAAAGGTAGCAAAGTGGTACGGGCAGTAATTGATAGTGGATCATCCCAATCGTACATTTTGGAACACATTGTAAAGGATTTGGGTGTTCCTATCATGGGAGAAGAAGAGCTTGATCATGAAATATTTGGTGGGATCAGGTATACTGATCGACATCGGATCTACTGCCTGACTCTATCGAGTATTGAGAACGATAGATGCATTTCATGTCCGGCATCAGCCACTAATCAAATAGCCAGATGTATAAGAAAGCCTACATTTGGTTCATGGGCCCGCGAACTTGCGTCAAAGAAGATACAGCTCTCAGCATTTAAAGCCGAAAGTGATGAGGTAGAGCTTCTCCTCGGTGCAGACATTAACCCAAAAATAGCTACAGCCAATATGATAAGATTATCGGATGATCTTATTGCTCGAGAAACATTGCTAGGTTGGGTAGTTCAAGGCAAAACGGAAGGAAAATTCCCAGATAAAAATCCTAACCAGGTTCATAACAGTATGCTGATCACATCTTTAATGACACAAGAAATAAAGGTTTCCGATTTATGGTCTCTAGAAAATATTGGAGTCATGGATGACGGGCAAGCAGAGTCAAAGAAAGAGACAGATCAGGCTATTATGGATAAGTTTCGGACTGAAACAAAGCGATTGGAATCGGGTAGATACGAGGTGCACCTTCCATGGATAGAACCAGCCCAGAAGCTAAAAGAAAATAAAAGCCATGCCGAGAAAAGACTCCGGAAGATGACAGAGGATCTAAAGAAAAGAGGCTTTTATCACCATTACAACAAGATATTTGAAGAATGGGAGGAAAATGGGATCATTGAAAGAATCCAGTCAGATCAAGATGATACATTAGAATACTTTCTACCACACCGAGCAGTAGTGAAATCTGGAAGCAGCACGACACCAGTACGACCGGTTTTTGATGCTTCCTGTAAGACAAAGGGTGGATGGTCTCTGAATGATTGTTTGGCGAAGGGACCCAACTTATTGGAGCTCATTCCGGATATCATGCTGAGATTTCGACTTAATAAAATCGGCGTAATAGCAGATATAGAAAAGGCCTTCCTCCAAATATCAGTGGCAAAAGAAGACAGACAATTTTTGAGATTTCTATGGTGGGAGGACGGCAAGCAAGAGAATCTTCGGATTTATCAACACAAGAGAGTGGTGTTCGGAGTTACATCGAGTCCTTTCCTTCTAGCTGCTACATTGAAGTTACATTTGGAGCAATATGAAAGAGAAGTAATCCCATTGCTAAAATGTATGTACATGGACAACTGCGTCAATAGTGTTACTTCGTTAGAAGAAGCGCAAGTATTTCAACAGCAGTCTATTGACCTGCTCAGCCCAGCAGGATTCAATCTAAGAGAGTGGCAGATGGGAGGCCCCGGCATAGTTAACGGTGAGAATATTTCTGTGCTAGGTATGAAATGGGACACAGCTGATGACACTTTGACAATTTCGGATAAGCTAATGATGACTCCAACCTACAAGTCATTGGATCAAGAGAATGATGCCGAAATAGAAAATCAGACTCATAAATTGACCAAGAGAATTATGCTATCGGAGGCCCATGCGGTGTTTGACCCTCTCGGATTGTTTTCTCCATTCACCATAGTGCCGAAGATCATCCTACAACAATGTTGGAAGTCTGAGTTGAAATGGGATCAGCCGGTCCCAGAGGACATTGTGAAGAAGTTTGTGGAATGGCAGAGTCAAATTCCCGAATTGTTGTCTGTCAGGATTCCAAGGTGGGTGATGAGAGATGGGTTTGAACAGGCATCACTGCATGTGTTTTGTGATGCGAGTCAAGATGCCTATGCAACCTGCATTTACTTAAGAACAGTGAAAAATAAAGAAGTAAATGTACAACTCGTCGCATCAAAGGCAAGAGTAGCACCCAAAAAGAAACTTACTATTCCGAGATTAGAATTAATGTCATGCCTCATCGGATCCAGATTGACTAAGCAAGTCATGAAGATTATATCGGAATCGATTGCAATTTCAGAGAATAATATTTGGTTTTGGACAGACTCCTCAACTGCACTTCGTTGGATTCAAAATGAGAAACCGTGGGCAACATTTGTCAGAAACAGAGTCAACGAAATCTGTTCTATTTCGAAGAAAGAAAATTGGCATCATGTGTCAGGGGCAAACAATCCAGCTGACCTTCCATCACGTGGGAGCAGTGTAAAGAAATTGATAGAGCATAAATGGTGGGAGGGACCCTCTTTTCTCTGGGGAGAAGAAGCAAGCTGGAATCAATTTGATCCGATTTTTGATGAAGAAGAAATCAATAAGGAATTGAAGAAGACGGTAAACATCGCTGTCAACAGCACAAAAGATAATTTCATGGACAAACTTGAGAGGTATGGAGATTATCATCGTATAGTACGGATTGTCGCTTATTTACTGCGTTTTAAAAGGAAGACCGTCTCAGATCAATCGCGACCCGGACAACATGATAAGATGTCAAAAGAAATCTCTGTAGAAGAATTTGAAGAAGCAGAAAAGGTAGTATTACGGCATATCCAACTAACAAGATCAGGAAGAGTTGTCAAGCCGCCTGACAGATATTGATCATAGTGAATCCAGAAGAATAATTACTCCATAATTATTGGTGGGAGTATGTTGCAGATCCACTGTCTTTTTTTGTATGTATGTGTTTTGTATTCATTTTATTTGAAGATATATAGAGGGAGGCCTTCAAATGTAAGAAAGCCGTGTAAGAAGACGCCCTCCTCCCCCCCGCGGCGGCGGCGATGTCACCGCCCATGATGCAACTTCCGCCCTCTCGCCCCCCCCACCTTCTCTTTGTTCTTAACTTGTTGTTGTGGTCGGCGCGTGCTCGCGTCTTGAACTCCCAAAACTCTATCTCTCTCTTTTGAAGTAATACTTTTCCTGTAATTTTTATATCAATTATAAATAAATTTCCCTTCTTCACAGCAATCATTGAGTTGCTATAGTTTTAATTGTTTTATGTTGGTTACACCGTCCAGTGATACGAATTTCATTGTTCAAAGCTCGACAATGACTTTTATTGATAGGCTAAATCAAGGTTTAGTTGATTTCTGTTCCACCAGATGGCGCTCGGCCTTCTGAAAAGCACGTGTGCTTCTGGTCAGGATATGCCTACTTTGTTTTTAATATATATATGTGATATCGTGGGACCTCTGGGACCAGTGTTACCTGATGCTGGACGAACCTCGATGTCAACTCTACCGTGCAGTCGTGGTGGAAGGCGACACAGCTGGGCCAAAGGTGAAATAAGCAAACAGAGATTCCACTAAGAAGCGTCTGAACGTCAAGAAGGAATGGGACGAGGAGATTTCAAGTAGGAAAGGGTTTACCTCTATCGGAGCGTCCGGCGGACTGAGGCTGAAACAAAGGTTGGCCAAAGACTGACTAACTGAGGCTCGGGGCCTCCTTTTATAGCTGAGCTGGGTCCATGCATGTCACTGCCCTTTTCTGACGTAAACAGGGGGGGGAAAGTTATATTATCCAGGAGGGCCACGACCTCGTAAAAGTTGGACTGGGTTTGCTAGGCCTGCTTTCCTATCTTCACCTAAGCCTGATTAGTTTTACCTTAATTTTCTCCTGTTATTCTCCATTCCTTCTATCTGTACAGTTGCTATACTTTATTAGATTCTTACGCGGTACAGATTGATGTTAGTTGAGGCTTTCTATTTGCAGTAAATAACAAGTTATATACAGTCACGTGGTGGAACATGTGGTAGTAGATATCTGGACTATTTACAACAATTCCATGGTCTTAAATCATCACATATATATATATATATGGTAATTTAAACCAACAACCCCATATTGTATATAACTTATAACAATATTTTCATGTTGTATAATTGAAACACATCTGTAAATGATTATATGCATTATTGACATGTGTCATTACATCATCATATGTAATGTACTTTGTACAAACTGAGGATAAATAAATAAAACTGTAATAGATTAAGAGTTGAGCTAAAGCAAAAGGTCAAAAACGTCTAAAATCGAAATAGATTTAGAATTCCCAAAACAACATCTAAAGATAGATAGGAAACTGTCAGGACGGCGCCAGTGTACAATTTTGCCAGACGATC
>CP092867.1:44480410-44503187 GCA_030710605.1 Cordylochernes scorpioides
TCTATGCGCCATCATCGACACCCAGGTGATCCAGCCTCGCCGTCATCGTGGCGCCGGGAGTTACCGTCCACTGGTACCGCGTCCATGGACAGCAAGATCACAATCACCAGTATCAACATCTGGGGTCTCGAGACCTGCGTCATCAACTGCCACCTGTTCAACACTCCTGAATAACAGCATCTTTAACTGCAGATCATCGCAGAGGAAACCATCAGGGAAGAGGCATGGGTCCTCGGCGAGTTCAACATCACCGAGGAGTCGTCGAGAGACATCGGGTCTGGAGCCGTCAAACCTTCGCGGAACTCCTGAACCGGACCTTCGTCATCAACACCGCCACCATCTTCGATGCCGCGTACCTGCCTACGAAGATTTCTATTTACGGCAGCCGAGTAGACGCCGCCTGTCTGGATAGAGTCCTAATACCATCAAGGCTCTCCGGACACGTCACTCGTTACTGGACCCTCAAGTACCGCTGTTTAGACCACCGTGCCATTCTTCTCCGCGCTTCTTCGATCAGCGGTTTGAAAAAGTCACAACCCCTTTTAACTAAATATTTCATTTCAGCCTCCATATTTGCAGGTATAACTGTGTTTTTAGAGCATTACCTTTTGTTTTTGGATTTTAACATCTTTGATTTTTGAATTTGGCTCACCCTGACTTTCGCAATTCGTCGGATTGGTTTCAGAGTCATAGCCTTAGACTCATGTTTAATCTCCTGTTTTTACCTTGTCCTTCCATTTCGTCCTTGCCATTTCAAACATGTTCCTACAAGTTTTGAGACGGCACAGCTTCAGCTCATATATGAGGATTCTTGGAATGAGTTTTTCTGGTGTTTTTTTTTTTCAGATGAAAATATTCTCTCATTATGTATATAAAAATCAAATAATTGTTTTTGAGGTCTTGTCTCTTCTTCCGGTTCTCGTAAAGTGGATCGAGGGTTTTCTTTGATTGATTTGCTGATTTGTATCACATTTCATCAGTTTTTTTTTTTTTTTGGCAGGATAGAAGGCCTCCTTTAACATTATCATCTTCAAATGATATTCTTCCATTTATAAAAATAAATATGACTAAGTGAAGAATGCCCTATTAATCACATATACAGTTTAGTTAGCTGATTTTTTATGAATTCTATGCAGGTCATTTGTTTCAATTTCTGATCCATTCGCTGAAGTACTAGTGGTAGTCTTTCCAAAAAACGACTTATTGACGCACATGTAGCATCAACATATATAGTCACGACCGTCATGGGTTCTGTCACGGATGCGCGCGCATTATCATCATGATCATGGTCATTATCTAATGATAATAATAATAATTATTATAATTATTACGGCAGCCAACGGGCGCGCGCCGCCGGCATTACGTCATAGATTATAAACACAAGGTAATACGGCCAAATAAAAAAATAGTGTGTGATAAGGCACAATTTGGATTATCTACTTATATAATTGCCTTATTCTCTCTGTGTAAAGTTCACGGATAGATTTTGGTCAGAATGGATAAAATAAAAAAAGTGTCAAGGGATGGGAATCGAACCCACGACCTTCCGCTTACCGGGCAGATGCCATGACCACTAGGCTACCCTGGACATATTTTTCCGTTCACATTTTTATTTTTATATTTCAAGACACACACAGTTTGGGGCGGGACGTTTCACAAGAGAGACATCCACGGCGCCAATTTATAATTGTAACGAATAGTATTTTAATTAAAACATTTTTTAAATATATACGCACTCGGGTAAAACCCGGGCGTTGCCCGGGCCATTCGTCTAGTCTCTATATAGTTGTCATTGTGCGGCCAATACTTTCTTCTATTACGATGAACTAGCGCGCCATCTGTTATGAAAATTAAAAACTATTTTAGACGCTTAAGATTTTTTTTGAAATTAAACAATTTCTACTGCCCTTACTGTAATGTAAAAAATAATTTTCATAACAGATGGCGCGCTAGTGCATCGTAATATAAATATTCTAATAAAAGACTCAATTTGATATTTGCGGAAGAGCGATTGCTCGATGCATATTATATATTTAAATTGTATGTAATTCTACTGTCCTCAAAGCTTATGTCCATAGTTCATCTAAAATACCCATTCCAAGAGACTAGCAACAGTATCACTATAAAAGGAAGATCGAAAAATACAATATAACAGCGGTATGGTAGATTAAACTGGCGAAAACCGCTGGGAGGGTTCACCACTGATGAGCCAGGCCCTCCCGTTAATTTTTCCATTGCAGTAAGGGCAGTAGAAATTGTTTAATTTCAAAAAGAATATTACGCGTCTATAATAGTTTCCAATTTTCACTTTCTTCTATAAATACAGTCCGAAGAAATCCGTAAAAATAACCCTAACTTATTTTATGGCTTCAGTCAAGGAACTTGTGTTGAACATACCATATATAAATAAGTACCTGAGTATGCTATGTTTGTTCCCGGGTTATCTTCTAAACTGCTCAACCAATTTTACTGAGAATTCTATTATCTATGTAAAAAAATACAGAAGGTTAAAAAGGCAAATTCAATATTTTAATTTGGAAATAATTTGATGTGAAATGAGCTCGAAATTCCAAAGTCAGAAAATTATAAAAACCATATAGTTGACCAATCCTGATGAAACCCTTCTAATCCATAACAACATTTAAAAAATTGAGTGTCACTTTTGACAACAAGCGGAACTCAGTTAGGCCCCTAGATTACATTCTCAAGAGGTGAAAATGAGTGTTCTCTTGACTATCCAGCATAATCCAAGGGTAGTTTGGACTCACCTATACCACAGACCGAAAAACCCAGGCCATGGTGATCATCCTAGTCATCCTCTATGGCTCGGGTGTTTGAGGCAAACGGACGTTTGACAGCAATGACGCTCGTATGTTACGTAGCCTTCACTATAAATTGTCCAAAAACTTTATTAGAGGTCCCTGCACTCCCACTATTCCAGCAATATCCTTCACATACTTTTCTTCACTGGATATATCAATCAAAGCAAACATTGACTACTTGGAAGCCTTAAAAGAGGTCCCTTTCGAAAACGTCCCAGACCATCTTCGGTACCCTGCCCACCTCGTAGAAGGCTCCTCCAATACTCCAGGTCTCCACCAGAACAAACGACCATCAATTATACTGATGGCTCACGGTCATGCAATGGCGTTTAAGCAGCAGTGCTGCTATCACCTCCCTATGCACCTCAAGCTCCCAGATAACTGTACCTCATACCAGGCGGAACTACTGGCCATCTTGTATGCTACGAGGGAAATACAGATCATGCCAAGTCATCGCGATTGTATCTGATTGCATAGAAGCCCTACACGCCATCTGCCATCCTGATGTTCCAAGAACTCCACTTATTGCGGAGATAGTTAGGAACTTCACTACTCTGGAGGGTGTCCAGACAGCTGGGTACAGAGCCGGCTTCGAGAAAAACGAGCAAGAAAATCAAATAGTAAAACAGCAGCGCACTCCAATTCACCTCTGCACTTTGCTACCCTCCCCAGAAAGCTCGCCCATTTTCGCAGTAAAGAGTTTCCATACAGCTATGGACAAACCTATATACAACAGATCACTTCACAAGATACCTCATAAGAGTGGCAGCATTTCCCAGACTTCTAATTTCCATGCTTCCAAAAATCTTACTTTGCAACACCATAACATCAAAAATATTGACAGGTATTACTTTGTACAAGCGGATGAAATAACGAAATACCTTACCCCTCGGTTTCATGATAATAACTTTTTTTAAATTTCAACTCTAGACTATATGTCAAGTATAGAGTTGGTTTGAGGTAGAGAAATGAGCTATATATATACACTCATTGACAAAACTTAAGGAAATTGTACCTTTTAGCATGTATATCGGGAATCAGACAATAACTCTGAGAGATATTTGATACACAGTGATATTTATTTAAGAAATACGAGATAACCAAGTGTGAACAAAATTGCCTTTGTCTTCTTTAAAAAAATAGACGATTGGCGATATCAGACTTTCCACTTCCATAAGTTTTGTCTATGAGTGTATATATAAATATTGATTTATTCTCAAAATATATATTCTGTGAATATATAAAAATATAATTTAAAAAACAGAATATTTACTCTGTGTTAATTTATCATCATATATAATAAAGTGTGTTACCAAATTATAATCACGTTAATAAAAAAACAAGCTGACTACAGAAGTAGAAAGGTAAGTAAAGTTTTGACCTTTTTTTGCAATATACCACCGAGTATGTCTATTACATTACATATCAAAAATAAGTGACTTGATTCAACCTCAGATGGATGAGACCACCTCCAAAAGAGGCCAGGATTATTTGAAATTTTGTCAAATGCAGGAAATAATTTGTTAGCAAAAATAGAATGACTTACCGCATTTTTTTTTTTTAATTAAATTTATTGCCTACTCTTTCAAATTTTGCTCCCTTTCTCAACCTGTAGTGCGTTTTATGTCATGTCATTTTACTTATGATAACTCATTTATTTAATTTTTGTCAGACCATAAGTAGCTTTTTTTTTTGACTGGCCTTCAATAGGAGATTCTACTGTTTCACTTTTTTCAATGAAAACTAAAGCGCGAATGTTTTTTTTTTTTTATAGAGCAATTTTCTAGTACCCTTACTGTGATGATAAAAAAGGCTGGCTTATCAGTTGTGAACCCTCTCAACGATAATTCGCCAGTTTTATCTTCCAAATATTATTTACACATCTAAATACAGATTGCGGGCTATCGATTGTGTCTTAATGGTTCTAGAGATCGTTTTCTTCATCATCGAATGATGATAGAAATTTGCATAATTTGTTCTAATGATTTATTTTCAGCTATATTTCCCCCTGTCACCATTTACACTATTGACAATACTGATTGCATTCAAATTCCGTGTGTTATAAAGTGAAGCTATACAGTGATGGATAAAGCATCTGACATATTTTGCCTTTAAGAAGAAATATTATATATGCATATGTATATATATATATGCATATATATTTTGAATTATAACTCTTACCTTTACATGAGACTTTACCCAACAATACATTGCTGGGTCTGCATTATACATCAATGAATTTAACAAGATACATGCGTGTTAAATTCATGTTCAAAGAAATATCCTATCTGAACGAATTGGTGAGCTCTGTAAAGTAATAGGGATACACCCATCTCACTGAAACTGTGGTTAAGAAAGATGCTTTACTCCAGCATTTGATGATCATTCTTAAATGTTTATAACAATTTTTATATATAGAGTTATATATTAATTTTAACAATAGATGGAAATGGAGATTATAATGCTGTTTGAAAACCACCCAATTGCGTAATTTGTGCTAATGTTGAAAATGATTCAGCACAACACATTTGTTAAAATATATATTATTAATGTAATACTACTTTAATTGAATGTTGTATATGTATGTTCTCTGATATATTTAAATTGATATTTCAATGAATGTGTCACATTTTACAACTCTATTTGTCAAACCATTTGATATGGTGAAGACAATCACAGTGGGGTGTGTGTGTATCCATCCTTGAGATGATAGGACAGAATATTTGATGACACACATAGAAGTAAGATCTGATAAAAGGCTATATTTGACTCTTTAAATTTCAGTCTTTATCTATCCTATGATAACTCTGATTGGTAGAGGAGTACAACTACATGTCTAATTCCTGGAGATGGACCCATATAAAGAAGACCTTCTTCTATATAAAGAAGATTCATTAACTGTATTCTCAACGTACAGAATCTAGGTCTTCCTACTATTTCTGACAAAGTCCATGCATGGGTTGCCAGAACCTTTTGCTGTGAATTCTATAAACCAAGCTTTTCAATTCAATCTTTCAGCTCCCTTCAGTAGAGCGTTGCCAATTTCTTTGAAGCCACAAACTATATCACACACAAAAACCTTTATTAAGACACACAGGTCTTACAGAGGATTCTCCTTGGGGTTACATCTACAGTCCTCCGCTCTGCCAACTGAGCTATCGAGGGTTCACAAACTATATCATCTAGCCATATTTCTCTGTCGCAAGGTCACCTCAACCATGTCTTTTCGGCGTTTACCCGCAATTGTATAAGTATCGTGAGAAAATAAACATATTTGTTGTGTGTGAAACTACATGTCAACATAATCAGTTCGACCTTGGTTCTTACAAGTTGTCAGAATCGTCAACATCAATCGTCATACTGTTCTATAGAGTTCGGTTATAAAATCACTTTATTAGGTACCGCTCAGCAAGAGCAACCTAGTTTATGATAATTGAAACAATGAATAATATGTGAAGGTTATTCATATATTAAACAAAATGTTAACGCGGGATTAGATTCCGGTTCATGGCTGTTGGAAATCGAGGGTGTTACCCACTCGTCCATCGACGATTTTCTTTGATCTGTAGAGATATTATTTGATAATATATTTCAAAAGAAACACATTGTCAAAATTGTTGCAAATAGTATCGATAGATGGTAATTAAATGTATTAATTAAGTCTTCTGTCATCTTCGTACAGAGGCCATCGATGTACCATCTACATGTCCTTCAGAATATAATAGAGTTTTTATTTAATGAAATCATTAAAGCATCCAGGGCTAAAGTTTTCACAATTCAATTTCTCTAGCATTTGGGCTAAGATGCTCTTTAACAGGAGCAACTAGGAGTATAAATTCTAGTTGCTTCTGTTGAAGGGCATATTATCCTGAATGCTAGAGAAATAAAATTGTATACAGAAGCTTAGCCTTGGATGCTTTAATGATTTTTTTATTAAATTAAGGGTCAGGGTGAGTTTCGTTTAATAAATAAAAACTATTTCTACAAACCTCTTTATACTACAATGAGAAAATTTGGAAATGGAAGGTCATATCTTATCAGTGGTAAATCAAAATAACATGAAAACTTTCTCCGTTGATTGTAAATACTAGAAATAAAACGTAAGGAGAAAAGATTTTTTATTAATCAATTAAACGTGCGATAAGCTTTCGGGCAGTCACGCCCTTCGACAGGTGTGACTGCCCGAAAGCTTGTCGCACGTTTAATTGATTAATAAAAAATCTTTTCTCCTTACGTTTTATTTCTAGTATCTTATCAGTGGTAAATTACCCATTTTGATCATTGCAATATGACTTCTATAAAAATATTTTTTATTAGATAATTTAAAAAAGATTTTTTTTATTCAATTTTTAGCGATAGAGGGAACTAAGATGACCCGGGGATATTTGACATGCATGCATTACTGGGAGGAAAACGGGACAACTTCAAACTTCTATGTTTATATATTTTTTGTTTTTTAAGATATATTACTAGCATTGAGAGATGTAATTTGTTGTATATAATCATAATATTAACATGAATCATGAAAATTTCTCTTATAGAATTGTAAATAGTTATAAAACGAAGAGAAAAATGTTTTTTAATATGCATGGGCTACAAGCTTTCGGGCTTCAAGCCCTTCGACGGGTACAACATATTGGGAGATTGGGATATTGATGATTGCTGTTACTATTATTGTTATTCCTGTTTATACCTTGTTATCTCTACTCGGAGAATCTGTATAAGACCAAAAGGTCTTTAAAAAAGCTTTTTGTTGTTGTTTCATATAATCATAATTATTTTTTGGGCAAATATCTTATTTATTCTCTCCCTATCTCAGCTAAAGTAAAAGTAAAATCTGTCTTAAAATGGAAACTTGCTTTATGTAGCAAAGTCCACGCGGTAAACAGCGACACACGGGTGGCCGTCTAATACAGGTTTTTCTAAAAATTGATACAAAATTTCCTCAAGTTTTTTTTCTCAGAATTTTCTCTACAGCCGTTTACAAACTGATAACCCGCAGTACAAATGGCCTTACAATGCTGTCAGCGCTCAATAGTGTCGATAAGAGAAAGATTCTAACAAAATAAATATTTGACACAGATACCTGCTCTTCAAATATTTGTTTTGATACTTTTCGTGTTTTTGTTTACGTTAGCGTGTTTACCATTCTTTAAATATTCAAATGTTTATTTGAATATATTGTTACAATGGTAACAATTTCTATTAATGTATGGTGGTGGTGGTGGTGCCATGGTTAAACCAATTCAACAAGTCGGTGGACGAGTGGATAACACCCTCGATTCCCGACAGTCATGAACCGGGATTGAATCCCACGTTAACATTTTGTTTAATATGTGAATAACCTTCACATATTATTCATTGTTTCAATTATAATGATCTAGGTTGCTCTTGTTGAGCGGTACCTATTAAAGTGATTTTGAACCAGTTCCTGAAGTCCACTCCTATTAATTCCATTAATGTACAGTAAATATTATAAATTGACTATGGTTAAATATTTACATATCAACACACTTGGTCCTTTTCAACTAGCTACACGCATAGTTTGCACCTACATTGCACTTGTACATGTTCTTTTGATGTTTTCCAGAATTAAGTTTCAAATGCTGAACCTGTACAGTAGCATAAAACAAGGAATTCACGTTGTTTTATCTGTGCGACAGATTTATTTAGATTTTTATTCGTGTGATACTATTAAGAATTCCAGTTCCCAAAACCACCTCTGAATCAGTTAGCTCTGGTATAAATACAGCAGGATTTCACTTTCAAGACATGTCCAGAACTATTTTGATTTGTGGAAAGCGATTTAATATTGCCCATGGTAAAACGATTGATGGTGGATGATATTCATTGCTATTGGAATTATTGGTGGAGGCTAGTCTTCGTCAACATTCAGTCCCGTGTTGATGAATCTAGAAGCAACAATGTCTGGTTTTAATTAGAAATCGTATATGCCTTCCGAACCTTATTCCAAACAGCTGTACTCCTACATATAGTACACTTAAACCTCCATGAGAGGACACCTCTCTACAAATGACTTTTTCATTTGCAAAATTACCATTTTTTACAATTTAGCAACTCTCCGGTAAGAGGACAACTCTCCCTAAAGGACACTTTGGCGCTTCAATTAGGTATCCTTTACAGGGAGGTTCTACTGTATAGATATACTATAGTATTTTAATAATTATATTCATTCATTGCAATTTTTTCACCCTACCAAACAATCAATAACTTCTTTAATATCATTAGTTTTATATAGAACTAGCCGAATGACCCTGGCAACGCCCGGGTTTTACCCGATTAAATGCTTATTTAAATACTATTCGTTACAATTATAAATTGGCGCCGTGGATGTCACTCTTTTGAAACGTCCCGCTTCCAAACTTTGTGTGTCTTTAAAATATAAAAATAAAAATGTAAATTTTCACAACGATATTCGAAAATGTTATTATTTTTTATATGAATATATTTTAAATTTTATATATACATAAAATAATGATAACAAGTGATTTCTTGCCCTACACCATCATTACGTCACTCAAGGTCGTCACTCTTGTGAAACGTCCCGCTCCACCAATCGCCCCACGTGGTCCATCCTTCCTCAACTTTACTTCTCGAAGTTACCGCAGTGAGGCGCTGGTTGCGAGTGAAATGGGAAAATTTGCTATTAATTTTTTAATAACTTTAAGGATATTCGAGATAGAAGCCTGAAAAATTTGCCTATAAGTTTTTCCAGATTCGACTCTATATACTGTTAAAATTTTTCAGCCCGATTAGTTACGTATTGTAGACGTGTATAGCCGACAAACATACATACACTGACTTTTATATATATAGGGATAGGATTTTGGGGAATTTTTTTTATCAGTAGCTCTCAGTCAAGGTCACTTAATAGTTATTAACAAGGATGTCCATGAATAGAGGATGACCCCACAAAGGCATCATGGGAAAAAAAAAGAAAATTTTGAAATTCAATTTCACTTCTGAATTACGTGTCCTCAAAATTTTAATCTTATCCTATTGATAACTATGATAAGTCCATTCCCGACGTTTAATACAGATCATTAACCAGAATCCCTCCTTGCAACGAGCGGGTTTAAAACGACCCCGCCAGTTTGTCTAACCCTTAAATTGTTTACACCTTGAGAGAGAGCTAAATAAAATAGAGTACTAATTTCAAAAAGTATTATACCCCTAAAAATGCGTCGACGAAATAAGACCGAACTATCCCCCCTCACGCCGCCATTTTTTTTTTTTCATTACAAAATAAAAAGATCGATCGTCAAATACAAAATAATTCAGAATTTTATTGTTTTTTATGAGGCACAAAGCGCCGGTTTTTTTTTTTTTTAATTCGTTGCTTTGATGTCTTGTATATTTCACCCCTGGCTTGCAATTGCGCACGAAGTCTCAGGCATTTCAACACTCTACTATATATTGTTTGATTGAAATATAAGCCAGCCCCCCATTTGTTGATCTCTTTATCTTCAAAATAAGGATATACGGTTAGCACAAATAAATTATTGTTGTTTTAAAAAAATCTGTTATTGCAATGTCTGGGTAGTATAGTGGATGGCATGAAAACTTCCAAGACCGTGGCCACATGAATTTACATTGTTGTAAAGGAGAAGCAAACCTTTGTGATCTATGTGCTTCAATTTCTTATTTACAGAGACAGGTTTCAGGTCATTGAACTCTTCCAATTTACAGAAAGAGTAATCGATGTATTAGCGCGCGCCATATGGTATTAGAAATGTGAACTATTTTTTATGCGTATGAAAGAGTAATGTATCCCGCCATATGTTAAGTTTATAATCCTGTAGATTAACTCTCACCTAAGACTAAATGGGGAGAATCTGCTATACTCTTTTATAATTTTGATTAGGTCAAATATATTTGCTGTAATTTGTAAAAAGTAATTTGCTGAATTGAAAAAATGTATTTCTTAAAATATTCATTAAAGTAACTCACTCTGATGCAATCCAGACCAAGAAATCTTGCTAGAACAGATATAACATCACAGGTAAATCTTTTGACTGACTCGAAATATGCTCAAGAGCTGAATAACAATGATTATGATAGAATCTACAGTTTATGTTAGAAAACATAAAAAAAAAAATTCCCTACCAGACTTCAAATGTAAAAATTGTGACTAATGCTTAGTCATCAATTTATAGTCTTCTTTTGATCAAAATCTCTAATCGTTCTACATCTGGGTATATGTAAACATTACTGTTATAAAACTATAGTTTAGCCAGTGTCGAAAAGTAAACATTTCGATAATAATAATCAAACCTAAAAAATGTATCGATGTAATAAAATCTAAATATTCTCACGCCGCTAAAATTTACCATTATAAAATAAAGAGATAAAGCGACAGATCTCTATAATATAAAAATAATTCTTATATATAAATCTGTATTTTTTTTTCAAAAGTGCAAAAAGAATAAGACAAAACATAATATTTATTAATATACGAAAAAATAAGGAAATTCCTAGTTATCAAACCATCGATTTTACATAAAATTTCGATGGTCAATGCCTCTGAGCTAAAGAAATACACACTCTGATTGGCTGAATATGGTCACATGACAGCGAACATCCAATCAGAGAACGAATAAAATGAGGCGAATATTATGATAGGTTGATATTTTTTATCATTTGTATGCATTATCTCATGGCTGTGAACTGATGATTTTTCCATTCAAAATATATTGCATTCAAGACTAAGGTTTTTCAGTTACGATACACAAATACAATTTTATATTGGATGAAAACTATCATAATTAAGGCATTACATTTAAGTCCAATGTTTTAAACTCTTAAATTCCGTTTTTTTTTTTGTATTTAAGAATAAAAAATTTGTTTCCAGATCGCGATTCTATTTTGGTTTAAATTTACTCCTAAACGATTTAAATATAACCCAAATGAATCAATATCAAAACATATTGTCATTTCGTGAAAATTGGCGAATACTGATTGATGGGGTTGACCTTTAAATAAACGATTGAACCTGATGATTTAAAATACTGTGTTGAAAACTGAGATTCAAGATAAATTTAATTAGGTATATATATATATATATGTTGTAAAGGAGTGGAACCAACAACGTCATCCATCAACATGCAGTCATGGGCCCGGAGGTAGAAGCGCACTAGCCTGAATACAAAAGAAAACAACACGCATAGGAACATGGTTTCCTCTGTTTAGAGGTGGTTCCCGGGAAGGATGAGACTAAGGGGAAGTACTGGGACCGCTTTGGTCAATTGAGCAGCATGACGAACTATCTCTCTCCTACCCTGTGACGTCAGAGGGGGAGGACGTCCGCGTCCAATCAGCGACTGTCACGAATAATATGTTTATACATTTCTCTTATTTATATTATCCTTCCAGGCTCACCGTCCATTTCTTTCCTGAGTATCCTTTGTTGAAGTAAACGAAAAAATTGCGCTACAAATTATAAAAATAAAATACAAAACCTTTCGCAATGAGTTTCTTTTATTATGATATGTATCCTTTGTATTGGCACCATTTTGTAGCTACACGTGAGTTTGCTGTCTTTTTATATACAATATACAACATATAAAAAACGACATATATTTTTTAATTTTATATGATGCATTGATTTATATGACCTGTCTTCTTCTCGATTAAATGTTTTCCATTAAAATATTGTTCCTGCCTATTAAAAATAATTGTCTGGCTTCGCGCATGGTCTGATTTAGAGAATACCCCCCCCCCCCCCCCCCAATGAATTTTGTTTATAAAAATCAAACATGATACTGCAATATTGTCATCATCATTTTCTGACTAAAAAAATATATATATTTTGCCCAGCACTTGGTTTAAAAAATGTGCCAAAAACTCTTCCAGATTTGTCTCTATTTCCTGTTAAAATTTCAGCCAGATTATTTACATGTTGAGGACGTGCATAGCCGTGCATCCTTTTTTCTTCTTCTTATATATAAAAGTCAATGTCTGTTGTCTGCTTCGCGATAAACTCAAAACTACTTAACCAATTGGTACAAAATTTTGCATGTCACTTTTTATAAACCCGAGGAAAATTTTCGGCTGCATTTTGATTAGTATTTTTGGCTATTTATTTTTTTCGTTTGAAGACATTTTTTTAGATAAATAAGATAAAATAATATTTTTTAGAGGTAAATAAGAGGCGAAGTAACAACACCAAGCCAATTAAGCAACCAATGAGCGTTTTGCTTTTTTTTTTTCAAGTTGCTTGCGTACTTTTTTTTAAATATATTTTTATACAGTACGTGCACACAATGCAATTAAAAAAAAACTTTAAAAAATTAGCGTTACTGCTGTGTAAATAATGGCTTTCGTATATTCTATTAATTTTTGTTCTGGCCTTTGTTTTTTTTATCTCTTTTTTTTTTTAATCGTTTAAAATGCAGTCGCAGTCATTAGCAAACACATATGCTTACCTAATTTCCATGTGCTCTTTTATTTTTATAAACCTTTTTTTTTCTCATTCTTACTGGGCATCACTGTCACTCACTCAACTCAGGCAATTCAAGGGTTAATGCGCTGGGGCGGGTACCTCGGGGGTTGGATGGAAAAGCTGCCATCTATTTAAACTATATTGATTTTGAAACAACTAAATGGATTGCAAAAAAAATAATTAGATCAAATACCTAAACACTATTATAATACAATTTTTGCCATCACACAAACTTTTTGCCTTTGGTTTATGTGTTACTTCTGTATTGCTATTCTATGGCACTTCTACTATTTATTATTGATGTAATTTCAGTATGAAGGAAATTGCACTCGCGGGAATTCTCGGGCGAAGCCGGGTCATTAGTCTAGTATTCATATAAATATGAGGGATGCTTCTTACTAATCGAGATGGGATGATTTTCAGTTCAAACATCTTAATTCAGCGCGGTCAGCAGATCCTCTGTGTTCTCCAATAAATGTGTAGTGAATTACATTAATATCCAGGATATAAAAATTATGTTTATAAGAATTTAGTGAACTCAATTAAATATTCAGGGATATATATATATATATTATTTTTAGTAATAATATTTATTTATAATTTAATTATGATAATTTGACTATCTTCTGTCACGCCTGATGCCATTTATTAAATATTTGAGTTTTTGAAGCTTCTAAATATGTCATATTGACATTTTATTTATAACTAGCGGACGTACCCGTGTTTGTCTAACCTCTCGATAAAGTGAACATTTTTCCCCCGTCCCTTGAAAAATACTCGATAAGTTGAATAAAATCAATATTAATTGGTTCCCTCGGTAATTGGAAGTTAAAGGAATAGTATCTTGCCTTGGAATTGTATCATTATTCTTGTCTCAAATAAATTGCCATGTCATCCTGAATTTTGTCTTTCCTAATTTTCTAGGAATTTCTGTCATTACAAAATCATCGTATCATCATGATAATATTTAGAGCAGATTGTTGAATTATAACAGATAAATTAGAATATTTATCTTGATTATTTTTAGGCGAAAAGTTATTTCAAAAATTTTATTTGCTAGAAACCTTCCCAGTACTATACTAAATAACTTCCCAAAGTTTCATGGCGTTCCAATGAGTGGTTTGGTCAGGCATAAAAGACAGACACACATACATTCATTTTTATATATATATATAGATAATGATAGATAAAATTTTTACTTTTTATTTATATATAGTAGCATATTATATTCTTTCTAAAATACTTTTTAATTTGAATAACTTCCTTGTCCTTTTACATAAATCTGAACTAATCAGTGATAAATGCATACAGATGTAAATATGTTTGTTTGTAAATAAGTGATAGATTTTCAACATAATAGTTGCTTTTCTTAGCTTTCTTTCTGCTGTGCAAAATTCCTGCCTATTTTGACAATTTGAACTTGAAATCGCTAAATTCATTTCTTCGAAACCAATTATTAAGCTCAAAGAACAGAACCTTCTTGTTAATGTTAGTCAAACCATTGAGACTACTGCGTGCATAATCTTATGATTAATGTTTCCACTATGTTGTTAAGAAGTTTTAAGTTGTTACAACAAATTTGTTATTATATTAGAATATATGCAGAAATTCATAAAATTTCGCAACTCTTCCATCTGCGAGCTCCAGTCTAGCTAACCAATTAGCAGAAGCAAGAGTTTCTTGTCATCAGTAATCGTCCCATACAGGAGCCTCGCTTCCCATTGTGGTCACATAAATGAAATGGGAATGAGACACCAGATGGCAATGGTAAACATTGGGAAATTAAAACTGATAAAGTACTGATTATAGCATATGTTATATGGTGTCTTTTATTCTCGCACTGATTGGCTCTTCTACTCTCTAGTGTCATATAGGCGAAGCAGGTACAGTTAAGTTCCTAACATTGTTCTATGCGCTAAGCAGACTGAAATTGAAACACTGCTGATTGGTCTTTGAGATGTACACTCAATTTTTTATTTCTTCTTCTCTTTAATATAATCTTTAATAATCACAAAAGCAATGTCTCCTCTAAGTGTAGGGCCGCAGTTGGTGACATTTCTATGCCAATTATATCTTGAATTCATAAATAAGGCAACACTGCCATTCTGTCTTTGCTCAGCAGCTGTTTATTGTTTTTAATGGAGCTGCTACTACAAAAAATTCAGAGTTATTTTATTTATTAGGTTTTGAACGCAAAAAGGTGTGTGAATCCATTAAAATTCATTGTTTATTGATAGTAGTTATGGAGAGTTGTGCATAGATGTCAATAATATATGCAAGTTATTTAGGGAATTTATAAAATTAGAGAAACGTTTCTGGGCTAAAAAGCTAATAACCTCACAAACTTATCACCTGTTTTAGAGGCCACTTCGAGCTCCCTTATAAATAATAGCGATTTTAGCTAGAAATTTCAAGAGATTGCTTGAGGGGAATGCAACTTCTCTAGAGGAATTTGGTTGAGTAGTCCTAGAAATAAATTTCTATCCAAACTTCTAGATGGTTTTGAGCAAGTGTTTGTTCTCCAATATAACCATTCATCAGTGTTTTGATTTTATGTGAAAGAAGAGAGAGGGGAAGAAATATTTAAAATATAACATTATAACCTCTGACTCTTTTAAAATATAAAATATTATATTCTCTTAGAAACTATCATATGTAATGTTTACGATTTTAATTAAGCACAGCAGTAGTTATTAGTTAGTATATAGTTAGTAACTTGAGAGTGTGGGATTTAGAATTAAATTATTTTGATGTACCAGAATTTTTAATAGGGTAATAAAATTATATTTATTTTTTAAAATTCTTTATTCACACAAATTCTTTTCTATATATTTTCTTAAAATACAAAAATCATGTTCACAAGTTAAAACGCTTTAAGAAAATCAAATTTTAATTAATCTTAGTTTCAATTAAAAATTCTTTCAAAAATATTTTTGAAAAAGCATCGATTTTGGTAAAATAATATTTTAAAATAATATTGATATAATTGAATTAATAGTTTCATTAACAGTTTATTAATACCTGTTCTGAATTTCTGTGATCATAGCAGATAAAATCCAATGTAGCCTTTATTCTTATTAAAAATCCATATTTTATAAGTAAAAAAAAAAAAATTCGTTCAAAGATATACAAGTTATAGTCTTTGGAGTCTTGTATATGTGTTATCACATTAAGACCAAAACTATATGTCCATTACAATATTCATTTAAAAATAAGCCTAAAATAGTTTTATAAGGTGCTTGTCTTTGTAATACGTCCAAACTGTATATTTTTATTATAATAAGTTAGTGTTAAAAATTTTTCAGGTCACGTGATTTTAAGGCGCCATATTGCCGTTTGCCCATTCATTCATATACTTTAGGACCGGCAAGAAAAATTTTTTGAAAATTATAATAATTAAACTTAATTTTTAAAATATCACGTTTTGATAAATGTGAGTAGATATTTCATATATTTTGTTTTTAAAATACAAAAATCAATAAAATTTCACATTTTGCTGATTTTATTCAATGCACTATATAAGTGGAAATGGTAGATTGCATTTTTGATGGTTGCCTGTAGCTTCACGCAAGTTGCGGGATAGGCTTAGTATGAGCGCCATATTGGTTAATGCATATAATGTTTGGTTATTTTAAATACATATACGCCACATTTTACAACCCATTTAAACGAATATAATTGACCTATTTTTTTAAAGAGTGAAAATTTGTAAGTGCGAATTGTTTATGTCTAACCAAAAGCTGTTTATCCAAAGCTGACAATTGGCCATGTTACACGATATTATTTAAAATTAACAATTTATTTATCGCTTAGTACATATATTACAGGTGTTAGTAAAGTGAACGGTTTCAATTATCAAAAAACGATTCTACACCAATGATAATTAAATGGGTCAAATTGGAAAGGAAATTACTTCCTTGAATATCAATATATTTTAAAACATTATACTTAATATAAATATATATCAAATTGGCCCTATTTTAATATAAATAATATGAAGATTATATAATAATAATTATTAAAATATAATTTATATACATTGAGCTATAATGAATTTATGTTTATCAAAACTAGTTACTAAGGTGAATCATAATTTTTGTACAACTTTTATAGTCATATGCACACAATTATTATATCTTTTGTTTTTAAAGTGCTGAGTGTGGCATGGTGGCAAATTAAATATGGTATTTCCTAAGGTATAAACAAATATATATTCACTGTTAGGTGTGTGTGTTGTCAACATTTATATATAACAAAATCAAAATATATTATTTAAATTTATTGTATTATTATTATTATTATCTTTCTCAATTTTTCATATTGTTTATATATTTTAAAGTTTTAGAATATAGACTTGTTATGATTTTTTTTCTAAAAACATATTATATATTGTAAACTATTAATAATATATATTTAAAACATTAAAAAGAAGAAATTGTCAATTAAAATCACTTAATAATCACACATCCATATAGTTTTAACCAGTTTTAAATTTTTCTTTTGATAATATAAAATGACAATATATAAGAACATTTTTAAGACAGCATTAATAATTTTTAATTAGATTAATGTATTCTTTATAATATATTTTTAAAGAGAAATAATATTGCACAAATAATTTTTTGAAAATCTGATTAAAATTATATTTTAAATTATTAACACCTTAATATTCTTCATAGTTGTTTTCAAATAAATATCTCTATAAATATACATGCTAGGTTTATAATGCACAAACAAAAAAAAAATGCACAAGATCAAATTTTATTCATACTTGAAGACAATTTAAACATTTTTATAAAAGATGTTAGTATACATTATTTTTTGTTTATATTAAAAAAATGATAGACAACATCAAAATAATTTCCTACAGTCAAGGAGATTTGACATGTAATTAAAAAGGAAGAAATCATGTGCTAGTAAAATGTTATCATATATAAGAAAAGAAACATTTACAATTTATATCTATCAATATCTGATAAGGTACAATTTGGATTATAGATTATAAACACAAGGTAATAAGACCAAATAAATAAATAGTTTGTGATGTTTCGGTAACAGCGTTGTTATCGTAAAGATAGAGGCTGCCTGGCTGGCATTCATAGTTCTTCAAATTAAAGCTACTTCAGCCAGTAAATATTTTTATTATCTCGACGTTTTGACAAAGCGTTGTTACCATCAGACAAAATTCAGACTGCATTCAGTACTCTAACAACGCTGTTACCGAAACATTACGCACTATTTATTTGAATTTGGATTTGGTCTTATTACATTGTATATATATCAATATCTCTTTATATAACAAAGAAACTATATTAGATCAGAAAATTATCTTCTTTCCAACAAAAAGTGGACGAGTGGGTAACACATCCTCGATTCCCGACAGTCATGAACTGGGATTGAATCCCGCATTAACATTTTGTTTAATATGTGAACTTCACATATTATTCACTATTTCAAGTGTGATACCAAAAGTGATACCATCTTTTCTAATCCCCCAATATGCCATATAAATATTCATTTATGGTTTCTTTCTTGTGTTTTTGATTCTATTCTCCCCCGATCTTTATAGATTTTCATCTTCTCTTTGCCATTTTCTTAACATTTTTTAAACATAGCTATTTTGAAAAGGTTAATGAAACTAAATAAATTCATTTTGATTTAGGGTAGCCTAGGTTTTCACTGCAAAGTTGTAGCAAAATTATTTAGTAGGTTGAAAACAATGTCTTTGGTTGGCTCGCTTGCATTATTCACTTTTGATAGAGCCTCCTTAAACTCATAAATTGCTAATATTCTATTCTGCATATATGATAATTTTCAATTTTGAGATAAAATGTGTGCTTAACATTTGTTTTAATAAAGCAATTTAACAAAGCTGACATCCTCATGTAATGCAAACTTCAATACTGAGGTTTGAGAAAAGAAAGCTAATCTTCTTTCTTATCTCCACTCAATCATATTAGGGTATCAAGCTTGTAGAGCTTGAGATGGTGTCTCATCAATGGATGAGTCAATACAGTCAATGATTTCTTCTTCTTTCTTATCTCCATTCAATCATATTATGGTATCAAGCTCATAGAGCTTGAGATGGTGTCTGCCGGGGAAGAGTTCATCAATGGATGAGTCAATACAGTCAATAATGTGAGGAAAGCTAGTCCTATGAGTAAGGCCATGATGTGACTGATATAAGAGCCATCAGAACCAGGTGTGTGTAGTTGTCACATGAGTTCCCTACCAACTGTCAGCCTGGATATGCCTCAGCTTTAGGTAGCCAAAACCACCTTGTCTTTGTCTTCTCTTCTTCTTCTTTCTTTTCTCTACTCAATCATATTACGGTATCAAGCTTGTAAAGTTGACAACCATCATGACTGGGTGGAGTAGAATGCGTCTGCCTTTGTCATTAAGAATGGGAGCACTACTCAGTGGCAGGCCGACTTAGCTCCAAAAGAAATGGCCGCCTCTGACATGAGGAACAGACACCATATGCAGCCGCTCCTAACATAGAGTACAAACGCTGCTCATCCTGTATCCCTGGATTAGGAGCCCTTACAGGGTACTATCAGCCAGGCCAGCTGAACCCAGGTTTTTTACCGAGCTTGTTACTGCTCCCCCTCCTCCTTTTTCATCCGGGCTTGGGCCTGGCAAAGGCGGAGTTCCTTGTCTTTGTGTGTGTAGTAATTTATTTTGAAATCCTTATGATGTTGATGAGTTTGAGACACAAAAGCTACCATTTACATTATAAGTTCTTTTTCTTTTAATTCACTTTGAAAATTATAAATTTTGAAATGCCTGTATCGAATGTTTCTGAGTTCACTATTGTCTCCTTAGGTCAGCTCTCACTGAGGGTGCTAATGCTCATATTGGGAATTTATGGTTTAGATAAATAGTGAGAATTATGAGCAGGAATGCCATCTTGGATGGCTACCATCTCTTAGGTGTAGATGATACCTGTCATGAAACAACCCGGTTGAAGGATGCACATGGGGGTTGTTGTAAACATTGTTTCATCTCCAAGGAATAGTTCTTCCCATGTAACAGAGAGAATCACACACATATAGCTATAAATTTCTCAGACATGCAGTGTTTCACTAAACCTACTTCACTTCAGCTGACAATCCATATACTGGGGCTTGACAGCATTCCCACCATCATCCGACCAACTTTTAAAAGTATCTCAGTTTGATGTTGTGATAGCAGTATAAAATATCACACAGGTATTGTCTCATTCCTGTCCTTAGCATATTCTGTATATTTTTATTTCACTTATCTCAAATATATGACAGCCAAAACTTCCCAGGCACAACCATCCATGTAAATTCAATGAGGACTTGATCTGAACTAAATAAACCTTCAGTAAAAGACCACTTCCTAATGTGATCAGAAGCATCCTTGTTTTAGGGCTGTTTCTCAAGGTAGATTTTACAATATTTCCAAATATAGCATAAGTTCTTTATAAAGCAAGTTTTCAGACTAGTGTTTTTTTAGATTATGCCAGTTTGAGAGCTATACTATCTCTAAAAATGGAAGCCTGCCTGCCATTAGGGTGCTCACTCCTATTTTTAGTGTCAAGCCCCACCTTTCTCCCACTGCTCAGTGAAGCTGGGATCCTTCCACACAATAATGGAAATTCTCTAACTCAACTCTACACAGGAAGCTTGTATATTGGATGATGACTATTTTGGGGACAAAGTTTAATTGAAATGTAGCATATATGAGCCAACTGGGTTTTAATTTTGATTTGCTTTGTCTATATCGGAGAGTTTGTCTGGTTGTGTTTGCTACACACACATTGTCTATAATCTGTGATAACCTCAACAATGCTTGTGCTGATTCAACAAGTTTATGCCAACCTGTC
The DNA here is from genome assembly GCA_030710605.1 of Cordylochernes scorpioides. NCBI lineage: Eukaryota > Metazoa > Arthropoda > Arachnida > Pseudoscorpiones > Chernetidae > Cordylochernes > Cordylochernes scorpioides. The sequence continues at coordinate 44,501,547 of CP092867.1, forward strand.
CACAAGTACTTTATAGATTCTTTAGCTTTTCTCCTCTTTGGTTTCATAAGGTCAGGCAACTTTCATCTCTTGCTTTCAACTTGATGCGGAAGATGTTATTTATAAAAGAGTGATGGCTTACTTTTGAATACATTTGAAAGCTTGTTGTATATCGACAATGTAATGATGATATAAGCTGGCAGAAATCTGCCGTGTAATTAGAAAAGATATGGTAGGTTTGGAAGCATCCTCTGGGTTCTCCAACCAATGAAAAGGAAACATACTTAAAAACCACTTTATATAAATTGTTGAATTAATTTTGAGAATTTTTTTTGTATCTCTTTTGTGTACAAATATATTTTTCCCTCAAAAGAATCTCTAAAAATTATTTGCTAATTCTTGGATATGAGTTTTTGACACTGTAGTTCTTGGTTTACCATTTTTCTCTCTTTGAATACAGATTGATTCCTGGAGTACACAGGTTGCTTTGAACATCTGAGGTGTTGATTTGAGAAGTATTTCCAGACCCACTTAGTGCTGTGGGCAGCAGGAAAGAGAATACCTAAAAGAAATTGCTGACTGTTTGTACTGATACAAATTTGATGTGCCATTAACTTGATTAACTGACTGAGGATTGGGTTTTATTTGAAAAACTCAAAAACTGATAAAATAACTTGCTCCTACCAAGCCTTTGCTAATGATTCCGTATAGAACGTAAAGCTCAAATTGTACCATATTTATGTTTGCTCTTAGCTTATTACCATGTTTTTTACCAATATAGAAGTCACCCACCCATCATGGAACACAATTTCTCTTTGTTTTATCTTCATTGTACTAAATATTGAGCATGAAGTGTTCACTGCTATGTCTTGAAATAGCCTTGATTTCCGCAAGTTCTGGTTTCCCTAGGCCCAATTTGCATAGTAACCTGTTATGTGGAGGTTAAGTCCATTCTTGAATTCTCCATGTAATTTGATCTTCTCCTCGCCACAATTCTCCCTTGATGTGCCAATTAATTAAATATTCCTTTTGGTGTTGTGACATTTTGATTGTTATCTCTATCCCAAATTGTGGGTCATTTAAACAAAATTACCATTACTCTTCTTCCACAGGTCCCATCTTACCAGTGCACAAGTTTCCTGATAAACCAAAACATGTTTTTTTTTTCTTTGTGTGGACATGTTTAATTCATTATCCACCAAATAGATTTGAAAAAGGCTGATGTTAAGATGGCTCTTCTATCCTGGCTGACTTTGATTTGGACAATTTAGCATTCACTCCTTGGTCTTGTTCATTATTATTACCTGATTATACACAAACCATCACATCACAAAGGTTCATTAAGCCCAAGGTCTAATTTTATTGAATACATTTTTATTTTTAAACATGAGCTTGGGAGGAAACATAGTTGGGTATTGTGCCGCTGCTGTCTATACAGCTTTCTTCTAGAGGTAAATGGCAGTACATATCTAATATTGTACTCTTGACTGTAAAGGAAAGTGATGAGGCACAATTTAGATTATAGATTACAAATACAAGGTAATAAGACCAAATCCAAATAAATAGTGTGTGACGTTTCGGTAACAACGCTGTTACCGAAACGTCACACACTATTTATTTGGATTTGGTCTTATTACCTTGTGTTTGTAAAGGAAAGTAAAA